>JAESUZ010001396.1:600000-1197692 GCA_017311185.1 Proteles cristata cristata
ATCAGATCTGCCTCTGAAAGCAAGCTGGGCGTGGCCGAGTGAGAGGCGGGGGTCCCAGGGGCCGAGAAATCCAGAGAAGGGGAGGGAGACGGGCTCGTCAGAGGGGTGCGGTCAGAGGAGCTCAAGGACGAGAAGTCAATCACTTCTCCTTTTTCTAGAACCACGTCGGGCCTGCGGCCGCGGCTTATGAACTTAACAGGGGTCGAAGAAGTACTCCTGTCAAGAAAGCCAGCCGCTTCCTTCTGGGCTCTCCGAATGTCCTTTGCTTCCTGAGTACGAGACCTTTTCTCTTTTAATTCCATGGCAGATTCCACGGGATTCCGACTCGCCCGTTTTCGAAGGCCCTCAACAGTAATGACGGGATCTAAAGCTGGTTTGGAGGCTGCCAGGAAAAGAGAATTATCTCAACTTTAGCTTCTTTTGCTAATTTAACTGTGAACCTATTGCCGTGTTTGAAAAAGAAGTGTTCCACAATGAATGCCCTAAACTAGGACGTAGAGTTCTCCTGACAAGAAAAAATGGATTACAATGCAAATTTAAATGACTAAATACTGTATTTGCCTACTGAAATTGGCAAACATTAAGTTTGTTAATGTTCAGTAAAAGTATGAGGAAATGGGTATTTTCATGCGTTTTTAATAACAGTAAATTTTATTACAACTTTTTAGAAGGTGAGTTGACAACATTAATTAATATTTGGAATAAATATGCCCTTGCTATGGCAACTTGTTTCCAGGAATTTATCACAAATAATTTACACACATACATTCTAGTATTAAAGTAACAACAACAAAAAGGCAGAAGTAAACAAAATATCCATCAGCGGGGGAATGGCCTATTGTATTATCCTATGAAGAGCATTCAATGATACAACTGGAAAAAAGAGAATAAGGTAGATCTACATGGAATGGTATGGAAAGATGCCCAAGGTCTTAGTAAAGGGAGGGGGCGAGGAGAGGGATAAAGAACAAGTATTATAGCATGAGTTTATTTTTTCAATTAAAAATGCTAAAAGCATTCACAGGAGATAGCAGTGGTTACTCTGGGGAGCAAAACTGTAGGCAGGTGTAGGTGTGGGGGAGGGGGTACAGTCAGGCTTTACACTTTTCAAAACTATTTTCTTTTCTCAAATATATATTTAAAAAAATTTTTTTTTACTGTTTATTTTTGAAAGAGAGACAGAGTGGAAGCAGGGGAGGGGCAGAGAGAGAGGGAGACACAAAATCCAAAGCAGGCTCCAGGCTCTGAGCTGTCCATACAGAGCCCAATACAGGGCTCAAATTCATGAACTCCAAGATCATGCCCTAAGCCGAAGTCAGACACTCAACTGACTGAGCCACCCAGGAGCTCCATTTCTCAAATACATTTTTAAAAATTTAAAGCTAAGATTTTTTTTTTTAATTTTTTTTTTCTTTTTTCTTTCTAGGAGAGAGAGAGCGTGAGCAGGGGAGGGTCAGAGAGAAAGGGAGTCACAGACTGAAACAGGCTCCAGGCTCTGAGCTGGCAGTCAGCACAGAGCCCAACGCGGGGCTCGAACCCACGAACTGCGAGATCATGACCTAAGCCAAAGTCGGACGCTTAACCGACTAAGCCACCCGGGCGCCCCAAAGCTAAGATTTTTTAGATTAAAAAAAAAATCAGACCAATATGTGATTGTAAGGAGTTAATTTTTTTTAAGTGGGAGAATGGCATCGGGGTTGGGCTATGAAAAAGAATCCTCATCTCTTAAAGATACATACTGAGATGTTTAAGAATGAATGTTGATGACGGGATTTCCTTCTAAATAATCCAAGGGGTGGAATGGGTGGAGGGTTGGGGGAAAGTGCCCGAGGGTCAAGATAAAATGAGATGGCCAGCAGTGAAGTGCTTGAAAAGAGGAGTAAGGTACATAGGTATTCATTACACCACTCTCTTCATATACGTGGGGGCTTATAAATTCCACACTAAAAAGCTGTAAAACAAAATGAGATTGCAAATAGAGAACCTTGGGGCACGTAGGTGGCCCAGTCAGTTAAGCATCTGACTCTAATAGTTAAGGCCTGCTTTGGATTCTCTGTCCACCGCTCTCTGCCCCTCCTCCTTGAACGTGTGTGCACGCTCTCTCTCTCTCTCTTTTAAAAATAAATAAACATTTTTAGGGCACCTGGGTGACTCAGTCAGTGGAACATCCAACTTCAGCTCAAGTCATGATCTCGCGGCTCCTAGGTTTGAGCTGTGCATCGGGCTCTGTGTTGTTAGCACAGAGCCTGGAGCCTGCTTCCGATTCTTTGTCTCCCTCTCTCCCTGCCCCTCCCCCTCTCACACTCTGTCTCCCTCTCTCTCTCTGTCTCTCTCAAAAATAAATATAAAAAAGTTTTTTTAAATAAACGTTTTTAATATTAAAAAAGAAAAAAAAATAGAGAAACTTGCAGATACCAAAGGACATTTTATAGAACTGGTAACTTGATTAGGAAATGTTAAAATATTTTTTTGTATGGGTGGGGCACCTTGGTGGCTCAGTGTGTTGGGTGGTGGACTTCAACTCAGGTCATGATCTCACAGCTTGTGAGTTCAAGCCCTGCGTCAGGCTCTGTGCTGACAGCTCAGCCTGCTTCAGATTCTGTGTCTACCTCTCTCTCTGCCCCTTCCCTGCTCACACTGTCTCTCTCTCTCTCTCTCTATCTCTCTCTCTCTCTCTCTCTCAAAAATGAATAAACATTAAAAAAAAAAACATTTTTGGGGGCCACCTGGGTGGCTCAGTCAGTTAAACGTCTGACTTCGGCTCAGGTCATGATCTCATGGTTCGTGGGTTCGAGTTCTGCGTTGGGCTCTGTGCTGACAGCTTGCTCAGAGCCTGGAGGCTTTTTCAGATTCTGTGTTGCCCTTTCTCTCTGACCCTCCCTTGTTCATGCTGTCTCTCTCTCTCTCAGAAATAAATAAAATATATTTTAAAAAATTTTTTTAATAAAAAATAAAAAAATTTTTTTTGTATGGTATTTATTTACAGCATATACAAATGTGTTGTAATACAACTGCTAAGCAGAGCAGCTCCAGGGAGGCAACTGGGCTATGCCTTACGAGCAGGAGGTCCCGTAAGCTCACGCTTGCTCGGCTCCAGCTCTATTGTTCTCACAAGAGTACCTTTTACTTTCAGAGCAGAGGCCGACAGCTTCTCTCCTTCAGGCTTCATGGTTGGGGGCTTGTTGTGAACAAGCTTCCACCATCCGGGTTCGCCGAACTCCTGAGCACCTGAACGGAAGAACATGGGGCTTCCCACACTGAGGCAACCAGCCACTGTGCTCCACCAGGTCGAAGTCTTCTTCCTGGAGAGTCCAAGAATTGAAACATTATTGGCTTTTCAATTTTGTCATTATGTAGAAAATACACTCTACATACACTCTAGGACTCTAAAGCCTGTGCTATGCTATGGAACCTTCAAGGTTTGAAGAAACAGAGCATGGAAGAGTCCAGACAGAGGCTCTAGAGCCTGTCTGGCTTCAAATCCTGGCTCTAGCACCTTCTGGCTGCCTCAATTTCCTCTTTTCTAAAATTAGGATAACAACTTAACTCACAAGGTTGCTGTGGGAATTAAACAAAAAAAAAATCAAACAAAGCTCATAAAACACTTATCACATGGATGCCTGGGTGGCTCGGTTAAGTGTCTGACTCTTGACTTTAGTTCAGGTCATGATCTCGGGGTTTGTGAGATCCAGCCCCATGCTGGACTCTGCACTGACAGTGCAGACAGGAGACAGAAAGGAGAGAGGGAGGAGGGAGAAGGAGGGGGAGAGAGAGGGAGAGAGAGAGAGAGGAGAGAGAGAGAGAGAGAGAGAGAGAGAGAGAGAGAGAGAGAATCTCAAGCAGGTTCCATACTCAGTTTGGAGCCCAACGTGGGGCTTGATCCCTTGACCCTGGGATCATGACCTGAGCTGAAACCAAGAGTCAGATGCTCAACCAAATGAGCCACCCAGGTGCCTCAACTGGAGTTGCTTTTATATGTGAATTAAATATAGCTCTCAAGAAAGCAAGCAAGAGAAACATCGGCCCTGGTTAATAGTTAATTTTATCCCAGGAGTCAGATGCACCTCCCCGTCTGCTTCTATTTGCCTGTACAAATAGTAAAGAGGAATAAAACTATACAGTACGTTCCATAAATAGAGTTGAACTTTAGGGGAATAACCAACTTTGGGGGAAAAAAGTATATAATAAAAAGTTTACTTTTTTACTTTTTAAGTAGGCTTTATACTCAGCACAGATCCCAACACAGAGCTCAAATTTACAAGATCAAGACCTGAGCTAAGATCAAGTTGATGCTTAACCAACTGAACCACGAAGTGCCCCTAAAAATTTTTAATGATACATAAAATGCCAACTATTCAGATACAAGTTGAAAATTCTTTTAAAGGCAACTTTTCTATTTCTACCTTGAAAAAACAAGCACCAGAAATCCTAAAACACAGTCTTTCATAAGAAAGCCAGTCTTAATTAACAGTTGAAAAATATTGCTAGGGAGGCAAAGTGAAAAAAGCATTCTTAGGGACAAAGATGTGCCAGAAAACGAAGGAAAGAAAACCCCACAGACATAAACTTCAATAGGCATGAGCATTCTCTGAGATGGGGACAAAGATGCCTTAGCTTTCTCCCCAATGTTTTGGTCCCAGAGCACCTCTCCCACATTTGTATCTTTTTCTAAATCATCCAAGCCTCCCTCCTCCCACCGAAAGGATATGGGAGGGAAGAGGTTCCACTTGCTTTCATACACCAGCTGATAGTGCCTCTCCAGGTCCCTCAGGCTCTGCCCACTTTTCTGCTTTTCTTCACTTAATTTTTTATTTTTTTAAATGTTTTTTATTTATCTTTGAGAGAGAGAGAGAGACAGCGTGAGCAGGGGAGGATCAGAGAGAGAGAGAGGGAGACACAGAATCTGAAGCAGGCTCCAGGCTCTGAGCTAGCTGTCAGCACAGAGCCCGACGTGGGGCTTGAACCCACCAACTGCAAGATCATGACCTGAGTTGAAGTTGGATGCCCAGCCAACTGAGCCACCCAGGTGCCCCTTTACTTAATTTTTTAAATGTTTACTTATATTTAAGAGAGACAGAGACAGAGACAGAGACAGAGACTGAGCTTGAGCAGGGGAGGAGCAGAAATGGAGACAGAATCTGAAGCAGGCGCCAGGCTCTAAGCTGTGAGCTGTCAGCACAGAGCCGGATAAGGGCTCAAACCCACAAGCAGTAAAGAGAGTGACCTGAGCCAAAGGCAGATGCTCAAGTGACTGAGGTGCTCAGGTGCCCCTCTTCCACCTTCCTTCTTTTTGTTGCCTGGACCCAGTAACTCCCACTGTCCTTCTCTCAGATTCACTCATTCTTTCTTCTGCCCACTCAAACCTGCGTCTCAATCCCTCCAGGGAATTTTTCATTTCAGTTACTGTACTTTTCAGCTGCAGGATTTCTTTTCAGGTTTTTTTTTTAATGTTTATTTTTTTATGTTTTGAGAAACAACAAGAGACAGAATGTGAGTGGGGGAGGGGCAGAGAGAGAGGGAGACACAGAATCCAAAGCAGGCTCTAGGCTCTGAGCTGTCAGCAGACCCTGACGCGGGGCTCAAACTCTCGAGTTGTGAGATCATGACATGAGCTGAAGCTTAACCAACTGAGCCACCCAGGCGCCCCTCTTTTTAGCTTTTTTATCAGTTCGTTGATATGTCTATCTTGTTATTACAACATTTTCTTGGCTTTCTCCACATTAGCTCTTAGGGCATCTTTAAGATAGCTGTAAAGTCTGTCTTATAGATCCATGAGCAGATCTTTTTCAGGGACAGTTTCTGTTGTTTTATTGTTTTTTCCTTTGAATGGGCCATATTTTCCTGTTTCTTTGTATTCCTTATAATTTTTTTTGTTGAAATTGGATATTTGAATTTAATAATATAGTAACTCTGGAAATCAGATTCTTTTCCTCCCCAGAGATTTATGGGTTTTTTTTTTTTAATTGTTGTAGGGTATCTCTGTATCAAAGATCAACCTGAGGTATAAACTTAAGGTCTTCTTAGGTTATTTCTGAGCCTGTGCCTACCCCTGGGCATGGATGGTGACTTTCTAATTTCCTCTGTATACATGGTTACTTTTTATTGTCTTATCTTTTTTTACGTTTTATTTATTTTTGAGAGAGAGAGAGAGAGACAGGGCAAGTGGGGAAGGGTCAGAGAGAGAGGGAGACAGAATCTGAAGCAGGCTCCAGGCTCTGAGCTAGCTGTCAGTACACAGCCTGATGCGGGGCTTGAACCCACGAACCACGAGACCATGACCTGAGCCGAAGTTGGACACTTAACTGACTGAGCCACCTGGGCACCCTGTTTATCTTATCTTTAAGGTCTGGCTCCACAAAGGGGACAAAGAGAAAAATAAAGTGGGGGGCACGGGAGGTGCCAGCCCTTTAAATCTCTTTCAAGTCATTTCAGCCAGAGGGAGAAGGAGAGGTGCGCCCCACCTTGTCATCTGCATTTCTGTGATCAGAAGCAGCAGTCAGCAGTCAGAGCACAGATCCCTGACATGTGGAGGACAGGGTCCTTTTTGTCCACTCTGGCTCCCACAAGCTGCGTACAAGCTGCCTGAAGAACAAGTGCGCTTGAAGGGTGTGGAATGGGTAAACGTTACTGCTACTAACAGGTGAATTTGACCAAATTCGACTGCAATTTACTTTCCAAGTCTCCTCTTGGAAGTTAAGCCTTCAATATAGGTCCAGAGATCCAAAATAGTTACGCCAGACAGATTCTGCCATTCCAACCGTTGTCTAGGTGGGAACAGATTTCTGCTTCCTGCTCTGCCATCACCTGGAATCTTTGTCTTACCATTTAAAAAAATTTAGGAGCGCATGGGTGGCTCAGTTGGTTTAGTGTCCGACTTTGGCTCAGGTCACTATCTTACAGTCCATGAGTTCCAGCCCCATGTCAGGCTCTGTGCTGACAGCTCGGAGCCTGGAGCCTGCTTGGGATTCCGTATCTCCCTCTCTCTCTACCCTCCTCCCCAGTTCATGCTCGGTCTCTCTCTCTCTCACTCTCTCAAAAATAAACAAACATTGGGGCGCCTGGGTGGCTTAGTCGTTTAAGCGTCCGACTTTCGCTTAGGTCATGATCTTGTGGTTCGTGGGTTTGAGCCCCGCGTCGGGCTCTGTGCTGACTGCCAGCTCAGAGCCTGGAGCCTATTTCAGTCTGTGACTCCCTCTCTCTCTGACCCTCCCCTGCTCATGCTGCCTCTCTCTCTCTCTCTCCTAGAAAAAAAAATTTTTTTTAAATAATAACAATAATAAGATAAAAAATTTTAAATACTATGAATGTGCTTTATCATATTTTATCAAATGTAAGACCCACTGACTTTAAGATACACCATTTTATGTACAACAAAAAAAGAAAACTAGCCATCAATTATGACACAGTATCCCTTATAATATGTATCCAGCTGTCAGAGATGTGAATATTAAAAAAAAAGTTTTTTTTTAAAAAGATGTTAAAATTTAAAACTGTCTGCATCTTGGAACACCTGTGTGGCTCAGTCAGTTAAGCATCCAACTCTTGGTTTTGGCTCAGGTTATGATCTCACGGTTTCGTGGGTTTGAGCTCTGCATTGGGCTCTGCACTGTCAGTGTGGTGCCTGCTTGGGATTCTCTGTCTCCCCCCACTCTCTGTCCCTCCCCCACTTGCACTGTCTCTGTTTCTCTCAAAATAAATAAACTTAAAAAAAGTATGCACCTTAAAAACCAAAGTATTCAAAGTATTCTTCATTATTCAAAGTTATACCTGCTAAATACTGGATACCTGAAATTTAATATAACACTATTTTAATTACACTGGAATTAAAAAATATTAAATTTAAAAAAATGTTTTAATGTTTATTATGTTTGAGAGAGAGAGACAATGCATGAGCAGGGGAGGGGCACAGAGAGACAGACAGAATCTGAAGCAGGCTCCAGGCTCTGGGCTGACAGCACATAGCCCAACGCAGGACTTGAACTTACAAGTGGCGAGATCAAGATCTGAGCCAAAGTCAGACACTTAACCAACTGAGCCACCCAGACAATCTGGAATTTTTTTTTTAATTAATAAAAAAAAATTTTTTTAATCCTGGATAATTCAAGGTTAGGATTATAAAAGCAGATTAAATGATCACATATACAAAGACAACTAAACTGCAGCAATTAAAGTTTTTAATACTTTTTTAAAAGTGTTTATTCATTTTTTTAGAAAAAGAGAGTCTGAGAGACAGATTTGAGTGGAAGAGGGGCAGAGAAAGAAGGCGACAAGGGGCGACACAGAACCCACAGCAGGCTCCAGGCCCCAAGCTGTCAGCAGAGAGCCTCACGCGGGGCTCAAACTCATGAAGCTGCGAGATCATGACCTGAGCATTGGACACTCAACCAAATGAGCCACCCGGGCACCCTAGCTTTTGTATACTTTTACACTTATTTCCATAATAGATAACATAAAGTCATTTAAATAAGCCTTTACATATTTAAATTTCAATAAAATACTAAAGACATGAATGAAAAACCTGTAAACATCTAAACAAAAATGTATTCAAATCCTGCACTTCATTACACGGTATACAATTCTCTTAGGTCTGATAGCAAATGCGAGATGCTTATCTTGTTAAGAATTTAAAGGATGTTCTATGGAGCAGAATTCAAATCTTCAGTAGCTATGAAGCCTAACTGTTCAACTTCCCTGCAGGCCACTTCCCTGGGCCGTAGTGATTCTGTGGATGTTCACACACAGATCTGTCTGAGCACGCGCTGACAGCCCTGGGCAAGGGGTTTCCGTGGCTTTTCCAACCCCTGATGCTTACAGCAGAGTTCCAAAAGTGAATGACAACACTGAGGTAGGAAACTGAGCGACAAGGAATCATAGAGTAATGTTTAATGATCTCTCATTCTGGTTAGATCAAGGAAGGAGAAAGTCTGTTGCTGTAAGTTCTCCCTAACACACACTGCGGCCCTTTTTGATCAAGAAAGAGGGCTTTGGTTGCCTTTATGGGCCATGGGATCCAGCTATAATAACATGGTGTTATTTTTAGCACACCTATTTTTATAGTTTCATTCTATGTATGGCAAACGATATGGATTTTCCACTTATCATGGCGGTATGAAGTTTCTTTTCAAAATGAATGTATTTACAAAAAAAGGGGGGGGCTTGATTCAAATAAGTAAATGGTAATTCAAGTGATTCACTAACATGGCCAAAAACCACTAGTTTAATGGTTAAACCACACAGAAACTGGAGAGTAATTAATGCCTTTCAGTAAAGGATTAAAAAGGAAAAAAAAGCCTTGGCTGATTCCTCTCCAAATATACTCTACAAATGAACAAATGAAACAACTGAACAACTTATGTTAAAATACAGTGAAACCCTTAAAAACAGGCAATTTAAATCCAATTTCTTCTAAAAGACAATCCACGAAGCAGAATGGCACTGAGAGATCAGGAAAACATTCCAAGATCTAATTTTATCAGTTTTTTCCCTTTCTTGTGCCTTATAAATGGGGTATATTAAGTTCCATAAATAGTGCTAAATCATTAAACTAAGACAACAGATTTCCTTTAAGAAAAGAACCAGTTATACTGTCAATTCTTTTCTTAGTACTATTAAATAACTCAAGAACAAAAATAACTCCTTTTGTAAAAACGTACTGAATCTCTTCTATTTTCTCCTCACAGCGAGCCTTCAGAAAACTGCCTCTCCTTTCGACTGCCCTCCCTGAGCTCCGGGTAACGCTGGCAGAGCTGTGTCTTCTCAGCACCCGAGGAAAGAGCTGCAGTGCGTTCAGAGCGAGGACAGGTACAAACCTCCTGTTCTGACCTGATGTGATCAGAGCCTGTATCACATCTACACTGACCCAATTAAGCAAGATACAGGAGCCTCACACAGGACTTAAGATGGCCACTAACAATCAGAATCGCATACAATTTGCCAGTGCAGTTGCAAATGCAGTAATCACTAATGGCAATAAAAATCTCATTGATCTGCATGGATTTTTAGTTAAAGCATGTGGGCTCAATATCGGCGCCGTGGCATATCTGAGTCAGATGAGCCAATGCAGCCACCAATGAGGCATGCTCAGCACTAAAATCAATGCACTATCATGTAGAGGAATGAATAAACAAGCCATATGCAAATCTGCTACTGCCATTATTTTTCTTCCTCTGACCTTCTATAAGACACTGATTTCAAAAGGATATAATGATCCTATATCCTCAAATTATTCATCCAACTTTTAAACAGCCTCATGTAATTAAGCTCTCTAGTGTTTATCATTCTAAGAATCTCTTCAAATCTCTTCTCAGTAGAAAACAAGAGTGTCCTCTAAAGCAGGATAAGAAAAGTCTGGAAACCTACATTTTTAATAGTATATACTTCTGGGATGCCTGGGTGGCTCAGTCAGTTAAGCGTCTGACTCTTGATTTTGGCTCAGGTCATGCTCTCATGGTTCATGAGATCAAGCCCCACATAGGCCTCTGTGCTAGCAGTGTGGAGCCTGCTTGGGATTCTCTCTCTCTCTCTCTGCCCCTCCCCTGCCTGTGCTCTCTCTCAAAATAAACAAACATTAAAAACAAAACAAAACAGTACATATTCCACTTTGGTTTTACACAAACACATGTTTTAACTTTAAAAAGTAACATTTTCTGAACTAAAGGATTCTTTGTAATTGCCAGGGGTACTTTAACTCCTAAAGGGCTGCGTGAGACTATCTCAAATCTAGTGTGCTTTGTTCTTCACCTCTTCATGCAAGTATAAGATTTTCAAAAATCACGTTACCTATTCCCCAGTAAAAAGGTCCAATGTTTCTCAATAAAAGCACAGATATCTTCTTTCCATCGGAAATAACCTTGCCGTCCACTTCCTTCCAGAGACAAGTTGTACATTGCCAGCATGACAACCTGGAACACAAACGCAACAAGGGCTGGGAGGAAAGCACAGTTAGGGAGGTTAACTTTTGGGGGGCAGGGGGAGCTTGTTTTATACTCGGAGTGGGAACAGTGGGGAACAGAGGTGGAAAAGGGGGATATCTTGGAAAACTCTCAGTATGGAACTGTATTTCCTGTTTTGCTTCCATCAGATGAGTATCACTACTCTGCTTAAGTGTCTGCAGTGGTTCCTTACACGGTGCACATGCAGGGCTAACATGTGGCCGAACTGATCATGATAAACAATGACTGTCCTAAGCAACCAACGCATCCCCGCACCCTCTCCCGCACCCCTCCATCCTACACATTGCAGCATGAGATGAAGTGATAACCACTGGCTGTGAGGCCTCCAGGTATCTGCTGCAGCCCACAGTTTCTGAATGATAATGCTAACCTTCATTAAATATTTTGAAAGTCACCCCTGCCTATATACCTCCCTAAGCTCTTTAGAGAACAAAAACAAAGACTCTCAGAATTTCAAAGCTGAAAATAATGTTAGTCACCCTCTACTCAGTGGTTAGCCACTTTTAGCTGTGGAAACCTGTCTTCATACGAAATTAGTGTTAGACAAGGGGCCTGGAGGTGAGAGGCCTGGCTGCTCAGCCTGCCCTCAAGGCTCCGCGGGAACACTCCTCATCTGGTCCAGCCTTGCCTGTCTACAGGTAATGAATTTGTAGCCCGGAATTGGGAAGTGTTTTCCAGAAATATAAGGAACACATGCTCACTATAGAAGACTTCAATAAGAGAAAAGCAAAGAATGAAGTAAAAATCACTCTAAACCTGCCATCAAGAAACAATCACTTTTAACATTTGCAAGGACTATCCTTTCCAGTGTTTCTTCTTATATCTACATACATGCAATTTTCTAATTGTGTGACTTCACGTAAATGAACACTATATAAGCTATTCAAAATGACATTTTCAACCTGATGAAAATAATGATTGATTTGGGGCCACTGAAACTGAAAAGGGGACAGAGAATCTATGAAAAGAATCTAACTGACTTATTCTTTCCAGAAGGAGCATCCTGAAAGTGCAAGGAAGCTAGGAAACTGCAGTTCAGGCTCCCCAACCTCTGTGCTCACAGCTCCAGATCCCCAATGGTCCAGGGGAAAACTTCCAATTCAAAGGGCCCAGAAACACTGACACTTCCATTAACGAAGCTCCCTGCTCCTTAGACTTGTGAGACCTGTAGAAAGCTGACCAAATAATGAACCCCATTGGCAGATTTTTCAAGACCTTCCACTCATTTCTGCACCAGGTCTACACCAACCAACCAACCAACAGCTTCCTTACAAGCTACCGTCCGTGGGGATTTATTATTCAACAGACATGGAGCTTCAGTTTGGGAAAATAAATACATTTGGAGACAGAGAGTGGTGATGGTCGCCAAACAATGTGAATGTACCTAATGCCACTGAATTATATGCTTAAAAGTGGTTAAAATGGCAAACTTTCATGTTACGTACATTTCACCACAATTTTAAAAGCTATTGTTCAAGAAATACTTAAGGAAAGTCTGAAATCAGCTTCTTTTGCCTCCTCCCAGTTCCCCCAAGTACCTCAGCCACACATTTTCACTGTTAATCTCGGCAGTAGAGACACTGTCTGCTACTTGACTTCTGGTACTTTTCCTGTATGTCTGAATCATTTCATAACTTTAAAAAGTTAAAATTCACATATTTACTTGAAAATAACACTTTTTCTGTAACACTTAATATTTATTGAGCAAACTGCAAAATCTATGAAGGACATGGTTTTCCCCCTCCCCTGGTATCTATAATCTTAAAAAAATGAATCCCGGTTCAGTTTTTCGCTCTCACAAGAGCTCAGCATGTCACCTGGGGGTGACAGCGCAGCCCCAGGGCCCAGCTGGGGTTAGCCGCTGCAGGCACCTCACAAGTATCTGCTGGAAACACCTAGAAAAATCATCAGTCCAGATCCACAGCACGTGCCTCACCTGCCCTGTAAGAATAAGCATTCAGGTGTGAATACGGCCACTACCCTACCCTTCCCAAACACACGAGAGTCTCTTCCGCATTTCCAACTGCCGTTCGCAGTCACGAAGGAGGGGAGAACACAAAAGTGTATGGTAGAAAGGTCAGGAGATCAGACCCTCTGTAATGCTGGTATTTTGTGATGAAAGAAGCATTTCTACTTATTCCTTTGATAAATCAACAAACAGAAGTTTAAGATTTAAAGACAGAAAGCCCATATTCCCATGTACTATTTGGTGACACCCATAAAATCTATTAAAAAAACATCTGATTCAGCTCTTTCTTGAGATGCTAGGTTTTTTTTATTTTTTATTTATTTTTCATGGGTTTTTTTTTTTTCACTTTATTTCAGAAAGAGAGAGAACACAAGTGCAAGTGAGGGAGAGGGGCAGAGGGAGGGAGGGAGAGAGAGAGAGAAGGAGAGAGGGAGGGAGAACCATAAGCAGGTTCCACATTCAGTGCAGAGTCTGATACAGGGCTCAATCCCATGACCTTGGGATCATTACCTGAGTCAAAACCAAGAGTCAGGCACTCAACCGACTGAGCCACCCAGGTGTCCTGAGGCTGAGTTTTTTAGAGGCAACCAGAAATACTGGTCAGTAGTTTACCAAGAACCAGATGTGTCTGATCTATCACTTCATCCTACCAAGGTTTTTATCTACCAACAATTCATCTTCTGGAAGTGAAACATAATTTTCAAGTGATGTCAGCCTAATTAAATGTGCAAACTGAGCCAATATTGTATCTTCTGGGCAATATAACCAAAAGCCAGTTGTTCTCTTCAAAAGAACCCCCACAGAAACTCATATTCTTGCCGATAAATTATATATATTTGCTCTTTTTCCACTTTACAGCTTTTTGAGACATTTACAGATCAAATGCAAATCTGCTGACGGGTGTACACATCAGAATAATCTATTCTGACATTAACCTGACCTTGCCTAGACACAATATGCCGTGTACATGTTGGGAAAAACATCCCAATTACAATCTTCATGAGACTATATCCTCAGTACAAACATCCTTTCATTTTCTACTGGCATATTTTCAGCCAACTCAAAAAAGGCTCCCCAAATTCACCACTGACAGATTCATTAGCACATCTCCTAGTAAAGCACTTATAATTAAGAGAACAGTCCAAGCTGCTAAAGCAGCTGCAGTTTATAAGGAATACCATAAGTGGCTAAGATCATTTCATCTCAACTCTTTCTCATTACCCTGTTTATTTCTTTCATAGCAAAAAAAAAGTGCTGTGGGTAATTAACTTGTTTATTTGTCTGCTTATTGTCTAAAATAAGTGTCTAGAGTGTCAACTGCCTAGCTGTCTTGCCCATCACAGTAGTTTCCATGCCTAGAATGATACCTGGTTCATCATCGGCACTCAATATTTGTTAAATGAATAAACATAAAAACCCAGTAAGTAACGTGCAATCCACTCATTTTTAGAATTCAGAATACGGGGGCGCCTGGGTGGCTTAGTCAGTTAAGCGTCCGACTTTCGCTTAGGTCATGATCTTGCAGTTCGTGGGTTCGAGCCCTGCGTCGGGCTCTGTGCTGACTGCCAGCTCAGAGCCTGGAGGCTGTTTCAGAGTCTGTGACTCCCTCTCTCGCTGACCCTCCCCTGCTCATGTTGCCTC
This sequence comes from Proteles cristata cristata, assembly GCA_017311185.1. NCBI lineage: Eukaryota > Metazoa > Chordata > Mammalia > Carnivora > Hyaenidae > Proteles > Proteles cristata. The sequence goes on from JAESUZ010001396.1 coordinate 614,563, forward strand.
TCTCTCTCTCCTAGAAATAAATAAAACATTAAAAAAATTAAAAAAAAAAAAATGGGGCGCCTGGGTGGCTTAGTTGGTTAAGCGTCCGACTTTTGCTTAGGTCATGATCTCGCGGTTGTGGGTTCGAGCCCCGCGTCGGGCTCTGTGCTGACTGCCACCTCAGAGCCTGGAGCCTGTTTCAGTCTGTGACTCCTCTCTCTCTGACCCTCCCCTGCTCACGCTGTCTCTCTCTCTCCTAGAAATAAATAAAAAAATATTAAAAAAAAAAAAAAGAATTCAGAATACGAACATCAGTACCTTGCGATAGACATGTTAATATAAAAACAAATCAGAAAATTAAGGCAAGCTGGTGATCAGTAAAAAGCTATTGCTCAGGCTATAGTTGGCTTCGATTAGGTTGCTGGTACTAGAGACGGCTAAAAGGTGGACATAGGTATTCATGCAAGAAAAATATTCAAACAAATCTGTGTTCAAATACAGAAAAGCCGGGTTATATTAGCTTCTGCAATGAGCCACATTATACCTTCCCAAGCTACTTCCAATGTGGTCACCTTTACATTTTTAGAAATGGTTTTACTGTCCTAAAAATAGCTGCCAGAAAAATGGGAACATCCTTTTCAATTCAATTAAAATCAGAGTCTGGTATCATATCCATGTGAAATTGTGTGTGCGACGTTTTCAAGACTCTCAAACCCAATCCACTACATTAGCAGTGAGTATTTTCAAAGAACTCCTTTCTCCGAATACGTCTCATTTTCATTGTGAAATAAAAAGTGACCCTCAAAACAGCTCAAACGCCTCTATGTAAGCTCCCTGTTCTCTGAAATACTCACTCCGGTGAGTTCCTTGGGGAGGACCGGCCTCACAAATTCTAGGGAAGAGCCTTTTACTCACTTGCTGCCATGTCAGTTTCAGCCTCTCAGACTGCTCCTTGCCATCTTCTGAGCAATCGGAACAAGTGAATCTAAAAAAATTATCACCCTTAAGGTAACTGAGCTGCTCCCTCAGCTGACCTAGGAGAAAAACAAAAAGGCACATCATAGGTTTATCTAGAGCAGCACTTATCAGTTTATCAACCAGATTTTCCATGCTTCCCGTGTTTTTTCCTCTTTTTCAGCCAACCCATGATAGCAGGATGGGAACAGGAGAAAAAGAAGAAAAGTATATGCCTGTTAAGTATATGCCTCCTAACTTTTAGAAGAAACATACTGGAAAATTGAGTTTTTATTGCTCTCATTTGATTTTCCAACTGTTAACATTCCTGACTCCTATGGGTCTCTACACACACTTTCGAGAAATAGCTGAGTTCCCACTGAGTGCCAGGCACTGGCCTAGGAATCGGAACACAGTGCCCAGAGTCTGCTCTTGGCATTTTATAAATTTTGAGGGCCATATACAAGGAAATAGGTAATCATAATGGCACAATGATTCTCCATCCTCACTGTACATCAGAATCACCCAGGGAGTGGTTTTGTCTTTTTAAGAGATGCCTGGGCCTACCCACACAGGATGAATAAATCTCTAAAAGGGCAGGATCTGGGTCTCTCCATTTTCGAATGTTCCCCAGGGATGTCCGTGCTCTGGCAGACAGGACAACCACTGGAGTGGAATGCAGTGTGTGCCATAGGGCAATGCAAGAGTACATAAAAGGGAGGCCTGACCCATGTTAGGAAGATGGGAAAGCTAGAAAAAGTGGGGTTGACGGGGACCTGAAGGAGGACTACAATTGCCCAGGTGAGGAGGGTGCCTATGTGTATGGCAGAAGCCCATGGAGGCTACAGAGACACATATTCCAGAGAGGAAATTAAAATGTGCAGAGACCTTGGTATAAGAATTTTTTTGTGGAGGATTAAAAGCTTACCCTAACTGCAAAGTTCTGGTTGTGTAGGGATAGGATGCTGAGGAGAGACACTGAGGAAGTTAGCACGGACAGTGGTGGTGAAGGACAGTTTAAAATGTATCCTTAGAGGACAAGGTCGATTGCCAGAGATTTTTCTGGCAGGGCCCTGAATCAAAAAGCAGAAAGAGCTCAGAAGCAAACACTAGCTAATGCATAGAAAGCTGTAGATTGTTTCCCATGAAAATGTTTCTATTAATGTATTAACAGTAACTATTAATCTGAATAGTTAAATCCATCTTCAGCACATTTCCACATACCAGAAACTGACCCACTTCAGCTGCAATTTCTCTGACCTAGTTACAAAGCCCATTACACAAAGAATTCCTCTGGTACCCATGTCTTTCCTAGTCTCTGCCTAATGGGAAAATCCTGTTTTGATAAGACTCACGCCGGCTGGCAAAGCATGCTCCTTGAGAGCCAGGAAGCTGGCAGATGAAAAGATTAGTTGAAAGAGCGAGTTATCAGGGGAGCATGTGTGTATGTATCTCCTGCCAGCAGATCTAGAAGGTCAGCTAGCAGAAAACAATGGTCCCAGAATAAAAGCACAAAATATTTTTAATCCGCTAATTCTGACTTACTTCAGAATACAACAGCAGTTTTCCATGGAAGTTAAATATTAACAGAGTAGCTTGACCTTTCATTCTATACTGGGCCTAGTACTGGGCTCTAAATCGGTAACACGATCTTGTTAGAACAATGTGACTAATTCTTTAAATAACACAGAATTTCCAACTTTCTTTTATTGGGTTGCCATTCAGAACGTTACCTTAACAATGTGAGAGGTTGACAGTAATTTTTATTAGCACAAACGTGTCTATATTTTATATATATCTGTCATTAACCAACTAAACTAATCATAAATATAATAATTATCTTTTTATTTAGGTCCATTTTACAGTCATGTTTTGTTCACAGGTTAGAAAAACAATCCTTCACATAGTAACTGACAAATCAAAGGAATTGAGAAGCTCCTTACTGGCCGGTATCCATTTTTGGCACTTGTCACAGAAGTAGGACAGCTGCTCCTCCATCCAGGACACATCTCCTTCGTCACTGTTGAGGGAATCCCCACTCTGATCGTGAGATAAGTCCACAGATGCCTGGTCCTCCGACTCAACGATCAGGAGAGTCTCCCCCTCCACCTCCCCCTCCTCCAGCCCTTCTGAGGTAGATGTTCTCGTGGCTTCATCATCGTGCCGGCTTATCAAACTACTCAGGTGGATGCTACTATCCATCCTTTCCCCTCACAGGCTCTCAAGTGCTTTTCACGAACAATCCTACGCTCTGACACCAGACTTCACGGGGCTTCTATCAGGATCACACAGACAGACAGACTCTTCACAAGAGTGTCTGCCCACTTCTTCACTCAGATAGCAGGGACTTTTAATGCAATAATTTAGAATATATGAGCCACTGTCCTTGTCTTTGGTCAGGTTTGAAAGGACAGTGACCAAAAAAGGGGTGAACACCTCACAAAGCTATCCTCCATCCACACTCACACACCCACACTTGACACTGTCCCATCAACATTTGACATCCACTTCAAGTCATGTTTTTTGAGATCCTTTTGCCAATAACATCTTCTCTCTTTCTGCTTCAAGTTGCTCAGTCAAAATAATCTGTTCTCCCAAGAGACGAATGTTTTCTTTTTTCCGATTCTGCCTCTCAATGTCTCTGATCACTCCATCGTGAAGCCTCTAAAAACGCAAGAAACAGATTTCAGTAACGCCCTGAACAGGTGGTCCCCTTCCTTGTGCCATTCAGTCTGAATAACAGCGCTACCAAAATACACTGAAATCTCGAGACTCCAAATACCTAATTACTATTTCAGCTTGCTGCGTAAATGTAAAATGTAACAAGCCATCAGATTAATTTGGTAGTGTGCTCCACCAGCGTTCTACTAAAAATTACTTCTTACCATATTTTAAGAAATTCCTGAACATTCAGTATAGAAAACCTGTTTCTGTGGTGCATTTTAAGTTTAATTGATATACAATGCTTTAAAAGATCTGGTGAGAATTACTACAGTAACTCTATGAACTATTTTCCTGTTAGCAATTATCCCAGCTGAATAATAAATACCAAAGGAAAAAAGATTACTGAAATTTGAACTGTCAGGATGGAAGAAAATAAAGATCTTAGTTTTTTTCTACTGCACAGAGAAGTAAAAATTGTACAGAACTACTAATCAATCACATGACTGAGAGAGGCAGGAAAAATACAATGCTACTACCAGAGGAAAAACTAAAGGTGGTAGTTACTTTGAAAAGCACTACAGAGAGGTAGAAAATTCCAGAACATGGTCTTGGCACCTAAGATGAGACTTTTTAAAGCATAAATCTAGTCATTACTAATAACTGCCATTTTACAGTTGTTAGGTCCCAAAACACCGATTTTATTTTTAACAGCGACCTTGTAAGGTAGAATGAATGGGGGTGGGGCCCAGGGCCTGTGGTTTTTCCTTTGTAATTACTAGGTCTATTTTATTTTAATTATTATTTTTATGTAGGCTCCATGCCCAGCATGGACTTGGACTCACAACCCTGAGATCAAATCCTGAGCTGAGATCAAGAGTCACACGCTCAACCAACTGAGCTACTGAGGTGCCCCTATTACGCCTATTTTAAAAACTCACCACATACCGACCAGATCTCCTCCAGGCCTAGAGTTTCATTTGCTATTATGGAGGAATTGGGAAATGTAAGAGTCCTGATACAGATAATACAACTGAAAACTATCTTTTGTGAACCCTGCTCCTTGGCCAGATCTCGAGACATTTGACTCCTCCTCCCCAACCCCAGTTCTTTCCTACTGTGCTCCCTGTACCATGCCACACTCACCCATACACCCCACCCCATCCCCAAAGCCCACACCATCCACTGAATCATTCTTTCCACACCTGCCTCTGAGATCTTCCATACCTGACCTTCCTTTCTCAGACTTAAGCACATGGCTTAGGAGCTTGCTCTCCTGCCACCATCCGCTACATTCTTCCAAGTTTCAGTGTATGTTGACCACCTGTGACTTCTATGTAACTATCTTCCTAATCGCCTCTCTTCCTAACCACCAAGATCTCTTCACCATTATTCATGTAGTATAACTCGTTTTGCTGGGTTCCTATGAGGATTCATGTCAGTGCCTGGCACGTGGTAAACAGTCAAGACATGAGAGAAAACAATAGTGATTATTTTATTTCTTCTTGCTTCCTTGAACCTTCCAACAGACCCACTGTGACAATCATTTGTCTTCTTCCTAGTGCAAAAACGTCCACACAATGAATGACTGGATGCAAAATAAACACAGGTTACTCTAGTCAATCTTTTCTTCATCTAACTTCCAAATCTTCGTTCTTCTACTCTCTAGTACAGAGATACTCAACCCTGGCTGCATGTTAGAATTCCCTGGGTAGCTTTTAAAACATATGTGAGCAAGAGTCCCCATATTCAAGAGATTCTGATTTAAGAGGTGCGGAGTAAGTTATATTGTAAAAGCTTCCCAGGAACTTGCAATGCGGAGTTAGTTCAGAACCAAGCTCTCATGTATCCCCACCCCCATACTCTTTGAAAATCTCTGCCTTCACTGACCTCAGAACTACATCTAACGCACATTGTTCTACTCCTCTCAAATTTCTTTTGATCACCCTCTTTTCCTTTCACTTCTTAGAAGAGAAACTTGCCTGCCTCTACTCCAAAAGCTACGCCCTCAGAACCCATACTTTGTTCCCAAATCTCTAACCTCTTTCATACCCTGTCATTATTTATCCCAATACCCCCTCCCGCAAATTCTTATACCATTACACCTTTCTGATTTCCAAACTGTGAACAATGAGGAAAACGACCTCATCGGCTTCATCTCTGTGTATCAAGCACACTATAGAGCCCAATACAAGAAAAGACCATTTTACTACTGATTCATCCAGTTTATTACTTTCACTCTTGGCAGAACTTCCACCCTAAGCTCAACCCTAAAACACGCGCTGACCTACTTGCCTGTTCTCACACTTAACGTTCAGCACTGGTGTGAAGCAGTTACAAACTCAGGAACGCCTGTCCTTCCTTATCTTTGTTTCCCAAAGCGCCTAGTGTGCTGCCTGGCACACACAGACCAATCACTAAACATCTGCCAACGAGAGTAAAGACAATATGAACTGAGACACACAGAACAGGCCATCAGTCAACCGATCCGTAAGTCATGGGTAGAAGAACAGAAAAAAGAAAATTTGGAGGCTGGTATCTCTAATTCACAGAATCTCATTTCCACAGCAAACTATTCCTTAAAAGAAAGAAGGGGGCGGGGGGGAAGCATCCACTAAATTACCTTGGCTAAAGGCACGGAAAGTGGATTCGGGGCAGCCTCCTTAATCCCAGGATAAAATCTCATTAGCACTGGAAATGAAATCCATTAGGGTTGAGCCTCAACCTTGGGCCTGGGGTTGGGGAGAGGCTGACAACTTGCTGAGTGCACCCCACGAAAACCCCTTCCCCGCCTCTAACTTTGCAGCGGCCCAAGCGAGACGCTGCAAAGTCCGTGTCACTGCAGGCTGGCGGTGACTTGGGAAGCAGGCCGCCCGCCACCCTGCGGGCCTGCCTTAGCTGGAGCCAGAGGGCGGCGGCACGGGGGGCAGGGATGCCCCCGCGCCGGACCGGACGGGGTCGCCGGGGCCTCCCGGTGCACGCGGTCGCGGGGGCTTCGGCGCCCAGGCCGGGAGAACGGCGTCTGGGCCGCAGTCGCGAGAGCGGGGTGATCGAGGGGTGGGTGGGACGCAAGGTCGCGCCGCCGCGAAGCCGACGAGAGGGAAAGGCGAGGTGCAACGGAGACCGACACGGAGAAAGACCAGAGGGCCCGAGGTCGTCCTCGCGGCCGCGCGGGCCCCGGAAGAGGCGGTCACGTGACACCGACCTGCCGGTCCTGCAGCTGCTTCAGATGCACGCCGGCCACGGTGGCCGCCGTCAGCACCACCGACAGGCCCAACACCACCTTCGAGCTCCTCGACATCCCCGCGCCGACCGCCGCGGCCTCCGCCTACCCGCCCGGGGCCCCAGGGCCGCAGCCGAACGAGACATAGAGGCTGCGGGTCAGGCTCGACCACTCGAGCGCAGAGCCCCCGCAGCCGGTGCACCGCCCGCCGCGCCAGGCGCTAGCAATCGAGAGCCGAGCGCTGAACCGCGTCCCTGCTGTGCGGAGGCGTGGTTGCGGGTGCTTTTCCTCCCATCCCGGACCCCTCACACACACATAATATCTGTCCCCTCTGAGCGCGATGCTGGCCTGGATCCTTTGCTCAATACCAGCCTTACTAATCGCATCTTCTCTGGCACTTTGCGGGGTAGGTGCCACCAGAGATTGAGTTTTTGCTTATAGATCCATAATTAAATGTTGTAGACACGGTCACCTGTTTTCATCTAAATGCTGTGAGCTAGCTGGTCAGGCTCTGATTTTTCTTAAAACCGAAAAGCCGTCTGGCTAAAGGGCATGCTAACTGGGCAGCGACCCCTCATTCATTGCCTCTTGGTAAGAAAAGCCCTGGTCAACTTGTTTTCCGTGTAATTCCTAAGAGATCACCTTTATACCTTTGGAGCCTCAGTTATAAGACAGGATTCCTGATTCCCACATTACTAGAAAAATGAATGAATCAATGAATGACAGAATGTATAAGGCATTATGCACAGCATCATTTTCACTTTTGCTTATGGTAGAAAGAAATTTGGCTTTCTAGAAACTGTAAAGTATCTGATAGAGAAAGCACTGAAGAGGTTTTCCCATTAAGTCATTCTTTCCCACGGGAATTCACAGGGAGCAAGCTTTCTTCCTGTGGAAACAACTATGGTCAGTATTGATTAAGACCAGGTCTTGGTTGGCATCACCTAAGGGCTTCTCCAACATTCGTTACTGTAGTGCTTTGCTATTCCCGTTTCTTATTTAGTGTAAATGGCATGAGATGATTATTGCTTTTAAGAAATGTAATTTTAAAAAGTTGAATACTCTTTTCAAACCACAGTTTGTCCATGGCATTTTTCTCAGCCAGAGGAGGATATACCACTGAATTGAAAAACCGAGTTCCTGCCCTAATAGACTATGGAGTTAGAAGCACTTCAATTCAAGGTATATTTGTATACTTTTCTAATAGAAAAAGAAAAAACAATATTAGACTGCTTTTTTACTTCAAGACCTGAGCCAAAGTCGGACGCTTAACCGACTGAACCACCCAGGTGTCCCTGTATACTTTTCTAACAGAAAAGGATAAACAGCGTTAGACTGCTTTTTTACTTGTGGTGGACTCCAGATATTTTTCTCTGTAAGTACATGAGCCTTCAGTAGAGCTACATGTCTAGAATTTGTCAGTTAGATGGCCTTTCACTCCATTGTAACTAATTTTTCAAATTGTCTTCTTGAAATGTATTTTTGTTCTACTGTTTAAAAAATCCTTTATGGGTTAACAGTGTCAAATTTAAAGGTGGTTTATTTGTTTAAAAATTTATGAACCTCAGCAGGGTGTTTTGTGTGATTATTGCCACATAAATGACTGGGATGGAAGGGAATGAGTGCAGACTCCTGTAGCCAATAATCACAATAAAAAAGACAAGAGGTGCCTATATGGCTCAGCCTGTTGAGTGAGCGTTCAACTTTTGATTTCTGCTCAGGTCATGATCTCATGTGAGATGGAGCCCTGCATGTGGCTCTGCGCTGACAAGGTGGAACATGCTTGCAATTCTCTCTCTCCCTCTCTCCTCTCCTCCCCCACTTTCTCAAAAATAAATAAATATTTTAAAAAGACAAGGAGATAGTTGGCAATTGTTATGGCCCACATGTTTATATCCCCCCTAAAACTCTTATGTTGAAATCCCAACCCTCTAGTGGAGTGTATAGGAGATGGGGCCTTTGGGAGGTAGTTAGATTTAGATAAGCTCATAAGGGTGAAGCCCCCAGGCTGGATTAGTGTTCTCTTAAGAAGAGCAAGAGAATAAGAGCTTGCTCTCCACCATGTCAGGACATAGCAAGAAGACAGCTATCTGCAAACAAGGGCCCTCACTAGAACCAACCAGGCCGGTACCCTAATCTCAGACTTCCCAGCCTTGGGAATGAGGAGCCCGTCTTGGGGCTTGATCTCATGACTGTTGAGATCATGACCTGAGCCAAAATCAAAAGTCTGACTGAGTCACCCAAGCACCTCTAGAAACAACTTTTATTTGTAAATTATGCCTCAATAAAGCTAGGGGAAAAATTATAGGAAAAAGTTTTATAGCACCAAGAAGAAAAAATAAATTATACTTGCACACATATGCATGCTCAACGAAATAAAAGAAAGTAGCGATACATACTACTGCATGGATGAAATCTGAAACCTTGAAAACGTGATGCTAAAGAAAGAAGCTAGTCACAAAAGACCAGGTATCATATGATTCCATTTATATAAAGTGTCCAGAATAGGCCAATCCATAGAGGCAGAAAGTAGATTACTGTTTGCCAAAGGCTTGGGATTTGGGAGATGCAGAGTGACTGCTAATGAGTTTCTTTTGGGAGATAATGAAAATGTTCTAGAATTAGATCATGGTGACAAACGCACAATTCTGTGACTCTACTAAACCCTGCTGAACTGGGCTCTTTAAAAAGGTAAATTTTATGGTACATTACTTATTTCAATAAAGCTGTTAAAGAAAGTGTGGGGGGGGAAGCTGTTCATGTGTATCAACCCATCTCACCTTCACAATTACCCTACAAAATAGGTGCTGTCCGTGTCCCTATTTTATCAGTGAGGAAACTGAGGCACGGTGTTAGATAACTTACCCAGAGCCCACAGCCAGAAAGTTACAGAGCAACCCAATTGGTTTTTGGTTTTGTTTTCAAAAACATAAAAGATTAAATTTGCCTGGTTTAAAGCTTAAAACAGAGAACATGTATCTTCTGATAGATACAAGGAGAACATGTGTATCCAGAATCTTCTAATCCCATATTTAGCTACTTTTAAAAAATGGGAGGAGGGGTGCCTGGGTGGCTCAGTGGGTTAAGTGTCTGACTCTTGATTTTGACTCAGGTCATGAGCTCACATGAGATGGAGCCCTGAGTGGGCCTCTGCACTGGCAGCTTGGAGCCTGTTGGGATTTTCTCTCTCCTCCCTCTCTGCCCCTCCCCCTCCATGCGTGCACATTCTCTCTCAAAATAAATAAATAAACATATTTTTTAAAAATGGGAGGAGAGTAGGCAAGAGAGGGAAGAGAGAAAAGGGGGGAAGACAAGACAAGACACCCTATGGAAGAGGGGAGAGAGAGAGAAACAGCAGAGAAACCCACAGGAACCCTCAGCAGGTTCTGAGATAATAACATTCGCCTTTGGAATGCTGTTTTTGGGTCTTCCACTCCTCGCTTCCATAGGGAAGCCTGGCAGCCCTCCAGCAGGGTATTGTTTTCAGAAGATGGCCACTATAGGTGCCTGGGTGGCTCAGTCAGTTAAGCGTTGGACTTTGGCTCAGGTCATGATCTCACTGTTTGAGTTGGAGCCCCACCTCAGGCTCTGTGCTGACAGCTCAGAGCCTGGAGCCTGCCTCAGATTCTGTGTTTCCCTGTCTCTCTGCCCCCTCCCCTGCTCACACTGTCTGTCTCTGTCTCTCAAAAATAAATAAACTCTAAAAAAAAAAAAAAAAAAAGAAGATGGCTTCTGTGAACAAGGCTCTGCAGCAGCATACAAGGTGCAAAGCAAGGATTCTGGCTTTCCCCAGAGGACAATACCCTACGTTTTGGGGCCTCAGTTTCCTCCTCTGTACTGTGGGGACAGTGATATGTCTGCTACCACCTTGGCTTTCTGGTTGAGACAATGAATTAGTATCATGACAGCACGAAAGTCACGCATCTGGTGATAATGCATGTGGGCACATCCCAGGCAGTGAGCCTTAAGATGGGAACCCTTCCGCCCTGGAGGGCGGGGGAGGGCTCCTGTCACTACTGCTGTGGGGAGTGACCCTGGATCCTTGCTTTGCATATTTAGGAAATGTCTCCTCTTTGGCAGCTGAGTGCGCCTTTTGGTGACATCTTAGCCAGTGGCAGCAGCGTGGCCTCTCACCAAGCTGGCCCAAACCATGGATTTCTTTCATAGTTTCCAAATACTTGGTGTGACTGATTTCTTTTGGATTCAAAATCTGGTCACATTATCAGAAAAAAAAAAATGTCACCATTGCCGTTGTTAATGGGAGGAGAGAGCTATTAGAGCCCTTGAATATAATTGCAACTGCTATATATTTATAAATCATTATTTAAAAAAAAATTCTGGCTTTGACAGACACTATCACATGTCGGCAGAGGCATTGAACAGCTGTGCTCCTGGAGCTTGAACAAGTTCAGCTGTATCTGCTGGAGCTGGACAGGTGTGAGCTCCGTGACCCAGCAGCTTCACCCCCAGATGTTTCCCAGCAGAACTGCCTACGTGTGCACCGAAACACAGGTGCAAGTATATCTATATAAATCATACTTCCAGAAGTCAACATGGTGGCTCCCCTATTGGGAGGGCAGAGACACTATTTGCTGTGAGAAGGCATGAATGAGGCTTCTGGGATGCTGGTATCATTCTGTTTCTTAATCCAGTTGCTGGTATTGAGTGTTCATGAAAATCAGTCAAGTGACACGCGGATTTTATTATATGCAAGACCTACTTCTTTTCTTTTTAAATGCTTTTTAAAAAGTTTTTTATTGTATTTTTGAAAGAGGGAGCACACGCACACACTAGACCATGAGTGGGGGAGGGGCAGAGAGAGAGAGAGAGAGAGAGAGAGAGAGAATCCCAAGCAGGCTCCACAGTGTCAGCACGGGGTCCGAGGCAGGGCTCAAACTAACTAACTGTGAGATTATGACTTAAGCCAAAATCAAGAGTTGGACGCTTAACCCACTGAGCCACCCAGATGCCCCAAGACCTACCTCTATGCAAAGTCTTACATAATATTATGAACTGACAAAAATGGCTTTACTTTTTATCATCATCGCTTCTTGTACCAAGAAAATTTGTTCTCCATGCATGATAACTATCAAGAATTGAAGAGCTTATCATTTAAAATGTCTTGATCACTCCCCTATGACCCAGCAATAGCACTGCTAGGAGTTTACCCAAGGGATACAGAAATGCTGAGGCATAGGAGCACATGTACCCCAATGTTCATAGTAGCACTCTCCACAATAGCTAAAACATGGAAAGAGCCTAAGTGTCCATCAACAGATGAATGGATCAAGAAGATGTGGTTTAACTATACCATGGAATACTACATGGCAATGAGAAACAATGAAATCTGGCCATGTGTAGCAACATGGATGGACCTTGAGGGTGTTATGCTGAACGAAATAAGTCAGGCAGAGAAGGACAAATATCGTATGTGTGCACATATAGGAGGATTAGAAGGAACTTAACAGAGGACCAAGGGGGAGAAGAAGGGCAGAAATGGTGGGGGAGAGGGAGAGAGGCAAACCATGAGAGACTCTTGAATGCTGACAAAAACTGAGAACTGATGGATGTGGGGGTGGAGGAGGGATGGGCATGGAGGAGAGCACTTGTGGGGATGAGCACTGGGTGTTATGTGGAAACTAATTTGACAATAAACTATTTGTAAAAAATAAATCAATAAATAAATGAAATAAATAAATAAATAAAGGGAAAAAAAATGTCTTGATCATGGGACGCCTGGGTGGCTCAGTTGGCTTCGGCTCAGGTCATGATCTCCCGGTTAGTGGGTTCAAGCCCCGTATCAGGCTCTATGCTGAGAGCTAGTTCAGAGCCTGGAGCCTGTTTCAGATTCTGTGTCTCCCTCTCTCTCTGACCCTCCCCTGCTCATGCTGTCTCTATCTCTGTCTCAAAAATAAATAAAACATTAAAAATTTTTTTAAATAAGTAAAACATTAAAAAAATTTTTAGTGTCTTGATCAGAATTTATATGCATTTTTTAAGGGTTGTGTGTGTGTGTGTGTGTGTGTGTGTGTGTGTGTAATCTCTATACCCAGTGGTGGGACTTGAACTCAAGATCCTGAGATTAAGAGTTGCATGCTCTTCTAACTGAGCCTGCCAGGCACCTCTTTGCGCAGACATTTAAAAAAAAAGTTTTTTTTTAAATTTTTATTTATTTCTAGGAGAGAGAGAGAGAGACAGCATGAGCAGGGGAGGGTCAGAGAGACATAGAATCTGAAACAGGCTCCAGGCTCTGAGCTGGCAGTCAGCACAGAGCCCGACATGGGGCCCGAACCCATGAACCACGAGATCATGACCTAAGCGAAAGTCGGACACTTAACCGACTAAGCCACCCAGATGCCCCACAGACATTTTAAACATAAAACTTGGCATAAAAAAGACACAGAGAAACGAGCTCTAGTTTTTCATTAAAAAAAAAAAATCACAGAGTTGTCAAATTTTACCCAGATTCAATATTTAAATCAGCCTCAATACTTTGTATTTTTCTTCTCATAATTATAAAGTACCATAAATTGTTTTTATTTTTATTTTTATAAGAATAGAGAGAAAGACAACATAAATAATTATTATCCATGAAGTTCTATTTAAGAGTCTATGCTGTACAGACGGAGCTAACCAAGCGCCCTTCCATGAAGCTCTGTTTGGAATTGTCCAAGCTTCCTCGAGTTAATCCCAGCAAGCTATACAAGTTACCCTTTTTTATGTTTATCAGGATGAGACAAAGGTTTGGAAGCATGGCTAGTTTAACACAATTTGCTTTGTAGGCTGGAACTTCCAAACCTCATGTCTCTGCATTTCGTCTAGCATCATAGTACCCTGAGATCATGAATTCCTGGCCCAGTCAGCTTTGGACTGACCCAAATGTGCCCAGGGTGACCCCTGCTCTCCACTGCTTTCACCCCACAGGGACAATAGTCCTCCATTCACAACTCCTGTCCCTTCAATATCCATTCTGATGGGAGCTGGAGAAGGGCCAGTGGTGACATTAACACAGGAAGCCTCAGGAGCAAACCTACTCAAACTCAGGTGTCCCAGAAGCCTCTGAACTTCAGGATACCCCACCCCCACTGAGCTGTTTTCAAACCTTGAAGTCACTTTGAAATTGATTACTTGAACGATGATTCTTCCTATGTAAAATCAACGGGACACACCACTGCCATCAGACTGAGCTAAATTTCTAAAAAATATATTAATCTGACCTTCTTAAAAACTCTCCCTGGGACACCTGGGTGGCCCAGTCTCTCTTTTTATCACTCTCAAAAATAAATAAAAGTGTTTAAAAAAAAAAAAAAGATAAAAAACCTCTCCCTGTTTCCACATTCCTAGGGCATGAAGCCCCATGCTGCCCTCCTATCCAGCCTCTTTTATTTATTTATTTGTTTGTTTGTTTGTTTATTCATTCATTCATTCATTCATTCATTCATTCATTCATTCATTCATTCATTTAAATGTTTGTTTATTTTTGAAAGAGACAGAGACAGAGCATGAGCAGGGGAGGGGCAGAGAGAGAGGGAGACACAGAATCCAAAGCAGGCTCCAGATTCTGAGCTGTCAGCACAGAGCCCGACACGGGACTCAAACCCATGAACCGAAAGATCATGACCTGAACCAAAGTCAGACACTTAACTGAGACACCCGGGTGCCTCTCTCTCTAGCCTCTTTTCAAGGAAGAGAAGACATCAAAAAGAAGTACAGTCGGATATCAGGGCCTTAAAGAAGAAGCAAGAAATGGAAACTAAGTTGGGGGTACAGTCATTGCCCTGTGATTGAACAATGTATTCTCACAATGCTTGTTCCACCTTAACTCCTACAAGGGCAGGACTTGGGACAAAAAAGAAAAAAAAGCCTTCACCACTCAGTGTGTAATTTGGCTTGTGTTTTGTGGGCTTGAATCAGGGCCAGGTCTTTGCAGCTGGGTTTCCAAGTCACTTCTGTTTTAGGAAATATTAATCATCAGCACTCTAGTGGGAGATATAAATAGGAAGGCATAGGTTTAAAGTAGGATAGATGGTGGGCATGAATGTAATCGGTGAGGGCAGACACCTAAGGCAGTGAATGAGAAGGTTCTCTGGGGCAAGTCTGTGGTAGAGGAGGCAGCAGGGGGCTGGTTTGTTGGAGAAGAAGGTGGAGAGTGTCTGGCTGAATTGGCATCATTGTCTGACCCTTGTGTAAATGTTGCAACCTCAGCACCAGATGATTGCGGAAACATATCACAGGGCACCCCAAAAAGTATTCTATGTTTATTTTAAAAGCAAACACGGAGCCCTGCCTCATATATGGCCTGATAGTGAGCTCTAACAGGCAGTGAATATAATAGAGCCCCAACTTTTTAGAGTTTAAGTTTCAAAGTCAGCCCTCTGCATGTAAAGCAAAAATCACAGTCAAAACTGCCCTTGAAAATCCCTTAAGAAGGTGACATGCTGGAGACAGTAGACTTCATTTCAGCAAGTCCAACACAGTTTTCCCTCTGGCAGTAGAATTGGTCACTGTGCACTTAGTGGAGGATCTATTTACTTTATTTGGAATTCTGCATAGGAGATTTGTTTCTTCTCCCTCGCATAGTAATGTATTCAATTATTTATTTGTATCAGTATGGACCCACACTATATTTTATACCTTGTTATTTTTTTTTAAGTTTATTTATTTTGAGAGAGAGCACATGCTCGCAAACACAAGAAACAGAGGAAGGGCAGAGAGAGAGACAGGGAGAGAGAGAATCTCAAGCAGGCTCCATGCTGCAAGTGCAGAGCCTGACTCGGGGCTTGATCTCACAAACTGTGAGATCCTCACTTGAGCTGAAATCAAGAGCAGATACTGAGGTGCTTGGGTGGCTCAGTTGGTTATGCATCCGACTTCAGCTCAGGTCATGACTTCATGGTTTGTTGGTTTGAGCCCCACATCAGGCTCTCTGCTGTCAGCATGGATAATCTGTCTCTCTATCTCTCTGTCCCTCCCCCACTCACATGCTCTCTCTCATTCACTCTCTCTGAAAAATAAGTAAACATTAAAAAAAATCTTTAAAGAAAAAAGAGCCAATGCTTAACCGACTGATCCACCCAGGCATCCCTCTACTTTGGGTTATAATGCAACATTGTGGCTCAAGTTATTCCAGTTTTGGCCATTAGGAGCTCTTTCAGTTGGCTACTGTACCATTTGACACATCCCCACCAATGTGGGTTTTTTCTTTTTTTCATACTTACTTCTTTTCTGGCACTACAAGATACTCTAGCATCATTTATTGAAAAGATTCTCCTTTCCCCTAGTTTCCCCTGACATCATTTGTTGTGAATTTGACACCCTTGTTGAAAATTATTGACCATATATATGAAGGGTTACTTTTGGGTTCTCTATTCAATCCCATTATTCTGTATGTCTGTCTTTATGCCAGAGAGAACAACACTGTTCTGATTTGATTTCAGTTTTGAAATCAAATCTGAATCCTCCAACACCAACTGTGATATTTTTCAAGATTGTTGGGGTCCCTTGAGATTGCATATAAATGTTAGGATTAGTGTTTCTATTTCTGTAAGGAATACTATTTGGATTTTGATAGGGATTAATATCACCACCTTAACTTAATGGTTTAAGTTTCTAATGTACCAATCTTTCTCTTCCTTTGTTAAATTCATTTCTAAGTCTTTCATTATTTTTGATGCTGTTTTAAGTGGAATGGTTTTTTTTTTTAATGTTTTATTTATTTCCAAGAGAGAAAGAGAGAGACAGCATGAGCAAGGGATGGTCAGAGGCAGAGGGAGACACAGAATCTGAAGCAGGCTCCAGGCTCTGAGCTAGCTGTCAGCACAGAGACCGACATGGGGCTCGAACTCACAAACCGTGAGATCATGACCTGAGCTAAAGTCGGACGCTTAACCGACTGAGCCACCCTGGTGCCCCAAGTGGAATGTGTTTTAATGTTTATTTTTGAGAGAAAGCAAGAAAGAGCATGAGGAGGGGAGGGGTAGAGAGAGGGGGAGACCAAGGATCCGATGCAAGCTCCATGCTCTCAGCACAGACCCCGACACGGGGCTCCAACTCACAAACCGTGAGATCATGACCTGAGCCAAAGTCAGACACTTAACCAACTGAGCCACCCAGGTGCCCCTGGAATCATTTCCTTAATTCCTTTCTTGGATTGTTCATTGTTCATGTATAAGAACGCAGCTGATTTTTGAACATTGATCTTGTATTCTGCAACTTTGCTGAATTTATTAGCTCTGTTTTACTCTATATAGACTCTTTAGGGGGGGTCTGCATATAAAAGCACGTTATATGTGATTAGAGATAATGTCACTTCCTCCTTTCCAGTTTAGGTGCCCCCCCTTTTTTCTTTATGCCTACTTGCCCTGGTTAAGACTTTAGTACTATGTTGAGTATAAATGGCAAATGTGGGCACCTTTGTCTTGTCCTGAATCTTAGGGGCCTTTCACCATTCAAGATAATATAAGTTATTGGGTTTTTTTTTCTGTCTTTTCTCTTTCTTTCTGACTTTTCTTTTTTTCTTCTTTAGCTATTGGTTTTGCATATATGGCCTTTATTATGTTGAAAAAGCTTCCTTCCATTCCTAGTTTATTAAGTATGTGTGTGTTTTTTTTTTAATTAAGGAGTATTGATTTTTGTCAAATGCTTTTTCTGTACCAACTGAGATAATCATGTGGCTTTCTCCTTCACTCTATTAATGTGATGAGTTACACTGATTGGTTTTAATATGTTGAACCAAGCTTGCATTCCAGGAATAAATCTCATTTGGTCAAGGTGTATAATCTTTTCTAATATGCTGTTGAATTTGCTAGTCTGTTCTTTTTTTTTTTTTTTTTTTTTTTAAGAAATCCAAGTTTTTACTTGCATGGCTAAATATCACTTGTACTCAGTTTGCTTCTATTTTATTGGGGATTTTTTGCATCAGTATTCATCAGGGAGATTGGTCTGTAGATTTATTTTCTTGAAGTGTCTGTCTCTGTTAGACTTATTTAGGAAATGTTCCCTCTTCAATTTTTAAAAGAGTTGGAGAAAGACTGGTGTTCATTCTCTAAATATCTGGTAGAATTCACCAGTGAAGTCGTCTGACCCCGGGCATTTCTTTGTTGGAAGGTTTATGATTACTAATTCAACCTCCATAATACAGTTCTATTCAGATTTTCTATTTCTTCATGATTCAGTTTTGTTAGATACTTTCTAACTAGTTTCTAGGAATTTGTCCATTTCATCTAAGCTATCCTGTCTATTGGCATATAAACATTCATAGTATTATAATCATTTTTATTTCTGCAAAATTTGTAATATGTCTGCACTTCATTTCTTATGTGAATGATTTGAATCTTCTATATCTTTTTTTCTCAATCAAACTGAAAGTTTATCTAGGGTCACCTGACTAGCTCAGTCCATGGAGCATGTGATTCTTGATCTTGGGGTTATAAGTTTGAGCCCCACAAAAGGTGTAGAGATTATTTAAAATAGAATCTTTAGGAAAAAAAGTTTGTGTATTTCATTGGCCTTTCCGAGGGTGCCTGGGTGGCTCAGCTGATTAAGCGTCTGACTTTGGCTCAGGTCATGATCTCATCATGGCTGGTGAATTCGAGCCCCATATTGGGCTCTGTGCTGACAGTTCAGAGCTTGGAGCCTGCTTCAGACTCTGTCTCCATCTCTCTCTGCCCCTTCCCCGCTCTTTCTCTCACTCTCTCCTTCTCTCTTTCACTCTCTCTCCTTCTCTCTCTCAAAATAAATAAACATAAAAAATACAAATATTTCATTGGCCTTTTGAACCAACTTTTGGTTTCATTGATTTGATTTTTTTTTATCATTTTTCTATTCTCTATTTCATTTATCTTGGCTTTAATCTCTATTATTTCTTTCTTTCTGCTAGATTTGAATTTAGTTTGCTCTCCTCAGTGTAAGTTTAGGTCTGATCTGAGATACGTCTTCTTTTTCAGTGTATGCATTTATTGCTATAAATTTCCCTCTTAGTACTGCTTTCACAAAATCCCATACATTTTGATAGGTTGTGTCTTTTTTTCATTTGTCTAAAGGTATTTTCTAAGTTCCCTTGTGATTTCTCCTTTGACCTATTATTTGTTTAAACACATGCTGATTACATCACTCCTTACCAGAGAAATACAAATCAAAACCACACTGAGATACCACCTCACGCCATTCAGAGTGGCTAAAATGAGCAAATCAGAGAACTCTAGATGCTGGCGAGGATGTGGAGAAACGGGCACCCTCCTACACTGTTGGTGGGAATGTAAACTGGTACAGCCCCTCTGGAAAACAGTGTGGAGGTTCCTCAGGAAATTAACAATAGAACTCCCCTATGACCCAGCAATAGCACTGCTAGGAATTTACCCAAGGGATACAGAAATGCTGATGCATAGGAGCACATGTACCCAAATGTTCATAGCAGCACTCTCCACAATAGCTAAAACCTGGAAAGAGCCTAAGTGTCCATCAACAGATGAATGGATCAAGAAGATGTGGTTTATCTATACCATGGAATACTACATGGCAATGAGAAAGAATGAAATCTGGCCATGTGTAGCAACATGGATGGACCTTGAGGGTGTTATGCTGAGCGAAATAAGTCAGGCAGAGAAGGACAAATATCACATGTTTGCACGTATAGGAGGATTAGGAGGAACTTAATGGAGGACCACGTGGGAGAAGAAGGGGGGGAAATGGTGGGGGAGAGGGAGAGAGGCAAACCATGAGAGACTCTTCAATGCTGAGAACAAACTGAGGGCTGATGGGAGTGGGGGAGAGGGGAAGGGGGGAGATGGGCATGGAGGGGGGCACTTGTGGGGATGAGCGCTGGGTGTTATATGGAAACCAACTTGACAATAAACTATTTGTACAAAAAAATAATAAATAAATAAAAGCATGCTGATTGGTTTACATGTATTTGTAACTTTTCCAGTTTTCCTTCTGTTATTGAGTTTTTGCTTAATTCCATGGTGATCAGAAAAAATACTTTGTATGATTTTAATCTTTTAAAATTCATTACTATTTGTTTTGTAGCCTAACATATGGTCTTCCTAGGAAGTGTTTAGGACATCAGTTGAGAAACATGTATATGCTGTTGTTGGGAGCAGTGTTCTGTATATGTCTGCTTGGTTTATGGTGTTGTTAAAGTCCTCTATTTCTTTATTGATTGTCTATCATTGTTGAAAGTAGTATGTGGAAGCCTTCTACTATTATTGTAGAAAAATCTATTTCTCCCTGCAATTCTGCTAATGTTTCCTTCTTATATTTTGAAGTTCTAATGTTTGGTGCACATGTTTATAATTGGTATATCTTCTTGGTGAATCAATATATTATGTCCTTCTTTGTCTCTTGTAACAGTTTTTTACTTAAAATCCACCTTGTCTGATATTAATATGGCCACCTCTGCTCTCTTTTGGTTACTCTTTGCATGGAATATCTTTTTCCATTGTTTCACTTTCAATTTATTTTGCACCTTTAGATCTAAAGTGAGTCTCTTATAGAGTCTCTTAAAAAACTTTCTCTTATAGAATGTTTTTTATACATCCTGGCAATCTATGCCTTTTGATTGGAGAATTTAATCCATTTCATTTAAAATAATAACTGATGGGGGCACTGGCTGGCTCAGTCGGAGAGCATGTGACTCTTTGTCTTGGGGTTGTACGTCTGAGGCCCATATTGAGTATGGAGATTACTTAAGAATAAAATCTCAAAAAAAGCAATTACTGGTAAAGAAGGCCTGAATTCTGCCAGTTTGCTATTCATTTTCTGTAGGTCTTATAACTTGTTTGCCCTTCATTTCTTCCATTACTATCTTCGTTTGTTTTTAATTGACTTTTTTGGCAATGATATGTTTTCATTTCTTTTTCATTTACTTTGAGGTATATTCTACAGATATTTTTTGTGGTAATCTGGGGATTACATATAACATCTTACAGTTATTACCATCTAATTTGAATTGATACCTCTTAACCTAATTGCACACAAAAATGCTACTCCTATAAAGCTCTATCCATCTTCTCTATGTTCTTATGACTCAGTGTCACAAATTACAAATTTATGTAATTTTGTGCATGCTACCATAAGCATTTGTCTTTAAATCATGCAGAAAATAAAAAGTGGAGTTACAGTGTCACAATTATAAAACATAAAATGCTAGTTTAATATATTTATAAAATATGAAATATTATCATATAATATGGATGTATTATCAGTTCATGTGTTTACTCTACCACAAGACTTTCCCACCATTTACAAAGTAGGTTCTTTTTTTTAAGTTTATTTATTCTGAGAGATAGCAAGCACAAGGAGGGGCAGAGTGGGAGAGAGAGAATCAGAAGCAGGCTCTGAGCACTGTCAGTGTGGAGCCCAATGTGGGGTTCAGTCTCACACCCTGCAAGATCAGTACCCGAGCTTAAATCAAGAGTCCACTGCTTAGCCAACTGAGCCACTCAGGCACCTCTAGAAGGTGTTTTTTTTCCTTGACTGAGTGTTTGTTTACTTGCTGAAAACCTTTTATTGATTCCTAGAGCTCCTACAATGTTTATTCAGAGAGGTTTTGGTTGTTTTCTCATTGTTTCTGTGGGTGAACAAGATTCCTGAAGTAAGAAGTGGAATTCCTTTTTTTTTTTTTTTTTTTAAATATTTTTATTTATTTCTAGGAGAGAGAGAGAGACAGTGAGCAGGGGAGGGTCAGAGAGAGAGGGAGTCACAGACTGAAACAGGCTCCAGGCTCTGAGCTGGCAGTCAGCACAGAGCCCGACGCGGGGCTCGAACCCACGAACCGTGAGATCATGACCTAAGCGAAAGTCGGACGCTTAACCCACTAAGCCACCCAGGCGCCCCGTGGAATTCCTGAAGTAGGGCTTTCTAGTCCACTGTTCTACCTGTGTCACTCCCTTCATTTCCTTTTGTCGTCTCATGTCTACGACCATACCATCCTGAACGCACCCGATCTCGTCTGATCTCGGAAGCTAAGCAGGGTCGGGCCTGGTTAGTACTTGGATGGGAGACTTTTGTCGTCTCATTACAGCTTACTTAAATGTGTGTAGCTCTCATTTGTGTTCTTGAGCTTGCTTTGTTGAGTGTTGTAAGTCATGGCAATATGTATGGTCAAGTTTTTATCTACTCCTGGACAACATTTTTTCTGGTGAGAACTCTTCCTCTACCATATTTTTTCTGTTATTTTTCTCCTTTTTTTTCTTGTGAATATTTGCATGGATCCTTTACCATTTCTTCTTCTTCTTCTATTATCATTATCATTATTATTATTCTTTGAATGAAGTGAGTTCTCTTTGGTGCTATTTGCAGGAGAAATGCATGGAAGAAGGGTCAGGACATAATATAGGACTTCAAGAATTGTCCTCATGATATAAGGTTCATGGTTAGTGAACTATTTTAGCCTTTACCTCTCCTCAACCAACCAAGACTGACTGCTCACAGTCACAGGTCTCTACCCCTCATTCTCCCCAGCTTCCCTGATAGATTAAGTCTCCAAATAGGAATTCTCTGGTGAGTTTTCATTCAGCTCTGCCTTCATTCTTCATTCATTCACTGCTTCATTCAACAAATATTTTTTTTTAATTGAAGTACAACTGACATACAATATCCTATTAGTTTCAGGTGTATTTTGATATTTTTATACATTATTAAAGGATCCCCATAATGACTCCAGTTTCCATCTGTCACCTTTCAAAGTTGCTACAATATTATTGACTATATTTCCTATTCTGTTCATTACATCCTATAAAATTTATTTTATAACTGGAAGTTTGTCCTTCTTAATCCCATTCACCTATTTAGTTGCCCATCCGCCCCCTGTAATCAATGTTTTGTTTCCTATATCTATGAGTCTAAATTTACAACAAATATTTATTTGGTGTCTATCAAGTGTCAGGTACTGTTTTAAGCACTTGGAATATATGTATATAAACAAAACCAATAAATATCTAACCTTAAGGGATTCTTGTGGAGAAAACAGATAATACAAATATACATTGATAACTTGTATTGTGTGTTGGAAAGTGATAAGGAAAGCCGGGCAAGATGGGAGGATTAGAAATGCCAGTGGAGAAAGTCTGACTGCAGTTACAAATATGATGATCAGCATTGGCCTCATTAACAATGTGATATTGAGCAAAGATGGAAAGGAGCTGAGACAGGAGCCATGTGGGCCTTTTGGAGAAGAGTGTTCCAGACAGAGGGAATAGCAGGTGCAAAGGCTCTGAGGAGGGGCTGTGCCTGACATGTTTGGAGCATAGCAAAAAGGGCAGTGTGGCTAGGGTGGAGTGGTCAGGGTAGAGAATGATAAGAGAGGGGTCAGGAAGGTAATGATGGGGCCAAATCATTTATTGTCCTACAGAACATGGGAAGGATTTTGGCTTTTACTCTGAATGGAATGGATGCCATTGCAGAGAACTGGCACAATCTGAATTACCACTGAAAAGCATACTCTTGGCAGCTGGGTAGATAATAGACTGTAGAGGATAAGGGTAGAAGCAAATGGTCATAGGGCTATTTCATTAATCCTGAATAGAAGTGGTGGTGGCTTGCTTCTGGATGGAAGCAGTGATAATGATGAGAAGTAGGTAAATTCTAGATGTGTTCTGAATATGGAATCAGCCAGATTTGCTATAGGTTGACTGTGGGATTTAAGAGAAGGAAATCACCAAGGATGACTCCGAAGTTTTTGGCTTGAGCAGTTGGAAAGATGAGTTTACCATCTACTGAGATGGGAAAGGCTGTGGATTCAGGACTATGTGGGCAAAGATCAATGGTTCAGTTTGTGCATGGTAAGTGTGAGGTGTGTACTAGACATCTAAATGAAGATGTTGAGCAAGCATTTGAATACACAGTTCTGAAATTCAATGTTGAAGTCTATTCTGATTTATATATTTTGAGGTTTTCACATACTTGGAATTTAAGGTCATATGACTGGATGATATCACCAAGGAAATAAGTGTGAATAGAGGAGACTAAGGAAAGAATCCTCAGACACTCCAGCATGAGGTGGTTGAAGATAAAGAACCAGCAAAGGTGACTGAAAGAGAATAGCAATGAATAGAAAGAAAACCAAGAAACCAGATGCCCCAAGATCTGGTTTAGTGGATGAGTGATCAATGGTGTCAAATGCTACTAGTTTAAGGAAAAGGAGGACTAAGACTGGATTTGTCCACATGGAGGTGACTGGTGATCATGAAAAGAACCACTTCAGGGGTTTTCTCTGTAAGCACAAAAGCCAGACTGGAGCAGATTTCAGAGAGAATACAGGAAAACAACAACAACAAAACTAAACACAAAAAACAAAACCAAACAAACAAACAAAAAACAAAGATAGTAACACAGACAACCCTTCAGAGGAGTTTGGCTGCAAAGTAAAAACATAGGGCCGGAGATGGAGGTTAAAGTAAAATTAAGAGAATTTTTGTTTATTTCACTTTTTAAGGTGTGAGCACCAGCAGCATACTTGTCTCCAGATGAGAATGATCCAGTAGAGAGGGAAACATTGATGGTGTGGGGAAGGAAGGGGAGAATCACTGGAGTGATTTCTTTGAATGAACAAGAGAGGATGGGAAATAATGTTGAAGGAGAGGGATTGGTTTTAGATAAGAGCATGAATAGTGATTACAGCATCAATGGTAACAGGTATATGAGTACTGATGGTAAAAGTGGGTAGATGGGGCTGTGGGAGATGTGGAAGCTACATGCCAAGATTCTAAGATTCTTGAAGTAGGAAGCAAGGTCATCAGTTGAGAGTGAAGATAGAGAGAGAGGTATCGGCTGATTGAGGACAAAGGAGAAGGTGTGCAGTAACCATCTAGGAGGGTAGGGGGAGTAAATGGACAAAGAAAGCATAATATGAATCTTGAGCAGCATCAGGGGCCCCACAGAAGCTCGTGATGTACATTTAAAGTGTTTTTCTCCAGCTTGTTCAGCCTCACAGGCACAAAGCCAGAACAAGTGGAGAGGTGGATTTAATCAGTTTTGAGCTTTTGCCAAGTGAGTATGTTGAAGTGAAAAAGGGATACGCAAGGGAAGGGTGTGATGATAACTACTGGTCACGGAAAGTAAGCTGGGTGTGGATGGAACAAAAGGCAAGAGAAATGGGGGGAAAGTGACCAGATTAATGGAGTGGGGGTTCTGGTGGGTCAAATGATTGATTGTTGGAGATACAATAAGGGATGGTAGTCAGAAGTAGAATGGCTAAAAGAGAGATTATGTCACAGAAGCAGTTATTGGCAATGACAAGGGGTAGGCATGGCATCTGAAGCCAGCTAGCCAGCCATGGTGATGGAGCAAGTGTTTTTCTTTCTTCTCCCTCACCCAATCTGTCACAAACCACACACACACACACACACGTGCGCGCGCACGCACACACACACACACACAGAGAACTGGAAAAACTTGAAATATATTTTAAAGACACAAAATACACTGACCAAAAAAGCACTGATCACATGATTGAATGCCACAGCAATGTCAAATTGCTATAAAAGTCTCTAAATGCTTCCTCTAGAATTTCTGTGCTTACCTCACATGGACCACTAATAAGAGTTTGCCCATTAGCACTTGCCCGTGGCCCACGCTAAGCAGCTCTGGTCTAGGGTGTGACCTTAGAAATGAGTGCCTGAGGTAACATAAAGATCAAACACACTGGAGAAGTTCAGGAAAGTGAAAGGCCAGAGGTTGGAAAGATCACCCACATGGATATTGAAGACATCCAGAGTTAAAAGTTTTAGAGAGAGTGATTTTGAGCCAAGAGCTAAGATTGTCAGGAAATAAGGGGTGATGAATGGCCCCAGGGAGAAGATGATAGCCACAGTGGGGTAGTGGGTGATACAAGCTGATAGATCATACTTAAAGCTGAGATTTGGGGAGGAAAGAAGGAGAATGATCTGGAAGCAGGAATGAGGAACAAGAAGGACAACTATCTTAGTTCCCGCCCAGGGTGGGAGAAAAAACAGCCACCCTTGAGAGGGACAGAGGGGATACACAGGTCCTCAGGGGAAAGTCAGACTTCCAGTAGAGCAGGAAGTTGGGTGCTGTTGAGAGAGGTGAAGGATACAGGGGATTTTGCTGTGGCACAGTAAAAGAGAGGTTCGATGAGTGGCAGTGATGGAGAAAAGGGCAGAACAAAGAATGTGCAGAGTTTTTCTGGGACAGATGCATATGGGTGATGAGAGGTGGGATGGGCCTCCAGGGCTCCTTACGCATGAGCTAAGGGTGTAATGATGTATGTCCTAGATCAAGATAGGTTGTAAAAGCAGGGATGAGTGTTGGACATAGATAAGAATAGGGGTCTGGGGATCTCTCCTGAGCCTCATCCCTGGAGAAAAGGAGAGCTGAGGATGTTGGGTCCCATCTTGATCCCAATGATGGGGATAAAAGGCCTGAGGAGCATTCTGTCTCAAGACTTCTACCTGAAGGGCCCAGGGGATATGCCACCAAGTGCCTAACAACCCTTTCCTGCTGTTGCAACAGGATGTTATTTATTTCAGGGTCTCAGGATGCAACACTTATTTTGGAAAAGTGTTCTAGGCTGATTATTTTCTAATCTCTGCAGTGGCAAATATTTTTTCTCCATATTTTTTCTGCACTTTGGCTGTTCTAGTCCCATATTTTGGTTTAAGGCTTCAGTGCAGTCTAAGCTTTCCTGACAGTGACTCTGCATTTCTGTTTCTTAGTTTCCTTGTTTTTTTTTTTTTAATGTTTTTTTTTTTTAATTTATTTCTAGGAGAGAGGAAGACAGCGTGAACAGGGGAGGGTCAGAGAGAGAGGGAGTGACAGACTGAAACAGGCTCCAGGCTCCAAGCTGGCAGTCAGCACAGAGCCCGACGTGGGGCTCGAACCCACGAACCGCGAGATCATGACCTAAGCGAAAGTCAGACGCTTAACCGACTAAGCCACCCAGGCGCCCCGCTTAGTTTCCTTGTTAATTTTTAGTATTTCACATCAGAAAGAAGACATGTTGACTCTACTTCATCATTTTGAACTGGAAGCTCCCTTTTTCATTTATAAGCAATCATTTTTTATAGTATTTCATTCTTTACTTCATTGGGGAACCCTGAATGTTGATATCTACAGGTCTTTTCTCTTAGATTGAGAATATCTACAGAAAATAATCTTCTAATATCCCGACTGTGGGAAAATAGGTCTGGTATTCAACGTCCTGGGATCCCAGAAGGCAAAGGATGCCAGAAATCCCCCATTAGGAGGTAGACTTTTGTTCAATTCCACTGTTTTCACTTAAGTCTCATCTGTGCCTGGTGTCCCTAAGTGGAAAAGTTTTTGGTTCAAGTTCTTTATTCAGGGGCAGGGCAAAACAAGATGGTTGACGAATGGGGCAGGAGAGAGGATTTATGGTTCTAACCACTCCTTCCTTATATAGATATCCACATAATTTCCCTCTGGCAAATTATATTTTCCCAAATGGGCACACCCCGCTCCACAAATACTTTTACAAACTGATGTTGGTACACTTCCTTTGAGAGATGGGGGTCTATGTTCTCTCCTCTTGAGTCTTGGTGGATCTTTGCACCTGCCTTGACCAACAAGAGAATGCAGCAAAAGTAATGTTTTGTGGCTTCCAAGCTAGGTCATAGAAAATAATATGACTGGATCTTTGCACCTGCCTTGACCAACAAGAGAATGCAGCAAAAGTAATGTTTTGTGGCTTCCAAGCTAGGTCATAGAAAATAATATGACTTTACCCTGGACTTGTATGCTCTCTTGGGATGCTTGCCACGAAACCCAGAATGAAGAAGCCCAGGCCACATGGACAAGTCACTTGTGGGTATTCTGTCCAGCTACCCCATCTAAGGTCCCAGCCAACAGCCAGCATTAACTGCCTATGAATGAACCCTCAGGTGACTCCAGCCCCCACCTTTGAGTCTTTTGTCTGAGCCTCAGACACTATGGGGCTGTCCTTGCAGTGTGCTGTGTGAATTCCTGACCCATGGGAACCATGACAAATGATAAATTGTTCTATTTGATTTAAGCTACTAAGCTTTGGGGGTAATTTGTTACTCAGCACTGGATAATAATACACCCCTGTCTTCAGTAATCTCTTGTACCTCCAATTTGTGGGCTTTTCCAGTGTTCTGAAGTTGCTTGCTCGTCCATCTACTTTCCATCTTTCAAAACTATGTTGACATCTCATGTTGTCTGCCTGTTATCACTTCTCCTGTTCTCTGTGTCCTGATAGGGTTTGCTTATTTTTATTTTGCTTGGTTTTGTTTTCATTTCACATTAATCCTTATGTGGTTATTTTAGTGGATTCAGGGATGAGTGGGGATAAATACATGTGTTCAATTCACATATTTAATTTATGGTCTCCCTTCTCTGATCAGGTTAATCCTTTTGTGAATGCTTGCAACATCATATGATTTACTTTTGTGACAAGAAATAGAAATGAACTCCAGCTAGTTTATACATATACATATATGAAACATATGAGGTTTTCAAATAATTGAAGAGTTGAATGATCAACACATGAGAAGGGAACATGAAAGAAATTTTTCACTAAATAAATAAAAAGAAAAATGAAAAAAAGAAAAATTTCACTGAATGTACACAGATCTCTTTTTGTCTAGAGTGCTGTCTAGGAGATAGAACATAAGTCACAGATGTCATTTTACATTTTCTAGTACTATTTACCAAAAAAAAAAACCCTGATAAAATTAACTTATATATTTTATTTGACCCAATATATCCAAAATATTATCCTTTCAACATGCAATAATATAAAAATTTATTAATGAGATATTTTGCATTTTGCTTTGTATTAAGTCTTTAAACTCTGGTATGTAATTTACACTTATGGTGCATTTCAATTCAGATTAACCAGATTTTAAGTACTTAATAGCCACATATGGCTAGTGGCTACCATACTGGACAGTCAGGTATGGAAAATAATTGTTATTGCCCCTGAAGAAATTCAGCTCCAGAAATTTTTTTGTCTGCCTCTCTCTGTTTCAAGTATCAGATTTCAGAAGAGAGAATCTCATTGGTCCATCTTGAGCCCTCTCTAGGCCAATCAGCCATGGCCAGACACCATCATGTAATCTTGAAGACCTGACCACTGGGGGGCATCTTGGGTATCAGAGAAGGTGGAGCCATAAGTCAGACAGCTATCCTAAGAAGGAGCAAATACTCTCACATTAATACTTAATCATTTCACCTATTGTAGGAAACATGTTTTTTATTTTCACTATTTCCTAATGTTTTGACATCTTGCTGAACCTAGACATACTTCCCCTTCCAGAGCTAGCCATTCCTAAAGATAGTGAAGGACCTAGCAGCAAATGTGTCTTCTACATGCAAACCACCAATCCAGAGTCCAACCACGTCTCTATCCAGCTTTCACACTCCAGGCAGATAACAGGAAAGTGGGGACAGTCCTTAGTGCCCAGAGCCCACTGAAATTATCCAAGTAGCCAATCTCTAGCCTGCTTACCTCACCTCACCCATTCCTTAGAAACCATAGTAAAGATGCTTGCCCACATTTTCCCCTCATCTCCTTCTGCCTCTTGCCACTCCAGTGATTTCCCCAGCCCTTCCCCTGTGCACTGTACTTCCTGTTTCTAGGGGACTACAAGTACAAATTTCCTCCTTCGTGAAAGTCATTGCCACCTCCGGTATTGTACCATAACTGATTAAAATAAATTCTGAGTACATTTTAAAACACATTTGTTCATTTCACAAGATTTCCAAGTATAAGATGACCCTCAGTGAAAGCTTTTCTTCCCATTTGCTCAGTTCTCTTCTAGTCCCAGGATAACCTCTGTCTTCATTTTTTCATTAATCTTTCCAGAGTAAATATATGTAAGCAAATACCAACATTTTCCCTCCTTTCTACCAAAAAGGCAGCATAATGCACCCACTACAATTGCTTTAATCATCTTGTGTCTAAGGGTGTCACTTCTATTTTTGATGTTCTTGTAGGAGTCTTAAAAAATTCTTATGTAGTTCTGTGTAGTTTGTAGAATTCTTGTACTATTATTACTATTTAATTTGCCACACCTGTGATCTCTTCACTAATATCACATTTTAAATTCTCAGAGACAGGGGCATCTGGGTGTCTCAGTTGGTTGAGTGTCTCTCTCTCTCTCTCTTTTTTTAATGGTTTATTGTCAAGTTGGTTTCCATATAACACCCAGTGCTCATCCCCACAAGTGCCCTTCTCCATCCCCACAAGTGCCCTCCTCCATGTCTGACTCTTGGTTTCAGCTCAGGTCATGATCTCAGGGTCGTGGTATGGAGCCCCGTGTCAGGCTGCTTAAGACTCTCTCTCCCTCTGTCCCTTTCCTCTCTGCCTCTGACCCTCTCCTCGTCTTATATGCTCTCTCTCTAGAAAAAAAAAAATTTCTGGAGGCAAAATCTGGGTCTCATTTATCTTTGACAGTGTATCATTTCTTACAGTACAAAAGCAAAATAAATTGAAAAATATGATGAACAGATCTTTGTGGAATAAGTGAGTTAGCATTTGGAAAATGCACTCAACATCTATCCTTTTCTAATAGTAGCCAATTTCATAAATATTGTGCTATTCAAATCATTTAAAAATATCGTTGTCAAAAAATACAGTTGTCTCAGGTTCATAATGTTTGCAGTGACTTTTTGCATTTTTAAGGATAGGCTGGGTTTGGAAGTATTTGGGAGCTTGAGAAAAAATAAGTGTAAGAATTATATCAAAACATCATTCAAACCTAAGGTATGTAAATAACCTCCTCAAATAAAGGAGTTGAGGTTTAGTTTTTTTTTTTTTTTTTTTTACATTTTTATTTGGGAACTTTTTGTGAGGAACGCGAAGGCATAAGACAAAGCAAACAGAAGTCAAACTAACATGAGGACAAAGAGAAAGAAACAGTATGTTTTCAGGAAGCTCTATTAGAAGCTAAATGACACACAAAACCCCAGCTCCTGAGATCATTCTGGTATGAATTCTGTCTGTGCTTACACAGTCCATGGCAAGTTTTTCCTTTAAAAGTGGTCTGCAGTGAGGCACCTGGGTGGCTTAAGTGTCTGCCTTAAGTGTCTGACTTTGGCTCAGATCATGATCTTGTGGTCTGTGGGTTCGAGCCCTGCATCAGGCTCTGTGCTGATAGCTTAGAGCCTGGAGCCTGTGTCGATTTCTGTGCTCCCACTCTCTCTTGGCCCTTCCCCTGCTCATGCTCTGTCTCACAATGTCTCTCAAAAAATAAATAAATGTTTAAAAAAAAATTTAGAAGTGGTCTGTAGCAAGTACGGTCTAATCCACTCCTACCCCCAGGGTGCTATTATAGGTAGGTAAAAAACCTTTTTCCTCTTGAAGAAAATGATCATTTGTTCTCATGCAACTGTGTTTTCACCAAGCAGGGACAAAATGTAATCCTGAATTTAGGGGATTCTCCCCTTTGTTATCAACAGCAAATATTTATGAGAGCAGGGATGGTAGTTTCAGTCTGCTGTGTCCCTGGAGCCTAGCAAAGTGCCTGTCCATATTTGTTAAGTGAAGATTAGAAGCCTACTCTCAGAGGTGCCTGGGGCTAGCTCAGTCGGTAAAGCGTATAACTGTTGAAATCTTGGGGTTGTGAGTCTGAGCCCCATGTTGGATGTTAGAGCTTACTTAGAAAAAAGAAAAGACTGGACTGATGGATGTGGGGGGGAAGGAGGGGATGGGCATGGAGAGGGGCACTTGTGGGGATGAGCACTGGGTGTTATATGGCAACCAACTTGACAATAAACTATTTGTAAAAAAAGAAAGAAAAAAAAAAAGACTGCACCAATAACCAACAGTGAAGTTTAGCGCTTTGTACCCCACCACCTACACATGGACAGATCAGATTAAAATAACAGAAACCTTTCAAGCATTTAAAAATACATATACTGGGCACCTGGGTGGCATAGTCGGTTGAGCCTCCAACTCTTGGTTTTGGCTCAGGTCATGGTCGTGGGATTGGGCTCTGCACTGGGCCTAGAGCCTGTTTAAGATTCTCTCTCTCTCCTCCCTCTGCCCCTCCCCTACTCACGTGCACTTGCAAACACATGAACTCTCAATAAATAAATAAATACACACACATACAAGTAAAAGTACAAATCTTAAATGTACTGCTTAATAACCTTTTACAAACAAATAATTTCATGAAGTTGCCCCCAGGTCAAGATGGAACACACTGGGGTCTAGTACCCCAGACCCCTCCCCTATATCCCTTTTCAGTTACCATCCTGACTGGCATCAACTCAGGTTGATTTTGCCTGTTGGTGAGCACTCTATAAATGGGATCATACATTGTGTTCTATTTTGTGTCTGTCCACTTTCACTTAATACTACATGAGATTCATGCATGTGATTGCACGTACCACTAGTTTGTTCTTGTTCAGCCCCGAGTAGTATTTTGTCATCGGAACATATCACAATTTACATATCCATTGGGAGGCTCTTAGTTTATCTGTCATAAATCAAGTGCTATGAACACTCTCATACATATGTTTTTATCGAAAATGCAATCTATTTATTGACTTTGGGGGGTGTCATTTTATGAGTTCTAACCTGTGTGTAGATACATAAAATCACCAATCAGGATTCAGTCCCATCACCCCCAAAGCACTCCCTTCCCCCCCACCCCTATCCCTGACAACCACTCATCTATTCTCCACCACTATAGTTTTATCTTTTTGAGAATGTCATACAGATGGAATTATATAGTATGTAACCATTGGAGGCTGGCTTCTTTCACTAGGATAATTCCTTTGATAGCCATCAGCATTCCTTTTTATCGTTGACATGATTACATGCTTTTTGATGGGCATAAGCACTCACTTCTATTGGGTTTGTTTGCTTGGTCACAGTTTCCTCCTATGTTTAAGGACACCCAAATATTGTCCCAAAAGTGATTGAGCCAGCCACGTAAGAGAGTTCCAAGTGTTCCTTGTCTTTACCAGCATTTGGGAAACATTCTGGTCAGTGCGTATGTTACCTTTTAGCCATTCTCATAGGTGTGTATGTATTATATTTTAAAGCTCATCGTAAATCATGGGAAGAATTAGTCATCTTCTGGAGCAGATGCCATTGGTGCCTCACTTGGATCCCCTGGGATCCCCTTTACTGTCCCATAGCTGCTGCAGGTGCTATTGCTAACAGCTCACACCTGCAACTTTATCCAGCACATGCCCTTGGGCCATTAGAGCTGCCTCATGATTTTTATACCCCAGCCCCAAACACACAGACACACACACTGGGGTGGTCCCAGCCAATGGCTGGCTATTATGGGGTGCAAGAACCCAGTTCCCTTGCCTCAAGGCAGACAGATTCACAGGTTGTGACTTACACTTCAGAGCTGCCCATGGGATTAAACTGAGGCTGGCTTCACCTGAAACTACATCCGTGTTCGGCTTTTCCTCCTGCCAGGTCCTGCACTCCTTCTTTCTTTACATGGTTTGCCTGTGAGCACCCCCCCACCCCAGTCCCCCAGGTAAAGCATCTGCACAGCTCTACTTTTCCAGCTCCACTTCTAGGAAACCTGCCCCAAGACAGTTTCGCAGCATCTATTTCTCTATCTTCTGCCCCCAAAGGCTCCACTTTCTGTGTATGTGTTGAGTTAAAAACAAAACACAAAACAAAACAAAACAGAACAAAAGCACTTGACATTTAGCCAAGACGGACAAAAACAAAAACAAAAACACCCAATAAGCTGTAGCTTAAGCAAACAAGTGTTTGTTTTCTCAAGTAATGTTAGTCTTAATGTGACAAATGCCAGTTAAGTTACAGGTCTGCAGGCAGAACTAGGAGCTAAATGAAATTACCCTTTGACCGTCTCACTTGCTCTTCAAGACACTTCTGCCTGTGCAGGTCCCTCTGTCTACTTGCTTCCCCCAGTGTGTCCCAGTGATCTTGGAATGCACACTCCAGTCATTTCCAAACAGTACCTCCTGAGAATTTTTAGGTTCCTGGGGTTCTTCAACAATTCCGCACACACAGATTAGTATTTTATGCGAAACAACGGGAAATTTTAAATCCTGAGATTTTTTATCACTTGGCAAATTAATAACTGGGCAGTTAATTTCATTAAACTTTTCAATGAAAGTTATTTCTTGAAAGTTATTCAATGAAAGTTATTCCTCTAGTTATTTCTTTTCATAGGAAGTGGTCAAATAAACCCATTTGTTGCTCATGTGTTAATAACATTTATTAATTCTTTGGTTCAATTAGTGTTGATGGAGGTTCTGATCCAGGCTCCTTAATTAAATGTGTTCCAAATATGAATAATATATTGGCTTCTCTTTTATTTATTTATTTATTTATTTAATCTTTGCTCCCTTTTTTTTTTTAAGCTTATTTATTTATTTTTGAGAGAGATAGTGCACACAGTCTGGGGAGGGGCAGAGAGAGAAGGAAAGAGAGAGAATCCCAAGCAAGTTCCACACTGTGAGTGCTGAGTCCAGTGCGGAACTTGAACTGACACACTGTGAGTTCATGACCTGGGCTGAAATCAAGAGTAGGACGCTTAACCAACTGAGCCACCCAGGTGCCCCCAGCCTCTCTTTTAAAAAGCATATATAGGGGCACCTGGGTGGCTCAGTTGGTTAAGTGTTCGACTTCGGCTCAGGTCATGATCTCGTGGTTCGTGGGTTCAAGCCCCATGTCGGCCTCAGTGCTGACAGCTCAGAGCCTGGAGCCTGCTTCTGATCCCATCTCTCCCTTTCTCCCTGCCCCTCCCCCACTTACTTATATTCTGCCTCTCTCTCTCTCTAAAATAAAATAAACATTAAAAATTTTTTAAAAAGACCATACACACACATCATTTCATTTTTCACTGTATTGTAATTAGCGATTTGTGGTTTATCTTGTTCGTTAGATTGTAAACTTCTTGAGGTCAGGGATTATGTGTTATCTCTGTGCTCCTATAACTAGCATGGTGACTGAAAGATTCCATATGTGTGTGTAGAGAGCAGACTGGCAGACAGGGATGAGGGAGGGCAGAGAAGGAGAGGCAGGTAAGGGAAGTGGGGTACATTAAAGATGGCCACCAATTCTTTGTGATTTTCCCAACTGAGGGACAGAGTCTATTTCGGCTCCCCTTGAACCTGGATTGATCTTGGGACTTACTTTGACCAATAGAACATGGCAGACATGATGTAATTCCAGGCCTCAGCTTGAAAAAGGTCTGGCAGCTTCTACTTTTGCTCCTTAGGGGAAGCCAGACCCCTAGAAGAAGTCCAACTATCTTGACACTACCATGCTGTAGGAAAACCCAAGATAACCTCATGGAGAAGACACACAGAGAACAGAGGAAACCAGTCAATAGCAAGGACTGAAGCGCCTAGACATATAACCCCAGTTGGATTGTTCCAACCAGACCTCAGCTATTTGAGCTAATCCAGCTGAGGCCCCAGATATCACAGAACAGAGATGAGCTATTCCCACTGTGCTCTGATCAAGTACTGACCCATGAAATCATGTTCTCATAAATGAAGTGTTGTTTTGAGCCACTAAGTTCTTGGTATGGTTTGTTACACAGCAAAAAATACCTGAAACAGGAAGTATTCACCATCAAAAGGGAAATTTACGGTTTCATTATTCCCAGTAATTTTTATTCTATTTAAGATATGCCTGCAGGAAAAGAACATTCTTAATACAAAGTAAAAGCTGTAATGGCGGAGATATGTGGGGTGCAGAGAAGATATTTCTGATACATTCCTCATATCCTACAAAGGGTACAACATGCCTTGGTTGGACATGTTGGATGCCTTGATCAGAGCCCGAGGGAAGCTGGGGAGTTCACCACATGTGTTGAAACTCAGTTATTTACTGTGGTCAGGAAGCTGAGGTAAATGAATGAAATGGGTTGGTCATGGCAGGCATAGGGAATGGTGGGAATTTTGGGTTGGGAGCCACCAGCATTCAACTGCAGTCAGTTACAGTCATGAGAAAGCATGGACCTTGTATTGCTGGATCATCCATTTTTTTCCTGGAAGCAACAGAGACATATTTTTACATGAAATCTCCATACCTGGGCTATAACATTTGTTGGGCTGACAATTTAAGCTTCCTGGTCCCGGGAATGAGAACACTGGATGAGGTGTCATACTTATCATATACTGCATGTGTATGTCTTTCCTAGCATCCTGTAGCTTTTGAAAGTGAAAGCTGGACTGTCTAAGTACGTTCCAGCAAAGTCCAAATGGATCAGATTCAGTGCTTAAAGTTGTAAGTGTTGGTGTGGATGTGGAGCAACCGGAATTCTTACCCACTGCTAATGGATGTGGGAACTGGTACAACCATTTGAAGAAGTCTCTGGGAATAAGTACCAAAGCTGAGAATATACCTACCCTGTCCCTAGGACCCAGGAAGGCCAAGGTAAACATTCAAGAGAAATGCAATATATTTTTATCAAGAGATATGCATTAGAATGTGCATAGAAGCACTATTAGTAATAGTAAAATACTGGAGTATAGTGTCCGTCAATGGTAGAATGGATAAAGCATTCATCAATGGAATGTTACCCAGCAGTGCGAATAAATAAACAAGTAAATAAATGAACCAACACCCATGCAATAAACGTGTGTTGCTTGTTAACTGTAGGCAGTAACTAGATAAATCCCACAAACGAAATGTTGAGTGACAGGATTGGACACGGAAGGGTCCATTCAATATAATATATAGTGGATGAGGGTCCTGGCTGCTCCACATCTCCAGCAACACTGGGTATATAAAGTTCGAACACAGGCAAAGCTCATCAAAGGCTTGGGCATGATGGTGGTTACTCTTGACAGAGGCAGTAACTTGATGGAGCAAGTTACAGGGGGCTCCCGGTGCACTTTTTTTGACTTGTGCACTTTTCTTTATACATGCTGTGTTTCAAAAAATATTATTTTGGGACTCACTTGGCTGGCCCAGTTGGTAGAGCATGTGACTCTTGATCTCAGGTTTGTGAATTTGAGTCCCATGTTAGGTGGAGAGATTGCTTAAAAATAAAAATCTTAGGGGTGCCTGGGTGGCTCAGTTGGTTAACCATCTGACTTCAGCTCAGGTCGCGATGTAACAGTCTGTGGGTTCGAGCCCTGTGGCAGGCCCTGTGCTGAGAGCTCGGAGGGTAGAGCCTACTTTGGATCCTGTGTCTTCCTCTCTCTCTCCACCCCCAGTCACGCTCTGTCTCTTTCTCTCAAAAATGAATAAATGTTAAAAAAAATTTTTTTTAATCTTATAAAAGAATGTTTAAAAAAGCAAAACTTGCAAAGTGTAGCATTTCTCCTTCAACCTGATCCTAAAGTGAGGACACCATCAACCTGGAACACACCTCCAGTGGCCAGCACATACATGTAGCATGAGCGAGCACTACGCCTTTGTTTTCTCAAGTCACTAGACAAGGGGACGGTGCTCCGGGGAAGCCTGCCAGTCCTCCTCTCGGATCTCCTCCATCTCCTCGGATAGCGCTGCCCAACAAGGGGAGCATTGCCTCACCTCCCACACTGGGCCAGTGGCAGGTAGGCAGAAGTGAACAGGATGAGCAACCTTCGGGTCATCTCCTGGAGGTGGCAAGGACCCATCTTTGACTAAGCAGAGAAGGATAGCATCCTAGGGGGTGGCAGGGCCACAAACTGGAAAGAAAGCAGGTGTCTGAATGACCATGTGACTTAGAATCACCCTGTCTTCCAGGATCAGCGGGAAGGCTGGCAGTGCAGAGCCTGCTTGGGGCTCTCTCCCTCTCTCTGCCCCTCCCCTGCTTATGCTCTTCTCTCTGTCTCTCTCTCTCTCTCAAAATAAATAAATACACTTAAAAAAAAAAAAGAAATGCAAATTCTTGGGCACTCCCCCAGATGGAATGACTCAGAGACTCTGGCCTGTGGCTCCTCACTGTGTGATTGCTAGCAAACCCTGTGGGGGATTCTAACTCACGCTCAAGTTTGAGAACCACTGGCTTAGAGGAGTCAGCAAACTTCATCTGTAAAAGGCCAGATAGTAAATATTTTTGGTCCTGCAGGTCACACAGCCTCCGGTCTCTGAGACAATGATTCAGCTGTGCTATTGTAGTGCCCAAGCAGTTACAGGTCACCTGTAAAGGAGTGGGTATGACTTGATTGGACTTAGGGTGGGTCTTAGAGGATCAGGTAAATGCTTAGAGTATTAGGTAAATGCAGGACAACCTTATTATTATTATTATTATTTTACTTAATTTTATTTTGGAGGAAGAGAATGTTCCCTGAGTCTCTGTCTTCCTGTGGTCTGTCTTAAGTCTACACTAGGCACTCTCTGGCTCTTAGTTATGAATCCTTTATCCTCTGTGACTGAGCCCTTGCCTCCAGGTTCCTCATCTTACCTCCTACCTACTCTCTTACAGAATCTGTGAAGTGCTATAATAAATCTCCCTGAGGTATTAAAATCTAATAATAGCTAATAGAGCTGCCTGTCCCAAAGGCATCTGGATTTTGACTTGGCACAATATTTGGTGCTAGTGGTTGGGGGGTCAGGAGGTGGGGGGAAGTACTGTGTCCTCCTACTGACATGGGCCAATCAGTGGATGGATGTTTTTGGAGAAAGAAAAGGCTTCCAGTTTCCCTGAAGTCACCTTCAGGGTACAGACTGCTTTCATGTAAATCCTGATCTGTCTGTTTGAGCTCAGATATCCCTGGAAGGAAGTAGAAATCTGCTGTCTTTAATCCTACCTGGTCTTAGGTTCCAGAATTCATCAGGAGCTACTGGCAGCTTGTTTTCTTCTGAGTTGGGAGATCTGGAAAGAGGAGCTCCAGCTGAACATATTGGCCATCCTCCTTCCTTGAGGCTGCCCTCCGGGCTGGGGGTACCTGGCCCCTCAAGGACCAGAGCAGCCTATTGGAGTTTTCCCTCCTCTGTATGCAGAGAACAATCCCCACTCATGTCTCTCAGTATGCAGATACTAATGCCCTAGTACAGTCTCTCTGTTCTATTCAGGCTCCCCCTCCCCCATGATGGTGCCTTCAGTGGTGAGGGCAGATGTCTCTGTCTACTGAATCAACTGCTAATCTCTTCCAGAAACCCCCTCATGGACACATCCAGAAATACTGTTTTACTAGCCCTCAGGGCACCCCTGGCCCAGTCAAATTAACACATTACATTGAACTTCACAATCCTCCCAGGCTCAAAGTCAGTGAAAAGAAAGTCTCATTCCATCTCATTGGCTTGGAATGGGTCACATGCTGTGGCTAGTGACTAGTGAGAGATCAGTGCGGATTGGCTAGGTGTGACCCATCTGTTCGGCGCTGGAGCTGGAGTGGGGCCACGAGGGAAACAGAGGCAGAGAGAGACACAGAGAGAGAGAGGGAATATGGAGGTGGGGGTGTGGGGGAGGGGTTTCAAGGAAATCAAACTCCAGGTGGTATCCCTGAGAGAGTGAGATTAGTTGCATCTTAGCTGGTGTTCCCCCAGAATCTGACCCTGAGCTGAGTACTCAAAGGCAAGTAGTTTATTTGGGAGATGATCCCAGGGGAGCAGGGATGCATGAGAATAAAGAGAAGAGAGCCAATAAACAAGGGATGTGCTATCAAGCAAGTTTCTTCTGTGAGCAGCTGAAGCCCAATCCCACTGGGGGGCTCTGGAATACAGTACAGGGCCTGCCTCAAAGTTATCCCAACAGAGGGGCAAGCAGACTGGAATAGTTACCCACCAACTCCTCTTCTATCATGTTTATAGAGCTGCCAGGGTAATGAATGTCCTCCAACTTTCCCCTCTCCCATGCCAGTGATCCTTTCCCACAGCAGGTGTTGGGCCCTTCTCTGGACCCCCTGGTAACACACATTCTTCCTTCTGATGAATGAAAGGGAACATCAAGCCCATACCATATAAATAAGAGTGTACATTAAAGAGACCCTATGCCACAGGAACTTCCCTGTGAAAGAAAGAAAAGGTTTGCAGGCAGGCACTGCATTCTGGGCCACAAGCTAAAGCTCTCAAAATGGCATGATTGACTCAGCTGATGGGAACAGATGAGCTGACTTTGAGACATCTCCACCTAAAGCACATGGACCAGGATTGAGAAGTGTGGACGTCCGAACAGAACTCAAAACTGTTCCTGGAACTGGAGTGAATGAGTGCTGGACCACAGGTGCTGACTGCAATCCTAGCCCTTCAGTTGGTTGATGTTTCGAAATAAGCAACAGCTACCAGTTCCCCAACACGAATCAGACAATTCAACATCTTTACATTTCCTGCTTGGCCCCTCTTCTTTCATTATCTTATTTTTAAATTCTTTCAGCAGTTACTTTTGTCACTGTAAAAAGGACTTATACTTCTTTATCATGATTTCTTAACTATGGTGGGGGGATTTCTTATTTTTCAAAAAATATTTTACTATGATCTTTTTACTTTGTCCATGGTGTCTGTCTCTTCTGATCTTTTGGGGAGTGGGAAGAGGGGCATTAGAAAAATGTCTTTTCTTTTTCTTTTTCTTTCTTTGCTCTTCTTTTTTCTTTATACAGTAATTTGTACATCATGGGAATTAGTTGATTTTCATAACTTGGACACTTGGAGGATATCACTAGTAAATTGTTTGGCTCTAAGTCATTTCTAAGAGGTATTTTAAACTTTGAAAAATTTTATTTTAGGTGTGTCCTTTCATAAGAAGTTTATAATTGACTTGGAATGGAACAGTATTTATCTTTAAAATGGGGATTAGCAGGGTACATGGGTGGCTCAATCAGTTAAACATCCAACTTCAGCTCAGGTCATCTCACGGTTTGTGGGTTCCAGCCCCATGTCGGGCTCTGTGCTGACAGCTAGCTCAGAGCCTGGAGCCTGTTTTAGATTCTGTATCTCCCTCTCTCTCTGACCCTCCCCTGCTCACACACACACTCTCTCTCTCTCTCTGAGAAATAAATAAAGTATTTTTAAAAACTTTTAATAAATAAATAAATAAAATTAGGGATTAGGGGCACCTGGATGGCTCAGTTGATTAGGCTTCTGACTTCGACTCAGGTCATGATCTCATGGTTCATGAAATTTGAACCCCACATAGGGCTCTCTGCTGTCAGCTTTGGATCCTCTCTCCCCCTCTCTCTCTGTCCCTCCCAGGATGGCACCCACAGGTGCTCTATCTGTCTCAAAAAAATAAAAAAAAATAATAATAAAGTGGGAGCTTAAATTTTAACTATTTTTATTTTTTTAATATTTATTTATTTTTGAGAGACAGAGACAGAGTGGGAGCAGGGGAGGAGCAGAGAGAGATGGAGACACAGAATCCAAAGCAGGCTCCAGGCTCCGAGCTGTCAGCACAGAGCCTGATGCAGGGTCAAACCCATAAACCGTGGGATCATAACCTGAGCTGAAGTCGGATACTTAACTGACTGAGCCACCCAGGAACTCCTTAATTATTTTTAAAAAAATAATCTTTCTATGGATATGAGGAAGGCACATGTTGGGATGAGCACTGGGTGTTATATGAAAACAAACTGGACAATAAACTATATTTTTAAAACATTTTTTAAAGGTAAAAAAGTATTTCTTTGGGGCGCCTGGGTGGCTTAGTCGGTTAAGCGTCCGACTTTCGCTTAGGTCATGATCTCGCGGTTCGTGGGTTCGAGCCCCGCGTCAGGCTCTGTGCTGACTGCCAGCTCAGAGCCTGGAGCCTGTTTCAGTCTGTGACTCCCTCTGTCTCTGACCCTCCCCTGCTCATGCTGTTTGTCTCTCTCCTAGAAATAAATAAAAATATTTAAAAAAAAAGTATTTCTTTGTAAGCAATTTTTGGTTTACAAAAAAATTACGGAGGTGGTACAGAGACTTCTGATACACCCCTTACCCATTTTTCTTATTATTTCCATCTTAAAATGTGTGGCACATTTGTTATAGTTAATCAATATTGACACATTATTATTAACTAAAGTCCATGATTTATTTGGATCTCCTTGGTTTTTACCTAATGCCCTCGTTTTCTGTTTCTGGATCTATACAGGACACCACATTACATTTTGTCTTCCTGTCTCCTTACGCTCCTTTGGGGTGTGTGTGTGTGTGTGTGTGCGTGCGCATGTGTGTCAAAGTAGCCTCCATGCCCAGCGTGGAGCCCAACGCGGGGCTTGAACTCACGACTCTGAGATCAAGACCTGAGCTGAGATCACAAGTCAGATGCCTGACAGAGCCACACAGGTGCCCCATGACTTTCTTTGTTTTTGATGACATTATCAGTTTTGAGGGGTACAAACAGGTATTTTGTAGAATGTTCCTCATTGGAACTTACCTGAGATTTTTCTTACGATTAGACTGGAGTTATGAGATTTGCAGAGAAAGGCAACAGCGGTAAGCACCATTCTCACCGCATCTCATCAACAGTGCACATTACCCACATGACTTATCACTGTTGACATTGATCTTGACCACCTGGTTGAGACAGTGTTTGTCAGGTTTCTCCACTATAAAGTCCTCTTTTCTATCCTGTCCCCTTTGGAAGGAAGTCACACTTAAGGAGTGGAGAGTGATGCCTCAGCTCCTAGAAAATGGTGCAGGAGGGAGAATAATCCCCTCCCCAAACAGGTCCGCATCTTCCTCCCCAGAACTTGTCAGTGTGTTACACAGCACAGAGCACTTAAAGATGTGGAGAGGCGGTGAAAGAAAAGAAGGATCAAGGATAACTTGGAGGTTTCTGGCTGGGGATGCTGAATGAAAGCCATTTATTGAGATGAAGAAGACTGGAGCAGGGACACGGGGAAGGAGAGATGGAGGAGGAACATCAAGACATTTTTCGGACTATCTAGGATAATTTGGAGACATTCACATGGAGTTACCAAATAACTGGATCCCAGGAAATGTGGAGCTCTCGGTTGCACTCATAACATTAAGGAACGGGTGAGATTTCCTTGGGAAAGAATAG
This sequence comes from Proteles cristata cristata, assembly GCA_017311185.1. Taxonomy (NCBI): domain Eukaryota; kingdom Metazoa; phylum Chordata; class Mammalia; order Carnivora; family Hyaenidae; genus Proteles; species Proteles cristata. The sequence goes on from JAESUZ010001396.1 coordinate 657,184, forward strand.
GGAAAGTGAAAGAGGCCAGGACCAAACTCTGAGGAAGAGTTGAGAACAGAAGCCAGGCTGGAGGGGGTTCCATGGGAGGAAGAATGAACACAAAGTGAAAAAGTGTAGGTACTTGTAGAACACATGTTGGGTTCTTGAAATCAAGCAAATGCCTGTGAGGCTTGTAAGGCCAACATTTCTGGGCCCAGAGTTTCCAACTCAGTAGGTCTAGGACCGTGCCTGGGAATCTGCATTCTAACAAATTACCAGGTGATGTTGATGCCACTGCCTGAGGACCCCTGTCAGAATGAACTGTTCTTGGCTATGAATGGACATCAGAGAACTGGCAGGGAGTGTGAATAAAGGAGGACTTCCTTTTTTTTTTTTTTTTTTTTTATTTTTTCCAGGAGAGAGAGAGACAGCATGAGCAGGGGAGGGTCAGAGAGAGAGGGAGTCACAGACTCTGAAATAGGCTCCAGGCTCTGAGCTGGCAGTCAGCACAGAGCCCGACACGGGGCTCGAACCCACGAACCGCGAGATCATGACCTAAGGGAAAGTCGGACGCTTAACTGACTAAGCCACCCAAGTGCCCAAAAGGAGAACTTCTCAAGATGAAAGGTAATGGCATATTTGCTTGCTGGTGGGAGTGACCCAGCAGAGTCGGGAAGATGGATGGTGTGGAATGGGAAGGGACAAATGAAGAGAGAGTCCTTGGCAACTCAAAAGGGGGCTGGATTTGGAGCATCCTGGGGGCTTTGGCCTCTCTTAGGAGAATGAACATTTACCCCAAGGCAGCAAGAGTGCATAGACTTTGAAGATTACTAGTGAGAGATCGAGCTAGCTTGTTTGTAGTCAAGAAGAATAAAGACTTTATCTGGAAACTTTTTATTCTGTATTCTCAAGGAAGAATGAAGGGAGAGGACAGTCAATATTAGAGGAGATTTTAGAGATAAAGGGAGAAGGTATGAACCAGACACCTTGGGGGCCAGGAAATCAACTTTCTTAGACTGGCCTAATAGAACTTTCTGCAATCAGGGGATGTTCTATAATCTTCACTGTACAACATAGTAGCCACTAGCTACATGAGACAATTTATATTTAAGTTAGTTAAAATTAAATAACAATAGAAATGTAGTTCCTCAGACTCACTGGTCACATCTTAAGGATCAATGTTGTGTTCTTAGAAGAGACATGGTTGGGTTGTAGAAGTGTGTGTGTGTTTGGGGGGGGGTGGTGCTTGAGGTTTGTGAAGCCAGTGGCCCTGGTTTGTGATTTTCCAGCAGCCCTGGTTTGTGATTTTTTTTTTTTTTTTTTTGCCAGCAACACTCAACAGTTCAGCAACAGGCCCAGAGAAGGTGGGTGATACAGGCCTTTCGGGGTGGGCTTTTTCCAGATAGGTAGGATCAAAAGAGAGAAGCCCAAAACATCAAGGAGATTGAGGCTGAAGTGATTATAATGCAGGACTGCGCAATGTCTGGTGCAGGACAAGAATAGTCGTAAAGCTCAAAGGACTCTCAGATGTGTCCTTACCTGTAAAAATGACCCTAATCGAATAAAACATATACCTTAGCTTTCCTATAAATTCCATCTCAGAGATAAATTGTTAACAAGGTCAAATTTCTCCTATCTCTCTCTCTCTCTCTCTCTCTTTTTTTTTTTTAGTGTTTTTATTTATTTTTGAGACAGAGAGAGACCAAGCATGAGCGGGGGGAAAAGGCAGAGAGAGAGGTAGACACAGAATCGGAGGCAGGCTCCAGGCTCTGAGCTGTCAGCACAGAGCCTGATGTGGAGCTCAAACTCACAGACCGTAAGATCATGACCTGAGCTGAAGTCGGATGCTTAGCCAACTGAGCCACCCAGGCACCCCAAGTTTCTCTTTATATAACATGCCAGCTAATAATGAAAAGAATGATAGAGTTAGAGCATTAATGACCTCAATGTTACCGATGAAATAATGCTCGTATAAGCAATGCTCATCAATGGCTGCGAAAACCATACACACACACAAAAAAGGACAAGATATTTTGTGTCTCTTACTAAAACTCAATCCCACCTGATATTACCTTGCCAAAAAATCAACCCTGAGTCTGATCAGGCTTCTAGATCCAACAACCAATCTACAAAACATGTCAGCACTAAGAAGATAGAATCAGTAAAATCTAGATTGAGGAAAATTCTACCAAGTAAACAACTTACTTTCTTCAACAAATTAATTGCACGGAAAAAAAAAGAGATGGGAAGGAAATATAAAAGGGATTTATAAGACACATCTACAATGAAACTTTGGTTTTGTATGTTAAGTGTCCTTATATTTTAGGAATACATACTGAAATATTAACAGGTGTAATTATATATTTGGGATGTATTTCAAAATAATCCCAGTGGTGGGGACATAAATGAAAGAAGAGGAGGCCATTTGATTAGTGTCGCTGGTGATGGGTACCTGGGGCTTCATTATACTATTCTTTCTGCTTTTTGTATATTTAAATTTTTCCATAATAAAAAGGTTAAATAAAAAGAATCCTCCCTAAGTTTGCCTGGCTGGCTCAATTGGTAGAGTACGCAACTCTTGATCTCAGGGTTATGAGTTCGAGTCCCTTGTTGGGTGTAAAGAAGACTTACAAAAAATAATAATAATCGTATACTGATACTCTTTCTAGATACACACCTGCATCTCTCCTTCCTTTCGTAACCAAGCATCTTGAACGAATTATCTCTGCTGTTGGCTTCACATCGTTACTTTCTGCTCATACCTTTAACTAGGCAGTCCTCCATCTGTCCATGTTCCTTCCCCAGACCTGCTCAGGCCAAGATTCCCAGGACATGCATTCCCTTGACATTGTTGGCCACATCCTCCTTTTCAAGCTCTCTCTAAACCAGGATGACTGGAGTCAGATAACAAGGGTTCACATCCGGGCTAGATACATCTTGGATTGATTTTTTTCTGGAGAACCCCTTTTATTCTCCATCTCCCCACCTCTAAAATCATGATAATAATAATTATACCCATCCTGGGGTCTTAATGCTGTGTAACAATCCACCCCAAAATGATGAATTTGAAACACTGTTTATTATCTCCTATGGTTCTAAGGATTGATGGTCTCAGCTGGGTGGCTGTTTCTTGGGGATCCCTCAAGTGGTCACAATTAGTTGTGCTGAAGGCTTGGGTTGTCTTCCCTTATATACTTGGCCCTGGGGTTGCTGGAACAGTTGGGGCTGGTCAGGTATTTTCTCCCTCTCTCCATGTGGCATCCCCCATAGCTAGCATGGGTTTTTTCTCAGGAAACTTGGACTTCTTACATGACAGCTGGCTTCCCCCAGAGTGAGCATTCAACAAGACAGGAAGTGGAAACTTGTGCTCCCTTATAGCCTCAAACCTGGCCTATCACTTTTTTTTTTTTTATGTTTTTTATTTATTTCTGAGAGAGAGAGAGACAGCATAAGCAGGAGAGGGTCAGAGAGAGAGGGAGACACAGAACCTGAAGCAGGCTGCAGGCTCTGAGCTAGCTGTCAGCAGAGCCCAATGCAGGGCTTGAACCCACAAACCATGAGATCATGACCTGAGCTGAAGTTGGACGCCCAACCGACTGAGCCACCCAGGAACCCCTGGCCTATCACTTCCACCATATTCTATTGGTCAAAGCTCTCACAGTGCCTGCCAGAATTCTGAAGGAGGGCCTTAGTGAAGTGCCAGGGAGAAAAATCTCCTAGTCATTCAGATGTGAAATAAACCCTATTCTCTGTTGTAAAAGCACTCTCTGTCTTCCCTACTCTTTCTTCCTATCCCCTATCATTTTCTTTTTCTTTTTTTCCCAAAGTTTATTTACCTTTTTTTGAGAGACAGAGAGAGAGTGAGCAGGGGAGGGGCAGAGAGAGGGGGAGAGAATCCCAAGCAAGCTCTGTGCTGTCAGCGCAGAGCCTAACATGGTGCCCAATCTCACAAACCATGAGGTTAAAATCTGGGCTGACACCAAGAGTCAGACACTCAACTGACTGAGCCACCCAGGTGATCCCCTCTAACATTTTCTAAATGAGTTTCTCAAAATATTAATGTGCTAAATACTCCTTTGGCTGCAAGAAATGATACTGGCTTAAGCAATAGATAATATTTTTCTTTTGTTATAAAAAACATGAAAAGGAACAGTTGTAGATACTGCTTCAGCTGTTCAAGTCTGATTCAAAGGCCATCCCCTTTCTTCCTGCTCTGCCAACATTGGCATCTGGGCTTTCATCATCATGCTGGTATCCTCATTGTCATAAGATGGCTGCCACAATTCCAGACATCGAACTGGAGTAGAGCTCTGTTTAGGACTCATTGGATGAACCTATGTCATGTGCCTAAAACTAGTTGAATAGGGGCTAAGAAAGAGAGAATGGAGCTCAGTACATTACTGTGCTGCATAATGTTAGACGCCCATTATCAAGGAAAAAGTGCATAATGGATATTTAGTAGGCAAAAACTGTGACATATTATGTCACTTACATTTATGTGTGTAGGTCATTGTTCAGCATGTGGTGGGTGGTAGATATAAAACAATGTTTGATGGATGGTGGCCATCATGGATTGGGAAGTCAGGACTCCAGGTCACCTCCTCTATGGCCCCGTGATAGAATTAACAACCACAACCTCTGCCCAACAATACTGTAAAAGTACAAACTTTATCAAAGCACTTGAAAGATGTTAGGATGCTTAAATTTACATTTCTGGGGGTTCTTGAGTAGCTCAGTTGGTTAAGCTTCAAGTCTTGACTTTGGCTCAGGTCATGATCTCATAGTTTGTAAGTTCAAGCCCCGTGTGCAGCTCTGTGCTGACAGTACAGAGCCTGCTTGGGAGTCTCTCTCTTTCCTTCTCTCTGCCCTTCCCCTGCTCATGAGCTTTCTCTCTCTCTCTCTCAAAACAAACAAATAAATAATTTTAAAAAAGTTTTCTATTTCTGTCTTCTTTTTTTAAACTGTGACCCTTTGAGGTCAGGTACCAAGATTTGTTCACTTTTGGGTCCTCAACACCTAACACAGGTTAGGGAAATGAATGTGACCTTGAGTTACACGTTTGGGGAAAGTTTTAATGGCAAGAAGACCTACTTAGGAAAAGTGAGAGAAATCAGAAGAAGAGAAAACAAAGCAGAAGAAACATTCAGGACCAGTCAGAGTTTTCTGAAAAACCAGAATGTAAGGGACCCTACTTAGCAAGTAAAATTACTTTTGCCGATTCAGTAAAAAGAGTAGGGGAAAAACCCCACAGAAAGTGGTTAAAGAGAATCAAAATGAAGAGGAAGCACAGAAGAAAGGGAGAAAAGAAGGGGTGAGGGGAAAGGAGAAAGATCCCTGCCTCTTTGGTCATATGGCCTCTGACTCTCTGTGTGTGACATCCTTGTTTCTCTCTTATAGGGACATTTGTGATGGCATTTAGGTCCCCACCCCAGATAACCAGGATAATCATCTTATCTCAATATCCTTTACTTAATTATATCTACAAAATCTTTTTTTCCCAATAATATCACATTCTGGATTCCAGGGAGTAGGGCCTGAATATCTTTAGGGTTAAAGGGCATTTTCTAGCCTGCTACAGTGGGAGAGATGAAGGAGGAAGAGGAGAGAACATCACTGTATCAGCCTCCTTCAGAACACCGTTGCCCCAAATCATTCTTTCTGACATCAGCTGCAGGAATTTAGCTCTATGTATGCCACACCCACGGCATCATACAGTGGCCACGAGAATGTGCCACTCATGTCTCCCACTCTGGGAAAGTGGTCAGCCCTGGGTCCCCAGGGCTGTTCTCTGAAATCCATCAGCTCACTGGGGGAGAGGCTGTGCTTCCCAGGGCTTGCTCACAGCAGGGATACTGAGGCAGGCCTGCTCCCTGGAGACATGGAACTCCTCTCACAGATGACTTTGACTAAGGAGTCCCTGAAGGCTTTCCTGGACCTTCCTTAGATCTGCCCGGCTGTCTCTGTACCAGGCTTCCACCCAGCCTCCCTCCCTTCTCTCCAGCTCTCCTTCCCTGGGGCCAGAACTTCACCCAGTCTGACTGCCCCCCATCATCCTTGCCCCCTGCAAACTCCTCCCAGGTCCCTCTCCATCATCTCTCACAGGCATACCCCCTAGTAAGCATCTTGTGCATTTAACCCCTGCTTCCTATCTGATTCTTAGACAATCTAGATTAACACATATTACCTGCTTAATACTCATCTTTAATCTTTAGCTAAGTCATTCAATACATGTATTTTAAAAGGAAAGTTTCCATTCACTGCTAGAAATAGAAAGCCAACACCACTTGCCATAAACAGAAGGAAAGTGGAAAATAGAGGTATAGATCAACAAAACAATGTTATTACATTTTAGCCTGGTATCCATTGCTTGCCTGCTAGAGGACCCAAGTCTGAAGTCGGCTTGCATTCAGAGGAATCTGGCCAGTGTTACAGATGTGTTGAAAACCTGTTAGCACCAAGCTAAAACCTTCTCCTGGACCTAGTCAGAAAGACCAAAAGTGAGAATAACTTTCTCACTTGAGACTTCCAAGGTAACACCTACCATAGACCAGGGAGTGCACCTCAAACAGTCACAGAGCCTTGCACATGACTGACAGGCAACAATGATGAATTCATTATTGGTAATAGGAAAATAGCTATTAATTTGTGGGGGGTTTTCTAGCAATAACTTGTTCTCCATTAATACCAGTCAGGTAAATGTTCCTTCATGCTTTCTTGTCTTTGGGGAGGTCTGGGTTACAAAAGCAAAGTCTTTTGAAGGTACCCCTCTTGGAGTCTTGAAAGAAAGCCTAAAGTCACAAGTGAGGAACAGAGAAGGGTGGAGCATGGAGGGAGAAAGGGGGTGCTTAGGCCAAAGACGATTGAGGCATAGGATCCAGAGAACTGGAAAGACTCTTCCCCTAGGGAGAGGATCTAGAGGGGTGGGGTGCCTCTGAATTTAGAGCACAGTTTTATAGAGGGCTTTTGGCAAACCCGCCACATTGAGTCAAAATAAAAACAATAAAATCATGGGACGTTGTCTCTCATCCTGCTTTGTGAATCTGGATTCATGTATTCCTATAAGCATCTTAAGAATATTAGATCAGTAACTTTTATAAAGCTAGCCAACTCACTCTCAAACCATCTATCTATTTATATTTATATTTTTGGGGTACCCCAAATGGTAGAGATTTGTTGTTTCATAAGGATGCCCTTAATTTTCATAACCATGCCCTCTGTCTCACAGAAGTAAGCTGAAAAGTAACTGTGGTCTGGTGGCTTTTGGAAAGTCAGCTTGCAGTTCATCAGGAAAGGACACATTGCCTTTTCCATAAGTCATGGGAGAGCAGAGGAGTGAGCAAGTGTCATTTTAATAGGTGTTCAGTTGAAACTCTTCGCAGCAAGTACAAAAGCACAATTCCAACTGGCTTAAGCATGAGAGAGAGAGAGTGAGGGATGCATGGGTGACTCAGTGGGTTAAGCAACCAACTTCGGCTCAGGTCATGATCTTATAGTTTGTGAGTTCGAGCTGTGTGTCGGGTTCAGATTCTGCGTCTGCCTCTCTCTCTCTCTCTCTCTCTTTCTCTCTCTCTCTGCCCTTTCCCTGCTTGTGCTCTCTCTCTCCTCCCCACCTCCCCCAAATAAAGAAACTTTAAAAGAGAGAGCGCATGCAAGAGATAGAAGAGTTTACTTGTATGTATAGACCATGTAGACTTGCTTCAGGCAGGGATAGATCTAGGACTGTCAGGACTCAGTATTGCTCTCGCATTCTCCTTGCTTTGCTTTCTCCTTTGGCTTCAACTTCAGGCTGCTGCTGGGGGCGAAAGTGACTGGCTGCCCCAGGCTTGTTCCCATTCTCTCTCAACCTCAGGGAAACAGAGTCTCAGTTTGGGTCTCATACACCTGCCCTTGAGGCAATCACTGTGGCCAAGGCAAAGGCTCTAATTAGCCATGTTAGATGCCCATCTCCCCTAGAAGGGGTGGAGTCAGCCTGCCCAGAACTACACTTTTGGTTACTGGAGGAAGGGAAAATGGATGCCAGGGGCCAGGTGAAAACACCAGGTGTTCTCCACAGGTAGACCCTAGATGTGCCCAGGAGCAGACAGAGCTCATTAGTATGGAAGACACACAGATCTTTTTCTTGGAAAATTCTCAGTGTGTATACAAACTGACTACCCCACAGGTGAGGGGACCCCCACATGGCACATGGCACTGACTGAAGGCCCTCTTGGATTCACTGCTCTTTTCTGTTTAGCTCAGGATGCACATTCTTGGCACCCTGGTGCATCTCTAATAAGAGGCTTAAAAGCAGGGGTTCTTGACTTTTCTAAACCTTTTATTCTTCTCTCTTGTGAGATGGGTATAAAATGAGTATTTCTCTCTCACAAAGGATTGCTTAGTGAAACAGTATGTCGAAGGCATATTACCCAGTGTCTAGATCAGAGAAGGCGTTTGACTAACATTGGCCATTGTTATTTGAACAATAGAAAAATACTTCCTACAAGCATATTCACAAATATGATCCCTTTTGATTATCATAGTAACCCTGTGAGGTGGGTGAGAGACACATTATTATCCCATTTTAGGGACGAAGACACTGAGGCTCAAAGAATTTAAATGATTTTGGGGGAGCCTGGGTGGCTTAGTCGGTTAAGCGTCCGACTTTCGCTTAGGTCGTGATCTCACGGTTCGTGGGTTCGAGCCCCGCGTCGGGCTCTGTGCTGACTGCCAGCTCAGAGCCTGGAGCCTGTTTCGGATTCTGTGTCTCCCTCTCTCTCTGACCCTCCCCTGCTCACACTGTCTCTCTCTCCTAGAAATAAATAAAACATTAAAAAAAAAGAATTTAAATGATTTTGCCATAACCTTAGAGCTTGTCAGTGGCAAAGCCAAATTTCAAAGCCAAGTTGTTGACTTCTCCCATTTAGGTACTACCCAGGCCCAACCCAGCTTAGCTTCTGAGATCAGATGAGATCGGGGGCATTCAGGGTGGTATGGCTGTAGACTAGTTGTTGACTTCTCAATGCTACCTCCTTGTTACCTTCCAAATCATAAATGCTGACCAAAAAAATGTGGGGATGGCTAAGGACAGCCTTCCAGAACAATACACACTATTCATGCCAGTCATCATAGTCTAGACCAGCCCCGTCCACAGAAATACAATGCGAACCACAGATGGAATGTTAAGTTTTCTAGGAGCCACATAAAAAAGTAAAAACAAAACAAAGAAAAAACCCAAATAAACAAGAAAACAAACAGAAGGTGATTTTACTACTATATTTTATTTAAGCCAATACATCCAAAATATTATCATTTCAACATGTAAATCAGTATACAACACTATTAATGAAACATTTTAGCCTTATTATTCATAGTAAGCTTACAGAACCTGTTGTGTGTTTTACACGTATAACACAGTTCGGCTCACATCAGCCACCTTTCAAATGCTCAGTGGCCGCATGTGACCAACTAGTGATACTTGCTTTGGACAAGGCATGACTAGAGGTAGATGAGGCACACATTTAGGACTCCAGAAAAGCAGGGGGGTATGAAAGACGGGGGACTAGAGAAAGAGAGAGAAGGATTTTGTTTCAAAGCGCTTATGCAGAGCCTTGCAAATTAGAAAGAAGAGATTTAAAATAAACACACGCATAAAATATAATAAAATAAGTACACGTGGGTTAGTGTTGTTTTTATTCTGAATTACAGTAAAGTGGGGATGATGAAGCACCATAATCTTGTCCTTTATAAAGAAGGCGCCTGGGTGGTTCAGTCGGTTAAGCGTCTGACTGTAGCTCAGGTCATGATCTCACTGTTCCCTGAGATCCAGTCCCATGTCAGGCTCTGTGCTGATGGCTCAGAGCCTAGAGCCTGTTTCAGATTCTGTGTCTCCCTCTCAGCCCCTGCCTCTTCCCCACTCGCGTTCTGTCTCTTTCTTGAAAACGAATAAACATTTTAAAAAAATAAGAAAAAGAAGATCTTAATGCTGTCTGTAGGACAACGCCTGTTGCAGAAGAGATGAGCCAAGATGCGGCAACAGAACCCACTGCAGCTAGTTGAATCACAAAGGCAATTCATTAAAGGATGTTAGGCGGTTCGCGGAACCTCCAGGGAACCATAGAATTGGTCTCAGAAGGGAGAAGCCGAAACGGTGCTCAAACTGTAGTTTCTGGCTTCTCCAGTAGGGGCTCTGTTGTTGTCATCTCTTGTCCAGGGCACCTCCACTTACCACCTTCCCAAGCACAGGACATGGCTACCAGGACCTGACCAGGGCCTCCTTCGTATATGGAGTCTGCGTATATCCTAGTTGTAGAACCTGGGTCACATTCTTGCACCCTATATAGCAGGGGAGTCTGGGAAACCTATTTTCAGGCTCCCTCATGAGGAAGTGAGCCTCGTTACATAAAACTACCCAAAAGTGAAGGTGAACAAATAGTACTGGGTTTCCTCAAGCATGGTGCATGTCCACTCCACGAGTTAATTGTTTTTCTCTTTTATTTTTATTTATTTATTTTTAAAGTAGACTCCATGCCCAATGGGGGTCTCAAACTCACCACCCTGAGAATGAGAGTTGCATGCTATACCAATTGCGCTTGCCAGGCACCCCTGGTTTTCTCTTTTAAAAACTATTGTGAAATATAGCACACAGACAAGAGCGATTATAATATGGGTACATGGTTAAATAATAATAATAATTATTCTCCTCCAGGTTAAGAGATAAAGCATTATTAGTACCTTGAAACTCCTCACCCCCGTTTGTCCTCTCCCCAAGTGATTACCACTATCCTGACTTTTGTATCATTTTCTTGCTTTGCCTAGTGTTTTTTGAAGTTGAGATATAATTGACATGTGACAGTTTGTTAGATGTATAATGTAATGACTTGATACATGTACATATTGCAAAATGATCACCACGGTAGGTTCAGTTAACATTCATCACCACACATAATGATACTTTTTTGCCCTGTAATGAGAACTTTTAAGATCTACTCTCTTCGCAACTTTTGGGGTTTTTTGAAATTGAACTTTTGACTTTGAGATCATGTAGATCTACATGCAGTTGTGTACCTTTCATTCAGTCTCCCCCAGGCATAAAGTTTATAGAACTAGGGCACAGTATCATGAGCAGGATATTGAAACTGAGACAATCCACAGGTCTTTCTCATTTTACTTGTACTTTCTCATTTACTTGTACTCATTTATGTGTGTGAGTGTTTAGTTCTATACAACTTTATCACACGTGTAAGCTTGGGTATCAACTACCACAGATCCTGAATACTTCCATCACTACAAGGGTCTCTCATGTGCCCTTTTTATAAATCAACTCCTGACAACCACTAATCTTTCTCCCATTTTTATGAACTCCTTTCAAGAATGTTATATAAATGTAATCAGATAATATATTACGTTGGGATTGCTTTTTTTAAATTTAGCAGAGCTCTCTAGAAATTCTTCCAGGTGGCTTGGTTGGTGCCTAATGGTTTTAACATGTGAGTTCGTATTCCTAAGCAAGGTATTGTTTACTTAGATTGATTTTTAAGAATCATTTGAATGTTATGTTACAATTCTTCTGTAACTTGCTTTTTTTCATCCAACAATATGTTTTTGAGATTTACCTTTGTTAGTATGTGTGGTTGTCGGTCGTTCATTTCCACTAGATGCACTTATCACAAAATACTCAGTCGGCTAAGCATCCGACTTCGGCTCAGGTCATGATCACACGGTTCGTGGGTTCGAGCCCCGCATCAGGCTCTTTGTTGACATCTAGTTCAGAGCCTGGAGACTGCTTCTGATTCTGTGTCTCCCTCTCTCTCTACCCTCCCCTGCTCATGCTGCCTTTCTCTGTCTCTCTCTCAGAACTAAATAAAACATTAAAAAAAACACAAAATATTAATCTAATCAGTTATTGATGTGCATTCTAGTTGTGTTCAGGTTTTTATATTTTTGAACATGATGAATGACGTTAATATGAATATTCTTGCCTGTGATTCTGGATGCAGAAGTGCAAGTCTTTTTCTAAATTTAAAAACTTGTTGGTGGGGGGTGGGGGACACCAGGCTGGCTCAGTCTGTAGAACATGTGACTCTCGATCTTGGGGTTGGGAATTTTGAGCCCCATGATGGGTGTAGAGATTACTTAAACATTTTTTAATTAGAAATAAGTTTAAAATGAAAAAATAAACATTGGGATGGATTTTCTGGTTCATTGAATATGTGTATGTTTAATTTTACCAGATAAAGTCAAATTCTTTTCCCAAAATGTTTGGATCAACATATATACCTATCAGCAATGCTTGAATAGTCTTATTGTTCTATATCCAAAGCAACACTTAGTAGTATTGTTAAACCTTTTAATTTTGCCAGTCTGATAAACATGAGGTAGTATTTCATTGTCATTTTAATTTGCATTTTCCTGTTTACTAATGAGATTGAGTATCTTTTTATATGTTGATGGCCCATTCACATTTTCTCTTCTGGGAAATGCCTGTTCATGTCTTTTGTCATTTTTAAAACTTCTGTTACTTCTTCTGACATTTTAGTTCCTTATATAGCCTAGATTCTAATCATTTATAAGATAAGTATGTTCCAAAAGTTCTCTCAGTGTGTGATTTGGTTTATCATTTCCCTTACCAAATCTTTTGATGAAGTCATTCTTAATTTTTCTGCATTCAAATGTTTTTCTTTTATGGTTGTGTTTTTGTCTCGTAAGAAATTCTGTTCCCTTGTGTGTCAGCTATACTTCAGTAAGATAAATAAATAGCAAACACGCAAATAAACATAAATAAGTAAATAAATAAAATTCTGCCCTATCTTATGGTCATAAAGATATTCTCCATTATCTATCAATCTATTTATGTATATGTATATACATACACGTTTAAATGTTTAACCCACTGGAAATTGATGATATGTGTGTGCATTATTCAATTTCCTTTATTTTTCCCCAAATGGATTACCAGTCATTCCCACTCTATATCTGAATAACACATCTTTCCTCACTGCTCTGCGATGCAGTCTGTCATAAAGCAAAAGTCTGCATGCGTGTGGGTCTGCTTTGGGGCGCTCCACTCTGTATTAGAGGTCCATCTGTGTACCAATGCCACACAATTACTATTGGTATCTGATAGAGTGAATCTATACACATCATTCTTCACAGTTGTGTTTTGGTTATTGTTTCAAACAGACTTGAGAATAAGTTTGTCAGATCTCACAAAAGTATATTTTTTTCAAATATATTTAAGAAGTGTATTCAATCTACAGATGAATTTAGGGATATTTAACCTCTTTTTTCATTTGGAGTATCCTAGTCTATTGCTATGAAAAATCTTTCCGTTGATTAGTGTCTTCCATGAAAAGTTTTTTTAACATTATCCACAAAGATCTTCCACAATATTAAAAAAGTTTTATTTCAAGGCACTTTGTATTTTGGTTGTAAGTCATTTTTTTCATTAGATTTTTAATTTTTCTAAATGTTATTGACATTTAGAAATGCAATTGACACACAGAGATTTCCTATAAACAACCCTCCTAAACTCTTATTAATTCTAATAATTTATCTGTAGACTCTTCTGTTCTCCATATAGATAATCATACTGACTACAAATGATGATTGATGCTTTTTCCTTTATAATTCTTATACCTGTATTTCTTTTTTCTGTCTAATTCTTTCTGTACCCACAAAAAAGCTGGTCTAGTGTGAAATGGAGCCATCAGAACAGGCAGCCTGGTCTTGTCCTGCGTGCTGGCTCCACAGGTGAATTCAGTTTGTAAATATGTATCAAGCTTGTGTACTTATGATTTGTGCATTGTTTCTAACACAGAGTAATAATAGTTCAGTAAAAAGTTTTAAAAAATATTTTTAGGAATATTTCCCCAACATCCTAACCTCTCCTCATGCTCTAAGGATGCCACTGAGCAGGTCTGTACCTGTCTATTTTCAACCTGACTACATATTACTGTAGAAAGGAAGTCTTAAGTGAACACTCATACCTGTTTTCTCAGATAACTACCAGGGGAGGGGGCACAGACCTACTCTCAGCAGTTCTAGAGGGCAGAATACAGAGGGGAGATGGAAGTACGAGGAAACAGACTTTCCATAAAGCAGAAGGAAAAGCATTCTAACAGCATCGTCGTCTAACCAGAGAATAGACTGCTTTTTGAAAAAGTGAGCTCCCAATACTGTGAGTATTCAAGCAGGGCTGGATACACACCTACTAAGGACGCTACGCAGAACCACCCCCCTCCCCCGCCAGTGGAGCGGTGGGGGCGGGGTGGGGGCCAGATCACTGCTTCTGCCTCTTTGAACTCCACGCTTTGGGATTTTTTTTTAAAGAATTAGGTTTACTTCTTATTCTATGTTGGAGATGCTTTATCAGCTTCTTAGAAAAATAAGAGTCAACAAAAGTAAAATAATGTTTTTTCAAAAATGTTAATAATATTGATAAATCCCTTTCAAATTCAATCAAGAAAAAGAGAAAGATAACTCATTAGAATTCCTCTCCCTCCCCCGACCCCCCAACAGCCAGCAAGTACCATAGTAAGCGCTCATCCAACAATCGTTGAATACAAGTGTAGCTATTATTTTTCATCGCGAACCCTCCAAACGTTGCACTGCTTCTTGAGGTTTCTAGCCTTATTAGTTTCTCATCCTATAATCTTTTTCAGAAAAAGGACGAAGTGGTTCAGGAACTCATTGATTTGAATTCCAATAACAGAAAAAAAATCTGTTAATGGGGTTGGCTAACTTTTTCATAAAATCAGTAATTTTGAACGAAGGGAAGTTCTAAAGATTTTTTATTGAGATAGGAGGTAATTCTGTGATTTCACAGTTTTACTTTATTTTACTTTCATTCCACCAAGCTCCTTCTTCCCCGAAAATCATCAGTTTGTTGGCAGGTAAAAATACATTCTCAGATTCCCCCAGTAGCTGCGCCATCAGCCTTAAAGACGAAAAAAAAAAAAAAAGCCTCGTTTCCTTGTGCCGCTATAGAAATGTCTTCCTTCTCCACCCCTGGCTTAACCGGATCAAAGTCTTTTTCATTCTTAGTTGATTGTTCTCAGAAAATCTGGAGTCCAGACAGGCTTGAGCCAGAGAGGGTGACCTCTTGAGGGCAGACCCCGAGGCATGGAGCTTCTCCTCCCTTCGCCGACCCAGGAGAGCTGCGCCCCCTCTCCGTGCGCGGAAAGAGTACTCCAGCCGAGCCGCGGAATCCGTTACCAGGCTGCTGTGTCCCCACGGGCCATTCCAGGGAGGAAGAGGACGGGGAAAACCGCTGTGTTGATTCCTTGGCCCTGTGGGCCGGGCGCTCAGCGGGTCGGGTTACAGACAGGTGAGTCTGGCGGATGGGCGAGCTGCGGGCGCCAGGGAGCTCCCGGCCAGACGCGCCCCGGCAGCCCCCGGAACCCCGCACAAGTCCGCTCACCCACGGGAGGGGTGCGCCCACTGCAGCGGTGGAGGCAGTGCTGCGCGTCCCCGGGCGCACCCGAGCAGGGGGCCGCGAGAGGGACAGCGCGCGCCCCAAACACGGGCACTGCTGGGCTTAGAAACTTGGCATCTTTCTCTTACCAACTCCTCTTCCTTCTCTTCCAGCTCTCCACCCCCCCCCCACCCCGAATAAAGGCTGAGAGGAAAAACCAAAACCAAAAATAAATACAAAGCTCTCCAGCCGCCTCCCCGGTAGCAGCCCGTCTTCATTTACTGGGAAAGGTATTTCCCAGCCTCGGATTTGGGGGAGCGGGCGGTTAGGCGAAGACTATAATGGAAGTGGACAACGATAAGAAATTTGTTACGGAGCTGCGTTTGCATAACGTGCGCTTGGCTTTTGTTTCCATTGTGTGTTTATTTGGGTTGATGAGGCTCTTGGGGTGGTAGGTCTTGGGGTGGGAGCTGCTTTAGCAAAGCGAGCCGACTTGTTTTCCCAGAGTGTAAGGCACAGATCAGTAATAACGACGTGTTCGAAAGCTGACGAGCTTTAAGTTGTATTATTACTGTGTTTATTTGGGGGGCTGTTGTAAATGATGGGGATCTTAAGCTCCCAGGTTCCCCCCCCCACCCCTTTTACCAGATCAGAGTCCTGGAGAGTCTCCCTGCCGCCTCCCCCTTCCGCCCGCCTAGATTTCAACTAGCCGCGGAAACCATCCACAAAGTCCGGAGGAACTGAGCCATTTTCTTGCTTGCTTGTCGGAGACAAATCCACCCGGGGGCGGGGGATGGTGGTGGTGTACGCAACTCGCAGGAAGCTCCAGCTCTCAGGATGGACGCCCTGGGATGCGGACCTGGGCGCTAACCTCTAACAGTTTGCCCTGAGGTGCTTGTGATGGGGAATGGGGCGAGAGGTTGATCAAAAAACGTTCTTCGCTTTTTAAAAAGGGGAGGGGGGAAAGAATCAGACGTTAAATTCTTTTGCAAACATTCATGCCTAAGGAAGGGCTGAAACAGGCAGCCCCGGCCGCCGGAACCGGTCGGACAGGTAGCGAGCTTGTTGACACCGTTATGTTGCAGGGCGCATGCTCACTCCCAAGTTTCCTGGTGCCTCTTCTATTCCACCTTATGAAACTTTTTCCTCGGCGTGGTCTCACCCGCGATTTAAGGCATAGGTGTCGCCGAGCCCGGAGGCTGGGAGTCGCCGGGCGTGCGGGGGAGAGGCCTGGGCCGCGCCGCGGCGGGGGGCGGAGGGAGAGGGCAGGCTAGGCGGGAAGGTGGGCTCTGGCCGCCTGCAGCCGGGGACCCAGTCACTGCCGCAGCTCCTAGTGGGGAGCAGCCGGGAGGAAGGGGGCCGCCGGCCGGGGAGGGGGCCACACCATGCCCAAAGTCTTTCTGGTGAAGAGGAGGAGCCCGGGGGTCTCTGTCCGCAGCTGGGATGAGCTCCCGGATGAGGAAAGGGCAGACACCTACATCCCAGGTGAGCGCCGCGCGGGGGCCGGGCCTGGGCGCGGGACTCCCGGGGTGGGGGCGGGGGTGTCTGTGTCCCCTCAGCTCATCCGCGGGGGTTGGACTCCCCACCCCATGCCCCGTCTTTCGGGGCGGGGGGAGGTCCTTGAGGCGCGTGCAGACCGAGGGGGAGAGGCTGGGGAACCTGGGACGCCCTGCGCCCCCTTCCTCCTAATGGGCGCCTGTAATTGCCCGGCGGCGGGACCGTTGGCTGCAGCGCGGGACGAGGTGGCCCAGGAGGGGAGACCGAAGGCCAGTAGGGGCTACTCTCGGTCCCATCCCCTCATAGGGTTGCGCCAGGATCCGTCAGCCCCTCGGGCTAGGTGGGTTGAAGTCAGGCCCTATGCCCCCATCCCAGGGAGAGGAAACTTGGCGCGTGGTGTTCCTAGCCACCAAAGGCCCTCGGCTCCTTGTGGGCGCCGGAGTGGGACCGAGGAGCCGCCCCCAACCCCGTGCTCGCCCCGGAGGCCGAGCCGGGGACTCTCGCTCACCCCCGCGTGTTGCCCACTTGGCCTGGTGCCCAGGTCCAGGGCGGGGTGGTGGCTCCGCCCGCAGGTCAAACTGCCGCGGACTCCCGGGCCTGACGCCGCGTGTCTGTGTCGGGGCGCCGCCCCTCCCTCCGCAGTGGGCCTGGGCCGTCTGCTCCACGACCCCCCCGAGGACTGCCGCAGCGACGGCGGCAGCAGCAGCAGCAGCGGCGGCGGCGGCAGCAGCGCGGGGGAGCCTGGAGGCGCCGAGAGCAGCTCGTCCCCGCGCGCCCCCGAGCGCGAAATCCCCGAGCCTGGCGACGCAGAGGGCCCGGGTGGACACCTGGCGGCGATGCAGCGCCCAGTCGCCAGGTCGAAAATCAAGGTATGGTGTCGACTCTGCCCCCGCCGCCACCTGCACCACGCCCTGGCGTCGGGCTCCGGGAACCCGCGCCCCTCCCTGCAGCTCCCGCCCGCGCACCCGGGCACCCGTGCACCCCGGCGCCCAGCGCGCTCGCCGCACCTCTTCTGCACCTGCCTCTGGGTCTCGGCCAGGGCGGCTCAGCGCGTCCCCCCGCCTGCTGGGTAGCCAGCGGCCGGCGCCGCGGAGCCCTGGAGCCGCACAGTCGGCCAGGGTGGCTTCTGGAACTGCTTAAAAGACCCAGGCCCAGCTTCCTCCCTCCAGCAGCCCACTGAGGGCTCAGGGCCTGGAGAATCACCAGGCCGTCGGGGTTCCCGGGTTCGGAAAGGAGGGACCCAGGCTCTCAGCACTTCCTAGCGCTAGGTCAGTTCTGAGTTCCACACACTGGCTTGCGTTCTGGAGTGGCGGCAGTTTGGCACACGGTGCACCTCTCACAGTAACAGCTATTCCCAGGGGAAATTATAGAGTGCCCGTTAGATTCGAGGTCTGTGCTGGACACTTTAAATTTGTCATACCTCTCAAATCTTCTTTAATTAAATTGATGGATAGAGGGGTTCAACTGAAAATTGCCTCGGTGCCCCGCCCCCAGTGGGTTGGAGTGTTTGTTACCCTCCCTTCCCATCATTCAGCACCCCCTACCCCAGTCTTCTAGAATTGTAGGCGACATCTTATCAGGACACCCATCTGGCCTTTCTGGGTAGACCGTCCCTGATCGCCTGCTCAAATGTATACGCTACCCCCAAGATTTAGGAATCCCATTCCACTGACTCAGTCAGCTGGAGCCAGGGAGTGGTGTTTTAGGAATCACATGACCCCGTTTCCTAGCCTGGTGGGATACTGCCGGCTCCAGGCCCTCTTAGTGGGCGATCATTCTTGAGCGCTCCAGGGCGGTCCCTCAGCCCAGCTGCCCAGGCTGGGGGGATGGGGAGGTGGGGAGGAGCAACTCCAGTGTTGGCTGTGGATTGGGTGAGACTACGTTACTTTTCCTAGGCGAGGCCATCCCTCCCTATGCATATTCCTGGTTCCTGGGGTTTAGCTTGGGGGAGGGCCAGGGAGCATTTGGTTATGAATTGAGGCTAGAGGCTGGAGCTGGAATCCTCAGGAAAAGACCTCTTGAAAGGTTGCCCCGTGCTGCTGGGTGGTAAGTGTGCTGCTGAGGTTCAAAGTCAGCTGGCCTGAGGCTTTTCTGGGCCAGATGGGGTTAAGTGGGAGGGGACAGTTTGCCTGAGGCCGGTAGCTCTGCCCTCCTGGAAATTCTACAAAGTGTCCCACTTGCATATTTATCACCAGGCTGGAAGGACAATTGCAACGTTGTTTTAGGATTGACTGTAGTCCGTTTGCTCCTCAGTCCCCCAATTTCCCAGATTACCTTGGAAGAAAGTGCAGGGGAGAAAAATCTAGTCCCTTAACCAACATGTTAGGAGCTCAGGTAAACAGTGCCACCAGAGTCCCCGGATTAAAGGAATAAATAAGCCACAATCTTATTTCTGTGATCTTGTCTATAAACTGCCCCAGGGGCTGAGGGGTAGTGAGTTTGCTCCTCGACTTTAGCACAGGTTCTGGAGAAGTTTAATTTGTTTACTGAGGATGCTTACATTCCTTTTCCCTCTCAGCTTCCTCCCAGAAAATAGGAGATATCTTGGTATTAAGATGCTCCAAGCCTCCAGAATTATCATCTGTGGTATTGGCCATTTTCAAATGACTGTCCAAATTGCCTGTGACTTAGCATATTGTGTAATCTGTAGTTCCGTGCAAAATATGCTGGGCTGTTTTAAGAATGTGTTTTTTGGAGCTCCTGGGTGGCTCAGTTGGTTGAGCTTCCTCTTGAGCATCCTCTTGGTTTTGGCTCAGGTCGTGAACCCAGGGTCATGAGATTGAGCCCCTCCTAGGGCTCAGTGCTGAGCATGGAGCCTGCTTAACATTCTCTCTCTCCCTCTCTCTCTCTCTCTCTGTCTCTCTCTCTCTCCCCTCTCTCTCTCCCCCTCCCTCCCTCTCTCTCTCCCCTCCCCTCCCCCTCTGCTGCTCTCCCCTACTGGTAGACTCGCTCTCTCCCTAAAATAAATTTAAAAAATATGATTTCTTAACTAGAAGAAAAGGAATACCACTCAAGAATGAGGCCCATACATGAAGCATAATGACGAACTTTGAATGACTTCAAGACACTAAGCAGCTGGCTCAGAGGGACGAGTTTGAGCCAGTGCCCTGCAGAGATGCAACATCCTGTCTAATTTTTTGGAGTGCCTGCTGTGTGCTAGGCAGCTAGGAGATAAACATGTTCCCAGCCTGGTTTTCTAGAATCATTTGACGGTAACAGTTAAGCCCCCAAGCTCTGACTTTGTCACTTCTTAGCTGTGTGACTTTAGCCAAGTTGCTGATCCCTCTGGGCCTCAGTTTCCTTGTCTGTGAAATGGGAATAATGATACCAACCTCATAGAGTGGTGAAAATAAATGAGTAAAGAGGGGAATGTGGTAGGTGCCCGTTAACTCTGGCTGGAATTATCAGGGTTGGTGGGGAGACCCAACTATTAATTACTAACTCCATGACAGCAAAGGGAATGCTAAAGCACATGTAAAGATGTAATTCTGAGCAGGGGAAGGTTTACTGGTGTGGATTTAAGGGTGGTGAAGGAGGGGGAGAGGCAGGCTTTAGGGCAGTGGCATGACAGCCCAAAACTTGAGTCAGTAAAGGACTCAAAGCCTGAAGATGGAAAGTGGACCTGCTGGGTCCGAGAGCCACTGGGAAGTGAGAAAGTGGGACAGGATGAGATGGTGAAAGGGCCAAGCCAGGAGGTGGGGGGCTCCTGTGCAGGCAGAGGAAGGGTTCTGGAAAGCTTTTGAGAAGGATGACCTCGTTGGGTCCATCTTACCAGCTGTTTTGGGGATATGTTATCTCTCCCAAGTCTTTGTGTGTGTGTGTGTGTGTGTGTGTGTGTGTGTATTAGAAGAGAGGGTGCAAGAGAGAGAGAAAGAGAAAGAAGCTGGGCTCCCCCAAAGCAGGGCTCGAACTCATGAACTATGAGATCATAACCTGAGCTGAAGAGATGCTTAACCGAGCTACCCAGAGGCCCCTCTGCCCTGAGTCTTAGTTCCCTCATCTGTAAAGTGGTAAAGCAGTGGAATCGGCCTCACACGTGTTGGTTAAGGGATGCAGAATGTCTAGCACTTCTTTGCATGTGTAAATGGCCAGTAGGAAGTCAGCTTAACAGTGATGGATGGCGAGTTTCGTTAGCGTCCAGTATTTTCCTGTCTCCAGTGGGGACTAGGGATTTGCCAGTCTGGTTGTGCCTGCGAGTGGATCTGGAAAGGAGTCATAGGTGCTGGTTAGGAAACTGGCTTTTCTGCCTTTTGACTGTGTGCTTCAGTGCCATTTGCAAAACTGTCTCTTTACTACTGAGGATTCAATAATTTTCCACACAGATCCAGGTGGGGAGATTGTGTGCATCTGTGAAGGCGGTAGTGACAGGTCTAGGCGGCTTTAAGTCTCTTTTGTGCTGGGCCTATTTGCAGGAACCTAGCTGCGGAGCAGAGGACCCCAGACCCTCTGATCACCATTGCCCTTCTTTTGAAGGTTTATCAGAAACTAAGTAACTCTGAAGTTAAATCAGTCAATTGACTGGTGTTTTTCCTTCCTGTCTCAGTGGGTGGTGGGACCCAGGTGCAAGTATAGAATAGCAAGTGAATCTCTCTTCTCCCCCTTTCCCCTTCTGTTCCCTTACTTTGGCCTCTTCCAAGGATACTTCAAAAGGAACTGAGTGTAGAATTCCTTCTGAAGTATTTTTGGTCTTTTACCTGGCTCTGTAGTCTGAGTCTTCAAGTAGTGCCAGATATGTGAAGGTGCAGTAGTCTTTTTCCTTTTTTTTTTTCCCATCATTTTTCATTTATGGAGACTTTCAGAGGCATAGTGTCTGTTACCTCACCCCAACAACCTTTTACTCCATGGCCCTTCCTGCCCATCCAGCCCCCGTCTAACGCCTGACACATGATTTTGAAGCAAATCTCAGATATCATATTATTTCAACCATAAATATCTCAGAATGTGCCTGTAATAGATAAAGACCAAGGCACACGATCACACCCATATTAACAGTGGTGTGCATATTGCTAATTGTCTCATAAATTCATACTTTTTTTTTTTTTCAGTTTGCTGAGTCTGGCCCACACAATGTCTACATATTGTAGTTGACTGACATGTCTTTCAGGCCTCTTTAATTTATACATTTTCCCCCTCCATCTCTTTTCCATTTCCTTACAAGTTAATTATTGAAGAGATGAGTAATTTGCTTGGAGAGTTTCTAACAATCTGAATTTTGAGGAATGCATCACCACAGAGGCTAACGCTCCTTGGTCTCCTAGGTTTTCTCTAAATGGGTAATTGGTTCTCAGCTGCACTGTCCAGTATGGTAGCCAAAGTCACATGTGACAATTTAGATTTAAACTAAGTAAAATTATATATTAAGTTCCTCTGTTGCACAAGCCACATTTCAGGTGCTTAGTAACCACGTGTGACCAGTGGCTACTGTATTGGACAGTACAGATTAGAACATTTCTTTCATTTTAGAAAGTTCTGTTGGACAGCACTGCTTTGGGTGCTTGATCAGGTGTATTTACTTTAGCTACAGAGTATGTCACAGTGGGGGCGTCTGTTAACATCAAGAAAGTGCATAGTATTTGGTTGTCTCTTGTGATGTTAGCAGTTGTTGATATTCAGAATCTGAATATTTTAGGTTATTATTAGGGTTGCAATATTCTGTCCTTCGTTTACTAGTTGATATTCTTGTATCGAGATGCACTTCCCCATGTCTGCTGTTTGGTTCCTAGTGAGACGTTCATTCATGAAAGGCCAGCTAAGATTCCCTTTATTTACCAGTTTTCAAGATAATTAGTTGGTTCGCCAGGATTCCACAGCGATGGCCAATTTGTTTATTTTTAAATATTGTTGTGAATCCTGGATTTAAGTAGTTTTAAAAACCCATCCATTTGGTATCTGGAGGAGAATATAAGCGCTGTCCTTAACTCCTTGCCTATTGCCTTTTATCTCATAAGAATTGGATGTCCCCTCACCCCACCCCCGTTGTAACTCACTGACCATGTCCCTTACATTTGGCTGACCAGACTCCTCTTCTTGACTCTAGACCCACCAAAGGGGACAGTCCTACTGGGTTTGTATCCCCAGCAGCTGGGACAGTAATGCCTGACTCACAGGAGGACATAGGTCAACCTAGGACAGAAGCACAGACAGGGAAGAAGGAATCAACAGTCCCTAGATGTAAACGGCAGCATTTGGAGGAAACTAGGAAGCAAGAAGAAAACGTAAATCTGGGAAAGTGTCTGGAATAGAGGCTTGAAAAAGCCTACAGTAATTAAAAGAGGGAAAGGAATCAGGGAACCATGTGAGTGTTAATTGCACCAGATTTTTAATTTGAACGCCAGGTGAAGTGGCTTTAGTTGCAGACAGCAGAGTCCACTATAGTTAGCTTCAGCTGAGAATCATTAATGATAGGGTAGCAAATGGGCTAAAATACCAGGATAGAACTCCCAGAACCACACTGCAGAACCGGGCCACCAAGGGAGGGACACCTGCCTCCATGGCTGCCTGCTAATGCAGAGTATAAAGTGATTGCACGTGCCTGCCTCTGTCCAGTTAACTCAGGCCCAAATTCAAACCTCCTGATAGTGTGTGTCATTGGTAGAACTCCAGTCACATCTAGAACCTGGGAGTCTGGGAAATGCGGTTTGTAACTTTTAGCCTACTCTGCAGTACAGGAAGGCCCACCACAAAAAGTAAAAATAGTTGCTGAGAAGAGTGTCCATTTATAGGATCCACTACAGGGAACTTTAAAGCTTGCGTGGTCCAGTCCCCACATTTGCAAGGAAAGAAAGGTAAAGCCTGGGGAGGGAGGGGTGGTTTTCATTGAATTCATCACAGTTTTTAGTAGCAAAACCCAACCCAAGGATCCTTATTCTTTAGGGTTGTTGCATTGTAGGAAGTATCTCTGACACTAAAGCCATTAATGTTGATGGTCTGACAGGAAACTATGATATGACACAAACAATAGGATTCATCCTCCCTTTCTCCCACATCATGCCCAGACCCATGGGCCTGTCTGGGGAAGTGTAGGCACAAGTTTTGCAGACAACCGGCCACATCCAGAATCTTAGTGTGGACATTGGTAAGTCATGTGACCAAGAGCAGGTTAGATCTCTTGAGCCTCGGTTTTTTCTGGATTCTGAGGATACATACTGTTCATTAGTTCTGCATTTGAGTAGGTTCTCCATTCTACCATATAGTAGGGCGGTGAAGCCTAAAGATATGGTACAGGGACCCGGAGGGACTTTTTTGTCCCAAAGAATTGGGCAATATGCTTAGCGTGTTTTGTTTGTTTTTAAACTTTTTTGGTAAACATTTATTTATTATTGAGAAATAGAGACAAAACATGAGCAGGAGGGGCAGAGAGAAGGGGAGACACAGAATCTGGATGCAGGCTCCAGGCTCCAAGTTGTCAGCACAGAGCCCAATGTAGGGCTCGAACCCACAAACCACGAGATCATGACCTGAGCTGAGTCGGACACTTAACAGACTGCACCACCCAGGCGCCACTGTTTTGTTTTGTTTCTTGAGTGATCTCTACACCCAACATGGGGCTTGAATTCATGACCCCAAAACGAAGAGTGCCGTGCTCAGCCAACTGAGGCAGCCAGACGCTTTGTGCTTAGCATGTGTTAATGTTGATGCATAGCAAATGTGTCAGTTGGAAATCTTGTCCAAATGGCCCCCACAAGGTGGCCTGACTCAGTACTCTCCCACAGGAAATAGGACCATTAATAATTTAATAGACTTGTCTGGTGGAAGCATCAATAGAAAATAAAGGATTTTCATTTACTTTTTTTGGTTTAGAAATTTGACAGGTGAGTGACCGTGAGCAGCTTTGAAGGTGGTGGGGCCAGCCTAAATCCTTACCTTCCCCGACACTCCTGAAGTTCTCCGAAGCCCTGATAGAATGATCAGTTTGTTTTTAAAAAACAAAGACCTTAAAAAAAAAAAAAGAACTAGAGGGGAATCTTGTGTTTTTTAAAATGAAAGCCGAGGTCCTGCAGAAAAGCAGCAAAGCACCCAGCCATGGGGTTGGATCTTTCTTACCCTGAATTAATCTCTAGATTGACGTCATCTCCCACTGTCCTTGGTAGCTTCCCTGTTTCATTAATAAGCCTTTTTGCAGAACGTTGCTTTTGGATTAAGGGTGAGACTGTCAAGCTTTTCCAGAAGGTAGCCTGTTGTATATGGCACCCTCGGCAGATCTGGAACAGTACCCTATAATTAAACACATTAGTAATTTCCGTATCAAAACACATGAGTATTGACACCCAGTGGGATGAAGTCTGCATAGCTTCATGTCTGCTCAGTCCAGTTTTACTGCTAAAGAGAGATACATGAGAATGTTGGTTTTCAGAGCTTTTTGGATTTCAGAGTCGTGGAGGAAGGACTGGGAGTTTGCGGTCACACCAAAGGTCAGTTCTCTTTCTTTTTTCCAATCAGAGAAAATTCACAAGGCCAATGGAGAAACAAAGGATTTTGACCGCTTACCTTTTACTTAGGATCACAGAACGTTGCAATTGGTCTAACTTTAAGAATGACAAGTTATCGACCACCGGGTCCTTTTTAAGCAGGTTTTCTTATTTAATTCCATAACAGTCCTGAGAGGCAAATACAGTTATTGTCCACATTTACAGGTCGACAGCCTTACAGGAAATTAAGGCTTAGAGAGGAGTAACCTGCCTACATCCCATTGACTGTAAGTGGTGGAGCAGGGCTTGAACTTAAGAAAAGGAAAAGAATTGTGCTCTTAGATCTTTATACTACTGAAGGTGGCTCATCTAATAGCATTTTATCATTTTTTTAAATCTCTACACCCAATGTGGGGCCTAAACTCATGGCCCTGAGATCAAGACTTGCATGCTCCACCAACTGAGCCAGCCAGGTGCCCTGCCATTTTATCATTTTACACATGGGGACTTGTGGATATTAAATGACATCCACAAATAGGTGACAGCAGGTCTAGGTTTTTATTTGATACTCCGCATTCCTTGTCTGTTCATTGCACTCTCATTTTGTAACTAAGATAGCCAAGAAGTAACTAGTTGGGGTCTACTAATTGCAGAATAGAGTAACAAGGTAAGACCTTGTTTGAACCTTTAGGAGTTCCAGTGTTAGGTATAAACCTGTGTACAGAGTGCCTGAGTGGCTCAGTTGGTTAAGTGTCCGACTTCAGCTCAGGTCATGATCTTGAGGTTCATGAGTTCAAGACCTGTGCTGGGCTCTGTGCTGACATCTCAGAGCCTGGAGCCTGTTTTGGATTCTGTGTATACCTCTCTGCCTCTTCCCTACTCTCTTTTCTCAAAACTGAATAAACATTAGGGGCGCCTGGGTGGCTTAGTCGGTTGCGTCCAACTTTCGCTTAGGTCATCATCTCGCGGTTCGTGGTTTCGAGCACCACATCGGGCTCTGTGCTGACTGCCAGCTCAGAGCCTGGAGCCTGTTTCGGAGTTTGTGACTCCTTCTCTCTCTGACCCTCTCCTGCTCACGCCTCTCTCTCTCTCTCTCCTAAAAATAAATAAAAAACATTAAAATAATTTTTAAAAATGAATAAACATTTTAAAAAAGTGCATAAACTGGGCGCCTGGGTGGCTTAGTCGGTTAAGTGTCCGACTTTCGCTAGGTCATGATCTCGCGGTTCGTGGGTTCGAGCCCCGCTTCGGGCTCTGTGCTGACTGCCAGCTCAGAGCCTGGAGCCTGTTTCAGTCTGACTCCCTCTCTCTCTCTGACCCTCCCCTGCTCACGCTGTCTTTCTCTCTCTCACCTAGAAATAAATAAAAATATTAAAAAAAAAAAAAGTGCATAAACATTGTAAAGATGGTCCAGTGAGCCAACTTGTAACCTGGGGAGGGATTGATGGTACTTTGACCCATGGGATGTCATTCCAGGAATCAGATGTGTTGTCTGTACCCTACAGCCCCTCCTGGGAAAGAACATTAGGAAATGTGGCAGATCTGATGTTCTGGAGAGAATGTGATACATCTCTTACTGTTCCAGTTACTCATTGCTCTTTCACAAATTACCCCAAATTTAGTAGTTTAATTTATTATTCTGTATTTGAGTTCTGTGGAATGACTGGGCTTTAGCTGGGCCATTCTGGCCTGGGGTTTCTCTTGTGGTTGCTGTCAGATGGCAGCCAACTGGAATCTTCTAGGGGCTTGACTGGGCTGGCCATCAGAGGTCTCACTCACGTGTCTGACAGCTGATACTCTTTCCTTTTTCTGGCTGCTTTGATTATATGTCTCTACCGTCTTTTAAACGTCCCTCTTGGGGCGCCTGGGTGGCTTAGTCGGTTAAGCGTCCGACTTTCGCTTAGGTCATGATCTCGCGGTTCGTGGGTTCGAGCCCCGCGTCGGGCTCTGTGCTGACAGCCAGCTCAGAGCCTGGAGCCTGTTTCAGTCTGTGACTCCCTCTCTCTCTGACCCTCCCCTGTGCACGCTCTCTCTCTCTCTCTCCTAGAAATAAATAAAAAAACATTAAAAAAAAAAAAAAAGTCCCTCTTGACGGACATATAGGTAGTTCTTGGCCGTTTGCCATTACAGATGGAATTTCAGGGCACCTGATGTGAGAAATACACTCTGTAGGATAAATTTCACATTTAGGAATTTATCCTACAGATATTCCTTCCTTTCTGAAAAGTGAAACAGTCTGGCAGAAGCTGGCCACCTCAGCCATGATCTTTTGCCATTTAATTAATCTTACATCTTTCAACAAGGCTCTCTTAAGGCTTCAAATATAATTTGTTACTATCTGGATGCTAGATTGGTCATAGATATATAGAGGTGGCAGACAGTGCTTCAGGGATTGGAGGTGCATCTTAGGGAAATTCCCTAAATGAGCCCCTTGGTGCTGGCTTAGTTTTCCATCCTGTGGAATGGGGATGTATATGATGGTGGAGAAATGATAGAATTGCCTTTGTTGAGGCACATTTGGAGAATATCTGTTTTTTAATTTTTATTTATATTTATTTATTTTTATATATTTTTTAGTTTATTTCTGAGAGAGAGAGAGGCAGCATGAGCAGGGGAGGGTCAGAGAGAGAGAGGGAGACACAGAATCAGAAGCAGGCTCCAGGCTCTGAGCTAGCTGTCAGCACAGAGCCCGACACGGGGCTCAAACCCATGAACCGTGAGATCACGACCTGAGCCGAAGTCGACGCTTAACCGAATGAGCCATCCAGGCGCCCCGAGAATTTCTAATTGTTCCAAGAAAACCAGAAGAAAACTCCCCCTTGGACTGGGGGAGGACCCTTGGTCGCCATTCTCCTCCCCCATTCACATGTTTTCCCTTGTGTTAAAAGGCACTCTATAGCTTGTCAGATGATCCATTGGCCCAGCACTCCCTCTAATTGTCACTAATCTCCGTTCTCTCTACCTTCAAGATTTTCAAGCAAATTGATGCCAGTGATGTGAGGTTTTCATCCTGAACTGTAATAGAAGGTAAACAGGAGTTTGGGTTTGGACTATACGTTTGCAAGTCCTTAAGAACATTCTACAGGAAGACAGTTCTAGCTTTCTGTACGTTCTTAATCAAATTACCTGGGTTGGTTGTCTGTGTTCTGTTTTATTAGTCACTCACCAGCTCTCAATGACCATTATCCTGTGTAGACATGGCCTTGAGGAGCTGTAGGTATTCAGTTTGCCAAGACTTGGGTCACATTTAGTCTTTTCATGTCCCTGCAAGGGTTGCAATGACCCAAATGGGGACTTCTGGGCAAGGAGAAGACCTGACCTGTCCTGGTGACAGAAATAGGAAAGCCTTGGGCTCAGCTGGGTCTCCCTCAGAACAAATGCCAGGCCCTACCCTCCTTGAGGTACACAGGGCAGAGGTGGGATATGAGGAGTTGGAGTCCCAGGATGGTCATCCACTGGGCCAACAGCCCACCCCCTGAGGCTCTCCTTGTCTATAGCTTCCAGCGGCCCCTCTGCCTTTTGCATAGGGCTGAGTTTCTTTAGGGCCCCAAAGTAGAGCCCCAAGGAGGACACTGCCCTTCTCTGCTACCACAGCTCTTGGGCTCAGGCTAACCATGTGGAGCCATACACAGTCTCCGTCCTTCTAATTGCCCTCTTCTGGAATATTCTTTGCCATTGCCCTGCTCTTCCTCCTCATCTTTGCCTGGCTGAGGAGCTCGCTTCCTCTGTAAGTGCTTTCCCTCACAGTTTATGTCTGGGGTAGGTGCCTCTCCAGGGTGTCCATTGCGCCCGGGGCTCCCCAGATATCAGTGGCCTTTTGACTGATTTGCTTCCCCACTAGACTGGCAGCTTCTTGGGACCCCCTCCTGGTGACTGTATTGCTTCCAGCTCTGAGCCCAAGGTCTGTTGCAGAGAAGGCACTTCAGTGTCAACTGAGACAAATTAAGCCCCAGACAAGGAGGCTGATGAAAAAACCCTGTTCTGGAGTCTTGTGCCTTCCCCAAGTCTAATGTTGCCATTTATGACTCATTGCTTATTTAGCACTCTGTGCACTGACCTGAGCCTGAGCTGGGGGTGTGGGGGGCAGGAACATGCATAAACACTTGCTGGTTACTGCAAAGGCATTTAGTCGAGGAAACCAAATAAACTGTGAGGAAACATCTGTGCATGATGGAACCTTCTAGAATTCGCAGAATCAAGTACTGAACTGTGTGAGGGTCAGTACTCTAGCCTCATGCCTCAAGGATGGTCCATGCCACAGTGGCGTTTCCTGGGAGCTGGTTAGAAATGCAGCGTCTAGACTGCACCCCACCTCCTGAATCAGAACCTGTGTTTTAATAAGACCCCCCAGGGTATCCATATGCACACTGGAGTTTAAGGGCCCTGGTGTTAAGGGTACAGGAAACCAGGTGGGCAGAAGCTGCAGTAGTCAGAGAAGTTACATCAGGGAGGAACAGTTGAGCTGGGCCTCGATGAAGGGTAATACCCTGGGTGGAGGGAAGGGGGCTGGTGTTGGAGGCTAAGGAGGTGTGTGAAGCCAGGCAAGGACCATCTCTTCCTGCTAATAATGCTTGTATAAAAATAAGGTTATTAGGCACTTTTATAAATAGTAGAGCAGTTGGATCAAGCTTCTAAATGGTCTGATTTGGTAACTAGGAAACCTTTGGTGAATATATTAGACCTGGTGTTTTTTTACCACTTAATTATAGACTCAATTTTCTTCCTCAGAGGCGGCCACATGGTTGAGACAACACGAGATTGGGAGCCCAGGGCCTGTGGTTTGGTTATTGTTTTGCTGATAATTAAGCTGTGGGATCCTGACCAAGTCCCTTCCCCAAATGATCATTTTATGTGTTCATATCTTCATGGATCAGGAGCTGGGGCACATCACGGCTAGGCAGGCCTACCGTGGGTAGCACTGGCCATAGTCACTTAGCTGGTGGCTGCCGTGGGCTAGGCTAGGAGATCCAGGGAGACTCAATTCGTAACTGGCACCTCAGTGCCTCTCCGAGTGGCCTTGCTGTCCATGTGGTTGCTTGGGCTCCCTCACAGCGTGGTGACCTTGGACATCTTACATGGCAGCTGGCTTCCAAGAGGGAATGTATGGAAGCTGCAAAGTCTCTTCAGACCTAGAACTTACACAGGCCCTGCCTCGATCCGAAGGGAGAGGAAACGGTGTCAGTCCCTTGAGTGGAGCAGCCTGCAGGCGTGGGGAGGAAGGAGTTGATTGTGGCTGTCTTTGGGGACTCTCTACGACAGGCTCTGTGACGTCATCAGGACCTGGACTCCCTTCTTTCTGCTCTTCCATCCTCAGGACTGGCTTCCCTGTCATGGTCCAAAGGGGCAGTTGGAGCTCTAGGCAGCAGGAAGGAGACGAGGAGGAAGAGGGCACCACCTGCCCCCATAGAAGAGCGTATTTCATTGCCCTGATAGTCCTGCGGCCATGACTTGCTATCAGGATGGCAAGTGTAGACACGTAGCTGGGGGAAGGGTGCGCACAAATCACAAGGCATTTCAAAGACGGGGAGCACCTGGGTGATTCAGTTGGTTACGCATCTGGCTCTTGATTTCGGCTCAGGTCATGATCTCTCTGTGAGATTGAACCCTACATCGGGCTCTGCCCTGGCAGTGGGGAGCCCGCTGGAGATTCTCTCTCTACCCCTCCCCCGCTCATGCTTTGTCTCTCAAAATAAATTAAAAAAAAAAAAAAGAAGTCTGTTCTAAGGGAGAAGGGGAGAATGAATGCTGGGAGGGGCTGCCCGTGATGTCTTTCACCTTCCGAAACCCCCTTGGAAGTTCTTAGGGGGTCAGGAGCCGCAGCCTAGCCCCGCCTGGAGACACAGGGAGGTGGGCTCTGGGCTGAGCCCACTGGGGTTGCCCACCTGTGCCGGGGCCCTCAGCCCCTCTCTCTCTCTGTCCCAGTTCACCACAGGCACGTGCAGCGACCCGGCGGCTCACAGCTGTGAGCTGTGTGGCAAGGGCTTCCGCCTGCAGCGCATGCTCAACCGGCACCTCAAGTGCCACAACCAGGTGAAGAGGCACCTGTGCACCTTCTGTGGCAAGGGCTTCAACGACACCTTTGACCTGAAGAGGCACGTCCGTACCCATACAGGTGAGGAAGGGGCGTGTGCTTCGCGGCTGCTTCTGTTGTTCTGGTAGATGAAGTTCCTGTTCCTTTGCCAAAGAACTAAATCGGGAGCATGGAGCGGTGTCCTATTTCTGGAAAGACTGCAGGGTGGGGCATTTGGGGCCAGCGCATCTGGGTTCACCTCCTGGTTGTGCCGCCAGCCAGCTGAGTCGCGTTGGGCCGGGCAAGACTCTTTTCTGAGGCTGTTTTCACCTCTGTAAGATGTGCTGATGGTCCCAGTTCTAGGACTGTCTAGACTTCCCTGGCTGGAAGTGTTCTGGGCAGTGACGCCTGACACAATGCGGGGAGTGTGGTTCAGCCCTTGTCTGGCTGACTGCTGGAATGGGTTCTTGTGGTCCCACTGGTGGTGTGTTTTGCTCCTCTGTTGGGGCGTGAGCCTGTCTCGGAATGAGGTCCTGAGCTCAGAATAAAAAGGGAAAGCTCTGCCCTCTGAGCCTGGCAAGTGTTTTCCTCCCCTTGGACCTTCCGTAGTTTCTTGATTTACGAAGTGTGGATCTGGGTCCTCAGCAGCTCAATTCATAGGGAGTCCTGGGGGTGCCCACTGACCTTTCTCCAGGCCCTTCTGACTGGGTAAAGTCTTGTTAGTTTTAATTTAGAAACATCTGGCCTCTAGGCTTCTCCTTGAGGCCCATAGTTCCACACTGACCAGAAGGATCCCTTGAGGAGAATGCTAAGGATGCCACTTTTCTGCTAAAAATTCTACTCTGGTCAGGATGAAATCCCAGCTCCTCATCTTGATGAGCTTCATGTAAAGCTCTTTACAGTCTAGGTCCCATCCCATCCTGTCCTGTCCCACCTCATCCCACCCCACCCCATGCCATCCCCATCTCATCCCCTCCTTATCCCCTCCCCATCTTATCCCCTCCCCTCCCCATCCCCACTCCCCCCTCCCTCCCCATCCCATCCCATCCACTTCCCATCCCACCTCCCCGTCCCCACCCCATCCCATCCCCATTCCATCCCTTCCTCATCCCCTCCCCATCCTCTCTCCTCCCTCCCCATCCCCACTCCCTCACTCCTCCCTATCCCATCCCATCCCATCCTGCCCTTCCTCATCTCCACCCCATCCCATCCCTTCCTCTCCTCATCCCCTCCCCATCCCCACTCCCTCACCCTCCCCATCCCATCCCACCCTCCTCATCTCCACCCCTCCCCATCCCATCTCCCCTCATCCCCATCCCATCCCCTCCCCTCCCCATCCCCACTCTCCCCATCCCATCCCTATACCCTTTCCCCTCCCCATCCCAATCTCATCCCCATCCTCACTCCCTCCCCATTCCATCCCATCCCCCCCTCCCATCCCATTCCCTCCCCATCCCATCCTATTTCAATTCACCTCATTTCAACCCATCCCATCCTAACCATTCAACCCCAACCTGGTCATGATCCATTCTCCCTACAGCCCCATAGAATTTACTGTATATAGTCTCCTGATCCTCAAGCCCTTTCAGAGTTTGGGATTTCCTCTGGCATCGTGTGCCGTGGGAAAATGTCTACTCCTCCCTGTAGACAGAGTTCCCAGCTCTTCAGTCCTCACACGGGGCCCTTCTCCGATCCTGTGTATTCAGATTTCTTTTACAGCTCTTATCATACTGTTTTGTTCTTAGACTGCTGGCCGTGAGCTGTTTCCCTGGCCTGGGAAGAGTGTCCCCCACCTTAGAGAGTAGGCTGGGATACTC
Source organism: Proteles cristata cristata (assembly GCA_017311185.1). Lineage (NCBI taxonomy): Eukaryota > Metazoa > Chordata > Mammalia > Carnivora > Hyaenidae > Proteles > Proteles cristata. Next base: position 690,277 of record JAESUZ010001396.1, read on the forward strand.
AAAAGTTTCCTTTTTCCTTTTAAAAAACCTTTACTAAAGTGGATTTTTCATCCAGGAGAGCACACAAATAAATCATAAGTGTATAGTTGGATGAGTTTAGGAAGTTCTACAAAGTGAACACACCCGAATAACTAGCACCCAGACCAAGAAACACCAAATACAGCACCACCTCCTTCTCCATGGGGATACATTTCAAGACCTCAGTGGAGGTGGTACCAAACCCTATATATTCTGTGCTTTTTCCTATATATTTATACCTATGATAACATTTAATTTACATACTAGGCACAATTTGAGATTAACAACAATAATTAGTAATAGAACAATTCGAGCAATATACAGTAATAAAAGTTAAGTGACTGTTGTCTCGCTTTCTCAGAGTTTCTTATTGCACTGTACTGCCCCTTCTTGTGATGACGTGAGATGGTAAGATGCCTACACAATGAGATGAAGTGAGGGGGATGACCTAGGCATTGTGATGTAGTGTTAGGTTACTACTGACCCTCTGATGTTATGTCAGAAGGAGGATCATCTGCTTCTGGACCACAGTGGGCAACGGGTAACGGGAATCACTGAAAGCGAACCCCCGGATAAGGACGGCTACTGTACTTCCTATGCCCAGAAGTCCCTGCCCCTCCCTCTGTCACTATCACCTTCCCTCCACGAGGCACCACTGGTGTGACTTGTCGCAGCATTGATTACTCTGCTTGGTTTTGGGCATGATAGAAATGGAATCATATGGTGTGTTCTCTTCCAGGTCTGGTATAAGGTTTCTTTTTTTAGCACCAGTGAATTAGTTCAAGTTTGATCTCTGTGTGGCCAGGCTGGCTCCTTAGGTTGGGGTGGGCGGAGGGTCCTCTAGGGTGGTGGAACATTCTGTAGGATGTGGAGAGCCCTGCAGGTGGAGGAGGATCCCAGGCTATTGGTGGACTCAGCGAGTGGCTACCAATCTGGCCTCATAGACAGACGAGCTGAGGGGCTGGGGGAAACTGGGGACCACTCACTCAGTTATCTGTCTCTAGTTGCTCTGGAGAGTTTCTCGGCTTTCCATCTCTGTCTGAGGATGTCCTTGAGGACACCGTCTTGTTCTTCTGAAACTCCTTGCTTGGTGGGTGCCGTGGTCACTCCCTGACCCTGGCCTTTAAGACGAAATGAAGGGTCTCAGGGTATCTGTAGCTGGAGTAAGCAGGGAGCTGGTGGGGTTGCCTCATCTGTGACCAAGTTGACTTTCCATTGATGGAAGTATCAGGGACTAACTGACTACTTCTCCAAGAAGAGTTTGCGAGTTCATCCAGTCACGTACTGGTTAAAAACTACAGATCTGAATTAGCTGACTATGCAACCGTATCTAAATTACTTATCTTTTTTTTTTTTGCCTTAGTTTGTCCATCTCCATTTTAATGGGCATAGTTTTAGTACCTATTACCTAAAATAATGGTTATGAGGTCTCAGGACAATAATTGTAAGCACTTGGTAAATGTTGGGGTGCTTAGGTGGCTCAGTCGGTTTAGCACCCGACTTCAGCTCAGGTCATGATCTCATAGTTCATGAGATCGAGCCCCGCGTCAGGCTCTGTGCTGACACCTCGGAGCCTGATTCAGGTTAACTCCTCTCTGCCCCTCCCCCGCTCATACTCTGTCTGTCTCTCTCTCTCAGGAATAAACATTTAAAAAAATTAAAATGTATTAACTATTATTAGTAGTAAAAAAGTTCGAATAGTGGTCAGAGGTTTCCTGAGACCCTGCTGTGGGAGAGGCCCTAGGACTCCCCTCTGTGCTCATGGAGAGCTCAGCCAGCCAGGGGAGAAATCAGACATCTCACTGTCCCATGAGAAAAACAGAGGTGTCAAACAGAAGAAAAAGTAGCATATGTAGGCCAGTGGGGGGACCTTGCACGTGCATTGTTACTGACAGGGCATCAGGGAGGCTTCTCAGAGGAGGTGTTCTTTTGGCTTACCTTGAAGGATGAGCCAGATTTCCACAGCTGGACAGGGAGGAAGGGGCTTGCAGATGCTGACTGTCTTAGTTTGGGTTGCAGAGCCTGACCCAGGGATTTGGGTGTAAGCAGTTTATTTGGGAGGTGATCTCAGGGAGCACAGTGAGGGGTTACAGAGGGGAGGAGGGGAGCGGAAGACCGCCAATAAGAGCGAGATATTCAGCAGGTTGTTACTGTGGGCAACTGGGGCTCAACCCCACTTGGAACCCTCTGAAGAACCACATAGAATATACCACAGAATCGTTCCAGGGGTGAGAAAGCTGGGGTATTTATCCTGTCCCTCCCATCTCCCCTTGATGTGGGGGTCCATCCCGGGCCCCTCATGTCCCAGGCAGCTCCTCCCCCCAGCCCCTTGAGGGTCTCTGGTGTTTCCTGGGGAATCTCTTCCAACAGAGAGATGCAGGAAGCCACTGACCTTATTGGAACTGAGGTGACCCGGGGGTAGGCTGGGGCCTTGGGGTGTTGATGGTGTCTTCTAAAGGAGAAAATGGGCTCTCAAGTAAGGAGGGTGGCTCGGCAGAGATTGGGAGTCCCCGCAGAGGGTGGCACAGCTTCCTCAGGTGACAGCAAGCTACAAGTAGTCCCTTTCCTTCAACCCAGGCCCTCAGCATTTATCTGCTATTTCAAACAACCCCAAGGAGTCAGTTAGCCCCACTTCACAGATAGGGAGACCGGGCTCAGGGAAGTCAAATAACCATGGGTGCTGGAATTGGGAACCAGACAGGCTGGTGCCCAAGTTCATGGTCCTCTATTTCCTGTAAGGCCCCCTTCCTGTCGCCTTTGCCTCCCACTGCCGTCCCCAGTTTTCTCCCCAAGGCCGGGGCCCTCACCAGCCTTGCCCCATTTCAGTTTCTGGAAGCCTGCTTGCTCTGCAAGAAGGTGAGATAAAGGGACACCCGGGTCTGACAGAAACTGCACCCTGCAGCCTGGGGTTTAGCAGGTCACAGAGGAGTGTTCAGGGGTGCCAAGATGTGCACAGTGAGCAAGAAAGAAGATGGCTTGCATCTCAGACTCCTGAGCTCCATCTTTTGCTTCTCAAAAGTGAAACTCCTAGTGACTCAGGGAGGGGCTGAAAATTGCTGAAGTTGGTAGATAATAATGCCTTCCCCCCAGTGCATTCCCAGAGAGCTTCACAGTTTATCCTTTGGAGGGGAGGCATCTAGAAGGCGAAAAGCACAGCAGCCCCAGGCCACATGTAGCAGCTGAGACCCACCCCAAATGTGGCTGGTCCGATTGAGATGTGTTGGTAAGTGGAAGATCGACACGAGATTTTGAAGACTTGACGCAAAAGAATGTAAAAAACATCTTGGTTTTTAATGTCAATTCCCCGTTGGAATGGGAACATTTTGTTGGGTTCATCGAAACAGATTGTTAAAATTAATTTCACCTGTTTTCTTTTTACCTCTTTTAATGAGGTTACTGGACATTTTAAGACTACAAAATGGCTTGCATTTTAATTTCTATTGGACAGTCCTGACTATAAGATCAAATCTACAGGTAATGAATTAAAAGATTTTAAATCCTAACTTTGACTCTTAAAGTGATCAACAGATAGAATTAAGGAAATGTCTGGAACCTGTTTTTCTGCCCTGGTTTATTTGCTGCTGAAGATGTGCCTCCAGGTAACAATGGACCAGAATGAGGAGGAAAGGGCTTACTGACAAATTAGGTGGTAGCAAGCTGAAAAAGAAGCCCTGGCTGTGGGGACCCCCATGCCAGGACCCCGAGGAGCACACCTAGGGTCCTGGTATGAGGGGCCACCTTGCCATCTCTCGAGCTCTTCACAAAAGGGTCAATCAGTGAATCAGTGAAAAGAGCAAAAATGTGGGATTCTTAAGCATTAAAAAATTTTTTTTAATGTTTGTTTATTTTTGAGAGACAGGGAGAGAGACAGAGCCTGAGTGGGGGAGGGGCAGAGAGAGAGGGAGACACAGAATCTGAAGCAGGCTCCAGGCTCTGAGCTGTCAGCACAGAGCCCGACGTGGGGCTCCAACCCATGAACTGCAAGATCATGACCTGAGCTGAAGTCCGGCGCTTAACTGACTGGACCACGTAGTTAGTTGCCCCTCAAACATTTTTAAAGTTCGTGTGAACAAACTCTCTGGTTCCAAAAGATCTTAACAGAATTCTGCAGATTTAGGTCTTGTTTGAGAGGTGAAGGTTGGATTTTTGCTGTTGACCGTTACAAGTACATGTATTTAGACCAGAAGCAAGGATGTGGACCATGTTAACACAGGTATAGCAGACAGCATTTGAGTGTAGGGTATGTTTGCTTACAGTCTGATTAGACCAATCATGGCTAATTTTTTTAAACTTTCTTTTTAAACATTTATTTTTGAGAGAGTGCCAGCTGGGAGAGGAGCAGAGAGAGAAGGACATAGGATCCGAAGCAGGCTCCCTGCTCACAGCAGCCCATTGTGGGGTTTGAACTCACAAACCGCGAGATCGTGACCTGAGCCAAAGTCAGATGCTCAGCCAACTGAGCTACCCAGGCACCCCAGTCATGACTAATTTAAAGACTTACCTGGGATCTCGAGACCCTTCTTTTGAGAATTGTAGCTACAATATCGATAAGGTGGGCAAAGAGAGTGGCATAGAGAACCAGGATTAATCCGTCCTCCCCCAAATCTCTAGTCCCGGGCTAAGAAGGACGGGGCATCCAAAGAAAGACTCAGAACACAAAGAGACGTCTCGGAAGGGGCCCAGGGAAACCGGAGCCTGTAAATGTCTTACCTCAATATCCAAGTGGATGAAAGAAAAGATTAAGATGTCTTTTTTGGATGACTTCACCAAGAAAAAACTAACTCAGAGGGTGTGTATGTGTGATCGGGAGGGGGATGTTAGTCAAATGACATCTGGTTCAAGGTTGGGAGATGGAAACTGGTGCAAAAAAACCTGTGTAACATATTGTGGAAATAGATCGGCAAACAAAGGGCTGCTTTTCAATCCAAATTGTCTTGGGTTGGGTTCCCCAGAAGCAGATTCTGAGATGGTGATTCTTATAAAATGATTTCTTGGGGGAGGGCTGTAAGAAGAAACCTGTAAGGGAGGGGGGAGCAGAGAGGTGGTCTCAGCTGGACTCTGGCCTCAGCCCGGTCCCAGGGGGATTCTGGAGCGTGAATGGCACTATAGGCCAGTGGGGGACACTTCAGTGTCAGTCAGACATTGGCTGAGGGCTGCCTTTCCCCTGGGCTCAGAGGCAGCTGCCCAGTGCCCATTCCTTGGAGAAGGGAACAGCCAGGAGCTGTTAACTGCCCACACACATGATAGATGCAGAACAAAGCACTAGCTCAGAAAAGGGGGTCTGCATAGGGGACCAGCAGTACCCACCACACACATAGTAAAGGAAACTGCTCTATTTAAGTGGTGTGGACAGGACCCCTGAGGCCAGGATGGGATATTAGGTCAAAATGGAGAGAGGGATCCATGAGCTTTAAAGAAACAAATGCACATCTAGTTCGCAGCCCATGAAAAACATCATGGGCCTGTTTTAGAGAAGATTCTTTCAGATCTGTTTAAGTGTTTAGGCTGAACCAGCTTGGCTGCATCCTAAGAATGGCCACCCATGGAAGGAAATGGTGGGGGAGACCTGTATTCTAGACTAAAACATAATAACGGGCATTTGCATGTGCTGGGCTCGGCACTAAGTGTCCCCCCTCACGACTCCTGAGCCAATAGCACCGGCACCACCTGGGAGCATGGTGGAAACCTGGAGCCACATTCACTGAGGGCTGCAACATGTCAGGTGTGGCCTGGGCATTGTTTACTGCTGTGAACAGGTGTGCCAGGCTCTTCAGACAAGTACAGACTTTGTGGGAAGTATTCTATTTTTCTTGTTTGTAAGATGGCTACTTCTTCTGTAAAAGTCTCCAGCCAATGTAGACCAGAAAGTACGAGCCACTATAAATGGCTGAAAAGGCCACAGCCATCTGTGGGGTCCCCAGCTCAGCCTTTATTGGATTGGAGGGGGTGCCCCGGCGTACAACCCATGTTGACTATAACTCTATGACTTGAATAAAGGAGTCCATTCAAGGCACCTGCCGTTCCTGTAGAAGGTTCTGAGTTCCAGGGAGAGGAACTTTGATTCCAGAATCATAGGAATTTAGATTCTCTGAGGTCAGGGAAGTGGGGAGGGGGCATTGGCCAAAGTTGCAGTATCTGCCCCACCCCTTGGGACGCCCTCTGGCCTTATCTTCCAATCAGGCTACATTGAGAGAGACTGGAAGGCAAACAAATCCCATCTTGATTGAAGAAGAGGAAACAATGGCGTCTTTGTTTGCAGCCTACAGGGAAGGATTGACTGGTTGGGAAAAATGCAGATTGGGAGAAGTTTGGAGTGGGGCAGATGGCTGCAAAAGAATAAACTGAACTCCACCCTAGGGAGCTGAATGCTGCCCTATGGGGATCACCTCCTTTGCTCATCAGACTGTCTGCTTTATTTTATGTTGACTTACATTTTAGCTAAAAAAAGTGACCTGTAAGGAGACAAAAAATGAAAGAAAAAAAAGTCCGTCTTCCTCCCCCTTCCAAGCCCCAGTTCCACACCTGAAAGCAAACCACCATTTAATTCCCGCCCCATAAGTTCTTAGTACACATTTTTTTTTTTCATGTCCTATATATCTTGGACACTGTTTCGTATATCTGCACAGTTGTCAGAGCATTTTTGAATATGAGATTAAGGGGCTCCCAGGTGGCTCAGTTAAGTGTCCTACTCTTGATTTCCCCTCGGGTCATGCTTGATCTCATGGTTTGTGCCTTCAAGCCCCAAATCGAGCCCTGTGCTGACAGTGTAGAGCCTGCTTGGGATTCTCTCTGCCCCTCTCCTCTGCCTCACCAACTCACGCTGTCTCTGTCTCTTTCAAAATAAATAAAGTTAAAAAAATAAATTATGAGATTATGACATAATTTCAAATATGGAGGCACCTTTAACAAACACCATCTGAAGGTTTCCTTCCTCCCTTCCTTCCCTTTCTCCTTCCTTTTCTTCATTTCTCTTTTCTTTCTTTCTTTCTTTCTTTCTTTCTTTCTTTCTTTCTTTCTTTCTTTCTTTCTTTCTTTCTTTCTCTTTCGTTCTTTTTCTTCCTTCCTTCCTTTATTAAATGTCAGACAAACACCGATATTCTTGTATAGCCTTTATCTGCCTGTGTGAGTCTTTCTGTGGATAATTTCTCTAATGTGGGCCAAAGGGTAGACACATTACAGTGTTTTGTGGTCATTGGCACATTGCTTCCATAGGAGGTTGCCCTAGATATCTACTCCCACAAGTTCATGTTTATATGAAGTTTAAGAACAGAGCACTTAGAGCTACAACAAGGACAGAAAGCACCAGTAGCAAAGAACTTATTTTGGAGATGTGTGATGTGAACCTTTATTTTAGTAATAGGAATAGAAAATTTGGGGCACCTGGGTGGCTCAGTTGGTTAAGTATCTGACTCTTGATTTCAGCTCAGGTTACGATCTCATGATTTGTGGGTTTGAGCCCTGCGTCAGTCTCTGCCCTGACAATATGGTTCCTGCTTCTCTCTCTCTACCTATCTCTTTCTCTTTCTGCCCCTTGCTCGGGCTCTCTCTCTCTCTCAAAAACAAATAAACTTTTTTTTTTTTTTTTCAAAAAAAAAAGAAAATTTGAAGAGAAGAAACCCTTTTGGATAACCCAATGAAGTTTTTTTTTTTTTTTTAAAGTTTTCTTTATTTCTGAGAGAGAGAGAGAGAGGCAGCGTGAGCAGGGGAAGGTCAGAGAGAGGAAGATACAGAATCTGAAACCGGCTCCAGGCTCTGAGCTAGCTGTCCGCACAGCGCCTGACGCAGGCTCGAACCAATGAACTGTGAGATCATGACCTGAGCCAAAGTCGGATGCTTAGCTGACTGAGCCACCCAGACACCCCACCAATGAAGTATTTTTTGGATGAGGTAATAGAAGCCTTATTGCACAACATTCAAAAAGGTAGACAATGAAGGAGGTCTCTTTGCACCTTTCTCTGCACCAGGCACCTAATGCCCACATTTAAAAAGATTATCCCTTGTTTTTTTAGCCACTGTAAACAATACATTCCAAAGTACTTGCAAATAGAAAAAAAATACATACACCTGCATATATATGGGTACAATGTAAAGACAAATACTACACATGTGCTCACTAGCCAGTTTATGAGTAGAGCATAACTGTGTTCTCTTGAGTTGGATTGTAAACTCGTGAAGCTGTATCCTACTGAGTATTTAATGCGTGCTGACTCTTTGCGTGTGATGTCTTGATTAATCCTCAGAACAACCTAGCAAGGGGGTGTGAATGTTATCCCCATTTTATAGGTAGAGAAACTGAGGCTTGGTGGGATTCAGCCATCTATTGTGGGCTCACATAATGAGTAGTAGATGTGTGGCCTTGGACTCTCGCTGTGTGGGTAGTAGGAGGTTGATGATGTCTGTAGCAGGCATGGTGTTTTCCGGTTCTGATAGCCCACTCCAGACGTGAACAAGGTTGGCCTTTGCTCCAGAGCACTAAGGCAGGTGAAGCCCCAAAGTCAGGGGGGGTCTTAGCATCGGTCCTCCTTCCCCGAGGGTCCTCTCTGGCCACCTTCATCTCTCACCCACCCCCACTGCACCTCCGAGTTCATGGGGGATTGGGGTCCAGAAGACAGGGTTTTTTTCCCAAGCCTTGAAAGGGTCACCCAGGGGCTGCTGCGTGACAGCGTCAGTGAGTGAGAGATGAGTGTGGTGTTTCCAGAGAGGGGAGACAGAGCAGGTGTGCGAAAGTCAGAATTGCCCCAACTAGGGCTTTCGGCACCTGCTGTCTTCCATCCATCTCCGTGTCTGTGAGTCACCTGTCCTCCGAGCGAGGCTCCCATCCCACCCTCCCTGGGAAAATGCCCCCGTAATGGCCACCCCCACTTTCTCTGTAATTTGGATGAAGCAGGACTCTGTAGTCTCTAGCCTTTGCCGTTCAGACCTTGCTGGGTGTTCTGCCCTCAGAAGGTGCTCGGCTGACCTGTTGGAAGCAGGGCACGCTCGCCTCTGCCAGGGGCCAGGGGGCAGGCAAAGCCCTGGTCGGCAGCCACTTCGGATCACCTTTCTGGGTCACTGCTGGGGCGGGGCCTCCTACAACAGGACTGGAAGAATCCATCTTTTCCCCTTGGGGCCCAGAAGCCTGCATTTAGTCTGGATGTTTTATCACAGTAGTGGGTTATTTCCAGTAATTATTGAAAGGAGTAACTGGTCTCTGGGTGAATTTCTGTTGTGATGAGCTGTAGGTTTGAAATCAGGTTGGTTGCTTGATGGGCCGGTGGTTGGGAGAGCCAGCTGCTCTCTCGGCCCGGAAGGCCTGATGAGACACAAAGCCTTCTCTGGTGCAAGCATGAAACTCCAAACAGCCCTGTTCCTTAAATTTGTAGAAAACTAGCTCCAAGGAAGTGACCTCTGACTCCTCCTTCACTGTGACAGTAGTTCGTTCATTCGTTCATTGAAAAATTATTTGCTGAGCACCTATTATGTGCCAGATGCTGAGGATTATAAAGGAATTTCTTAACTTCCGGCAGTTTTTCTAGAATGTGTGGAATATAACATAGGGCCTGCATTCTGCTTGTGGAGGCTGGACTAACAACTCACCATTGCATTGACCTCACACGCTTTTTTCACAGGACTATTCTAGGGTATGCTTCATGAAAGGGATTTGGTTCGTTCAAGTCCATTTCAACTTCCTTTAATTTCCTTCAGCTTCCATTTCAACTTCCTTCATCATCTGTGCACTTCATGATCAGGAAGGGACTCTCTTGGCCCCCGCCACGAGCTACCGTTAAAGAAGTGAGAATATTTAACCTTGAAGAGAGAATACCTGGGGCAAAGCAGCTTTCAGACACCCTAAGTTCTGTCCTGATGCCTAATTTGGTAGAATTTGGTAGAATTCACCTGGGAAGCCGTCTGGTCTTGGACTTTTGTTTGTTGGGAGTTTTTGGATTATGTATTCAATCTCCTTGCAATTTTGTATTTTCTTGCTTCTTGGAACTGTGACCCCCAGAGACATCCTAATACGGGTAGCCTCAGCGTCACCTGGGAATGTGTTAGAAGTGCAGTCCCAGCCCTATCCCAGAACCAGAAACACCAGGGGTGGGGCCAGGAATCCGTGTTGTGACAAGCCCCCTAGGTTTGAGGACTGTTGTTCCACATTTGATTCAGTCTGGAGTAGGTCCTGGGAGTCTGCATTTCCAAGAAGCTCTCAAGTGATGCGATTTGACTGTCTGAAGAGCACACGTTAGAACCCGGTTGGTTGTACGAGGCAGTCTGTGTCTGGCTTGGGAAAGATGGCATTTGGGTATAGCTGTCCAACAGCACACCACGGTGCTCTTGAAAAGGAGTGAAGCTAAACGGTAAGCAGCAGCATGGGAAAATCCTCACGATTATCAGGAAGCTAAAAAAAGTTGGTTTTGAAAATATCTCTGGATAAGTTTGCTTCCATTGAAGCCAGAATAGTAAAATCAGCATAACTTCCATTTTTGTATAAAATATATTTAAACACTTTAAAACGTGAGTTTTAATACAGCTACTTTTCAAGTTTTTAGTCTTTTTTTCCAGCAGCTAGACCATCATGGGGAAAAGAATAACCATTTAAAAAATACACGAAAACACTACTTAGGGTTGGCATCTTCCTTTCACCTCAAGCTCCCGTACAGCGTTGTTGGGTCTTGTTCTTGTTTAAGATTTTGATAACTTGTTCATATCAAGGTGTTGGCGGGGGTGGGGGGGAATCCCAACCAGGCTTCATGCTCAGCTTGAGCCCCACACAAGGCTTAGTCTCACAAACAGTGAGATCATGACCTGAGCTGAAATCAAGAATCGGACGCTCAACAGACTGAGCCACCCAGGCGCCCCGAAATATTAGTTTATCTTGACTGATCAGTTTTTGGCATCTCGTTAAATTTTGCATCTGAGGTTTTGGGGATTGCTGTGGGACATGGTTCTGCTAAGCTCTGGGCTCTAAGATGGTCTGACTATAGTGGCCGCCCCCTAATTTGTTCCATGTACTCTTAGCACGATGTTCACCCTCTCCCAGGCCTCCATGCTTATGTTACGCTGTGCTTCCTTTACAGCCAGGCCCTCCTCCTTTAGAGTTTAGGTGAGGCCCTCACTTCCTGCTGTTTATGTGACATTCCAACCTCACATTCAGGATGCTTGCTCTTGGCGGAAATAGGAAGGCCCATGCTTTGATGAGGCTGAGCTCCCTGGTGCAAATGGCACCTGTGAGCTCTCCATCTACAAGGCAAGCCCCACTAATATTTGCCTGATTCTAAGGGCAGCATGAGATCCAGCTTGGAAATGCTTTCATACCTGTAGCAGATGCCACCCATGTCCAGCCCACGGCCCTGGCTCCTGCCTCTTCTGGGCACACCCATCCACGTAGCAACTGCCCATACCTGCAACTCTGCCTGAGGGTGTTCCTGCTGGCACATGACAGAGAGGGACAATCAGTGCCACCCAGAGGCAGCCCTTGACCATGCTGCTGGAGGAGGGCGGGAGGGGGGTTAGGGGGTTGAGGGGGGTGACTCAGAGGTGAGGGTTCTACGTTGTCCCTTGAGCTTGCCCAGTGGAAATGGCCTCTGGCTGCCTACAGCAGTGACTGCCTTGCTATCCCCACCTTGTAGGGCACCTTCCTGTCTTTACCTCGTTTCTTCGCTCACCGACAGGTGCTACTGGAATCTTTGTCACAGGGTCTGCTTCCAGGAAAACCGCAACTAAAATAAAAATAAGGTTTACTTTGCCCACTATAAAATCAAAACATTAAAGCATGCAAGTGGGAAGACTGAAGCTCTTCCTCCCAAAGCCAGGCGGTGCTTCTTTGCCAACTTTGCATCCCTTTTTATGTTTGCTCATGTGGATGCTGTGAACCTTGGTGGACATGCTTTGTGTCCTGCCGTAATCACTTTCCTCATGTTGAATCCCTCCCTGGTCATGCTGATTCCCTTCTCCCAATTTCTCCTACCCCTCAGCTCCTGGCAACCATTTCTCTACTCTGTTCCTACGGGTTTGACTTTTCCATATAAAAGTGATACCATGCAGTATTTGTGTCTTATGCTATCTGGTTTATTTCACATAATGCCCTCATGGTTCATCCACCATATTGCAAATAGCAGGGTTTCCTTCTTTCTCGTGGCTGTGTAATATTCCATTGTATAAATATACCGCATCTTTTTTTTATCCATTCGTTTGTTAATGGACATCTAGGTTGTTTGCATATCTTGGCCATTGTGAATAATGCTGCAGTGACCACGGGTGTACAGATGTCTCTTTGAGACCCTGTTTTCATTTCCTCTGGATAATATATCCTAGAAGTGGGATTGCTGGATCATTTGTTAGTACTATTTTTAATTTTTGAGATACTTCCATACTGGCTTCCATAGGGGCTGTACCAGTGTACATTCCCACCAACAGTGCACAGATGTTCACTCTTTTCCACATCCTCAAGAACACTTGTTATCTTTTGTCTTTGACGATAATCATTCTAACAGGTGTGAGGTGACCATTTCAGGGGCCATGGTTCACATTTTCCTGCCGATCAATGGTGTTGAGCACCTTGCCATGTTATCTGTTGGCACTTCGCATGCCTTCTTTGGATAAAGGTCCGTGTTTGATTCAGGTCTTTTGGTTTTTTGCTAGTGGGTCGTGCATCACGATTTTAAATGGCTTCGTGGTTGGGAGGCTATGTGGCTTGGCCATGACCAACTGGTGATGTGTCTGCCCATTGACTTTGCAGGCATTCGCCCCTACAAATGTGACATCTGCAACAAAGCCTTCACTCAGCGCTGCTCCTTGGAGTCCCACCTGAAGAAAATCCACGGGGTGCAGCAGCAGTATGCCTACAAGCAACGCCGGGACAAGCTGTACGTCTGTGAGGAGTGTGGCTACACAGGCCCCACCCAGGAGGACCTGTACCTGCACGTGAACAGTGCCCACCCAGGCAGCGCCTTTCTCAAAAAGACATCCAAAAAACTAGCGGCTCTTTTGCAAGCCAAGCTGACGTCCACACTCCAGGGGAATGTCAACCTGAGCGAGGAAGAGGAGAAATGAGGAGGTGGAGGAGGAAGAGTGGGGAGAGACGCCCCCAAGCTGCCACGTTTACAGGGATGTTTGGTTTTGGAGGTCCCCCACCCCACTGGGTTCATCAGTTCATCTCTCTGCCCTCCCGGGGCCATGGTAGGGGATCTTCCGAGGGTTGTCAATGATAATAGTGGTGTCTGGCCCTCTATAACCCATGTCCTGTTGAGCAGTCACATTAACAAAAGCTTGTGGATGGCCATGATCGCCATGCGGTATTTTTCTTTTTTCTTTCTTTTTTTTAAAACAATTTTCACATGTGGAAGCAGAGGTATTCTTAAAGAGACTCATTTTATGGTGCCTTGAAATAAAAGTCCTTCCACCTGAAATTCCATTCAAGCAAGGACAATGAATTTTATTATTCTGGAAGAGTTTACAAGAATTATTTTAATAAATGAAATGTTCTTGTGAAACTTTCCTTATAAGAACAAAGCAGGAGAGCATGGAGTTCTAGCTCCCTGTTTGGGGCTTATTGGGGGACATTTGACTCCAGGTTATTTTGTACTTGTTGGTGGGTTTGAAGAAGTGTATCTTGAGCGCTGGGTAGGAGAGCGGATGAACAGGGGCCCCTAGGCTGATGGGCAGAGACTCTTGGGGTGGACAGGGCAGGGTGCTCACGGATGCTTTGGTCACTCTTTGTGGCCATGGTGTTGCTGCGGAGGTGCCTCTGGCTTTCTGGGACTGGGACTTGCTGGCCGCAGTCACTTGTCCCTCCCTTGAGTCTGGCACGGGGGTGGGGGTGGGGGGTGGAGAATTGGAAAATGCTGGACCGTGAGGAATGCTCGCTGGCTTGGTGCACGTCCTGCTCTTGTAGGAGGCAGAGCAGTCTCTTCCAAAGCATGTGACTATTCAGTGCTGCGACCTTTGGTCACCTGCACCTCCTCACCTGGGAGGCCTGGCTCCAGAGGCCCAGGAGATTAACAATACAGCAGACCCGAGACCTAGATAGGGCAGAAGAGAGGCAATAGCCCATGGGGGTGGGGGTGAGGTGGTTTCCAGGGTCCTTCTGTGACTAGAGGGTAGCAGGAAGGGCCTGAACCCTCAGGGAACCATGGTGGCCAAGAGAGAGATTCTCCCCAGTCGCGGGAGCTGCCTGAAGCGAGTGAAGTGCTGATCTAACTCTATCTTGTTGTCTTTTGGCTGCCTTCCCATGGTGCCCTGGGCCTGAGTGCCCCAGCTACATGTCTACCTTTGGAAAATCTTGTGTTAGGAGCAGGCTGCTACTTGGTCTGGGGAAACATTAGGGTGATGGGGCCATTTTCCTATTTCCTTCTTCCTTCCACCGTTTGCTCATCTTCCCCTCTTCGTTCCCTTTCCTCGGCCTCCTTCCACCTTTTCTCCCTCCTCTTCCTTCCCTCATTCTTCTCTCCCACACTGTGGGCCAGGCATCATGCCAAAATCTGGACAATTTAAGGCCATGTCCTACAACTTGAGTTAACACTTCTCTTGCAAGTCAGCTCTTTTCTTTCTGAATGGAGGAAATAAACCCTTTGGTTGAACACCTATGATGTGGGGCACCCAGCTGAGCGCCCCTGACTACACAGCATTCTCTGGAACACTCCTCAGAGCACTGCTGGGGGGTCAGCATCCTGGCGCCCAAGAGCAGAGGAGGGGTGGCTGCAGGGGCCATTGGCTGGTGGCCAGAGGAAAGAGACAGGAATCCCAAATCTGGTCAAAATCCCCTTTTCGTTTTCCCCACCCTTAAAAAAGGAAAAAAAGAGGCCCCAGGTTCAACTTGAACTACGCAAGAGGCAGCTATGAGACTAGGCAGGCTTTGGGGGATCTTCACCCTCTGGCTTCTCTGAAGGGCTGATGTGGTTCTGCTCTGTCTCATCTGAAGGTCAAGGTGCTTGGGCTAAGGCCACAGCACCATGTGTCTAAGTGGCCATGTTTAAGTGTCAGCTTTGTCACCAGGCATCAGCGTGGCTGGGGTTCCACTTGGGATACATAGCAGCACAGGGGAATGTTGTGGTGGCTGCATTGTGGAGCCTCCGGGACAGCCAGCACCGAGGGCCCAGCCTTGGCTCTGGGGCTGATTGCGGACATCACATTGTGTCTCCTAATGCTTGACCCAGAGAAAAGAGTCTAGAAAGGTTTTGATTTGCTTTCCTCAGTTACCTGGGTAGTTTTGACAACAAAAATGAGTATTCCTATATGGGAATATCTAAACGATTAGCTGGGACAGCTGGCCCAGAGAATTGTGAACTAGCTGACATGACGTTCTCTTTTAGGGATAGATTTTTATTTATTTATTTTTAAACTTGTAAAAAATTTTTTTATTTTAAAATAAGCTCTACACCCAACGTGGGGCTTAAACTCATGACCCCAAGATCAAGATCTGCATGCTCTACTGATTAAGCCAGGCAGGCGCCTGGGGCAGATTTTTACTAAGCAGAACTCTTTGGGTTGCAAGTGACAGAAACTCAGTTTAAAATGACTTGAACAGAAAAGAGAATATATTGGCTGATAAGTCTAGGGTGGTTCCAGCTTCAGGGATGGCTGGATCCAGGCGCTTAAATCATGTTATCTTCGCTCATCTTTTTCTCCTTTATCTGGTTTTCCCACAGGTGATATTTTTCTCAGGCAGGTTCAGGTAGCGGTCTTCTGTCCACCCTCTGCTCTGCATTTCTGTCCCATCGTGCAGCAGCCCAGCAGAAGGGTTTGTCTTTCGGCCAAAGATCTTGGGCTGGGGCTTCTTGTCTCTGATTGGTCCGATTTGGCTTTTGGGTCCACCCTGAGCAGGTCAGCTATATCTTTGGTCTAGGAATAGGAAGGTGGTTCCCCAGTGGCAGAACAGGCGCTATGACCAGAAACGGAATTGGATGTTGGCCAGGTTGCTGTCTAGCTAAGACAAGTCACAGCTGCTGTAACAAAGATTCCCTACAAATTCTGGGGCTTACAGAAAAGAGCAGGTTAGGGGAGCCTGGGTGGCTTAGTCGGTTAAGCATCCGACTTTCGCTTAGGTCACGATCTCGCGGTTCGTGGGTTCGAGCCCCGCGTCGGGCTCTGTGCTGACTGCCAGCTCAGAGCCTGGAGCCTTTCAGAGTCTGTGACTCCCTCTCTCTCTGACCCTCCCCTGCTCACGCTGTCTCTCTCTCTCTCTCTCCTAGAAATAAATAAAACATTAAAAAAAAAAAAAAGAGCAGGTTATTTCTCACCTAGCAGTTCTGGGTTGGTGGATGGTTCTCCTCCTCTCATCACTCAGAGACTCAACTTCTTTCCTTTGCTGCTTGGCTGTGCATAGAACATTTTTAACATATGCCAGGTTGAAATGGGGTCTCTGTGGGTTTGGGCTGGTAGAAGAGTTGTCTTAGGTTGGATTCCACAGATTCCAAGGCAGGAGTTCAGATGCAAGTCAGTTGCTTAGGAGGCCTTGGTAGTGGGAGTGGGCAGGTGTGACAGGAAGGAGCAGACAGCCAGTAAAGCGAGTAGAATCAAGGGAGTTACTGCAGTGGTGCCTGGAGCTCAGTCCTAGAGGGGATCTTTAGGAAACAGGACAGAGATGTGTCTCGGCGTTAACCTCACTTGAGAGCATAGGAAACCATTTGTCCACTAACTCCCCATCCCTCTGGATTTAGTTGAGGGTGCTGGTATCGGGAGCATTCATTTCTGGGCCCTTCCAATTTGCCCCGTGCACTGGCCAAGCATGTTTCTCGTGCCAGAAAAAGCCCTCAGGTTACAGAGGGTGGCCATAAGCAGTCTTCGGCACATAGAGTTTAATGCTGAGGGCACCTGAGGTGGGTGGGACTGGGTCTGGTACAGGTGTGGAAGGGTCACATCCACTAACTGAAGCTGCTGGCCTGGACATGGCACATGGCCCTTGCACTCCTATTCCAGGGTGAGGATTTTGCCATATTACCCCAGGTGCAACCTTCTCCACCATACGCTCTTGTATGCCAGGACCGGGAACGGATACAGGTGGACATCTCGCAGTCTCTGCTGTGGCAGGCAAAGCCAGCTGACATCCGCCTTAGCCTTTGGCCCCCTCCTCCAGTCGAGTCAGTGTGTTCTGCTCTCATCCAGTTGTTGGGGGAATCCAGCTAATGTGTCCGGGATCATGATTTAGGGGACACTAGTTCCCAGGCTGGGGCCCTCGGGACTTTAGGTCTGTGGATAGTGGGATAGCAATACATGAGTTACTGACAATATTTTATAGCCCTCATTGGAAACCACATACGAACTTGTACAAAGTCTACCCAACAGTATTTTTGCTTTCAGTTGGTATTGGGTCAGCACAGTGTGGAAACATATGCATGTGTTGCTGGTCAGAAGTGCCTACTGGTGGTTCATTTTGGAGAAAGGGATCTGTTATCAATTAATGAATGGAGTTTGTTTGGTTGAGTTTCTAGAAGCAGAGCCTGAGATAGGGATTCTGGGCTAAGTAATTTCTCTGGGGGAGGCTCTCAGGAGAAACCGAGAAGGAGGAGATGGAAGCAAGTTACAACAGGAAGACACCAGGCGGAGATGTGGGCTCGGCTAGAGTCTAGCCTCAACCTGAACCCAGGGGAACTCTGGAGGCTGAATGCCCACTATAGACTCCATCCTACCTTGAGGCTGGGTGCCAGTCATTGGCTTTGGGTTATCTCTGATGGGGAGGGGTAAAGGACATGACCACTGGGCTGCTGAGCTGCCAGTGCTCTAAGCAGCTAGGGACTTAATCACAGGAGTAGACTATTAGCAATGAAAAATCTTGAGGTCTATAGGCTCTGGCTATTTCCCCATGAATTATTTACTTCAAAAACATTTTTTTTAATGTTTATTATTTAGTTTTGAGAGAGACAGAGTGCGAGTAGGGGAAGGTTAGACAGAGAAGGGGATGCACAATCCAAAGCAGGCTCCAGGCTCTGAGCTGTCAGCAAAGAGTAGGACCCAGACTCATGAACCGTGAGATCATGACCCAAGCCAAAGTTGGATGCTTAACCGACTGAGCCATCCAGGCGCCCCTATTAACTTTTTGATAAGAGACATCTTTTGGAGCTAAAGGAGCGAATCACTTGTTGCAAATTATGTCATGTTTTGGGGAGAAATAAAAAATATATTAAAATGCATACGAGAGGGTGGCTGGTGGCTCAGTCGGTTAAGGGTCCCGGTCTTGGTTTCAGCTCAGGTCATGATCTCATGGTTTTGTGAGCTTGAGCCCCACATCAGACTCTGCAGGCATCAGGCAGTGTAAAGCCTGCTTGGGATTCTCTCTCTCTCCCTCTCTTTCTGCCCATCCCCTGCTCGCACTGTCTCTGTCTCTCTCAAAAATAAACTTGAAAAAAATGCATATAGAGAATAGTCTTCCCTCCAGATCTGTTCCTCACTTGCCAAGCCTCTCTACCATCATTATTTAAACATATTTTTTTAATGTTTATTTTTGAGAGAGAGAGGGAAACACAGAATCCAAAGCAGGCTCCAGGCTCTGAGCTGTCAGCACAGAGCTGGACTCAGGGCTCAAACTCAAGAACTGTGAGATCATGATCTGAGCCAAAGTCAGATGCTTAACCAACTGAGCCACGTAGGACCCCACCTCTCTACCACATCGTCAACCATTGTTAGTTTCTTTTGTAACTTTTTAAAAATGTTTGTATTTAAGTACTCTCTGCACCCAACATGGGGCTCAAACTCACAACCCTGAGATCAAGAATCGCACACTCTTCTGACTAAGCAGCTAGGCTCCCCTTCTGTAAATTTCTTGAGTTTCTTTACTCATATATAAGCAAACAAGAATAGAAGTATTATTCTCAAGTATTTTAGAATTAGTAGATAGCATCATGCATACTGTTCAGAACCTTGCATTTTCCATTTAATAATGCATCTGGTAGCTCTTCCTATAATAGTACAACGAAGTTCTCATTCTTCATTATGGCTACTAGTCTTGTGTTGTATGCACATATCATAATGTAGGTCATCCGTTTCCTACTAATGGACATTTTTGTTGTTTCCAGTGGTTTGCCACCTTGAAGGGTGCTACAGAGAGTGATTTCATATGTATGTTATTTCACACATGTGCAAACTATCCATGGGATAAATTTCCAGAAAGGTACTTGCCAGGGCTAAGGGTAAAACCACCATTGAAACTGCTCAACACGGCGAATCTGCGGTCCCACTGGTGACACACGTGACAGCAGCCCTCTCCTCACCAGCCTGCCAATCCTGGCTCACCATGGTTGGGGTTTGGGTCAATGTGACAGGTCTTACTTTATGTTTCTTTCATTATGCAGAAGAGAAACAGGTTGAATGTTTTTGCATACGGTTAAGGGCCATTTGTAGTTCCTTTTTCTGTGAACTGCCTTAAATGGCCACGTTTGTACTGAGCTGCTGGCCCCTTGTTCTGTCCAATTTCTAGGCATTTGCTTGTTTGTTTAAATATATCAGGAAGTTTAGCTCTTTGTGATGGAAGTTAATGGCTTTCCTCCCAGGTTGTCATTTATCTTTTGATTCTGCTCTTGCTGCTTTTTCCTGGCCAAACAAAAGTTTTGTGATTTTTATGCAATTTGCATCGCGCTCCTGGAGATTGAGTCCTTAGAAAGGCCTTCCCCCTCCAAGGCTCTATCGGAATTCTGTCGTGCCTTTTTCTAAGACTTTAATGGTTTCATTTTATCACGTATAAATCTTTGATCCGTTTGGACTGTTTCCTGGCGCATAGTGGGAGGTATAGATCCAACTTTATCATTTTCCAGATGGCTGACAAGAGATATTTTTTAACAGGGAGCTGGTCCAAAACACACCAGAGACGCTTTCTTCAGGAAAAGGTCGCGTGCCTCAGCAGAAGGTGTTGCAATTATAGTACGGAGCAGTTTTCTTTAATTAGCAAAGATTCATTTGTTCAACAAGTATTTACTGAGTGCCCACTGTGTGCCAGGTACTTTTCTAGATACTGAGGTTGGGGAAGAAGAGACACAAATCCCTGCCCTGTAGAAGCTCCCATTTGCTTACGGGGAGACTCAAGAAATAACCAAGTACACATACACAGTGTTAGCTAATAAGCAGAAAAATCAAGTTTGATGTTTCAGTTACTATGACTGTGAAACAAGCTGTGCCACACCTTACAGGTCCTGTGGGCCAGGGGTTTGGACAGGACACAGCGCAGGCCAAGGGGCTGGCTTTTCTCTTTTCTATGATGTCTAGGGCTAGAGCTGGAAGACTTGAAGCCTGGGGCCTGTGAATCACCCGAAGGCTTGTTCACGCATGCAGCTGGTGATGAATGGTGCCTGGGCCTTGATTCCTCCTCACACGGGCTCCCCTTATGGTCTCTCCATGTGGGCTAGTTTAGGCTTCCTTTGATGTGATGGGCTACCAGGGAGAAAGCAGTAAGAGAGAGAGACAGGAGGAGGCTGTGTCGCCTAGGGAGAGTCCACCTCAGGGGTACTGCAGTGTTGCTTTTGACACGTTTGATCTGTTAGAAGTGAGTTCCTAAGGCTGGCCCATATCGAGGGGGAGGGGAATAAAATTCCCTTCTGATGGGAGGAGTGGTTTTAGAATAGTCTGTGGGACCATACGCGTTGCTATGGCCATTAAAAAAAAATGCAGTCTGGGGCGCCTGGGTGGCTTAGTCGGTTAAGCGTCCGACTTTCGCTTAGGTCATGATCTCACGGATCATGGGTTCGAGCCCCGCGTCGGGCTCTGTGCTGACTGCCAGCTCAGAGCCTGGAGCCTGTTTCAGTCTGTGTCTCCCTCTCTCTCTGACCCTCCCCTGCTCACGCTGTCTCTCTCTCTCTCCTAAAAATAAATAAAACATTAAAAAAAAAATGCAGTCTGACCCATGCAGCAAGGAGGGCTGGGATGGGGATGCATAGGTGACGTTGGTGGAGATTGTTGGCATTTTAAATGCGGGACAGGGCCGCGTGGCTGGCAAAAGTGAGTGGGCACGCCCTGTGGTGACCTGGTGAAAGCCTTCCAGGCAGAGGGACCGGCAAGAGCAAAGCCAGGAAGCAGGAGGGAACCTGACGAGTTCGAAGAAGTAGAGGACTAGGGTAGGGGAAGCAGAGTGAGAAGAGACAGGGAGATAAACCAGGTCGGAAGCTGGGGAGCAGCCCCAGTTGCAAGCTTCTCGTAAAGGCTTAGGCTTTTCCTCTCAATGAATTAGGACACCATTGAGAATTTTGAGCAGAGGAGTAACATGATCTCACTTACATTTTAATGGGCTTGCTGTGGCCGCTGAGAACATATTTGGAGGTGGGACGCACAGGTTTCGGAAGTGGGGAGACCAGTTGGGAGGCCATGGCAAAAATCAAGGCAGGGCAGGATGAATGCTCAGACCAGGGTGATCATGCAGGAGGTGGGGAGGTTGGCCGGATGCTGGATATGTACTGAAAAATAGAGCTACCTGGGTTTGGTGATGAATTGGGTGTGGGTTCATGGACAGACCACACATTTAGGCTTGTCCAGGACAGTTCTTGATACAATGAATGAATTGGCACCCTAGTGATGAGAAGCAAGACAGGAGGCACGATGGGCTTTTAAAGTTTTTGGCCTGAGCCACTGGAGGCATTGTGCTGCCATTTCCTGAGACGGAGTGACTGCTCGTTGCTGGTCAGGGAGGGGTGGAGTCAGGAGGAATCAGAGCCGTCCAAGTGTCTTGTGAGGGCAAGGACCAGGTGAGTAGGTGGAGGGGTGTCCTGGGTGGGTCCGAGGTAGAGGTGGAATGTGAATGTTGCTGGACTAGAGAGATGAATAAAGATCAATCCGGAAGGCTGGCCGTGGTCGCACTCCAGCCATGAGGAGAGCCCTGGGCTCGCCAATGCAGCAGGTGAGGTGTGAAGAAGCCCCATGGAGAATAAGGAGGAGAAGAGGGGAGGTGGTGAGAGGCTGTGGGGGTGCTTTGAATGAACGTTTCTCAGATAGGTGTACCTCCCCCTCTCAAAGGACCGTGATCGCAATCTGATCTTTTTTTTTTTTTTTAAGCTTATTTATTTTGAGACAGAGAGTGCAAGCAGGGAGGTGGCAGAGAGACTGGGCACAGCCCGAACCGGGGCTCTATCCCACAAACCCTGAGATCATGACTTGAGCCAAGATTAAGAGTGGGGAGCTTAACCGACGAAACCACCCAGGCGCCCCACAATCTGATCTTTTCAAAGTGACGTCGTCGTCCTTATACCTGGGCGTGTTGTCAGACCACTCGTGTGCATGGCATCCGTGGCCCACAGGTCTATTTCCGGACTGCTCTACGCTGCGCCGCCCTGTGCACTTGGCATTTCCTACCTCCCCTTGCTGGCAGGTATCACTTTCCTTCTTGTGCTATCACAACCCCTCCTCCTTTCATCCGGGTCTTTCCAGGCCACAACTGCTCGATAACCAGCTTATCGCCCACACTAGAATCATAAAATGAGGGGCTGTCCTATGACCTTTAGTCACTATGGAGGCTGTCAGGAAGGCTTTCTTCCTTTCTTCTTCATTTTCCCTGGCTAATTGCTTCCTGGAAGGTAACTTCTAGATAAGCGTAGTGGAATTATGAAAGTTGTTTTTTTGCCAAATTAATTCAATGGTTCAGTATTTACCAGGCACACCCTCTGCACAGGACCTGTGCACTCGACACACCTGATTACCATTCGTACAAGAAATATTAGGGTGGGCCTGCAGATAGAACAGACCAAATCCCAGCCTGTTTCGAGTTTACAGTCTAGAGGGAAAAGGTAGACAGTAGAAAACATAACTTAGTACATATCATGTGTGTCCTTGCTGCTACGGAGGGATCATCAGGCAGAGAAGGCGCAGGGAGAGAGCAAGGTGAGGAGACTGCAGTTTAAATAAGGGTGACCCTGGAAGGCTGGAGTGAGAAGAGGGTCAGGACCCGGCAGTGTTACCAGGTGACCGCTGTGTACCCTGGCACGTCCGTGCCTCCCATCACTCTACAGAGAACTCCCAAATCCCCTTCTGCGGCCTGTGTCGCTGAGGCGGTCTGGCATCCAGCTGCCTCCAGACTTCATGTCGCACTGCTCGGCTCCTGCTCCAGCGGACTCTGCTCTCCTCACACACCCCAAGCACACTCCTGTCTCAGGGCCTTTGCATGCCCTCGGATCGCTCCATGTCAGTCCTCCACTTTATTCTGGTCTGTGCTGAGATGTCATACAACCAGTGAGGCCTTCTGGGTGGCTGGCCCCCAGTGAGCCCTGCCTCTCAGGGCGCGCTGCCCCATGCGGTCCCCTGCGTGCACACGCGGAGTATGTGCTGGCTCCATGACACACTTGAACCAACAGCGTGTGTCAGGAGTGAGGCTATGCCAACTCTGGGCCTGAACCATAAGTTGGCCTGGCAGCTTCTTCTTTGGGATTTGGGGGAGCCCTGGGCTGTCATGGAAGATGTCTGGCCACCCTGCTTGAAAGGCCATGTGCAAGGGCCATCTGGACAGGTCACCTGGCCAGGAGAAGGGCCTGAGACCACCTGTCCGGCCATTCCAGCAGAGCCTGGCCTCCTTGCTGTCCAGGCCCAGACACCAGACTCGTGAATGAGGCGCCTAGGACGTGCCCGCTCAGTGAGGCCTCAGCCCACTGCGGCCCCGGTGAAAATCTGTGGGGAACAGCGGAACCCCCAGCTGGGCCCAGTCAGTCCACAGAATCTTGGGAGATGCTAAAATGATGGTTGTTAAAACAACAGTCATCTTGAGGTGCTTTGTCACGCAGCTGCGGGTTGCTGGACCACTCCCTGACCACTCAGGTGGTGGCATCCGTCCATTTCCTTTCCTCTGCTTCTCTTCGCTGTGCTTCAGATTTCCAGACATTGATACACGCGTTTGTTTATTGCTCTCTCTCCCATGGGACTTTATTTTCCACAAGGTGGGGAATCGCGTTTGTTCTGCTCACTGCTTTCTTCCTGGAGCTCAGGACAGTGCCCAGCTCGTAAAAGGCACTCAAGTGTATGAGTAAGTCGTGAATGAATGAATAACAATGAATGAACGTGTTGAATGAACATAATAAATATCCACTCTTCTACGGTCAAAATAGCCTTGGTTTTAAAGGACCCTTTTCCTTTGAGAAGAAAACATCCAATCCCCAGCTCATAAAGGCACATGCTGTTCCATGCGATACATCCTGCTACTGACCTTGGGCCTGAAACCTCCACGTCTTTGTTGAACTCTTTCTACATGGAATGCTGATTGGAAAAGTAAGTTGAGCACTTACAAATAAATAGCAACTTTAAACAGATCCAGTTCTGTGTTTGGGGAGCCCCCTGTGTCCCCCAAGAGGGGGCAGGAAGCAATAGCTGGCACTAAGCCAGGCTTAGGAAGGAGCGACGAGTACCCAGGTGCCAGGAGGACGAGTGGAGGGCGCTGCCCCTGCTCCTCCTGATTCCTGGGGCCCAGCTGCAGGCCCCTCAATGTGACAACTCCCCAGGGGTGCCTTCCAGGCAAAGGGGCAGATCTGTGTGGTCCCCATGGTCCGCACAGTTGCTATTTCAGTTCCCCCTTTCTTCCATCGGCCTGACATTTTCCCAACTGATTCCAAGCCCAGTGCACCATTTTAGCTGACGTGGGTGAGCATTTCGTGGGGACAGCAGATGGATGGGATGACAAATAGCAGGATGGTGGGGACAGCTGAGAAGTGCTTTTTCCTGTGCCAGAGCTGTTAGCTGTGCACGTGTTCCAACGTAGTCTAGACACTGCGGAAGCGGCAGCATGTGCTAAGGGACAGCGGGCAAGCTGGCTTCCATTTCTTCCTTTGCTGCTCAGCATCCTCAGCTACATCCAATCAACCAACTCACCAACTGTTCCAGGAGCATCACCAACTGTCCCAGAAGCAGACCCCAAGGCGGTAGTTTATTTGGCCCCAGGGTGGAGAGGAGGTGAAATAGGGGAGAAAAGAAAGGTAGCACAGGTATGTGTCAGTGAGCAAGTGACGGCGACAGAGCTGTCCCACCTGCGGCATGAGGAAGCAGGGCTGTTCATCCACCAGCTCCTGTGTTTTTCCTGTTGGCTGAGGGCGGACGCAGGAGACTTCCTCCGTGGGACTTCAGCCTGCCCTGCAGCTAGACACAACCTTAAGGCAGCTCTCAGGTTCTCCCTCTCTCTCTCTTTCTCTCTTTCTTTTTTTTTTTTTTAATGTTTTAGTCTATATTTGAGAGATAGAGACAGAATCCGAAGCAGGCTCCAGGCTCTGAGCTGTCAGCACAGAGCCTGATGCGGGGCTCGAACTCACAAACCGCGAAATCGTCACCTGAGCCAAAATTGGATGCTTAACCGACTGAGCCACCAAGGCGCCCCGCTCTTGGGTTCTTAGAAGACATCTGTCATAGTTCAGGCTGCTCTAACAGTGCACCATAGACTGGGTGGCTTATAAACAATGGAGATGTATTTCTTACAGTTCTGGAGGCTGGAAGTCCAAGATCAGGGTGCCGGCATGACCAGGTTCTAGCAAACGCTCTGCTTCCCAGTTGCAGACTGTCGTCAACTTCTCATCTTCTCACATGGTGGAAAGAGGGCAGGCTAGCTCTCCGGCTTCTTCCGAGAGGGCACTCATAATTCCACTCACAGGCCTCCACCCTCGTGACCTAATCACCTCCCAGGGACCCAGCCTCCAAATACCATCACATTGGGGTTAAGGTTTCTACATGTGAATTTGGAGTGACACAAACATTCAGTCCATCGCACCATCATTTGGGACATTTAGTGCTGAGGGTGCATAGGGAGGGCAAGACAGCGTTCGCTCTGCCAACCAGCACTGTCTGCCCCAGTGCTAGCACAGCACCTGACATTTTTTTTTAGGTTTTTATTTATTTATTTTGAGAGAGAGAGAATGCAGGGGAGGGGCAGAGAGAGAGAATCCCAAGCAGGCTCTGCACTGTCCGCACAGACCCGATGCGAGACTGAAACTCACAAACTGTGTGCTCATGACCAGAGCCGAAGTCGAGTTGGATGTTTAACAAATGGAGCCACCCCGGCGTGAGGCAGAGGACACATTAAACCAGATCCTTGCTCATAGTCTAGTACGGGAGATGGACATAAAGTAGATGAGGTGGACAGTGGTATAGAGGCCTGTGTCAAATGCTGTGAGAAGCAGATCAACACTGAGGGTACCGGGAACCTTTGCAGAGCAGGGAAGATGAGTGGGGGCTCGAGAGGCAGATATGGATTCAAGGTTACATACGTGTAGAACTGCACTCACATGGTGGCTGCCTTCTGTGATGCTGGACACATGGAGTTCGTCACTATTGAACTGTCCCCAGGCATTCAGCACAGAAAGCTACACAGCACAGAAGGGGGTGGAGGCCTCTCAGTCAATCCCACATCTTCAGCAACGCCTGAGGTGCCAGGCTAGGAGGCAGAGCTGGCTAATGGCCCTGGTGACAAATCAGAGGGTCCTGGAGTTGGAAGGTGGTTGGAAAGGCCACTGGCCCTGTCTCCACATTCATCTGCCACCACTGGCTGGGATTTTAAGACCACATGGGAGGGGAGTGTGCCAACATTTTGTAAGCTGTCCTAGGGGCTAATGAGCGACCTCTCCCCCACCTCTTGTGCACTTCTTTATGCCCAGCCTCAGGGAATATTCTTACAATCTGCTTCATTTATATAGTACTTTATAGACGGAGAAGTGCTGTGATTTACACTCATGATTGGTTCTTACAGCAACTCTGTGAGGCAGGTGTGATGATCCTAACTACATTCTTCACTTGAGGAAACCAAGGTCCCCCCAAATGTCGATTGATTGGGCCAAGGTTTCATGGCTAGGATCAGTAGCTCCCTGAGGCACACCTGGGTCCTTGCCCCAGGTCCCTTAGGTCTCCCTCCTCTTCCTACCCTTCAGACGTCCACTGGGCCTTCATGAGGGTGGGTTGCAATTCTCTCCTCTGGTCTCTGGTCTGCCCTCATTGTTTCCTACTTCAGACCATTTCTGTGCTGCACTTTTTATGTGCTGCCGCGGAGATAACACTGGCGCACACAGTGAGTCTTCTATCCTGAAGTTGTCAAAGTTATTTTTGACAACTTTTTCTTAAATACCCTCTTCTAACAAAGATAGTAGGCCTCAGATCTGGCCTTTGAAAAGCAAGAGAATGGAGTTAGGGTTAACAGCGTAGCTTTGTTTTACTGTATTTCTTTTATGGTTACCTTCTATTCATGGCAAGCCATGGCCCATTTTTATTGGGGTAGTGAGATAAAATTTGCTTTTGTTTTTTAAGTTTTCTTTTATTTTTCTTCTTCTTCTTTTTTTTTTTTAGTAATCTCTACACCCAACGTAGGGCTCAAACTCACAACACTGAGATCAAGGGCATGCTCAAGCAACCGAGCCTGCGAGGCACCCCAAGATAAAGTTTGCTTTTGAAATAAACTTTTTTTTAAAGTGCATTTATTTCTCCCTCTCTCTCTGACCCTCCCCTGCTCACGCTGTCTCTCTCTCTCCTAGAAGTAAATAAAGCATTTAAAAAAATTATTAAAAAAAAAAGGGGGCGCCTGTGTGGCTTAGTCGGTTAAGCGTCCGACTTTCGCTTGGGTCATGATCTCGCGGTTCGTGGGTTCGAGCCCCGGTCTGCCAGCTCAGAGCCTGGAGCCTGTTTCGGTCTGTGACTCCCTCTCTCTCTGACCCTCCCCTGCTCATGCTGTCTCTCACTCTCCTAGAAATAAATAAAACATTAAAAAAAAATTACTAAAGTGCATTTATTTATTTTGAGAGGCAGGGGAGGCTCAGAGAGAGAGGGAGACAGAGGGTCCAAAATAGGCTCTGTGCTGACAGCAGAGAGCCCTATATGGGGCCCAAACCCACGAAGCGCGAGATCATGACCCGAGCTCAAGTCAGATGCTTAACAGACTGAGCCACCAAGATGACCCAAGAGTGAACCTGTTTAATGAAAAATATTGTGTAAATAAGAATCTCACTGGTCCTCAAACATGGCCAAAATCCTGGTGGTGGTACAACAGTGACTGAAATTTAGGAAATACTAGTCCCCCGTAGAGATTATTAAACCTGCTCATTATTCATTATCATAATAAAATTGTTACTATTAAGCATCTGTTATATGCCATGAGCTTTACATTTTTTTTTAAAAAATTATTTTTGAGAGAGCGCTTGAGAAAGCAGTGCGCATGTACCTCTGGGTAAGTGGGGGAGGGGCAGACACAGAGAATCCCAGGCAGGCTCCACCGCAGAGACGGATGGAGGGCTGAATCTCTCCACCATGAGACCATGCCCTGAGCTGAAATAAAGAGTCAGACAGTCCATCGCATTTGTTATTTCTAATCCTTATACGAACTTCATGAAGTTGTTGTCTTGCCCATTTACAGATGAGAAAACCAAGGCTCAAAGACTTTGGGTAACTTGCCTGAGTCACACCATCAGCACGGTAGATTGTAAATATGCCTCCAATTCTTCCCTTCCCTAGATCCACACCCCTTTGCAATGTGACTTGTTGGCTTCTCTCATCAAGAAGTGATAAGTGGAACTAACAGTTGCCACTTCCCAGGCATCGGGGCTTCAGTGACTATGACCCAGACGGGCCTCCCGCAGTGCACTGGGGCTTGTTCTTTTGCAGCTCCTGGGATCCCTTCCACCACTGCCCTCTGAGCGAGCCCAGGCTAGCCTACTGGAGAATGGCAGATGCAGGGCCAGCCATCTCCATGGCCCGGCTGATGCTAAGCTATCCTACATGGTCCTGCCTCAACTAGGTCCCCAGACCAAAAGTGCCAAGCCTGTCCTTGGTCTCATGAGAAATAAGTTTTAAGCCACTAATTTTAGAGTGATTTATAACACAGCAAAGTGAGCCAGTGATGGTGTTAGCAAGGGGAATAGCTAGGATTTCACCTGTTTTTTTCCTCTCTCGTCTTTCCTATTCTAGCAAATAACACCCACCTGCTCAAGCCCCAAACCGAGGAGCTACCCTTCATTTATACTTCCTCCTCACCCTATTCGTCCAAACGGCCAGACAAGGCTCCCAGATATCTCAGATCTGGCTCTTGCCCAAGCCACCATCAGCTCTCGTCCAAACCAGGGGATACCCAACATCTTCTATAAAAACCCAGAGAGCGAGTACTTCCCACTTTACAGGCCCTACAATCTTTGTTGCAAATACTTAACTTTGCAGCCATAGACAATATATAAACAAGTGGGTGTCACTGTGTTCCAATAACACTTTATTTTTAGACAATGAAATTAGAATTTGTATAATCTTCTTGTGTCACTAAATAGTCTACTTGTGATTTTTTTCCCAAACATTTCACATTTCAAAATGTGAAAACAGTCCTTAGCTCAGAGACTGTACAGAAACAGGCAGCAGGCTGGATTCAGTGGCTTCCTGATTCTGAGGCTCTTGCTTTTGACACTACACCATCTCTTTCTTGCAGAGTTGGGAAGACTTGAGGGAGGATTGAGTTCAGACCCAAACACTTAGAAAATTAAGGTCTGTCTGAACAAAGGGAGGAAGGGAAGTTATTTTAGGCAAAGGCATCCACAAATCAATAGCTTGGAAATGGGCACAAGCCAGGGGCACCTGGGTGGCTCAGTTAGTTAAGCATCTGACTTTGGCTCAGGTCACAATCTCACAGTTTATGGGTTCAAGCCCTGCATCGGGCTCTGTGCTGATGGCTTAGAGCCTAGAACCTGCTTTGGAGTCTGTGTCTCCCTTTCTCTCTGCTCACACTCTGTCTCTCAAAAATGAATAAATGTTAAAAAACATTTTTTTTTAAAGAAATGGGCATGAGCCTGCTGCTAAGGGACAGTCTAGATCAGCCTGAGTGGATGTTTCTAATCACAGCTGACCTATGCTTCTTGTTGTTGAGGCTTTCTTCTTCTAACTTCTAATATCCCATTAACTTAGTAACAGTACTTGATTAAAAACGTGTTATATAACCTTTCAGTAATGTTGCTTTATTTATACCTTTATCTTTCATGGAATATTTTTGTATAGATCTTTAAAAATGTACCTATGTCGGGGCGCCTGGGTGGCTCAATCAGTTAAGTGTCCAACTTAGGCTCAGGTCATGATCTCACGGTTCGTGGGTTCGAGCCCTGCGTCAGGCTCTGTACTGACAGCTAGCTCAGAGCCTGGAGCCTGTTCTGGATTCTGTGTCTCCCTCTCTCTCTGACCCTCCCCTGCTCACCCTGTCTCTCTCTCTCAGAAATAAATAAAACATTTTTAAAAAATTTTAAAACTCTACCTATGCCATTGATGATTAACAACTAACATTGTCCCATACTCTTTAATCTTTGTAGACTATGATTTTAAAAGTCTTCGCAGCAGACGGTCCAAGTGCCCAATTTGGAAGGGCATTAATTGGGACCCTGGTAGACCCTCTGTGGAGGTTTGAGGGCATGAGACTGATGCAGGGACTTACTTGACCACTTCCCCACAGGGGAATTAGGATCGCTCAAGGAAAGCCTGCCTTGCTGGGAGCCACAGTCTCCTGCCAGTTTGTAAATAGGCTCGTTCCTAATTTATCTCACTCCTCTTTTCTGAGCCAGTGACCCAGATTCATTGGGCTGTGAGGCCACTCGCAAGGGGTTGCACGGACAGGTTTCCACGTTACTGTGCTGGAGAAAACGAGGAGAAAAATCACAAGCTGCTTAAAAGTGGGCGAAAGATAACAGAATAAGCCTCACACAGATGCCTTAATTCCAACCAGACCTGTGGTAGTGATTCGAATGCCTAAATTCACCCCAAGATACAGGTAGCTTCACCCTTATTTGATTTGTGCCACATAACTGCAGTCTCCTTTTCCCACCACTAGGTGGCAATCCCGCTTTAAAGCAAATCTTCAAATAACGCTGTTCAAAATAAAACGTAAGTTTTCACCCCCATCATGTTGGCACAAAAAAGTCCTAAAACTTTTGGGTTAGTGGATATGCGGGAAAGCAGGGTCTTTCAAAAAGCACTGGTGGAAGAGTAAGTTGATAGCACTATTTTGAAGGAATTTGGCAGTAATATTCATGCTGTGCACATCATGGGACCTAGCCATGGCACGTAGAGATTCGATCATCTGATTAAGACGATGACGACTAATGTTTATTTTGTCCCCACTATGTGCCAGGCCCTGCCCTAAATGCTTACCTCATTTACTCCTTACAATCTAAGTAGGTATGTTTATTTCCACCACCCCCCCCCCCCGCCCCCGAATTCAGAGGAGAAATCCAGGCACACAAAGGTCAAGCACCTTGATCAAGGTTACAGAGCTCTCAAGTGGCAGAGCCCCAGCCTCCCCCCTGCTTCCACTACATTGCATGTGCCTCCTGTGCAGCCGGAAACACACCGCCACCCGCACGCAGGAGGGTGTTCGCTGCAGCAGCGTCTGTTAGCCTAGCAGTGCGTGAGAATGTGTGAGGGAAGACTGCAGAGCAGCTCGAGCCATGTGCTAGATCTGGATGCGGTCAACCCGTATGCATCTCAAAAACAAATGCTGAGATAGAGCAAGCAAAAATCAAAAAGAAGCAAAACTGTTTTTTATTCCTGGAGACCAACAAGGGAGTAAACCTATACAAGGATACACTGGAAAGGTATAAACCAAATTTATGATGATGTCTCAGGGGCAAGGGAAATGGGATTCGGGAAACAAAAAGACAAAAGCTTTTAAATTTATCTGTAATGTTCTGTTATTTTCTTTCTTTCTACCTACCCGTCTCTTGAGCAACGAGGCAAAAGCTCAAAGCCTGCCCTAATCGAGAATATCGTGTTTTATGATTGGATCTTCACAAATGCAGTCCTCAAACCTGACAACTGCTAGGGTCAAGCAACCATACAAACCTTTTGCTCCATTGGGGACATCTCCCCAGAGAGCTTTTCTCAAGCTCCCTTCTCTAGTAGAAATCACTTAGGAGGTTTTGAAGGTTAGACGTCCAGCACTAGCACATGGTTTTTTGCTTAAGGTGTAGGTCTCCGAGGCTGGAAAGAAGGGAGGGGGGAGGTAGGAAGGGTCAGTTCTACCTTGAACTTTGCGATTAAGAGAGCCATTCTCTTTAGGGGCACAAGCTCCTAACAATTGAAGTGTTTATTTATTTAAAAACATTTTTTTAAAGTTTGAGAGAGTGCGTGTGCATGCAAGCGGGGGAGGGGCAGAGAGAGAGAGAGAGAGGGAATCCCAAGCAAGCTTCATGCTGTCAGTGCAGAGCCCCACATGGGTTCCATCTCACACACTGTGAGATCACGACTCGAACCAAAACCAAGAGTTGGACACTCAACCCAACTGAGCCACCCAGGCGCCCTTATAGTGTTTCTTTTAAAGTTCACACTATTTGCTTGCTTCACTTTTTCTTGTATGCGGGGAGAAGGGAGGACAGGTTATAATCAAATGTTTAATTGCTCAGGTGGAAAGATACAGTGATTCAAACAAATTACCTCCCTCCAATTCCATTTAAAGCCAGTAGGCAAACTGGTTACCTAGAAACACAATGACTTACAACTAACTCTCTTCCTGTATTTACCAGAGCCAACAAACACAGATGAAACCACAGGTCATATGTTGACAAGTTTTCTTAGAACCATAATAGGTTTATAGAGGTTAATGCTCTCAGATTAAACAGGGATAATGGCTCTGAGCAAGAGGCCAGGGCTGGAGGTGGGTATGGGGAGGGCGGAGGCATAATTTTAAAAAGAACTGACCTTTTGTCAGTGGCCGAATGCACTAAGAATGTAAATTGCAGAGAAGGGGACAGGGATAGCTTTGAACCTAACGGACTGTCTCAAAGCTGAAGACTATAATACTATATGTCCTGTACTGTGAGGAAGCCTCCTCACAAAAGCAATTTATACCTCCTTCTAAAAATATTTTAAGTATCCTCTAGAGAATTCCTCATCACAAATCTTTCATTTCACTGGAGTTAAATATGCTGTATCACTTAGGGAAACAAGTGGTTTTCACAGTTTAGTAACATACATGGTAATTTTTTTTTTTTTAAGTTTATTTATTTTGAGAGAGAGAGAGTGCAAGTAGCAGAGGGGCAGAGAGGCGGGGAGAGAGAATCCCAAGCAGGCTCCACTCTGTGAGTGTGGAGCCTAATGGTGGACTCAGTCACAAACCTGAGTCAAAATCAAGAGTCAGACTGCGCCACCCAGGCACCTCCACAGATGGAAACTCTTGAAAAATGATCTAGTTAAGAAACACAGATTTGGCTTTCTCCTCCTATGCCTTTTTTCTTTTAATGTATTTTTAATTTTATTTCTGAAAGAGACAGTGTGAGCAGGGGAGGGTCAGAGAGAGAGGGAGACACAGAATCCAAAGACAGGCTCCAGCCTCTGAGCTGGCTGTCAGCACAGAGCCTGATGCGGGGCTCGAACCCAGGAACCATGAGATCATGACCTGAGCCGAAGTCGGACGCTTAACTGACTGAGCCACCCAGGCGCCCTGGGAAAAGAACTTTTCATTGACATTTTCCTCTCAAGAGCATTGTGACTTCTTTAATTAGTGAGAGCTGAGGAATATTAGGATTGTAGTGAGAAGCTCCTGTGTCCTTCAGTCTTTTTTTTCTGAGAGAGAGAGAGAGACAGCGTGAGCAGGGGAGGGTCAGAGAGAGAGGGTGACACAGAATCTGAAGGAGGCTCCAGGCTCTGAGCTGTCAGCACAGAGCCCAACACAGGGCTTGAACCCACAAACCACAAGACCATGACCTGAACCGAATTTGGATGCTTAATTGACTGAGCCACCCAGGCGCCCCTGTGTCCTTCAGTCTTACAGGGAAGCCTGACCAGGGATCAGCCTTCATTGTTCTCCCAGAACCATCTGCCTGGTCAGACTCCGAGGGTCTTTCACAGAACTCTTCATGCCATCAGCTTGGGAGACTCTTGGTGCAATGTGACAGGTCCAAGGTGCATTTATATTATCCCAAGAGAACTGCATTAAAATGAAGTCTTGCTGGGCGCTGGTCTCACAGTGTGGCAAAATCTGTTACTGCATTTAATGATCTCACTTGATTTTTGATTTTGGCAGTTACAGGCTACATGAATATCTGCTGCTTGGAAAGAATGCAGAGGTGTATAGTCAGTGAAAGGTGTCCCTCAACCCTCCTCTCTCCTACCCTGAACTTTACTTTCCTCAGCAGGTGATGGTGGCGGACGACACTTCCTTCTTCTGTGCACTTACAGAGGACCCATACCAGAGCTACTGGGCCAGTAGCAAAACTGAACTCTGGGCGTGCCTGGGTGGCTCGGTCAGTTAAGCGTCAAGCTCTTGACTTCGGGCCCTGCATCAGGCTCTGCGCTGACAGTGGAATTCTCTCTCTACCCCTCTCATGATTTCTTTCTCTCTCAAAATAAATAAACGGTAAAAAAAAAAAAAAAAAAAAAGTGAATTCTGAACTTCTAAAAACAAAATCTAAACGATTCCAAGGTTTATGAAATTACTCTAGAAACACACAAATCTAAATAAAAAGAAACAGAAACCAAAGCTTCAGTATTTTACTCATATCTTTTATTTCTTACAATTAACAGTTAATGGAAGAAAAAAATGATTGTAGCACCCTACTATTGTAAGACCACAGCTGTAACTTAAATGCTAATGCATCCCGTAAAAGAGAGAACCTTTCCCCAAAGCTACAGTGACCACTTAGGTTGCCTGGTCCCAGTGACAATAATTTTTATTATCAAACACACAAAAATTACTGTTCCGCCTGGCTGAAAAATCTCACAAATGATACTTTTTCCTCCATGTACATGGCTCACTGACTCAAACCAGAATGTAGCTGCTAAGATATCCATAGTTAGGAATCTCAGACCAGGGTCTGCACACCTGTGGGAGTTATTCAGTGTATGCTAAGGGGGCTGCCATCGAGGCTCCATCTTCCCAGAGAGCAATGTTTATCTGAGGCTAAGGAATTACATATTTATTTTCCAAAAAGGTAAAATGGAAGCTTTTCCCCTGAATGAAATATACAGAAAACTTCAATACATAAAACCAGTTCTAGGAAGCTGTGCTGACAGAAGAAACTGACTGATGCAAGCTCCTCCCATTCCCCACGCAGCCTGATTGTGTGGCCCCTTCCTTCCCGGGGCCACCAGGGGAACTTCTGCACACCCAGCCTCACCCTCTCCAATTTCAATTCAGAGACTGGGCATCCTTACTGGGATAACAGAAAGTTAGACTGGGGAGTGTTCAAGGGACACCAACGCTGTGTGTATTCTGCTTACCCTTTTTCAGGTAAGTGATAGACATCACTTACTAGTGCTTCTTTATATGCTCAAGTCCAACCCTTAAAATCTAAACTTCTCTGACTTTTCAGTCTTTTTGGCTGTGATACATTTCAACTAATACTTCCACTTGTGTTATGTAGCTCTCGGATCCTGTGGCATCTCTACAGTAAACATCAACATATCTTCCCAAACCATGAGAAACTACTGAATATTCCCAAACAGTGTCCTGTCCCCTAATCTGTCTTCTGAATATCCTGGTTCTTTTCCTTCTTTGTATATTCTTCTAGTCGAAGAAGCCATTTGGCCCAGTACTGGGAGCAGAGCTCAGTGCCCATGAAATGCGGGTGAGCCGGGGATCCATCTTTGTAGGCAACCACAATTAAGCCACACTGGACCTAGGAAGAAGCACAGGGTGGTTCCAGTACTTACAAGGCAGGGCCAGAATTGAGGTTCATTTCCTTCTTGCTTCAGGGCAAACTCAGAACAAAATAATCTACAATAATATCTCCTAGAGGTTTCTAAGACGGGTTGATAAAAGATTGTATCAGGATACATAAGAACACAAAGATGACAAATAAGATATCCCAAGAATGGACTGTAAACATCAAAGCACTATTTGCAATGACAGAAAGCTCAGGAACAGAGGGAAGTGCTTCTTAAGGTGGTAAAAGGACAAGGAATGGAGTAAATGGTGAGACACAAACAGAACAAAAATCCCAGGGAGTTAAATGGCCATACATAAGTGTCGACCAAGGTGTTACATAAGCTGAGGTTCAGTTTCCTGACCTGAAAGCTGTAGTTGGCATCATTATTTATGGCACCAACGTAGGCCACAACCTGCAGTGGGTTGTCAAAAGTATTTCGGATATGAGGTTTTGGTTTCTCTGATGTCTTCCAATCAATCACACAGAGCTTGCCCCTAAAGAGAAACCAAAGGAAGCCTTAGTGGGTAACTGTTTGAACTGAGAAACTAATAGGTTAAGTCTCTTCTTAGGTATAGTTTATTATCACCCAATGGCCTTTCTCCACTTTTCTTTTAAAAAAATATTTTTTAATGTTCTATTTATTTTGAAAGAGAGAGAGAGGGAGGGAGAGAGGGAGGAAGGGAGGGAGGAAGAGAGGGAGAGAGGGAGGGAGAGGTAGAGGGAGAGGATCCCAAGTAGGCTCTGTGCTGTAGAGCCTGACACGGGGCTCGAACTCACGAACCATGAGATCATGACCTGAGCCAAGATCAAGAGTCAGACACTTAGCCACCCAGGCACCCCTTTCTCCACTTTTCAAAATGACAGCTGCTCTGAGCTTTACTTCTGAGGATTAGAAGTGTGTGATGTTCTCTTTCTGTTGAGCCCTGTATTCAGGTCAATGACAGGCCTGTCTAGGGTGTGATGGGAAGTGCTTCTGGAAGTACCCTGCTGACAGCAACAGGGGCGGGCCCATGTGGTAGTGCTAGGGAACTTTTCCACAGTTCTAGTTTCTAAACTTTCTCAAAATTCCTTTGGACTGTCATGGCCTCCTTTCCTTTAACAGTTGACAGGGTAACTGAAACTATGTTTCTATCACTATCTCAGTTGATGAACCACAACAGATCAGTAGCAGAGTCCCCATCATAAAGGATGAATCATCATAGTGCTTCAGAAATCATCTTGCTCAGAAACCAAAGCTGAGGCTAAAATCTATCAGTATTTAATAGGCACCAACTATATGCAGAGATACAGATAAGGAGACCTGGTCCCTGCCCTAAAAGTTTACACACAGGGGAGGGTGTCTTCCTAGCAGGGGTACTGGGGGAAAAAATTCCTGCCAGTTTCTAAAGAAAGTCAAATAACCAGTGCATTCTCTCCATTCTCCCTCTCCTGGTGGGATTTTATACTTGCCAAGTGCAGATATCAGAAGATCACAGGGCCAGCAGAAGGACAACTGGTGACTATCTGTTCAATCTTTCATGATTGCAATTTTTAAAAAATTTTATTTATTTATTCCGAGAGAGAGAGAGTGTACACGAGTGAGGGAGGGGTAGAGGGAATTCCAAGCAGGCTCTACACTGTCAGCACAGAGCCCAACGTGGGGCTTGAACTCACAAACCATGAGATCATAACCTGAGCCAAAACCAAGAGTCAGATGCTTAACCGTCTGAGCCACCCAGGTGCCCTACATAACTTCAATTTCAAAACCAGCAGTTTAAAGGGAGATTTTGTACCAAATATGCACGTTACGTACCTGTGACCTTAGCTAGAGTTAAAACCCTTGCCAGGTATTTATAAAGTCAGCTTAGAGTAGCACTGCCTAAATGAAGTAATATATAGGCTACATATTCTTTGAAATTTTCTAGTAGCTACATCAAAAAAGAAAAAAAGACACAGGTGAAATTCCAATATTTTATTTAACCCAACATGCCTCTAATTTGATCATCTCATTATGTAATAGGTTACATATAAAAAAGTTATTAATGGGATACCATATACTCTTTTTTTTATAAGTCACTGAAATCTACTTTGTATATTTACAGCATACCTCAGCTTTGACTGGCCACACTCACGTATTCAGAGGCCGTATGTGGCTAGTGGGGACTCTCTTAGTGCAGATCTAGTTTCACTGTCTCTGTCAAACTTTGTAATATTACAAAACAATTATAATCTATGCAACTGAAGAGAGGGCCCCAGTAACTGCAGAACCTCAGTTCTCAACCTGGAGCAAATCAAAATACCCTAAAACAAAGATTTCTGACATGGACCACCATTTCTTGCAAAACATACTTCATAGTGTAACTTGCAGAGCTTAATGTGGAAAAGAGATTTTTAGCAGTATGAATCCAAATTAAAACTGAACAAAGAGTTCAAATGAAAAGATGTTCAGTCTAACCTAAGTGAAATGCAGACTGAAATTTTGAGACACAATGTTAATACATGGTGTCTAACACTGTGTCATTAAAACTGTGCAGAAATAAGCACACTCCTATCTGGGAAAACTTCCAATGCCCATACCCTTTAATGTAGCAATTTCCCTCTTACATACGTGCTGGAGAGAATGGTTTGATACCCTAGGGGTAAATGCCTGGAAAAATGCCATAAAAGTGACAAATGCCTGAAAAATTTAAGTATTCATATCCAGGCCTACTTCAGACTAACTAAATTTACGCAAACCATCTATATCATCCAGTAGCACAAACCAGCCAATGAACCTGTGCACCTGACTAGAGAAACCGTCACAACAGTATACAAGGAGACACGGTCACTGTTGCAGCTGGCGATTGTGAAAAACTAGAAATTGTCTGAATTTCCCCAGCAAGGAAATGGATATGGTTCATTAATATAAAGGAATACCAAACAACAGCTAAAAAGAGAGAAGATCAAAATAATCATGCTAACAGTTATTGAGTAGATGTATTCATTTTAAGTACTAAACAGAGAATGTCTCATTTAGTGTCTAATAACTCTATGAGGTAGATCCTATCTTTTGTCTTATTTTATTTTTTTCTTAAGTGGGCTCCACGCTGTGCATGGAGCCCAACACTGGTCTTGAATTCATAACCCTGAGATCACGACCTGAGCTGAGATCAAGAGTCAGACGCTTAACCAACTGAGCCACCTAGTACCCCTGTCTTATTTTACAGTTGAACAATTTGAAGTACAGAGAGGCTAAGTAGCTTAAGGTTAAGATGAAAAGCCAGAAACAAAACCTAGGCAGTCTGACTCCAGACCCTCGTATCTTACCAGCTTTGTGATGATACATATCTAGAAACTTCTCTATACTGTGACTCTTACAGACGCGTGTTAACAATACACAGTGGTGTGTATATGCACAAACTGGCAGTGTACCTGTGCATGCATCATACAGTGTTGTGGGTATGTTAAATAATATAGCAAGTCGCCTAGAAGGATACAGTAGCAAACTTATCACATTGATTGTCCTCGGCTAGGGGGCTGTGAGAGTAGGAAAGAGGTGGTTATAGGTGATGTGAGGTTAATTTATATTTAAAAAAATCGGGAGCAGATGTGACTAAGTGTTAATTTTGAGTGGTGGAAAATTACTAAAAGAGAAAAGGATGTGGCAAATCTATATAAACTAATAAGGATCTCTAGAATGTTTTCAGAGTGTAAAAAGGCAGGGTTTGGTATTTTGTGTTAGTAAGTGGGGCTAGGGACAAATTATTGAACATGCAATCATAAAGTACCTCAGGGTCACAAGAACTTTTAAACAGAGGTGAAAACCAGGAAGGGGTAGAGAATTCTAGGAAGATGGAAGAGGACGACGTGCCAGAAATCTGCATGCCCACCTTGACAATAACTGCAATGGCAAAATCTGTCTGATCCAGGTATTGGAAATCTAGAGCCTACTGAAGGCTTAACTGGTACACTGTGGTGAATTTTGGTCAGTTTCAGCTCTTAGCAGCTACCCCTCCCTCCTGCTCATGGGCAGGCGGCTGTGCACGTGTTCCTGGAGCCGGGCCCACACAGCTTGTGGGAATGGGAGGGGACAAAAGGGACCCCGTCCTCTGTGCTCACATGGAGGATTGCCCTTTCTGTTCACAGAGGTGTAGACAAGCCAGGGGGAGCAGTTGTTACTGCACCTCCACCCACTGCTGCAAGCCCCCCTTCCTCCACCTGCCTGACTTCCAGGGGATTTAAAGGGCCAACACCCATTTTTTCCACCCCTTCATTTTTCTCTTTTTCCCCTTTTGGGAATTAGACGCTAACGACTACAACATCCAAAAGCAACTGCATATATGGAGAAAATTAAAAAAGTGACAGTGCCCGTCCAGGGAGAGGCACAGGCTCAGAAAAGACCTAACAAGACTTTAAGTTTATACCTCAGGCTGATCCTTGGCAAAGAGCCTGCAACAACTACAACAGCAACACCCCAAACAAAAACAACAAACAAAATCTGGCAAACTCAAAAATCAGGAGAACCTGATTTCCAGAATTACATATTAGATTTATTTGTTTTCAACAAAAAAAGTCACAAAGCATACAAAGAATCCAGAAAGTATGGCCCAAAGAGGAAAAAAAGATATCCACACAAATTGTCCCTAAAAAAGATGTAATGGCAGATCTACTAGACAAAGACCTTTTTGGTCTTAAAGATGCTCAAAAGCTTCAATAAAGGTAAATACGTGGGCAATTATAAAAGCGGGTATTATTGTAACAATGATTTGTAATTCCACTTTTTGTTTTCTAGAGTTTAAAACTTGAAGCAAGCAATGTATTGCTCTTAGGTTGGTTAATCATACAAATCTTTGATCAGTGTTTACTGAAACATCAGAGGGCACTGGCTCATCGTGTTCTTCTACTCTGCTCAAGTGAGCTGTCCCATACAGATCATTATTTTCAACTTGGGGTTTGCTGGAGTCAGCGGCTGCAGCCTCTGAATGTGAAACATCACTCTTATTTTCTATACTCATTCTCATCTCCTTCTCGGATTGTTCTTAATCTCTCCACAGTTCTCCTGTTCTTTTTCTTGCATTTCCAACTCCTGCTCGACTATCAGCTATTGCTGCTGAAACATGAGCTTCTCTCACTTAAGTCTCTCCCTCACTTCAGGTTCCAGTGGAGTCAGCCATTTTCTTTTGTCTCAGTAGCTCCAGGGTCACATTTTCCTGATACCTGTAAATCTATGATACTACATATTCTATTGGATCCACTGGGCAAATTCTTGCCACTTCTGCAAGACCCCAAGTTAGACATGTTCCAAGGTACTTATGAAGATATGTTGACTCCCTTTCTAACTCTTACCCTTACCCTGCCGATAGCATCCCATTGCTGGCAGTGAGCCATGCATCTCAGGAGCCAGAGACTATGCCCAGCAAAGGGGAAGGGGTTAGTGGGTGGATGGGCAGAGGGTGAGTGGGTTGTTTTGTACATAATTTAAAAGATTAATAAAATTATTAATTTATGTTTTGGGGCACATAATATATAAAGACAATTTTTTGATATCAACAACTGAAAAGATTAAGGACAGAGCTGTTAACGTAGCACTTTGTGGATGCCATTGACGTTAAATTGGTATAAATTCAAATAGAGCTCTGTAACTGGGATGTTAAATGTAATCCCCAAGGTAATCAAAAGGAAAATAGCTATAGAATATACACAAAAGGAAATGAGAAAGGAATTGAAACTCTTCATTACAAAAAAGGAAATAAAATAAAAGGAGACTGTAACATACAGGAAATGAGATCAAAAAGCTATAATGCATATAGAAAATAAATGACAAAATGAAAGAACTTCCTTCTTGTCAGTAACAACTCTGTTGTTGTTTTAGCTATTTATTTTGGGAGAGGGAGAGAGGAGAGAGAGAATCCCAAGTAGGCTCCATGCTATCAGCACAGAGCTAGATGCAGGGCTTGATCTCATGAACTGTGAGATCATGACCTGAGCTGAAATCAAGAGTCAGATGCTTAACTCACTGAGCCACCCAGGTGCCCCATCAGTAACTACTTTAAATGTAAAAAGATTAAACTCCCCACTTACATTTGGCAGAATGGATAAAACATGATTCCACTATAGGTTGTCTACAAGAGATTAACAGTATAACCAAAGATACAAATAGGATGATTATGAAAAGATAGAAAAAGATATTCCACGCAAATAACAACTGAAAGAGAGCAAAAGTGGCTCTAAAAGCAGACAAAATTGTCTTTAATAAAAGGTTCATGACATCAAGGTATAACAATTATAAACATTTATGCACCTAGCAACAGACTATCAAAATATACAAAGCAAAAACTGGAAAAAAAAGATGAAGGGAGAAATACAGTTTTGTTTTGTTTTTAAGTTTTATGTTTATTTAAATAATCTCTACACCCAACATAGGACTCGAACTCCAACTCTGAGATCAAGAGTCACATGCTCTTCCAACTGAGCCAGCCAGGTGCCCCAAAAATACAGTTCTATAATAGTTGGAGACTTAAATACCTATTTTCAATAATGGGTGGAACTAGACAGAGGGTAGGTAAGGAAATAAAGGACTTAAAACTACACATTAAGTGAAACAGATTAATGGACATATAGCACCTGCTACCCAACTGAATACACATCTTTTCAAGCACACACAGGAATCTTTTAGGACAAACCATGTTAGGCCATAAAAACTAAGTCTCAATATACTTAAAAAGATGCCATACAAAGTATCTTCTCTAATCACAAGACGAAGTTAGAAATCAATAACAGAAGTAAAACTGGAAAAAAAATCACAAATTTGTGAAAATTAACACAATCAGCCAAAAACACAAATCACAGGGGAAATTAGAAGATACTGAGATGTATAAAAATGAAAATACAGGGACGCCTGGGTGGCTTAGTCGGTTAAGCGTCCGACTTTCGCTTAGGTCATGATCTCGCGGTTCGTGGGTTCGAGCCCCGTGTCGGGCTCTGTGCTGACTGCCAGCTCAGAGCCTGGAGCCTATTTCAGTCTGTGACTCCCTCTCTCTCTGACCCTCCCCTGCTCACGCTGTCTCTCTCTCTCATAGAAATAAATAAAAAAATATTTTTAAAAAAAAATGAAAATATAGCATACCAGAGCTTAAAGAACATCACTAAAACAATATTACAGAAGAAATATATAGAAATATATACCATTAAAAAATAAGAGAATTAAATCAACATCTTAACCTTACAACTTAAAGAACCAAAAAACAAAAATATAAACCCAAAGCTTCAAAGCTTATAGAAGGAAATAAGAGATTAAAGATAAATGAAATACAGAATGGAAAAACAATAAGAAAAAAATCAATGA
Organism: Proteles cristata cristata; assembly: GCA_017311185.1. Lineage (NCBI taxonomy): Eukaryota > Metazoa > Chordata > Mammalia > Carnivora > Hyaenidae > Proteles > Proteles cristata. The sequence goes on from JAESUZ010001396.1 coordinate 733,099, forward strand.
AACTAAACATTGGTTTTTTTTGAAAAGATCAACAAAATTGAAAAACTTTTAGCTAGATGGATTTAAAAAAAAGAAAGACTCAAATTCTATTAATCAGAAATAAAATTGGGGGAGGCTACTGGGTGGCTCAGTTGGTTAAGCATCCAAATTTGGCTCAGGTCATGATCTCATCGTTCATGAGTTTGAGTCCCATGTCAGGCTTTGTGCTAACAGCTCAGAGCCTGGAGCCTGCTTCAGATTCTGTGACACCTCTCTCTCTGCCCCACCCCCGCTCATGCTGTGTCTCTGTCTCTCAAAGAAATAAATAAACATTTAAAAATTTAAAAAAAAAAACAAGAAATGAAATTGGGGACATTACTACTAATTCTTCGGAAATAAGAAAAAGAAGAGTACTATGAAAATCATAAGCAAACAAGTTGGGTAACCTAGATAACACAAAAGCTACTAGGACTAAATCATGAAGAAACAGAGTATCTGAATAGCTTTATAATTAGCAAGGAGATTTTATCAGTATTCAAAAATCAACTGGCAAATAAAAGCTCTAGACCTGATGACTTTATGGGTGAATTCCACCAAACATTTATATAACTAATACCAATTCTAAAATTTTCCCCAAAAATTGAAAAGTGGGGAACTCTTCTCGACTCACTTTATGAATCCAGCATTATTGTGATCCCAGAGTCAGACAAAGACACTATGACTGCAGAATAATAATCTTTATGAGGGGGTGCCTGGGTGGCTCAGTTGGTTAAGCATCCGACTTTGGCTCAGGTCATGATCTCATAGTTCAGGCTGTGAGTTTGAGCCTCATGTCAGGCTCTCTGTTGTTGCTTTGGATCTTTGTTCCACTTTCTGCCCCTCCCCCACTCTCTCTCTCAAAAATAAATATTACAAAAAAGTAATCCTTATGAACACTGATGTCAAAATCCTCAACAAAATACTAGTAGACTAAATTCAGCAACATATTAAAAGGATTATACACAATGACAAAGTGGACTTTATTCCTGGAACGCAAGAATGATTCAACACACAAAAATTAACCAGTGTAATGTACCTTATTAACAGAATGAGGAAAACTACATAATTACCTTAATTGATGAAGAAAAAGCATTTGACAAAATTAAATACCCTGTAATGAAAAAAATACTCAACTAGCTAGGGATAGAAAAAACTACCTCAACATAGTAAAGGCCATATAGGAAAACCCTACAGCAAACATCATACTCAGTGGTAAAAGACTAGAAGGTTTTCCTCTAAGAACAGGAACAAGACAAGGCTGTATGCTTTCACCATTTCTACTTAACAGCATCTGGATGCTCAAGTCAAAGCAATTAGGCAAGAGAAAGAAATAAAGAGCATCCAAACTGGAAAGGAAGTAAAACTATCTCTGCTCACTGATGACACAATCTTTCATATGAAAAATTCTAGGAGCGCCTGGGTGGCTAAGTTAACTAAGCAACTGCCTCTTGATTTCAGCTCAGGACATAACCTTGCAGTTGTGGGGTTGAGTCCCATGGCAGGCTCCACACTGAGTGTGAGGCCTGCTTGGGATTCTCTCTCTCCCTCTCTGTCCCTCCCCTGTTCATGTATGTGATCTTTCTCTCTGTCTCACAATAAATAAAAATTAGCTTTAAAAAAACCCCACAACTCTAAAGAAGCAAAGTAGCAGGACACACACTCAACACAGAAAAGTCCATTGCATTTCTTGAAAAATAATTTTTTTTAAATGTTTTGAAACTGACACAGGGCTCAAACCCATGAACCGTGAGATCATGACCTGAGCCAAAGTTGGATGCTCAACCAACTGAGCCACCCAGGCGCCCAAGTCCATTGCATTTCTATACATCAACAATGAACAATCTAGAAAGAAAATTACAAAAACAATTCCATTTATAATCACATCAAAATGAATAAAATACCTGGGAATTAACTAAGGAGACTAATGACTTCTACATTGAAAAGTACAAATCATTGCTAAAGAAGACATAAATTGTAACATACCTCATGTTCATGGATTAGAAGATTTAATATTAAGATATTCATACTACCAGCGTGATATATAAATTTAGTACAATCTCTATAAAAATCTCAATGACAATTTTTGCACAAATAGAAAACCTCATCCTAAAATCCATATGGAATCTCAAGGGACTCTGAACAGCCAAAACAATCTTGAAAAATAACAAAACTGGAGGACTCACACTTGCTGATTTCAAAACTTACTACAAAGCTATGATAATTAAAATAGTGTAGCGTGGTGCTGGTATAAAGACAGACACGTAGACCAGTATAAATGAATAGACAGTCCAGAAACAAACCCTCACCATACACAGTCACATGACTTTTGACAGTGGTCTTCAATAAGGAAAGGGCAATCTTTGCAATAAATGGTCCTGGGGAAAGTGACTATCCACATTCAAAAGAATGAAGCTGGACTCCTACCTAACACCATATACAAAAATGAACTCAAAATGGATCTATTTACAAGTAGTCAAATTCATAGAGACTGAAAGTAAAATGGTGGTTGCCACTTTACCTGGTGGTTCCAGAGGCTGGAAACGGAGAACACAATGATTACTTTAATGGGCCCAGGATTTCAGTTTTGTTTTGTTTTTTTCTTTTTTTTACAAATAGTTTATTGTCAAATTAGTTTTCACATAACACTCAGTGCTCATCCCCACAAGTGTCCTCCTCCCCGCCACATCCATCAGTCCTCAGTTTTTGTCAGCATTCAAGAGTCTCTCATGGTTTGCCTCTCTCCCTTTCCCCCACCATTTCCCACCTTCTTCTCCCCCTTGTTCCTCCGTCAAGTTCCTCCTAATCCTCCTATACGTGCAAACATATGGTATTTGTCCTTCTTGCCTGACTTATTTTGCTCAGCATAACACCCTCAAGGTCCATCCATGTTGCTACACATGGCCAGATTTGTTTCTCATTGCAATGTAAATTCCATGGTATAGATAAACCACATCTTCTTGATCCATTTGTCTGTTGATGGACACTTAGGCTCTTTCCATGTTTTAGCTATTGTTGAGAGTGCTGCTATGAACACTGGGGTACATGTGCCCCTATGCACCAGGATTTCAGTTTTATTAAGATGCAATGTCCTGGAGATGGATGGTGTTGATGGTTGTACATTATGATGTATGTAATAATGCTCAACCATGTACTTAAAAATGGTGAATGTTACGGTAAATGTTATGTTATATATACTTTAACAGATTAAAGACCTTTTTTAAAAGAAAAAGTGGGGATGGGCAATTTACTTTCAATAGCTTGGATTAACCAAATGCATATATTACCAAATGCATATTTAAAAAGTTTTTAAAATTTCTGAAACCTTAATTTTCATATTCTCAATGTTGATGCTTTTCACTTAAAAAGCAGACAACAAATGTCAGTACTGTGGACAGCACTGTTAAGTGTTTGGTGTCAGGAACTTCTTGCAGGCCTTGGGTAGAACTGATCTAAGGGCAGCCTTGGTTAATCTAAAGGGCAGCTAAAAATAGCCTCTTAAATTTCTAGGCACATAGGCCTCTTCACAGATATAAGGGAGCTATGGCACAAAACTGTGTGGTTGTCTAAACTTTCCAGACTAACGAATATTCTGTCAAATTTTTTAAATTTAAATTTTAACTAGAATTCCAAGAGTTACATTCACAGGTTTTCCCTATCCTGTGCTCCATACTGCTTCCTTTTGGAATAGGGGTATCTGCAGGTTGTATCTCCCTCGGAATATGGAGTAAGTGGGAAAAACAGTAACAGCAGCAATTTAAAAACCACAGGAAGCTTTAGCAAGCTCAGAGTTCCTATCTATGTCAAACATTGCCTGAAAGCCAGGAAAAGAGCTGATTTTTGGGGCCAATAGAAAAAGGTGCAATTTCTAGGAAAATAGGAAAGAGAATGCAAGAATCAAATTGGATCTTGTGGCTGGTAGTTTGCTTGAGCATAAGGGAGGAGGAACACGCTGGATATTGAAAACTTACACCTTTTCTCCAGCAAATACTTCGACTTTGCAACAAAGATTTATAAGAATTAGGAGGCTCTTCCTCCTCTATCTGTCCTGCTCCATACCCAATTCTTTTTTTTTTCCTTAATTTTTAATTTTATTTTAGAGAGAGAGAACAAGCAGGGGGGAGAAAGACAGGGGGGAGAGAGAGAGAGAGAGGGAGGCTCTGTGCAAAGCACGGAGCCCGACACAGGGCTTGATCTCATGGCCCTGGAATCCATGGCCTGAGATGAAATCAAGAGTTGGATGTTCAATTGACTGAGCCACCCAGGCACACCCTCCCCCCATTCTTTTACTTATCATATAGGTTTTGACTTCACAAGGCTACACCTTGGCAGGAATTCAGAGGAAAAAACAGTATTCAACAGGCATCAACAGTTTCACCCCGTGTTAATTTATCTCCACACTTTGATGGAAAAAAAAACCCTAATACTTACTGATACTCGGCCACACAGTCCAGCAGACCTACATACTTTAAGGTCTCATGTTGAACAGCACTTTCAAGAGCTCGTACTCCACTGACATCTTTCAGAATATGCTGGACACTTTCGATATATCCAGATTCGAGGTTCTCATCTCTCTCTTTCAAGTCCCCTTGGGGTGAAAGTATGCTTTCCAAGGCTTTATGGAACCGTTTCCCTTGTAAAAATATGTCTGAAAAGAAAATGAGGGGAAAAAGAAAAACAAACAAGAACAAAGCTAGTACTAAAAAACAAATACCTTAAAACCTCTGAATAGTAAAATTAGAAATTACGTTTAAATTAGAAGTTACCTTTAAAGTGACGATCTCTAAAATACAAATTTCAGCCACTTGTGAAACCTAAGAATGCACTCTGAAAACCAAAGGGACTAAAATGGGTTGAACAATAAAATTAATTAAAATAAAGAATTTCTAGGAGTAGGCCAAAGCTATAATTGAAGATCTGGGGGCAACAGGATCACATCTAGTTTAGGGGACTGTGAATTTAAGTATCCATTTTAGTAACTTAACTGGTTGTGATAAATAATTATTAGAAATTTAAGGAACTTTGGGGCATCTAGGTTGTTCAGTCAGTTAAGCGTCCGACTTTGGCTCAGGTCATGACCTTGTGGTCCATGGGTTCGAGCCCTGCATCGGGCTCTGTGCTGACAGCTCAGAGCCTGGAGCCTGTTGCAGATTCTGTGTCTCCCTCTCTCTCTGCCCTTCCCCAGCTCATGCTCTGTCTCTCTCTGTCTCAAAAATAAACGTTAAAAAAAAAAAAAAGAAATTTAAGGAACTTTGCTTCTGTTCACAATTCTTTTTACAACAAACACTTAATAAACACAGGTGGGGGAATCCTCTAACAAGCTTAACGAATGGCAAGGTATGAAAATCAAGGCATATACAAATTAAAAACAACAAATTGGATGTTTTGGGACTTAGGGATGAGGAGAAGAAATATGTAACACTCTTCTGCATTTTTTTAGGGCTAGAAGAGCCTAAGACAGTTGCTCTGTCCTGAATTTTTTTCCTCATATGCTTAAAAACATTTGACATACAGTTGACATGTTATATCCATTTCAGGTACACAACATAATGATTTGATATCTGCATATCCTCATACAGTTTTAAGAAAAAAAAACCCAAACATATTTAATAAACCCAAGAAGTTCTACATATTATTCACTTGGCCCTTGATAAGGGGAGGAGACAAAGAAGAGGCACTGTGCTAAGCAGTGGCCTTGGAGTTTTCAAAATATTATTTAACTTTCAAACACAACAATCCAGCAAGATAAGAATCATTACTCCCAGTTAATGAATGAAGCCTACACAATGCTGTTAATCTGCCCCAAAGCAAAAAGGTAGACTAGCAGCTTGGCACCAGAGTCCATGATCAATTCTAGTCTATTATACAGCACAGTGAGGAATGCAAAATCAGGGACCATCATTTAGATATACACAGAAACAGAGTAGGAAATATACATGCATGGAGCTGCCCATAGAAAATGAGGAAAACAATCTCATCCATAAGGTAATATCAACACCATATTACGTTTGTCAAGTATTGTTTTGCCAGGATTTTGCAAGGTCAGTTTTACCACTAGCAAAAAAAATGGAATTGTTTCTGGGGAATTACTTGGAGAGTTAAATGAAATTCAGCTGAGGAACTGAGTTATTACACTCCAAATTTACTTGGCTCAATTGGACTTATTAGCATATGAAAGGCCTACAAGAAATTTAAGACAGATGGAATTAAAACCTAGGTAAAAGTACAGTATTCATCTATAGATTAGCTTAATGAAGAACACAAACATGTTAAAAACAAGAAGAAAAAAATCCCATGTCATCAATTGCCAAGCAAATAAACTCATTTTCCATTGTGGACTTAACCCCTGGCTGGGCTCTTCGCATTGAAGAGGCAACAAACATGGGAAGCTAGATTACAGTATCCCTTAGATTGTTAGACTCAGAAATTAGTCAGTTAGAGAAAGAGAAATATATAATTTCACTCATACACAGAACTTAAGAAACAAAACAGATGAACGTAGGGTAAAGGAAAGAAAAATAAGAGAAAAGAGAGAGCAAGACAATCCATAAGAGACTTTAAAAAAATATTTATTTTGGGGGGGAGAGGGAGAGAGAGAGAGAGAGAGAGAGAGAGAGATAAGGAGCAGGGCAGGGGCTGAGAGAATCCCAAGCAGGTTCTGCACCAGCAGCTCAGAGCCCAACTTGGGGCTCAATCTCACCAACTATGAGATCATGACCTGAGCTGAAATCAGGAGTTGGATACTTAACTGAGCCACTCAGGTGCCTGGAGACTCTTAAATACAGAGATCAAACTGAGGGTTGCTGAAGAGGTTTTGGGAGAGGGGATGGCCTAAATGAGTGATGGGCATTAAGAAGGGCACTTATTGAGATGTGCACTGGGTGTTTTACTTAAATGATGAATCACTAAATTCTACTCCTGAAATCATTATTATACACTTGATATTAACTAACTTGGGTTTACATAAAATTAAGAAATTTTTAAAAAGAAGAAAGATTGTAAGGCTAACATTAAATATGACTGAATTTGTAAAAGTAAATTTTAAAAGGCACACATTTATTGCAGAAAGCATCAAGTCAGAGTATTCATTCAGTAAATTAAAGGAATGAAATGTTTTCAAGTTCTAGTATATATAAAGTGCGTAAAAAAAATCCACGAGTCTCCAAGATTCTGACTGCTAGAACTGGCAAGATTAAAAACTCACTGTAGCAAAAAACTGAAGAAACCCCAGCTCTTTCCACTATGACCAACACTTTACATATAAATCAAAATAAAACTTTGTTATCCCTGACAATCTTCAAAAGGTAAATTGATACTTGAGAAATTGACCAAATGTTTGAAAGAATGCCAGCTCTGGGCACATCTCTATGCTCTAGCCTTTGGGAAGAGCAGGCGGAAAGGAATTTATCAATATACTATTTAAAAGCTGCCTCTCTTGATACATTAATGAATGCAGTGGATTAGGACATGCTCTTTTTATTTTTTTCCTTTCTTTTTTACTGGTGGGGAGGAGCAGGACACTAATCTTCATGTGTCAAATCTTCCCCCTTATGGGGGGAAAAGTTATTCTATTTCTTTTTTAAGTTTTATGTTTATTTTTCTGAGAGACAGAATGTGAGTGAGGGAGGGGCAGAAAGAGAGGGAGACAGAATCAGAAGCAGGCTCCAGGCTGAGCAGTCAGCACAAAGCACAAGGCAGGGCTTGAACTCACAAACTGCAAGATCATGACCTCAGCTGAAGTCGGACACTTAACCAACTGAGCCACCCAAGCGCTCTGATTCTCCCTGTTTCTTAAAATTGATCCTGAGTTAACTGAGAAACACACCAGAGTATTAATCTAAATTAACAAAGTTGATTATATGTAACATCACCATAGCTTTCTCTCTGCTTGGGATACTGGAGCTCGTTCATATTCCCAACAGAAATTCCTTTCCTTTATCAAGGAGGTCCCAGAGCACTTACTCTGTGTTGAGGGCTAGAAGTTCTAGGTTCCCACAAGTCCTAGCAGGCTTCTGCCTTTACTTTTCTGATTCAGTAATTTCAGGATTCCCATAGCTATGACATTCCAAGTTTAAGAAAAATCAAAAACAACTTCCCATGTGGAAACAATGTCAATTCTAAATTCTAGTGGTATAAATAAAAAACTTAAGATGCCATTAAAAGATAATTTTTATGTTGCTTGTTTAGAAAGCAGAGAATAGTTCAGTCTTTGTTACTTATTACCTAAAGGCAGTTGGCCCCTGCATAGATTCTTGGCCCCACACAGCTGAGGAATGTTCTAAGGGATTAAGGACCTTGACCATTTTTGCCATAAACAGGTGCTATCTATATACATACTTAACAGATGTGACCACATGTTTAATGTGTTAGTCACAGTTTTTTCTAAGGTGTCTCAAAATAAGTGCATTACTTTTAAAATAAAAAGAAAAGTGCTCTGTACCACCTACTAGGGGTACACATATTACTCAGGGAAGCATGAGCTAAGGAATGATCAATGTAAAACATAGCTTTAACAAAAGACAACTAGATAATCTTGATAGGGACCAGAGTCTACCTGTGCCAACGGTCTTTCGTCTCACCTTGCTTTTGAATGGAAACTGTTTTTAAGGAAACTATTCTTGGGGCCCCTGGGTGGCTCAGTCGCTTGAGCGTCCAACTTCGGCTCAGGTCATGATCTCACGGTTCGTGGATTCGAGCCCTGCGTCAGGCTCTGTGCTGACAGCTAGCTCATAGCCTGGAGCCTGTTTCAGATTCTGTATCTCCCTCTCTCTCTGACCCTCCCCTGTTCATGCTGACCTCTTTCTCTCTCTCTCAGAAATAAATAAAACATTAACAAAAATTTAAAAAGGAAACTATTCTCCTTACTTGTCTAAGAAGTAATAAGTTAGGAGTGACAGCTAAAGTTTGTTTAGTCTCAGTTACTAATCAAGAGCATCTGATTATCTCAATTTACCAAGCTCTCAAACCTAAATTATGTCTTCCAGCTTATTGCCAGTCTTTAAATTTCGTGGCAAGAAAGATACGTAGAGCAAGGGGGTATTTCCTAGATTCAAAGTAGCATGCCCAGCTATGTAGAATTTCATTATCAGGTGAGTGATCCCTTTACTTAATCAAAGAAAACAAGTTTGTACCTTATAAAACAATTTTCTACATCATTTGATTTGGTCAAATACTTGATCTCTGTGCTTCAGTTTCATCTATAAAATGGTAATAATAGTATCTATACTTCATAGGGCTGTCATGATGACTGAGTTAATATAGTGTGCAATTTAATGCTAATTATCATTTAAAAGTAGCCCCTCACTAGTTCAGGTCAAAAAATAGCCTCATTCTTTTGATACCAGTGCTCTATTTTCTAGAAAACATAGTAACCATACAGAATCAGGATTGAGAAAATTACTTGAAGAATATTCTGCAAAGCCATCTTCTCCCAGTTCCTGAATCATCCGCTGTTTCCACCTCTCCAAATAGAAAATCTGTTCTGATGTCATGGTCTGTTGAAGGACCTTGGTCACACTTGGAATTGTATTTCTTTGCAAAGGGATTCTCAAAGGAATTGTAGAACTTGTTGCATTTGGTTTCATGCTTCTCTCTGGATTGTAGAGAGGACACCAGTTTCCTGGAACTTTTGCTGCCTCATCTTGCTTTGGGGGCTTACACTTACTCACAGGTCCATAAAGTAAATTATCTTCCTCGAACAATGATTCTGGAGTCTGAGCAAGGCCTTTGGATGACAAGACAGACTGTACTAAATCAGAATACTTTCCTTGGTCCACTTCTTCATAAGGGTTCACTTTTTTCTTCCGGCCACAGAAATAAGAGGAAGTGGAGAAATCCACACGGGCAGTTGGTTCTAGAGAAAACCCCTTTGAACTTCTGAGCTGCCGGCAGATGGTCTGAAACATCTTCATCTTTAGATGCTTTTTCACTTCCCTCTAGTCTACTTGCAATGTTAAGGCCTTTTATTTTTGCATTCCTACTAAAAAGAAAAGTGGCATTAGATACCAAATGGATTAAATATTTGAACCGCCAAAATTAAAGCCGCATTAGCTTAAGGCACATCAAACTGTATTCCACTAAGCTTTTTCGACGTGTTTGGACTAAAGTTATTTCCAAAGAAAGACTCTCTTAACAGGCAGAAGGACCAGTACTTGTTAAATGTGAAATACTACAGGTTGGGGCAAGGCGTCCCCGATATTCAATCAGAAGTAATGGGGCGCCTAGGAAGGGAGGCGTGTGTGAGACACACAAAGCCAACGTCCAACCCGACCTACAGCGGTCACGACGGTCCTGGTTAACCACCGACCCCTACATACCAGGCTCCCTGCTAAGTACTCCGCGCGGAGACTTCTCATTTAAACCCTTACAGGCTTTAAGGTGGGTACTACAGTGACACCGTTTCACAGACGTGGAAACTGAGCTTCTGAAGGGTCCCACCAGGTCGGAACGGTTAAGTGGTGGTCAGAGCGGCCCACCAACGGGATCCCTAGAAGACGGCCTCCGCCTCCGTCCTACGTGTGGAACCACGGGGTGGGGACTGGGACGGCTGGGGCTCCTCGTGTGGAAAACGAGATAAGAAAGAGAAGGCTTAAATAGAAGCCCAGCTCACGACACGGGTATATACCTCTAAAGCCACCACACTTCGATTAACTTCCAAAGTGCAGACAACGACTCGGTACCCGTACTTTCTCCGGTCCCGCGCTCGGATCTCGAGTTTGGCTCCGCCCAAGGGGAGGCGGTCCCGGCATGCACTGCGATGCTCGCAACCCCCCGCAGCTAGCCCCTCCTTCACTGCCAAGGACACTCCCGCGAATCATGAAGAGTCCCACCCCTCGGGCGTTAGCGCGGGCTCCCCCAAATCGCGCCCTTACGCTCTCACGATATCTTGTTTACGTCACAGCTCGTCGCCATCTTGGACTCTGGCTGAGTAATAAATTCTCCCGCACGAGAGCGCGGGCTTTCTTGACACGTGCTTTGCTGGCAGAGTGGTCGTTCCTCCTCCGCGTCCTTGTCGCGGCCCGGCGGCCGGTGGTTTCCGTGTGGCCCGGAGCGAGGGTAGGCCCCGCGTAGCTTTTTTGCCCGGCTCCAAGATGGACGGCAGCGGGGACGGGGGGAGGCCGTTCTGGGGGAGCACGTGTCGTGCCGCTGGCCTTTCCCGGGGCTGCTGGGATGGTGGCGGAGTCCGGAGGCCTCTTGCCGCCGTCGGTCAGGGAGGCTGGCGGAGGCGGGGCCGCGGCCGCCCCTGAGAGGCGCCCCGGAGGCGGCGGCTGCGGCCCAGTCTCTTCTTTCCTCGCACAGCCAGGCGGCCCCTGCTCGAGGCCATGGCCGCGGTTCCCGAGTTGCTGCAGCAGGAGGAGGACCGCAGCAAGGTGAGGCCCTCGCCCTCATGCTCCAGGACGGGAGGCCCCGCCGACCTCCCGGACCGCCACATTCCTTCTCCTGCCCCCCGGGGGTTGCTCGTGCAGCCGTGTCTCCCCGCAGAGGTGCCAGCCGTACCCCGCGCGCCCTCTGCTCCGTCCTCTTTAAGGGCTCTCCCGGCGCTCGCTGCGGACCCGAGGCGAGACCCGGCGTCTCGAGATGGGTCTCGGTGGCACGCGCCCAGGTGGCGGGTACCGAGGGCGCGCGGCGAGTCCCCGGAGCTCCTCTGGAGACTCGGGAAGGTGCGGTCACGCGGAAAGTTGTGGGAGCTCTTAGTAAAGACCGAACAGGGAAGGCGAAATCCACTTGACGTGCCGCAAATGGCATAATTTGGTTCTGTGGTCTTCAAACTGTTCCCCTCTTGCACTTCCCCCCACCCCCCACGTTGGGGAAAGCTCTCTTTGGCCCTTATACGGGGGAAATTCCGTCAAACCAAATCTGAAGTTTGTTCCTTCCAACTTTGTAAACGCCATGTGCGTCACTGCGGGAATTCTGTAATTTTTAGACGTTCTCCAGTACTTGCTGAACATAGTTTTCACGTATAAAATCTTGTGTGTTTATGTAAATTGTTCCCGTGTCCCCTAAATCTTGAGATGTAAAAGGTGACTAATGCAGTAATTTCAGGTTATTATAGATACTCCAGTAAAGATTTAGGGGCCAGTCTCTAGGCTTTTATTGGTCATTTACACTTACGATAGTTTCGCAATTTGTAGAGGTGGGTGCGGGCCACATTATGTGCAGAATCATCACCAGGAAAGTTTTTCTGACCGAAAATGAAAAAAGAATACAAGGCGCTCTCAAATGTAAATAACCTGTAAAGCATCTTAGAGTTACGTGTACTTAGAGAAGTCAGAAACATTGTTTGATTGCACATTTGGAGAGACTTTCATCTTGTCAGTACTGAAGTTAACACACAGCTAGATTCTTCCAACAAAGTTACTGTTGCTGTGATAGTTTAGTTTTTTAATGTTTATTTTTGAGAGTAGGGAGCAGAGGATCTGAAGTGGGCTTCAACCTGACAGCAGAGAGCCCCTGGTAGGTGAGATCATGACCCCGGCCACCCAGGTGTGCCTCACTGCTCTGTTACTGAAACGTAACTTTGTGTGTGACCATAGGGTCTTGATTGGTAGGGGTTGTTTTTTTTTTGTTTGTTTGTTTTTTTTTGGAAATTTGAAAGAAGTAAAGTTTTCTGTGCATGTTTTTTTTTGTTTTTTTTTTTTTAACTAAGTGGGAACTTGAGACCATGATTCTTGATAAAGTTATAATAGTGGTAGTTTTCTCTATAGAAGTTTATAGCAAGTCCCCTCTTGCTCCAGATTCTGTTTTCTACAGCTCTTTTAAAAGGAGTTAACTCCGGGGCGCCTGTGTGGCTCAGTCGGTTAAGCGTCCGACTTTCGCTTAGGTCATGATCTCGCGGTTCGTGGGGGCTGATCTCGCGGTTCGTGGGTTCGAGCCCCGCGTCGGGCTCTGTGCTGACTGCCAGCTCAGAGCCTGGAGCCTGTTTCAGTCTGTGACTCCCTCTCTCTCTGACTCTCCCCTGCTCGTGCTGTCTCTCTCTCTCCCCTAGAAATAAATAAAACATTTAAAAAAAGGGGTTAACTCCTTCAACTACCTTCCTGTTACTACACTATCTTGTAGCTGGCTTTTAAAATAATCTTAACACCATGCTGATGCTCCAGCAGAAATGGAAGTTTATAAAGGCTTTTTCCTGCCTGTTGGTTTTAGTGGATACTGGAGAAGATTGTGCGGAGTTTTTCTGATTTTTTTTTTTAAATTACAGCTATTGGGAAGTAATAAAGCTTAGTAAAATGCTACTCTAAAACTCCCAGCCCTATTTTGCTTTTATCTGTGATGCTTAGCCCTGTGGATCAAATCTAGGTGGTTTTCACTGTTGTGCAAAAGGGAGTTTGGGACTAGTGTGAAAAAACAGGAAGTCAAATCTTAGGCAAACTGTCCTCTTGCCATAATACAGCCTTGTTAGTCAACTGAAATAGTTTACATTTTTACTGAAAATGTTTTAAATTTAAATATTCTGGTTATTTTGGGATTAACATGAGGATAAGGATTCGTGGGGTTTAAGTACCCTAGTAAAATAGGGAACATAAATGATTCTTGAGGGTTTTGAGTGTTTGTACAGTCAGTGCTCTTTCTGGCTTGTTCAGCAAAACTGAAAAGAATATTGGTTTGTATTTATTTGGTAGCCTGATAATCCCATTTAGTTACATCTGTTAGCTTTTTTTTTTTTTTTTTAATGCTTTACTTATTTATGAGAGAGAGCGTGAGCAGGGGAGGGTCAGAGACAGAGGGAGAGACAGAATCTGAAACAGACTCCAGGCTCTGAGCTAGCTGTCAGCACAGAGCCTGACGCAGGGCTCAAACCCATGAACAGTGAGATCATGACCTGAGCTGAAGTCGGACACTTAACCAACTGAACCACTCAGGCACCCCTAGTTACATCTGTTAGTTGAGAGTATTGGGATTTGTCTCCTTTCCCAGAAAGCAGTTAGGAGAAGAGCTGTATGATTTTTTTTAACTAGTCCTCAAGTCATAGGAAAGATTGTATCTTGTTTAAATTTAGAAAAGTAGGGTTTTCCCAAGTTCAGTTCCTGAAAAAGTTAACTAAAATATTAACACCATTAGGCCTTTTCTTTATGATAAATTAGTATTGAGCTTCCCTGTCCCCCAAAGTTCTCTAGTATCTGGAGTTTTTCGTGGATAGAGGAAAATAATTGGAGATTATGCAGAACTTTGTTCCTGCAACAATGATAGTTATCCTGGCCTTAAGTCATTTTGTACTTTCTAGGTTCTCTAGGCCTTTCCTTTGTCAAAAAGTCATTAAAATAATCTTAAATTGCTACTGGATTGAAGTTAAACACATAAAAGCTTTTCAGGGGCTAGGTGATCCCCCTCCCCACCTACTGCTGTTATAACTTGGCCTTTCACTAGTTGGTTATATGGACCTTTTCCTTTAATTTTCTAAGCTCAGGAAGTATGACTTCTCAGAGCTGCCCAAACCTTAGTTCTGGATCAGTAGCTTGCACACAGTGTCTTAGGATCCTCATTTGTGAACACTAATAGGTCATAATCTACTCACTTTTGGGGGGGGGTGGGGAGAAACTGTAGGAAGAAATTGCCAAGGGAGAATTTTCTAGATTCTGCAATTAAATTCTCATTTGGTGAGACCTAGATTATGTCTAATATAGAGCTTTAGTTTAAAGAGGGTTTCTCAACCTAAGTACTATGGACATTTTGGTCTTGATAATTTTTTGTTGTGGTACGTACATTGTAGGGTGTTTAGCAGTGTCCCTGGCCTCTACTAGGTGACCACTCACTTCTCTCCAGTGGTGAGAAGAAAATTACACATTGTCAAATGCCCTCTGACTGAGAATCATTTGTTAACTCTACTCCCTAAAATGGTGTGATATAAGTGGGCAGGTCATGTTACGGACGTAAATACTTAGTAAGCCAATTTAAAATTTTGTCAAGTCTAGGATTGACAAATCCTGAGGAAATAATATGCTATATAAAACATAAGCATTGTTGACCGTCTTTGGAGTTAACTTTCCCCACAGTAGTGAAGAACCATACCAAAAGATGGTAAAAGGTGGTTTTCTTCAGCAAGTTCTGGGCAATTGAAGGTTACAAAGGGGCAGATCAGTGTTTGCCAAGATGGAGTTCAGTGCCACTTTGGACAGTGGAAACCTGAGGCTCTGATGACAATACTTGCAGAGCATTGTGGGCTGGGATCAATTGAGTTACCTTTTTTAATGTTTTATTTATTTCTAACAGACAGTGTGAGCAGAGAAGGGTCAGAGAGAGGGAGACACAGAATCTGAAGCAGACTCTAGGTTTTGAGCTGGCTGTCAGCACAGAGCCTGACGTGAGGCTTGAACCCATGAACCGTGAGATCATAACCTGAGCCAAAGTCCGATGCTTAACTGACTGAGCCAACCAGGTGCCGCCCCCCTTTTTTTTGGGGGGGGGGAGAGACAGACAGAATGAGTGGGGTAGGTACAGGGAGATAATTCCAGGCAGGCTTGTCATCAACACAGGGCTCAAACTCGAACTGTGAGATGTGAGATTGTGACCTGAGCTGAAATCAAGAGGTGGACAGTTAACCAACCAAGCCACACAGGTGTTCCAGCCATTGAGTTACTCTTAAGACTCTCCTCCTAAAAGAAGGATGTGGAAGTCGTCAGCTGTTTCATATTCCAAATGGAAGCCATAAGGACACAGAGGAGAGTGTATAAGTTGTAGTTGGAGGCACAAAGGATTGACTGAACTTTGCTTTCGAAATTGGGTCCTTTTTTTTTTCTTCCCCCTCCCACTTCTCCTTTCACAAATTGGTGTAATTTTTTAAGGTACTACTATGTGGTCTTGAGAAAGGGTAATTTTCTCAAGACAGTTGCTAATGTTAACCTGACACACATTTTCTGCCTGAAGAGTTTATGATTTACATGTTTTGATGGGCCAGACCCATAAGTTTTCATTCTGGTTGGTGTGAAACATGAAGAGTACAAATGCAGATGTTACTACTTCCAATGCTTTCACTTGACCTTTCATGGAGAGCAGTACAAAACTTGACCATTGGTTCCAGGGAACTGGTGAGTGATAAAATGAAGAATTGTAATCTTTATATCAAAATGTTCTGGGAAACATGCCCTACTTCTGACACAAAGCAGAAATCCCCCCATGAAGCAGGCAACCTTCTCTTTGTATGCTATTTGTGTCTCAAATTTAGATGACAGAAGCTTAACCTCAGACAGTTCTGTCCATGTTGCTGAACCATCTTCATTGGTGGTGAAGGTAAATTTTTTCATTCTCAAACCTATTTCTGTTTCATCTTGGGTTGATCATAAAATAAGATCCTAAGAATCAGGTGGTAAATGCTTCTGAATACTCTCATCAACATGAGTAATGTGTAAAATGTCAGGGTTTCAGAGGGCTGTGGACTAATAGACTAGGGAACTGCTGGGAGCAGCCTGGGGATGCAGAGGACTTGAGCTTTGAATTTGTTCGAGCTACATTGTCTGTAGCATTGGTGTTTTGCTTGCCAGCAAAGGTTGGTACTGAAGTTCTTTTCTTTTTTTTTTTAAATGTTCGTGCACGTGCGTGTGCTGGTGAGAATGAGTGGGGGAGTGGTGGAGGGGAGGAGACAGAATCCCAAGTAGGCTCTGCAGTTTTCAGCCCAGAGCCTGACTTATGCCTTGAACTCACAAACCCTGAGATCATGACCTGAACCAAAAGCAAGAGTTATGCTTAACTGACTGAGCCATCCCGGTGCTCCAGTAAATGGATTTCTTGAAATGAAGATATTTAAGCCAGTAATTCAACTTAATCTCTTTCTGATTCCATCTTGGAATTTGACTAGTTCATAGGCTTGCAGCTTTGTGAAATGATGATTCAGTTTATCCATTCGCTGAGTGCGCTGCACTGACCTTCTTCCAAGCCTCAGTTCCTGTTCTAGGAACTGGAGCTATGTAGCCTCCAAATGCCCTGCAGTCTGCAGTGTTCTACTGTGGACAGCTTGTGTGTTGGTAGACTACTGGTAGGAATGGTTGGTGTTAGCAGGGGTGGGGCCCTCTGGGTCCCATCTCACCAAGATGAGTGGTGGAAATCTGATCACTTGCTGTAGCCCTCTATCTAGTTTTTAAAGCATATGACTAACTTCCATAGCTATTAACTGTATTTGTAGCCAGAGATTTTCCAGAAGTCTTTGGTTCTATTGTCTTTGAGGATTAAGATACTATTGGCAGGACTGAATTCTATAGGAGGGAGGAAAGGCAGATGAAGACAGAATAGCAATATTTGAACCATAAAGAGGATTTTGGGAGGAGGATATGGCATTGGAATTTCTAATAGAGCACTTCCTAATGAATTGAAACAGTAATAAAGTACGTTTCATAAGTATGATCACGTGAGTCTTGCTTTCAGAACTAATGCAGATCTAGAGTGTCTGCAGCTGAGCTTTTTTTGTTTATTTCCTCACTAATAAGTATTGGGCTAAGTAAGGTATGTGTACCTTTCTAGCTTAAATAGCCTGTTTGTTGGTTCTTGTGATCAAAATGAAAATCTGATTTACGAGGCAGGCTTCTTGCCTCTGTTTTGGCTCCATGCTGCTCCCAGGCCATTCATGGCTGAGTTGTCCTTATTGGCCCTCTACCTGACAGGAGTCTTCGTTCCCTGTTCAGTGGGAAGGATAAAGCAAAATCCATAGGAGAAAGGAAGTTTGAAGGGAAGACACACTGATGTTGCATGTACTAGCATATTCAACTCCTTACTGTGTACACAATAAGTTAGATTTATTTTTATTTCCAAGTTCTTATTTAAATTTTGTAATACTGGTTTCAGGAGTAGAAGAATTTAGTGATTTATCACTTACCTATAACATCCACTGCTCCCTCACAAACAAGTGCCTTCCTTAATGCCCATCACCAACGTAGCCCATCCTCTGCCCCAAAACTAGTTAGAGTTAAATGTCTATTCAGCTAGCTCCCGTTCTAGCAGAACAGTTACTGTGGAGATAATTTCTGTTCCTTGGATCTTGTCACTTTGGCTGTGTGGCGCTAGTTTAGCTAGTTTAGACATAGTCCCTATAACATTTGTTATATTTTCTGTAAGCATTTTCTGTTCTCCCCTGTGGGTTCTGAATTTCAGAATCTACCCTTCTCTATTATCCAGTCACCTAGGTACACTTTGCCATCGGTAAGCCATTAAACCATTTGAAGAAAGGTCGTTGCAGATGGCGCTGTCTTGTAGCAGAGTGAGTCATAAATGAGATTTGGACCTAAAGTGGCTTTTAGCAGCTCAGAGCTCTACAGAATTGTCCTGTAGCCAGTGTCAGGCACCCAAACTGTGAAGTGATGAACAGATTAGGAAATGCACAGGTATTCTCTATCAGTTTTTCTCCTTTTCATGTTCACTTACCAAAAAATTTGCATTCTAAAGCTTAAATTCCATTGTGTGAGACGAGGTAAGGGGTTTTTGTTTGTTTAAGCTTCTTTTGAGAGAGCACGCAAGCAGGGGAAGGAGAGAAAGGGTGAGAGGATCCCAAGCACAGTGCACAGCCCAGTGCAGGGCTTAATCTCACAAACTGTAATATGACAGTCACGACTTGAGCTGAAATCAAGTTAGAAGCTTAGCTGACTGAGCCAGTGGGTGCCCTGAGAGTAGATACCTTTTAATTAGAATAATTTTTTTAATGTTTATTTTTGAGAGAGAGAGAGAGAGAAGGTTAGTGGGAGAGGGTAGAGAGGGAGACATAGAAATCTGAAGCAGGCTCCAGGCTCTGAGCTGTCAGCACAGAGCCAGACATGGGGCTTGATCCCCCTGACCATAAGATCATGACCTGAGCTAGGATTGGACTTTCCGACTGAGCCTTCCTGGTATCCTAGAAAAGATACCTTTTAAATTCAGTTCTCAGGAGATACCTAAGGGAACTGGGAAACAGAAAAATTAACATGCCTATGGTCACATAGTACTGCAGTCTACCTCCTTGCTGATTTAAACAGCCATTCTAGGCATTTTGATATCTGTGGCCCAAGTCAAAGACAGACCTGTTCGCCTGCAGTGCTAAACAGTACTCTGAATTCTTTCTTACTTGGGATGGGGGACAGTATATGGAGGGATGCCATCTACTCCTTATGCCCTTCATGCTGGTGATTTATTTAGCATGTTCTGTGGCATGGAGTTGTGGAGTGTTGGTTTTGTTGACGAAGCAGAAGAAAGAATGCTGACCTTTTAATCACATTTGTGTTTCTGGAGTCAGGATATGGTGCTGACTTACGAGCTCTGAACATTTCACAACTTGTTACTCCTTGATGATTTAACTTCTTTGTTATCTGGAGGGTTATATGCTTTAATACAAGAAAGTATGATTGAATTTGTGAATGAGAACTCTTGAGCTGGTGATGGGTTACCTGAATGCTTAGAATTTTGCCAGTAGCCCTTTTCAGACAACTCTTTAATGCACAAATGCAGACTTAATGTGTTATCTGGGATCTTTGTTTTTTGGTGGTTAAGACTATCATGTCAAGTGGTTGGATTTTTGTTTGAATCCCTTCCTGGGGCAATGTGTTCAGGCAAAAATGATTGCTTGCTGGAGAAGCATGAGTCCTTGATATCCTGCTGTGGTGGAAAGTCTTGAAACCTCTAGGGGTTTTGGCTATTTCTCTGTGTCCTCATTGCAAAAAGTGAAATTTGTATGCCAACAAAAAAGGAAGGCAATAATATAAGTTTGTGTGACCTATATGTGGTTGAGAGTATGGAAGAAAGGTGAAACCAGAGTAACTTTTTTTTTTAATGTTTATTTTTGAGAGAGACAGACACAGAATCTGAAGCAATCTCCAGGCTCTGAGCTGGCAGAACAGAGCCTGTCGTCGGGCTGGAACTCACAAGCCATGAGATCATGGCCTAAGTCAAAGTTGGAAGCCCGATAGACTAGGCACCCTGAAACCAAAGTAATTGTTCTGTGAATAAAAAACAGTTGGAAAAGTCCATTGTAGCTTTGACTATAGCCCTTAAATGAACCCCATTTACTAGATTACATTCCCTTGGGGTCCTTCAATCCTAATTCAAAACATAGTCTATGTGCAGTTTGTAGAGTTTGCTTGTCATGAGCTAAAATGGAATTGTCGGCATGTTCAAAAGTTGAGAGCTGGCTAGAAACCCCCATCTATGACTTCTTCAGGAACTGGAATCTTAGTCAACATGGCATTTGTTTAAAGGCACCATAGACCTGTTCTGTGGGTGATCCTATCTTTCCAGCAGTGTTTCTGGCCTCTTTTATACCTGGCCTACTTTATCTCTTAAACTGCCAGATACAAACATAAGATAGACGGGATGGCCAGTATTCTCTGCAATCAAATTTTTTGTGTACTGTGAGACCTGATATCAACATTGTGTTGCGCAGTGGTAAGTTAACAGAAGGAAGGAAGCTTTTATCAGAAATATGTCAGAATTGTGATAAAGTGAAGTGTCCCTGAACTTGGAGCTTTATCTTTGTTTGCAGAGATCTCATAAATGGACATGTGAAAATCAAGCTAAACAAGCAGATATTTCATAGGAGTCATCAAGAATTCATTTGGAAGAAGTATTGAGGTTGAGATGTCATAGACTGTTAAAGTATACTGTGATTTTGTTAATATCTGATGTTTTTAATTTATTTCTTAGAGGAGAGCCATTGTTCCAGGGCTGATGGGTTTTTATAATTTAAATTTTTTCTTGGTTGCCGTGCTTAATGGGAAACGGGGAGCACTGGCAGCTTTTAAGATAGAAAGAGAGGAGTGCCTGGATGGCTCAATCAGTTGAGCATCCAACTTTGGCTCAGGTCCTGATCTCACGGTTCATGGGTTTGAGCCCCGTGTCAGGCTCTGTGCTGACAGCTCAAAGCCTGGAGCCTGCTTTGGATTCTGTGTCTCCCTCTTTCTGCCCCTCCGCCACTCATGCTGTGTTTTTTTCTGTCTCAATAATAAATGAACATTAAAAAAAATTTTTAAATAAAATAAACCTTCTGGATTAAAAAGAGAGAAATAATCCATGCATTGTGTGTGTGTGTGTGTGTGTGTGTGTGTGTGTGAATACATTTCATCTTTATAGGCCTGGCTGAACCAGATTTTCTAGTTTCAGCAGTTAAACCTTGGTCTTGAACTTTTTATTTTGAGGCAAAGAATCCAAAGGGACATACCTTTGTTTGTATTCTCTGTTCTCTCGTCCTCTTAATGCCAGTCTTCACTTGGCATTTTCCAGGTTCAGTAATCTAGAGTGTTGTGACACATTATATCAGCACTAGTTTACTAGCTGGGTGGCAGGGGGATGAGTGGCTTATTGTGGTAGATTGTCAGGCTGTGTTTGTGTCAGGTCTTCAGATTGACCATCAGCTTGTCTGCTTTAACAATTAGGAAGTTTATTCTATTTTAAATTTAGTAGGAAACCATTTTAACCACTTTTTCCCAACAGTGTACTTCCAAACCCCCGCTCTCCCCCCCATTCTTAAACTGGCAAAAATGAAATTGGGTATTGTTTTCCTCTGAATTAGTGACTCACAGAATCAAGTTACTTTTGCTTGCTTCCAGGGCCGCGTTTTCAACACTTGTCCCTCATGTGTAATCACAGTGGAATTTTATAATTCCCCTCTTGTGTTTATATTTCTCATCGCTTTGAAACAGTCCCTGAATATGAATTGATTCACTCTTGAGCTGGATTTTTTTTTCTACTCAGGAATTCCATACCACCTTACTGTTCTTCTCTTTGTTTTCTTATTTTCTAACTTTTTGCAGTTCTGTGTACTGTCAGGCTAACGCCTTTTGACTGTTATTAACACTACAGTGAAACTTAGACTAATAGCCAAAAAATGTATTTCAGCTGAGATCTGTATCTGTGGACCTGAATGTTGATCCCTCACTTCAGATTGACATACCTGATGCCCTCAGTGAGAGAGATAAGGTCAAATTTACAGTGCACACCAAGGTAAGTGACAGAATGCTTCAGTAATCAATGCTAAGCTCTGTGATTCACGGTGGTGAAGAGACATCCTCAACTGAAATGGCTGCACTTTTTTTTTTCTTCAGTGTAGCACTACTGCTGAGTGAGTACTTCCCTCATCTTGCTTGTAGTGAGCATTAGATAAATGCGCTCGGTTCAGCATTTTCCACTGTGTTGGAGCCCTCAGGCTGTGGGTATTGCTGATGTTGTATATACCCTGCTCCATGAGGAAGCAAACCAGGCAAAGTGATACAGGTGGAGCTGCCTACTAAACAGATCAAATCTTCCACCTTTGTTTTTTAATTTGAATGCATGAGAAGTGCTTGCTTTTTCCCATATTTGCTAAATTATTGGCCTTTGCCCCTCCTGTTTTTTGTGATTCAGAATGCTTTCCAGATTTTTAATTTAACAACAGTAATATGCTAATCTGAAAAACATGAAAAGTGTAATATTGTAGGCTCCATCCTTTCGGGAACATCTTTAGCCTTGTTTCTTCTTCCATATTAGTTAAAATAGATTGAATGCTTGTCTTGTGCCAGGCATTGCTGAAAAGAGTTTATTTCCATGGATTTAATTTTCTTTTTACAACAACCTTATGATGGTATCATTATCCCTGTTTTACAGATGAAGAAACAGCCACATTTTAAAGAAAGTAAATAGTTGAGGCACAATTTGAATTAGGCAGTTTGATGCTAGAGCTTTTGGGTTACATACCACCTCCATCCAGCATACAGGCCTGCTGTCTGTCTGTAGGATCCTCTCCCATGCGGTTTTCTCTTAATACCTTGATGGCTTGATTAGCTTACCTCACTTAGGAGGCAGTGTGACAACTATGTGATTATATCCACCTGAGTTGACCTGAGGTGGAGTTTTGTGGAAAGAATTCCTTATAGAACATGTTTAATCTTAGCTATGATTTTAGTGGGAAGATCATGTTCTGCTGCTTTTGTTCTTTACTGGGTCTTAACTGAGATGTTTTGATATGCAGAGTTTTCCCATAGTGCAGCCCAGGAAATCCAAACCACTTTATCAAAAAGTGGTGGTTACCAGTTAACTTCTTACTCTGCTCTTTACAGACAACGCTGCCCACGTTTCAGAGCCCAGAGTTTTCTGTTACAAGGCAACATGAAGACTTTGTGTGGCTACATGACACTCTTATTGAAACTGCAGACTATGCTGGGCTTATCGTAAGTGCATTTTGGAAAATCAAACAGTTAAGCCAGTTTCTTCTACCTTATTGTTCATTTTGTTCAAAGAGACTTTTACCCATTTTACTAATGGGTTGTGAAAACTGATTTCATCTACCAACTAGAGCAGGTGCTATTGGTAAAGGCTAAAAACATGAGACTGGTGGTATAGCTGTGAGGTGAAGGATACAGTCATATGACCTATATAAGTGAAGAGGCTAAACAGTTTCCTGATTTGAATCTTCCTTGTCTTGGGTTTGGTGTTTTTCTTGTACTTTATTTCAGGCATCAAGTAGTAGAATTGATTTCTAGGAAAACCTCGGTAGTGGTGATGGTGTACATTCAATAGATTTCTCAAAGTGTTGTAGTCTGCTCAAGGAGTAAGGGAGACAGTTGCCTTTGTGTTAACCAAAGTAGTATTGAAGCCTGTGTTTCCCTAATATCTAGAGACTAATTTTGATGGTGCTTCATCAACTTCATTTTAGTGTTGATTATAGCATTTAAACGACATTGAAGCAGGCTAATATTATCCCCTACCGGTCATCCATAATAGGTAACCTGACAAATGCTTGCAGTCTGAGTGCCCAGGTATGGGGAGGAGACTTCTTTTTTATGTGGCCAAAAGGAATCAAGTTAAGAGAAAAATAGAAGTTGACCTGTTAGTCCCACTGGGCTGGCTGCCTCCTTGTGCACAGGCATTGAGTAGAACATCACCACTGGGACAAGAATACTCTCGAGTTAACCTGCTTCCCCTACAGATTCCGCCTGCTCCAACAAAGCCTGACTTCGATGGCCCTCGAGAAAAAATGCAGAAACTCGGAGAGGGTGAAGGGTCTATGACCAAAGAAGAATTTGCTAAGATGAAGCAAGAGCTGGAAGCGTAAGTGGATTTTCTTGACAGGGCTATATCTTTTGAGAACAAAAGTGGTGATGTGTACAGAAATCCGGACAACCTGGCAGTTCTTCCAAAAAATGGCAGTTAATTAGTGGCCCAGTGCTGTCTTGTAGAACTACATTTCCAGTTTGTATGTAGACATTAATTCTCTGGGGACCTCTGACACTGAATAGACCAAATTGTTTCCCTCCATGTAGACCATACTCGATACAGAAATGCTGGTCTAGCACAGTGAAGAAGTAAACCTTTGTCTTTTATAAAGAACTCTTAGGCTGCCTATAATGTACAGAGGCTTATTCCCTGAAGTTTGGTTACTGGAGGTATAACTGAAACTAGATTGCAGTGATGCTCTTTCAAGACAGTACTCTGAATAATAATCATGATGGTTTAAAGAAGTCCAGGTTCACAGGAATTAAAATTCACATATTGCAATTTGGTTATAAATTAATAGTTTCAAACAAATGGATTCTTTATCCTCTGTCACATTTGGGTTTGCATTAAAGTTTCTTATGAAATTATTGAACTTCTCTCTTGGCTCCCCTCCCTCTTCTGCCATTGATGTGGTGCCCATTTCCACAGCTCTCGTCTGTGCCCTGCCCCATGCACGTCCCTATTCTCTATGGCCAGTGCTCACACACCTCCAAGTACTACGTCATTGCCGCACATGACTTGAGTGTCTATTATGGACTCTTCTGAGCATAAAGCAGTGAACACAGCTGACTGAAGTCCTACTGTTAAGTTTAGAGTGATCTTTAATACCTGGATAAAGTCACTTTATAATGTCTAATAAATCTGAGGCTTATTAGACTTCAGTGCTATGTACATGGCTACAAGATTAAAAGGGTTTTCATTATTTTACAGAAACCAATGTTGTGTGGCTGCTGAATACCAGCAGTAATTGCATGTAGGTTTGGACTTTTTGTAGACTTGCTCAACTCCGGTTATACTTTTGCCCTCTTTGGTTCATTCCACAGATTCCCAGTTGGCAAATGCCTTATTACCTAATTAGGTACAAGATTATACCAAAATGTTTTGGTCCAGTTCAGGTGTTTTGTTTAGTGGTATGAACAGAATGGTGATAACTGGAACCAGTATTGATTATTTAGTTGAGTGGTGCCAGTTGAATTCCTTGTGTGCTTCTCTTCCAGTGAGTATCTTGCAGTCTTTAAGAAGACTGTGTCCTCTCATGAAGTCTTTCTACAGCGGCTCTCCTCTCACCCTGTTCTCAGTAAAGATCGCAACTTCCATGTGTTCCTGGAATATGATCAGGATGTAAGGCATTTTTGTTCCATTTCCATGATCCAGTGAAAATGCACATGACCATATTTTTAAAAATAGGCTTGAGAGGAGCCTAGCTGGCCCAGCTGGTAGAATATGCAACTCTTGATCTCAGGTCATGAATTTGAGCCCTATTTGGGTGTAGAGATTGCTTTTAAAAAGAATAAAAATAGGGGCGCCTGGGTGGCTCATTCGGTTAAGCTTCCGACTTCGGCTTAGGTCATGATCTCACAGTTCGTGGGTTTGAGCCCTGCATCGGGCTCTGTGCTGACAGCCAGCTTAGCCTGGAGCTGCTTCGGATTCTGTGTCTCCCTCTCTCTCTGACCCTCCCCTGCTCATGCTGCACACGCCCTCTCTCTCC
Organism: Proteles cristata cristata; assembly: GCA_017311185.1. Lineage (NCBI taxonomy): Eukaryota > Metazoa > Chordata > Mammalia > Carnivora > Hyaenidae > Proteles > Proteles cristata. The sequence continues at coordinate 758,735 of JAESUZ010001396.1, forward strand.
CTCTCCCTCTCTCCCTCCCTGCCTCCCCCTCTCCCTCCCTCCCTCTCTCTCTCTCTCAGAAATAAACATTAAAAAAATTTTTTTGAATAAAAATTTAAAAACCATGCTTGATATATTTTCTGAAAAACTGACTTTTAAAGTACTGAATTTTTTAATGGCATAATGGAATCCTTTTTTAGATGCTGTTTCCCTCTGCCCCATAGATCCATTGTGTAAGGCACTTTTATAAAATGATACTTAAAGATTTTTACTTTATTCTCCTAGTTAATTTTGGGATTATTGAGAGCAATTTTGATTCACATTTTTTTTCTCCTTGGCTACCTGTTTGTTGGAAGGAGTTGGATGCTTTGCCCTTTTTTTCAGTGTTATGTTTTTTATTAATATGTGTGAGACAAGCCCTGACTTTAAAAATTTCCTCAGCATCTTTAAGTTTATTTTGAGAGAGAGAGAGAGAGCGCGCGCGCACCAGTTGGGGAAGGGCAGGAAGGAGAGAGAATCCCCAGTAGGCTCTTTGCTGTCACCACAGACTTGACAACACAGGGCTCCGTCTCATGAACCATGAGATCATGACCTGAGCAGATAACCAAGAATCAGATGCCTGACTGAACCTCCTAGGCATCCCTCCTAGCATCTTCTAATCAGTGAGTTTTCAATAATTCAAGGATTTAAAGGCCACTAAGATGTGCCTGGCTAGTTCAGTTGGTAGAGCATACAACTCTTGAATTTTGGGTCATGAGTTCAAGCCCCACATTGGGTGCAGAGCCTACTTTTAAAAAATAAAGGCCAAGACTTAGTGCTAAGTAGTTTCCCAAAAAAACTTTAGGTCATGTTTTTAAAATTAAGACTTGTATTTAGGTTTGGCTATTGTATTTGATATTTTAGATCTAGTGGTAAGATGGAAGTATCTTATGTATGTGCCTGTGTTAGTAAACAGTATCATTTAGAATGTATTTAGGGCTTTTTAAAAATTATTAAAAAAAATATGTGTACCATAAACTTCTTACGGATTTTTTCTTCCCCCCAGCTAAGCGTTAGGCGGAAAAATACCAAAGAGATGTTTGGTGGCTTTTTCAAAAGTGTAGTGAAAAGTGCTGATGAAGTCCTTTTTTCTGGAGTTAAAGTAAGTGGCTTTTAGCTGTGAAATTCTGACTTGTGAATAGGTGACCTTTTATTTCTTCAGAAGAGCTATTTGTGAAACAAATGGTATTAACTTTATAGAAATGTAAATGATTTTTTCAAATTTTGGTTATTTTTTATCTACTCTTTTTTTTTTTTTTTTTAATAATGTGGCTACTAGAAACTTTATATAGCACATGTGGTTCCCGTACTTCCGTTGGACAGAGCTGTTCTAAAAGACCAATTGACATACAAGTCCCCCATTACCCTGGTGATATTTATCTCTCATTCCTCAACCCCATTCCACTTTTTAACTGAGTTACCACTTTGTGTCTGACTTTGCAACTTTTGTTGAGAGCTTGAGTGGGGAGCCCAGAGCACAGGTGTTGGGTGGAGGGCATTGTCAAAAATTTGGAACTCTGGGACTTTCTCCTTGCTGTGTTTTAAGGTGTGTCAGACTGTCCTGTACCCACACATTGCTGGATGTTTGGCATCCCTGGCTGGGATGCACCGGATTTAACCCCCATACACACAGATGTGGGTATCCATGGCTAGGTCACTGGCTGCCAGGCAGAATCACTTCTCTACCAGGATTGCTGGATCTTAGTACCAGTTTTCCTGGGCATTGTTGAATGACTCTTCAAAATGTTTTTTCTGTATTGACATTTCTTGCCATCACGTGAGTTTTGCTAATCTTGGATATGAAATGCTATTTTGTAAGTTTGGGCTTCCCTGGTCCTTAGCAGTTAAAGTTCTTATGCATAAGCTTATGTCTTTAATGTTTCTTTTGATACAAAATACATTAATATTAAGAGTTAAGAGTTTTGCTTCTTTATTTTCTTCCTCTTTTAGGAGGTAGATGACTTCTTTGAGCAGGAGAAGAATTTCCTCATTAACTATTACAATAGGATCAAGGATTCATGTGCAAAAGCTGACAAAATGACCCGATCTCATAAAAGTAAATACCATTCATCCACTGGCCTCTTAGCTTTGCTTAATATGCCAGCTTTATTTATATAAAAAGAACTGTCCTTATTTCTGCAGATGTTGCAGATGACTATATCCACACTGCAGCCTGCCTACATAGCCTGGCTTTAGAAGAGCCCACCGTCATCAAAAAGTAAGTTTTTCTTGGAAAAGTATTTTCCCTTTCAGTTCAAAAACTCCTGCGTGGTATAATGAATAATAACTACATAGTTTCACTTCTGCTTTTGAGTGCCCAGCTCATCAAGACTAGATGATGGCCTTCAGCACTCAATTCTTACCCACTCTCTGAACGTACACAGATTTAAGGTGTTTGCTGGGGACTCGGGGCACTTCTATACCAAACATGGTAGCTGTTGTCAAAACCTTTATTTTTATCATACTGCCTCCATTTTTTAATTGATTTGCTTTCATTTTGGAGTTGTCTCTGAATGAAGTTTGCTTTGTATGTTCTCTGGCAAATAAGTACTTTGCAGTTTCTCCATCCTGAGTATTTCTGGTGTGAAATCATATTCTACTTAACACCTAGGGCTTGATATAACAGGTATAACATTTCTGATTTGAAGGTGAAAGTCAGACTAATAGCAGAACCTAGATGAAATAGTAGCTTTTGTTTAGTTTTAAATAGTAGTATATTTATGGCTTTGGGACACCCATAGTGGTTGTTCATTAGAATCTGCTCTTGGTTAAAACAGCTTTGGTATTAGTTAAAGACTATCTTGAGACATGGTTGCTGCATGGCAAGGTACCTGAAGGGGCAGCAAGAGAGGCCGATGTCCATGAGTGTTGCACTGTCAGTGTGTGTTCAGTTCTGTAACCATCCTTTCTACTACGGTAGGCCAATTGGTAATGAAAGTGTTACTTTGATACACTGATTCTAAAGCACTAAAGACTAGGACTTTTTTGCATTTACTCATTCGAAAATGTTTTAAGAGTATTGATAAGGTGCTGTTTCATACATGATTTTAAGACCTTCAGCCAAAATCATGTGTATATTTTCAGGTACCTACTGAAGGTTGCTGAACTATTTGAAAAACTTAGGGTAAGGATTTTTATATTGGTCTTCCTAATACTTTATAATCTGCAGATTTCTGCTTAGATGATGGTGACTTTTACTTTTTTAATAGAAAGTAGAGAGTCGAGTCTCCTCAGATGAAGATTTAAAGCTGACAGAGCTTCTCCGATACTACATGCTCAACATAGAGGCTGCTAAGGTAAGTAAGATTAGCCTAAATAGTTAACTGAGAGACATCTGAATTACCATTAATTGAGTTTATTCGGGAATAGTAGGGGAATTGCAGTTTGGGGAAACACATGCTATAGCAAGGTATAGGCAAGTCTGTTCCATGTTTGGGCTGGGCTTGTATTCAGGAGTGTTAAGAAGGGATGTCCAACCAGAGCCCAAGCAGTAAATCCTTTGGCTTGTATCACTTAAGAGCAGCAAGGGTGACACTGAGTTGACAGATAGTAATTTGAGGGGTTGTAGGTAGGATATTGGATATGGGTATAACTGAACACATGTCAAAAGGGATATTTCTGAAGGAGAAAAGGTTTTGAGGTTTGTGAGTTTTTCTTGAATTGCAGTTACGGAGTCATAAACTATTACTTACCAGAAGGCAAGACTAAGCGGTTAGCAGAATAACCTTTGGAAATGAAACATGGCATTCACTGGGCATAACCCTAAACAAAAAAATATATATTACCTTTATGCTAAATCAGGCAACATAAAATTAGGGAAAATATCATTAGGAAGTAGAAATTCACTACCTTATAGATTCATTTTATTTTATTAGTTCATTTGTCTTTTGGCAGGTTTCCCAAGTCTTCTATTTGGATTTTTTTTTTTTTACATACTTTTGACTATAATGGATTTAAGAGCTGATGGTCAACACTTGAGTGAACACAAAAACACATAATTGTTATGTGTCACATAGATAATGTTGACCTCACATATCAGATTTTAAATACAGAGGTAACTTGCACTTTGCTGTAAGTTGCAAATAGTCTTTCACATGAGAGCCTGGGGTTGGACCCCTGAGAGCAGGAGTTGTGGGGCAGGTTAGAAGAGCGTTCTTGCCACCTCACTGCCTAGTTGTGTTGTAGCAGCATCACTGGGTGCGCTCAGTAGTGCCTACCTGTGTTTCAGTAGAAGGTGGTTAATCTTATAAACTTGCTTTCCATGACTGAATCGACTAAACAAAATAATTTTCACTGTTTTTTTTTTTCTTGATCCATATAAAGAATTCCAAAGCCTCAACAGTGCCATAAGAATTGCTGTTCCCAGCCTAATCTTGAGATTAAAGAAAACAAAAAAACGGGAAAGTAAGATAGAAGTGGATTGGATTGTTGCCATGTGACATTTCAGGTGGTGCACTGACACCACGGTACTTGGGCTGGTTGTTAGACTGGTTCAGATACTTAGTCTCCCTGTTGTGTTCTCTGGCGATTTTTCAGGATAAGTTTAACTACTACCATGTCTTTTCTGTTAATTTTCTTCTCAGGATCTCTTATACAGACGCACCAAAGCTCTCACCGACTACGAGAACTCCAACAAAGCATTGGATAAGGCCCGGTTGAAAAGCAAAGATGTCAAGTTGGCTGAGGCACACCAGCAAGAATGCTGCCAGAAATTTGAACAGCTTTCTGAGTCTGCAAAAGAAGGTTGAGCCGGGCTATTCTTTACTTTTTGCTTTTCATTTGGAAACAATTTCAAGCTCACAGAGAAAAGTTGTACAGAAAGTAAAAAGAACACCCATATATTCTTTACTTGGAGTCAGCTAGTTCTCTAGTTTGCCCCTTCAGCTTCGTCACTTGCACATGTAGCCATGCTGCCACGTGTGTGTTTATAAATGCACATGGGGTGGGTCTTTTTTAGCCGTTTGAGATTAAGTTCTATGTATTATGGTCCTTTTATCCTTAAGAAATTTTGTTGTGTATTTGTCTTAACATCCCTATTGTACACTTCCTGACTTTGGTAAACTTTAACACAACACACTCCAACCTGCTGTCTGTATTCTCATTTTGTTGTTGGCATTTGCCTTTTTGAAGACCATAGACTCTACAGTGATCGTTTTTTTCAGATGGTCTATTTCTGCAATGAATAGATTCTGGTTATGCATTTCCAACGGAATATTCTCTGAGTAATGTGTCTTTCGGGTGTCGCTTCTGAGGGCGTGTTATGTTCATTTCCTCTCATTTGTGGTGTTAATTTCTCTGCCATATAGTTAATAGTTTGTTTTCCCATGCTACTAATCAGTAGTGTGTGAGGAGACCATTTAAAGCCCTGCCAATAGTTTCTCCCTACATTAAGTCTGTGTTGAGTCTTGCCTGAGCCTGCTCTTCCTGTGCTGGCTGCAGAAAGGTGATTTCCTGCCCCTCAGTTCTAGTGTCCTCTTCCTAAGCCTTTGGCATCATCATCATCCTTTAAGAGTAAGCCTTCCCTTCTTTCCCACATTTTCTTCCTTGTTTTATTAGAGTCCTGGGTTTCTGTTTTTGGAAATCGTTTTTAAATTCATTATTTTGGTGCTCAGTTTGTCCAGACTTAGGGAGAAGCATCTTTAAGTTGGCATGTCCTAATGACCTATCCCTCAGTCTTTTGAGCAGTTTAGATGTTATGTGTTAATCTTACATCTTCTTCAGCGCTGAAAACCACCATTTCTTCTAGAAGCCTAGGTTCTATTGACTTACAGAATTGTGGCAAGATTAGGGTGTTGAGTGTGCTCATTTCTCCTGGGGTGTCTCTCTGGGCCCTTCAAGAGACAGAGTCAGGAAATGGAGGGGTGTGTAACTCTCTCCAGGAGTCATGGTGGTGACACAGTTCGAGTCCACAGTTGCAGGGTTCTTTTTTGCCTTGCCCCATTCCAGAGTAGGGGGGATTATGGCTTAACTTCATTGGGTGAGAATGCTCTATTTCCACAAAACAGGAGTGTAGTCTTTTCCTCATGGGAGGGGAGATGTGTCTCACTCACCTGCAGTTCTCAGGCCATGGAACATGCCAGAGCAAAAGTAAAGAATGTGTCTTCCTGAGTGTGAATGTAATGATAGTGGTAACTGCACTTGATTGACTCCCAGAACTCCTCCCACCCACCTTTGGTTCCAAAATCTAGGCATATCTGAAAACATTCTGATATTAGCAATAAGCAAGAGTTTCTGTTCTTTGTTTTCTCTTGGCTTATGTTTACAGCACTATAATACTGTACAGAAATCTTGCAAAGGCCACACAGATAATGCTCGTTGTGGCAGTCTTTTGGATTCTTTTGAAGGAACCTATTTCTCGCTGCCATAGTAAAATAAATTCTTGTCCTTTAAGTAGCTAATTTTAAGTCAATGAGAGCAAAGTATGGAGTTGAAATCTTAGATTACTACATAGGTCAAAGTTTGGTGGCTCTGACAACTTTAGAGGGGATTACGGAAAACTACAAAGCTTTGAAGTGGTGCCAGTTTAGGCCTGTCCTGATTGCCTAAGGTTTGTCCGTTTGGTATTAGATTTTTATCCTGTTTATTCAAAGTGTACGCCTGAGTGTACTGTATTTAAAAGTACAGTGTTCTGTAGAATACTGCTATGCTTCTGATCCGAGTTCTTTCTAAATTCGTAGCTGAACTGATGAGTTAGTTGAATGAGCACAGTACAAGTGATAGTGAGAGCAGGCATCATGGGCGATCTGACAGGTTAGTATTCAGTCCTCATCCCTGGGTGCAGGCCTAGAGGAGAGAGGTGAGTTTATCTTGACATCCAGGAAGACCTATTTACTTTTCGTGTGGCTGCTTGCATATTTCTTTTGGTTAGTGCTGCACAGACCTGATACAGGAGAGTAAGTTTGCTCCTGAGGACTAGAGCACTAGCTTGATCTGAGAGATTTGAGCAAAGGAGTGATGGTGAGAACCACAGGCTCATGGAAAGAATCTGAGGGAGGATGTACTTATTTTTGGCTTGCCCTGATTTAATTTTTGTATAGTTTATTTATTTTTGAGACAGGGAGAGACAGAACATGAGCGAGGGAGGGGCAGAGAGAGGAAGACACAGAATCTGAAACAGGCTCCAGGCTCCGAGCTGCCAGCACAGAACCTAATGCGGGGCTCAAACCCACAAACCGCTCAACCAGCTGAGCCACTCAGGTCCCCCGGCTTACCCTGATTTCTAATGGGCCGATAGTCCTGAACAGTATTTGGCAGTAGGAAAGGATAGCAATAACGGTGGCCTGTTGTACAGATCACATCCACAGAGCTGTCTGAACATGAGTGGTCATTTGAAATTTTAAAAAAAATCATTCAAGAAAGTCATTAGTGCAGGTATGTATGGCTCATGACCTCCCCTGGCCCTCATCCACAAACACTGGGAATTAGAGGTTTGGGGGGCAAGACTGCCCATTTCATAGATTTTCCCAAATAGTCCATGGCATTAATCTGTATTTTGATGCTCAGTGGTTGCGTTTGGTGTTTATTAAAAGCAGTGGCAGACATGTTACTACATTGTCCGTAAAATGTCAAGTATGTGTCCCAGTCACTGAGATGATAAAAATGTGTGTATCAAAGCTTTGAAGATTATAAGAATGATAATTTGGAAGTTAATCGTGGAAATTGTTCACCTTTTATTGATAAACTTTCTTTTGCAGAACTAATCAATTTCAAACGAAAGAGAGTGGCAGCATTTAGAAAGAATCTTATTGAAATGTCTGAACTGGAAATAAAGCATGCCAGGGTAAGTGTTTTCCTTTAGATTAAGCCAGAAGCTTTTTAGTATTCAAGTTCTTTCCCAGTTCACTATCTCAATGTCATCAGGCAGATGGGGTTTGCTGTGTGTGTGTGTGTGTGTGTGTGTGTGTGTGTGTGTGTGTGTGTGTGTTTTAAAATCTTATTTTAAGAGACTGTGCATGAGCAGGGGAGGGTAGTGGGGAGTGGGGCTAGAATGTCTTTAGCTTAATTTAGTACAGAAAAAATGGAGAACGGTGATCCTCAGTGTTAGATACACATTAGTATTTACTTACGGATCTTTTAAAGACATTTCAGTGCACAGACCAATTCGCTCAGTTTCTGGGCATGGCTTTTCTGGTGGTTTGTGGGTACAGTTGCGTTTGAGCACCAGAAATACTAGAAGACCCAAAGCCACAGGGTCAGCACTGGTGGAGGGGGAGCAGTCACTGGACAGTCCGCATTGGTTAAGCAGGAAGACCTTGAACATATGTGTGTATTTTGAATTTCTTAGACTATAACATTTATTTACTTCTTAAGTCCAAGTCCTGTCCTGTATAAACTTTTAAATTGGGGTTTTAGAGTGTCACGTATACATAAATCATAACTAACGTTCTGAGTCTGGATGCTCTGAGTTTTCTTAGTTCCTTTATTTTTTTAAAGTTTGTTTATTTGAAAGAGAATGCAAGGGAGTGGAAGAGAATCCCAAGCAGGCTCCATGCTATCAGTGCAGAATCTGATGCAGGGCCTATCACCTATCTCCCGAACTGTGAGATCATTATCTGAGCCACAATTAAGAGCTGGATGCTCAACCACTGAGCCATGGTGGCACCCCTCAGTTCCTCTAAAATGAGAACTTTCTAAAGCAATTTGTGCTGAGTTCTATATGAATAATTATCATTTTATAATCTCACTCATAAAAAACTTACAGCAACTTTGGGGGGGGGCCTGGTGGCAACTACCTCTTCAGTGGTGAGCCTCTCCAGGCTGCTCCCAGACCCTCGGAGGAACTTGACAGCACGAAACTGGGGTGCAGGTTGTAATTTAATAAAGAAAAAGACCAACCCAGTTTGGCTGGCTTCAGATCTCTTGTGAAAAGTTTAAGTTGGTGGGTTTGAGTTTAATTCTTAGAGATCCGTAAGAGGTCTGGAATATAAAGTGATTCATTGGTCTACCTTGACTTCTTTCTTCCAGAACAATGTCTCCCTCCTGCAGAGCTGCATTGACTTGTTTAAAAACAACTGATCTGCCTTTTCTCTGAATGAAGGACACGAATGTGAAAGAAAGCCAGCGTCACTTGCACTTAAATCATTACCACAGAAGATTTATTACCTTTGACTTTAGTTTAAAATTATGTGAATAAATATTTTGATTTCTAAAAATCTTAACACTTAACCATGTTGGTTTAAAAATATTTCTATTGCATGCTACTTGTACATAACTAATCTTTCCTTATGCATTTAATACCTCAAAGTGGGCAGAATCTAAATGCTGGGTTCTCCTATAATTTGTCTTTACTTCTTAAAGAGTGCAGGAAACATGTATGTGCCTTCTGGAAACAAGTGTAAGCAGTTGTCTGACACATGTTAATCTGTTTCATGTGCCCATGTCCCTACAAGCAATTTAGAGTAGGTGCCACTTACAGCAAGTAGGTCAGCTGCTTGTTACAGGTAACAGACATTCCATTCATTAAGGTGATTTTTTTTTTTTTTCCTCTCACGCTCCTGGTTCTTCAGTCGCCTTAAGTAATCGCGCTGTTAACAAGAACAAGAAGATCTCATTTGTCTTTATACACCCTTTGCAGCTCCAATTTTTGGTAGTTGGGATATGAATATTTGAGGGGAGAGAAGTATCTTAAGGGTATAAATAACAAATAATCTGGCCTATTTTAGAAGATGGCCAGTCTACATGAAGAAAGATGTGAACCCCTTCCCTGACTGTAGGGCGTGTGTGTGTGTGTGTGTTTGTGTGTGTTTGGACTTTTTATAAAATGTATAATAAAATAATAAATCATGTTATTACATGGAGTGTTTTTGTGGAAAACCCGGCCCAAGTTGCCCCAAGACTGCATTTGGTGCTCCCTCCTGATGATGGTGAGGGCTTCCGAGTCTCTGCCCACAGTCTTCCTGGCCTCCATTCCAACCTTCATGTCTTTTGAGACTATTAATGGCCAGTTTTTTGAAAGGTCCTCAGATCTGGGTTTGTCTTCTCATGGTTTGATTTGGGTTTGCATTTTTTGACAGACTCAGAAAAGACGCATCTGTCCTGTTGTTGGTGATGACTGAGCACTTAAGGTAGTACCTGCCAGGTTTCCCTGTGAAGTTTTCACATCTTCACCTTTGTAGTTAATTGTTGGGAAGAGACTCTTGAGACTGTAAAAGATGTTTACGCACCGTGTTTATTCTCTATTCTTTAGTTAAGGGTTGCAGAACACATATTTGAACACCCCTGGGAGCATTTTTCTTCAATTGGCATCTGAAGTGTCACCCCCGCACCTGCCACTTACTAGAATTAGCCAGGTACCTAAGTTTTTACTAAACGGGCCAGACAATAACTTCTGCAGGTCATTTATTTGGGAAGCATGGTGCACAAAATGAGTAAATTTAAAATTGGGAGTTCATTAGAGGTTCTTGACCATATTCGTCTCCCACTTACTCCCATACTGTTCAGAGTAGCACACTGTGTGGTTTGGGTGGGTAGCTCACTGGCCCTGGGTCACAGTGGGTCTAAGCAGCCTACCATGCTTCAAGGCTTGATGGGTGGGGGGAGGAGTGTGTTGCACTTTGGGCTAGGTCAGTGGGTGATAAGTAAGCAGCCAGGATGCTGGGATTTGAGTCCTGGCCCCTCATGCTGAGTGCAGCAATTCTTTAGGTGCCCCTCGTATGTTTACTGGTGATTGCAGGTTCTGGGCACAATTCCAGGTGTGCATCTGTGCCATCTTGGTTTCAAGGGAAGTCCCCATTGGGACTGATGGATGTTCATGAAAAAATGTGGTTGTGAGTAAATGAGGTGTTTCTAGTCCTTTCCCTCTACAATCTGTTAGAGCAATCACTGCTCTTGTGTGCGGTCTTGTGCTCAGTGTTCCTGAAGAACCAGGTGGACTGCCAGGAGAGGTAGCCCATCCTGGAAGATGGAGGCAAGGCAGCAGCAGATGCTGGTGTGTCCCACCTGTTACAGACCTGTGCTGATTAGGCAGCAGATGCCGTGTCCTGTTAAGCAGACCTGTGCTGATTGGGTAAGATCAAAGGGTGCAGCCCATGTGGGAGGAAAGCAGTGGGAACTAGCTGAGAGGCCCTCCCAAGAGAATGAACATGGAAATGTTTGAAAGTCAAACTTGGTCAACAGAATGATCTCAGGGATGTTGTAGCCTTAGTGACAGCCAGCGATCCTAGGGATGTTGCAGACACTGTTGGCCACACAGTTCAGTGGTGTGTCCCACAGTGGTTAGACAGCATGCAGATCTGCAGTTCAGGAAGATAACTTCTCCACCCCAGCTATGTAAAAAGCTTTGGTCACTCCTCCCCACATGTCACCCAACCTAACCCTGCTTTTCTGGCTGTCCCCGTTTTCCCCATCGCCTGGGCTTAAGTGCGCCCATTCGAGATCATGCCAAGACCTGGCCCTGAGAGGGGTGGATTGTCCGAGAAGCTCTTTCCCCACTCCATCTGAAGTGAGCCCCTTGCAACTATCAGTCTTCTGCCTGTAGGCGGCAGAGCCCAGATACACTTGGGGCCTCAGGGGAAAGTTGCGTGCTGCTGCAGTTGCTCAAAGGATCTTGTAGTGCAGGAAGAGGTAAACCTGGGGTCGAAGATTTCAAGTTCCTCCTCGGATGGGGTGTGTTCCCAGGCCAGCCATCCCAGGATTCATGTGGGCCTCCTGATCCCTGGCAGACCCAAGACATAACCTCCTGTGGCTGCGCCGCTCCTCCTGTTCTGGGAACTTGCCTTCTGGGACTTTAGTCGTCATCTCAGGGTAATGGGCTCAGAGCTGGGCTGGCGACATGTGTGCGGAAGGGGAGGCCCCTTCCTCACATGTGTCTGCTCCCCTTGCCTGGCAAGCAAAAAGGCTGCAGATCACTGCAGGTTTGCTTGCCGCCTGAATATATTTACTTTTTGTTTGAAATCCTTATTTCACCATAAGACCAATTCATACTTAGGAATAAACAATACAAACCTGTATTAACTAGGAAAGGTCCTATCATTGCATCCCATGAAAGTCAGTCATGCGATAACTCACGGTCAGAAGATGCTATCTTGATGGGAGTTTGGATTCCCATGTTGGGTATATATAGAACTAAACACTAATAAAACTTAAAATTATTAACTGTTTCTGATATTTTTCTATATGTATACTGTAGTTATGCAATTTAGGGATGCCAGAGTGGGCGTGGGGGGTACATTGCTGTTCTTGTTTTGATTTTGTTTTTTTAATGTTTCATTTCTGAGAGAGAGAGACAGGAGTAGGGGAGGGTCAGAGAGAGAGGGAAACACACCCTGAAACAGGCTCCAGGCTCGAGCGCCATGTCAGCACAGAGCTCCTAACACACGGGGCTCAAACCACGGATCAGAGATCATGTCGGATAACTGACTGGCTTCTTCACCTAGGTTTCCCTGGGATTTAAATTTTTTTAAAAATCTTTATTTTCGAGAGAGAGCATGAGCAGAGAGGGCAGGAGAGAGAGGTGGCATTGCACCTAAAGCAGGCTCCTAGCACAAGAACACGCAGGCTCAACTCCTGAGTGGATCATGACCTGAGCCGAAGTCGCCTAACCAACTGAGCCACCCAGGTTTCCCTGAAATGGTCACCACACATCTCCTGCCCCCCAAAATCTCTGGCAGACCTTAACTTGTCTTTCCACTGCCCATCCCCACCCCACCAGCCAACAGCAGACTGCACCACCACCAGCTCCCCCACCCCCACTTCTCAGCCTGCCTTCAAAGTCATCACTTAATTCGTGAGGAATATGTGGCCATTTCAGGAGTGACTTTAATTTTAATTGGTCTTAACTTTAATGCTTTACAAAATTCCTTAAAGCTTGTTAAACTGGTGGGACCTGTAGTACTAAAACACTCGAAATGGAGACCCACAGCACCCACAGCCAGTTTTTTCCTGATGCTTCCAACCCTGTGACAATTCATCGGGTGCACCCTCAGCCATGGCTAGCGCTTCAGTCAGATAAAAAGGCAGCCCAGGGTGGGGATTCATCGAAGTATGATTGCGTGGTGAAGGCTGCTGCGTTCAGAACCGTTTGTTAATGGCCTTTAGTTGAAGATTGAAACCTCCTGTCACTTTACAGAGCTACGGCCATGGAACAAGCGCCCCTTCCTTTCCATGGCCCTCTACACCTCAAATACAGGAGGAAATTTGCACCCTTGATGAACCTGAGAGGCACCCAGAGTAGCAAATAGAAACTGCTGCTGGGAGTATTAGCTAGTACTCAATTATTCCTGATTCTGGCCTGATACGCGTGGTACTCCTAAGCATGGCTGGTGGAGCTCCCCCATTGCCCTGTCCTGCCACAGTAAGGAGTATTTCTGCCAAGCAGTTTGCTCAGTGTGGAGCCTTGGAGCCAGAGGTGCCTTTGAGATTCCAGCTGGCTCCAGCTGTGGTCTCCCAGTGGCCTCTGCTTCTGGAGCTGCTGATTGTATCACACGAGCCCATAATTTGGTCGTGCTGGGAGGCAGATGGCCGAGCATGTGTTTGGGGGCAGAAAAAGGCAGCAGGAGGAAGAATACAGGAAAATCCTGGGGTGGGGGAGAAGACGGAGCCAGGAGTGCGAGCTAATAGGCGATGGATAAACTCTATTCCTTCTTCAAGCTGATCTTGGCCCAGCACATGCCCCCAGAAGACAGGAAATCCTGTCTTCGGGCAGTCGCAGTCACGAGGGAATAGCCATTGGAAACGCCCGGGGCTGTGTCCCTACAGGGCTTGCAATAAGCTTATGGTCTGGTTTGCACTGCAGCGCCGGACCCTATCAATTTGTCTGTTGAAGGACTTGTCCCACAGGAGGGTGGGGGGACTCCATGACCTGCCTGGGGGGTAGGATGACAGTGTGGTGTACCCAAGGATCCTGCCCTGGAAGGCTGGGGTGTGGGGGAGAGTCTGGGACCGTCCTGCAGCACCTGCCAGCCGAGCCAAAGTCTTAGAGGAGTTCCCACTGCCTTCACCCCCTTACGCTATTAAACCTAGTCTGATATGATCCTCTTCTCTACCTTCCATGACTCCCCATTCGATGCACAGAAGCCTGGAAGTCTCCAATTGACCACTGCCTGCATGATTTGCTGCCCCTGCCCCGAGGAGGTGTCTAACAAAGCTGTCCCAGGCACATTTCCAATCCCATGTCCTCTGGAAATGTCACCTTGCTGCTCACTGTCAAGGTTGTGGGGGGATGGTAATCCCACCACCACCCCTTGAATCTGAGCTGCTGGCTTTGGTGACAGTTGTGGGGAAAGGTCAGAAATGATACGGGAGGTAACTGTCCAGTGTAGACCAGAGGAAGCCTTGCTTTCTGATGATCTCTGAGGTGCTTCCCCTCTCTCTCTCTGTCTCTGCCTCTCTCTCTGACCTCTCTCTCAATCCATTCTGGGAGAAACCCAGCCTCATTTAGAGGCTAGCCCTGCCTTCAATCATCCTTACCCAAGAACTGGAGCACAATAAGTCTCTGGAAGAAGTCTCTAAATGGCTGAGTCTCTCTTCTATATGTGATGGAAATGTTCTATGCTGTCCACCATATAATCATAGCTACATGTGTTGCCACGGTTTAGAGAGAACACGAACACCCTGTGAAATCTGAGTTAGTAATACTTTAGTAGTTCCCTGCACCCAGTTGCATGATACTTATATTGGAACAATTATCTCATTGCTTATCTGAAATCCAAATACTGGACACACTGCATTGTTATTAAGAGCCGCACCCGGAATGTGGCTAAGGCAACTGAGGAAGGATTTTTAAATTTGTTTAACTTAAATTTTAATTTGAGGCAAACCATGAGACTCTTTCAACTGAACCAACTGAGGCTAATGGGGTGGGGGAGAGGGGGCGAGGGCATGAGGAGGCACTTGTGGGGATGAAGAAGGTGCTGCATAAACCAACCGTACAAAAACTAAGAAAAGCTAATAAATTTTATCTTTTTTATTTTTTTTTTTACTGCCTTTTATTTATTTCTAGGAGAGAGAGAGAGAGAGAGAGACAGTGTGAGCAGGGGAGGGCCGAGAGAGGGAGACACAGAATCTGAAGCAGGCTCCAGGCTCTGAGCTAGATGCCAGCACAGACCCCAACGTGGGGCTCGAACCCATGAACTGTAAGATCAGGACCTGAGCCAAAGTCGGACACTCAACCGACAGAGCCACCCAGGCGCCCCATAAAAAAAAATAAATTTTTATTGATTAGCCACACGTGCCTGGTGGCTATTGCCTTGGACAGAGCATGCTAGAGAATTCCGGACTCAGTCATTCTTGTCACCCCAAGACAGTCAGGTCTCCCCGGCAAAAGCCCCAGACATTGTGTAACAGAGACAAGCCATTTCCACTAACTCTTGTCCTGAAACATGAGATGGTGGTTGTTTCAAGCATGACATTTGCGGTGGGTTTTGCTCTCAGCACTAGCAGCTGGAACTCCCCTGATCTCTCTGACCTCTCCTCCTTAGACCCCTCCCTCTTTCCACTCTAGGGAACCCCAGGCATCCTTCTGCCTCAGGCCCTTTGCTTCACCTCCTCCCTGTGCTGGAATGTTCTCCCCTTCTATGCCCTTGGCTCATTCCCTCACCTGCTTCCAATCTTTGCTCAAAGCTTACTTTTCAATAAGGCCTTCCCGGACCACCTTACTTCATCCCTGATTTACTTTACCTTACTGTATCTAAGAAATTTTCACAAGCCTCTCTATCTTGATGTCTTCTACATATAGCTTATTTTCCATCTATTTCTGTTCAACCGTAAGATCAAGGAGGGTAGGCTGGGCTCTTCTCCCTTCACGGTCCTGGTGTGCCCCAGATGCCGAGAAGAGTGTCCTTTCACACAGTGGGTACTCAGTAGATATTTGTGGAATGAGTGAATGAATGTTAAATGGATGACGGGGATCTTTCCAAATGCACCTCAAGTATGTGCTGTTCACTGTCCCTAGATTCCCTGTTTGTTAAGAGAATTCATTGTGGACATCTAGGGGGCTCAGTCAGTTAAGCGGCCCACTCTTGATATTAGCTCAGGAAGTCATCTCGTGGTGGTGGTGGTGGTGGGATCGAGGCCCGCTCCGGGCTCTGGGCTATGCATGGAGGCTGCTTAAGATTCTCTCTCCCTCTGCCCTTGCCCCGCACGTGCATGCACCCGCTTTCTAAACAAATAATGTGTTTTTAAAAAGAGTATTAATTCAACAAACACTCATGCCACGGACTGTCCCAGGACCTGGGGATAGAGGTGCCTGAGATAGGCGAGGGCCCTGTTCTCAAGTAGTTTTTCCATTAAGAGGGTGAGGGTCTGGGAAGACGACCCTCAAATTGCCGTTTAACTTGGTGTTGGTGACACAAAGACAGGAGTTGTAGCAGCTGTCATGGGCGTGGGCTTGTCTCGACCTCTCACCGTGGAAGATTTTCTACGATGCGGGCGCCTGGGCCCACCTCCAGAAGTTCTGCTTTCAGTGGTATGGGGTACAGCCCAAATGTTGGCAGTTTACACAATTTACTTGGTTGTTCTGATGTTCAGGCGGGATTAGAGCCACTTGTATATGTGAATCCTGGTTATTGCCTGTGAGCCAGTCCCATTTTACAGATGAGGAAAATGAGGCTCAGAGGCTCTGGCAGGTACCCAGAGATAAAGGGTGAGAAATGGTACCTCTGGGGGTCCTCCCACCACAGTGAAGGGACAGGGTCTGACCAGAGGGCAGAGGCCTGGGGCCAGGGCCTCCTAGGCTTTGGAAGGGCCTCTGTCCCACGGGAGGCAGATAACCACCTCCCCCAGGGCCTGTCCTCCCTCCTTCCGGGCCTCTCACTGTAGCTAATCAGGCTAATGAGAGGCTCTCTGGCCCCGCCCACTCCCCCTCTGTAATTTGCTCACTGCCCTTCTCTCTAATTGTATTGCCTCCTCAGCAGTTTCCCAGGACCTGGGGGCTCCGTTTCCAGTGGGAGGCCCCTCCCTGGCATTTAATGAAAGGGGCTGCGTTCCTGCAGCTGCCTCTCCTTTGGGTGGAGGGGGCAGGGAAAGAGTGAGGTGGGGGAGGGGAAGGGGCGGGGCAGCCCCACTAGAGCCCTACTGGGGGTGGGAAAATCCGGTGGCAAACGTTTCAGGGTAGAAGGCAACAACCCCTTCTGTCCACCAAGTGCCACTGGGAGTACTTTTCCAGACATTTTCTGGAAACTTCACAAACTATGTAAAGAGAGCGGAGGGCCTGCCGTCAGGGAAGGAGGGGCTGCAACGTCTGGGTGCCCAGTGTCTGGCTCTGCCTTGTAGCCTTTCCAGTGTGACTGCTCTGTGTTGGGGTTTAACTCACTCCCCTTGCTCACTTTCCTCTGGGTCTTGTTTCCCCACCAGCCCCCGGCTCCTGAGGAAAAGGATTCTGTGACAATTTGGAACCATCCAGGCCTTGCATGGGTTGGTTTCTGCCTCATTTCCTGGCAGTGGTGATGGCGGGCAAACTCCTGAAGCTCACTCCTTTCCACATTGGTGAAGTAGGGGATCTTGACTCTGGGCTATTTGGTGAAGTTTCGGGCTCCCTTGCCTGTACCTTAGGGGCATTTGGAATAACAGTCCTGGGGCACCTGGGTGGGTCAGTTTGTTAAGCAACTGACTCTTGATTTTGGCCCAGGTCATGATCTCATGGTTCACGAGATAGAACCATGGGTTCTATCCTACCTATCTCGTGGGTAGGGCTCTGCTCTGACAGTGCGGAGCCTGCTTGGGGTTCTGTCTTTCCCTCTCTCTCTGCCCCTCCCTGCTCGGGCTCTCACTCTCAAAATAAATAAGAAATATTAAAAAAAAAAAAAGGAGTATCAGCTCCATCTGTGATGAGGATAGTAATTCGGGCCAGTCTGAGGGGCTGTGAGACCTAAGGAGGGAGTCCACGCAAAGCCTTATAAGCACAGCGCTTGGCACACAGTCAGTGCTTAATAAATGTGATTGTGTCACGATTGGTCCTGCGCATCTCCTGACTGGGGGCAGTGCATGTAGAGTCAGTGCTGTTGATACCATTGGTTTGGAGCCGGTTACTTGGAGGCTAATTCTAGGAATTCCATCTCTACCAAGAAGGACAGCTACCATATGTGTGCACGTATAGGAGGATTAGGAGGAACTTAACGGAGGACCAAGGGGGAGAAGAAGGGGGGAAATAGTGGGGGAGAGGGAGAGCGGCAAACCATGAGAGACTCTTGAATGCTGAGAACAAACTGAGGACTGATGGGTATGGGGGGGGAGGGGGGTGATGGGCATGGAGGAGGGCACTTGTGGGGATGAGCGCTGGGTGTTGTTGGAAACCAACTTGACCATAAACTATTTATAAAAAAAAGGAAACAAAAACAAAACCAAAAAACAATAACAACAAGAAAAAAAAAAGGAATTCCATCTCTACCAAAGAAGAGTTCCCAGAGTATAGCCAGAGGCAACAGGTCGTGACCTGTGGCTGGGTAGGCAGCTCCTGCGGCAGCCAGGACCCCACACGGCTATTGCACAGGTGCCTTTGGGGGCCAAGACTCTTGGCCAGGGGGGCTTGCACAATCCACTACCTGGCCCAAAGGTGGAGAGTCGCGCTCAGGAGTTCCCCATGCCAAGCCTTGACCTTCTCTGCTGGAAGAGCTACTAGGGAGCCATTCTTTGATACATACCCTGGGTTATCAGTTTCCCCCATGGCCTTGGCCATCAAAGCCACCTGCACCTGTTCTTGCACAGGCATCCTGGCTCTACCTCAAGCCCTGGCTCTCTGTCCCAGGGTACGTCTGCCTGCAGGGGCCAGGAGCCAACCTCACCTGGTGTGATGGAGGAGCTCATCCTTCCGTGGATTCTACACAGTCCCTACTCAAAAGACTTGGTTTCACCTTCACACCCCCTCCCAGGACTTCCTGGGGCTACCTCCCAGGCAAAGTGGCCCCCCCCACGCCCCACTCTTAAAGGAGCCCGGACTAAAGTGAACATTGCCAGCAAACTCCACAGACTTGCAATTATGACCAGCATTTTCCCTGAGGTGCCCGCGGGGCAGTGAGGGAGGTTAGGGCACAGGTGGGAACAGCCTGGAGGCTATAGGGGAGCCCCCTTCTTTCCCCTGTTTCTTAGTCTCTCAAGCTCAGGGTGGAGAGGCCCCACCAAGACCTGTTAGCCTGTTGTTTCCTTTTCCTTCGCTCACTTTGCATTAAACAATGTTGAGGTCCGTTTAATCAGGTGCTGGGGTTGTGGGTGGCCTCTTACTGAGGGGCAGGCTTCCGTCTGCACAGGAGGGCCGGGCCAGGCCCCAGTGTAGGCTGGGGGGAGGAGACAGGTCTAATGGTCTAAAGGAGCTCCAGGCGAAGATGTGCCTCAGAACACCCCTGATTCCTTGTGCAAGCCACTCAGCCTCTGGTTTCCCACCTGAGAAATGGGGTGGGAGTAACCCCACTGGCAGATTGAGGGGAAAAGGGACCAAACAGGAAAGTGCCAAGGTCCCTTTTACACTCTAAAGGGATTGTTCAAATGCAAGGTCCACTGTGCTTCAGGGGAGCAAGGGGCCAGAGCAAGGCGGGCAGATGCGGGAATGCCCAGAATGAATCTACCGGGTAGTGGTCCCGGCCCAGCTAGATAGGAATCACTAGTCTGTGAGATGAACTCATTCATTCATTCCAGAGGCAGGTGAGCCCCTACTCCATGTTGGGCACCAGGGATAGCAGCGGAGAAATATAGACCGTATCCTTCCCCTCACAGAGCTTACGCTCTAGACAGTAAACAAATAAGCCAACACACCAAGAGGTGAGGTGTCTGTCAGGGAGGATGAATGGAAGTGGAGCTGTTATTTTATAGGCCTGCCAGGATGACCTCACTGAACAGAGACCTGGGGGCAGTGACGTATACTGACGCGTGAGTATTTGGGGGCAGAGGAAAGAGAAAGGGCAAAGGCTGGGAAGTAGGGACATTTCTAGTGTGCATATCAGTGAGCTATTGCTACGGAACAAATGACCCCAGGGCTTAAAATAGCACTGTTGACTTTAAATGGCTGGGCCCTGCTGGGCGGTTCTGGGTCCCTGGTGTCCCAGGTCATCTGAGGTCAGCTGCCAGGTTGGCTGGGGCTGATGGTTTATGATGGCCCAAACTGGGATGGCTCACCTCTGCTCCAGTGATCCCTGTCCCCCTGCAGGCTAGAACAGGCGTGTGCTCTGGGTCGCCCGGCTGGGCAGCCTCCCAAGAGCTGCCCCTTGCTCTGTTGGGAGATGACCCCAGAAAAGAGTGCCCATGAGTGGGTCTGCTCTCTAGGAGTGTCAGAGAATTTGGAGATATTTACTTTTTAAATTATAAATCACCAGAACAGGCTTATGGGATAACGGCTGTCAGTTCTCTTTGGGGAGGGGGGGTCAGGTTTAGACGGATCGTAGAGTGAGGGTTGGTCATGGGGAGCCATTGAGGGTTAGAGCAGGAGAGGGGTCCCTGTGTGACAAACTGCAGGTGGCCAGGGTTGGTCAGGCAGCTGGCACGGGAGGGGTCTGGAATTTTTGGCAGAGGAGGTGGTGGTTCAGGGCCAGGGATACACTGATGTGAGGGGACTGTGGTTGGGGTAGCTGATGGATTACATGAGAGCCATGAGCAAACCCTTTGAGGGCCATCAGGTGAACAAAAGGAGAGGTTGTCTAGGCAGCACCAAAAGGCAGAAACAGGTGTAAAAGAGGCAGGGAAACAGGACTGGACTTGATTCTAAAGTGTTCTGATCACCAGTGCAGCCCTCAAGATGGATGAGCCCCCTGGTGGGGGGAGGGGAGGATAGGGGAGGTGGGCTGGGCCGACACATGCTGGGCTTTGCCTACCCGCGGCCTTCTCTCCTTTGGGTTACATACCCACCACCCCGAGGAAACCTCTTCACCCCAGATTTTCCCGTGGGGCCCTGCAGAGAGAACCCTAATAATGACTTTCCCATGGACCCGTGTCCACGTGCCAGGCACCATGCTGCTGGGGGGCATTCAAGGGTCAGGGCTTGTCAAACTCCAGTGCAAACAGTGCCAGGACAGAGGGAAGTCCAGGGGCTGGACTGGAGGCTGGGGGGCCAGGGAAGCCTTCCTGTAGGAAAGGACTGAGGCTTCCATGACTCAACAGTGGTTATGTGGACAATTTGGGAGGGAGGGCGGGGCAAGTGTTCCCAGACAAAGCAACAAAAAGGCAGCTCCTTTCTGTGGGGCTGTGGAGAGAGGAAGTAGAAGCCAGGATGCTAGGGCTCTCCTCCCTCCGTGCCCCTTCCCCCCGTGTGGCCTAAGAAAGTTGTACCCCGCATCTGGGCCTCAGCTTACTCTTCTGTCAAATGGGCATAATGCGCCTCACACTAAATGGGCATCAGGAATCACGAAGGAAGGGGCTAAAAATGCACGTTCCTGGGCTGAGTGTCCCTAAGTGTCTCAAGGGGTGGATGTCAAGTGGGTGTAGCCGAGGAATGTGCATGTTTATCTAACACCCCAGAGGCCTCTGATGAGAGCCCTGCACCCTCACTTTGAGAAGCTCCTCCCAACTCACTAAGATTGCGGGCAGGCCCTTTGGACTCTGCTGAAGCAGAACTACTCTTTACCCAGGTCTCCAAGCCCTGGCGCTCGTCATAGAATCCGGGCGGCCCCCTTGGGCTACACCTTCGCCAAACACAAACTGCTGAGTCCCTGGCATGGTCACCATCCCGGAGACCTGATTCGAAGTCCCCCAGGGTCTTGGAGCATCAACTGAAAGGCATCAAGGACCTGTGTAGGGGAGGGGAGCCCGATGGCCTGGGGAATGCTCAGAGCTCCCTCCAGGGGACCCTCTCGAGGCCAGGTTATTTCTGGGGCCTCAGCCACCTGGCCTTGTGCTCCTCCTCACCTTGGTCAATATTTATTTCTTCTCTGCCTCCAGCAGCCTGATATTTGCTTAAAGGGCAGGTACAGACGTGGCAGACCTTGCACTCATCTCTCTGGCGTTTCTGTGTGGCTGTCCAGTCTTCGGCACGTTAGGCTCACCAGGCAGCCTGCCTCTGCCCCAGACTCCAGTACAGGGCCCGCCCGAGGCCTTAGGAGAACTTTCTCTCATCACCCTTGACTCCACTATCCCTTGGAGACCCCCCTGAACCTGTCCTCTGGCTCCACACACATCGTGTCTGGACCGCAGGCCTAGAACTGAGGTACTCAGAACATTCTAAACGTTTCCCAAATCTCTTGGCTGCAGGACAGCTCCTGCTCCAAGTCCGAACAAGCTGCGGAGACGTTGTCGTGGAGAAAGGCCACATAGTTTGAAACAGACGTGAGCATCACTTTCTGTGAAATCAGATCCTGGCATTGGCTGAGGCCAGCAAGACCAAGACCAGAGCCACTAGGGACACTTTTGATAAATGTGTGAAGCCCTCGGATGGGTCACTGAACATTTATTTTTTTCCAAATCTGTTCAGATGCAATCTTCTAATTTTTGCCTCCTTCTAATCTCAGGGGTGTATTTCAGACAGAGAATTCCTTGGCTCTTTCCTCCCCAGTCCTGCACTTCACAATACATATTGACTCTTGAACAAGGTGGGTGATTAGGGGCACCAACCCCCTGTACAGCCAAAACCTACATATTAACTTTTGACTCCCCAGAAACCTAACTACTAACAGCCTACTGTTGACCAGAAGCCTCACCGATAATATAAACAGTCTATTACCACACATTTTATAGGTTATATGTATTATAGCCTATATTCTTGCAATAAAGTAAGCTAGAGGAAAGACTATGTCATTAAGAAAATCATAAGGAAGAGAAAATACATTTATAGTCCTATACTGTGTTTTTTTTAATGTTTCTTTATTTCTTTATTTTTTGAGAGACAGTGTGCATGTCTGCGCATGGGGGAGGGGCAGAGAAAGAGAGGGGTAGAGAGAGAATCCCAAGCAGGCTCCAGGCTATCAATGCAGAGCCTGAAGTGGGGCTCTATTCCACAAACTATGAGGTCATGACATAGCCAAAATCAAGAGCTGGACACTTAACTGAGTCACCCAGATGCCCCTATACTGTATTTACTGACAAAAATCCAAGTTTCAGGGTGCCTGAGTGGTTCAGTCGGTTAAGCGTCTGACTTTAGCTCAGGTCATGGGTTTGTGGGTTCGGGCCCACTTTAGCACGGTTCGTGGGTTCGGGCCCACATCAGGCTCTGTGCTGACAGCTTGGAGCCTGGAGCCTGCTTTGGATTCTGTGTCTCCCTCTCTGCCCCTCCCCAGTCATACTCTGTCTCTGTCTGTCTCTCTTTCTCTCTCTCTCTCAAAAATAAGTAAGCATTAAAAATTTTTTTTTCAGGTTTCCCTATGTCCCTCTCACAACCTCTCCAGCCTTACAAAACCATGCATAGTGGTCAAAACCGGGACCTTGACCTTTCACCTTAATCAAACTAAAGACCCTGTTAAGAACCTCCTATGATTTTACACTAATGTCCTTCTTTTGCTCCAGGAAAGCATTGAAGACCCCATATTTTCACTTACTTGTTTTCACTCTGGTGTCCTGCTGTCTGCCACAGTCATCCCTTCCTTGTCTTTCAGGATCTGGCTGCCCAGAGAGAGTATTGATCAGTTACTTTGCTGAACGTCCCTTAGTGCAAGCCTGTCTAAGTCTTCTCGTGATTGGGTAGAGGTCATGCATCCCAGGCAAGGGCAGCCCAGATGAAGCTCAGAGTGCCAAACTGCAGGGTCATGGCAGTGATGAGTCTTCTGTACTGATGGCCTGAATCTGTGGTCAAATGATCTCTGAAGGGCTTGTCTTCTGTAGGATTAAATCTAAGCACCACCCTCCGACTAGTTAACAAACTGGGAGAGATGCCTTGAAGCTACACAAATCCTTTTTCATTTTTTTTTTAATGTTTTATTTATTTCTAGGAGGGAGAGAGAGAGAGACAGCGTGAGCAGGGGAGGGTCAGAGAGAGAGGGAGCCACAGGCTGAAATAGGCTCCAGGCTCTGAGCTGGCAGTCAGCACAGAGCCCGACGTGGGGCTCGAACCCACGAACCGCGAGATCATGACCTAAGCGAAAGTCGGACGCTTAACCGACTAAGCCACCCAGGCACCCCAATCCTTTTTCATTTTAAACCTTCCACAGATTCTAGCATCTACCAGTAGATCTGGTCTGTAGCAGTCATCTCTGCCTGACGCTGATTTTCCCCTTCCCTTCTTCCTTCCACATTTATTCACTGAATTTCCATTGCAAGAAAGAGCTGTCACTTCTGCTCCATTGACTTATTTTTTTAATTAACATTTATTTATTTTTGAGAGACAGAGTGAGACAGTGCATGATTGGGGGAGGGTCAGAGAGAGAAGGAGACACAGAATCTGAAGCAGACTCCAGGCTCTGAGCCAGCATTCAGCACGGAGCCCGACACGAGCTCAAACCCATGAACTCTGAGATCATGACCTGAGCTCAGAGTCAGACACTTAACCGACTGTGCCACCCAGGAGCCCCTCCATTGACTTATTTAATCAAGTAGTTATTGATATCAGTAAGGACTCATGGATATTTTATTCTGTTAGTTATACTCCAATACTATCATTATTTATTTTATTGTTCATACGATTCCAACCCCAGCTGCTGAGATCTGTGTTCTTTCAACAGGCCCCCAGCTTTTTACGGTTTCACATGAAGTTCCAGGATTTGTTACTGGCCTTGCTCAGCTAATTGTTAGATATCCTTATTTGTGTTCTTCCTAGATTGTGATCTCCTGTGGTCCCAGATTATATCTTCTGTTTGATCTCAGTTATGGGCCAGAATGTGCTCAAAACTTACTCCTTGGTTAACTGGTGTGTTTATAGACCTGGTTCTTTGGAAGACAGTCCTACCCTTTGGAGCTTGGATGTTTTGATTGTTGTGTTGGGAGCTGGTGAAACTAGCAGGACCCAGTAAGCTCCAAGTCTACTGTCTTCTACAGGTCATGTTCCTTCTACCTTCATGGCTCTGCAGTGAACACCTAGAGTTAAAAGCCCCAGAAAACCCAACCCATGTTGACCTTAGCTGCCTTTGCCTGGCATGTGGATACTGCCAAGATTTCATGATTGATAACATTGGCCCTTGTCAGAGAGCTTCACATGATGTTACCAACAACTGAGAAAGCTGGGAAGTTTCTTAGTTTGGGTTCCCCCAGAAGCTGACATTGTTATAAGGATTCAAGTACAAGTACTTTTTTGGGGACGAGATCTCACTGAAGAGTGGGGAAGTGAGAAAGGAAATGGAGGGCAGCCACCATTGTATCATCAAGTACATCATCACGACGTGCCCCTGGAGCTCAATCCTGCTGGAGAACCCACAGGGAGGGAGTATAGAAGATGTATCTAAGAGCTTTCCTGCCCCTCATGAGCTGGGGTATTTATATACCAGCTCCTGTTAGTTTTTGGTTTTTGACTTTTCCCAGGCATGTTAAAATTCTATCACATCTAAGCAGGCAAGAGTGACCTCTCACTATTAGAGAAAGTCCTCAGGCAAAGTTGTGCTTGGAAATGGTAAGGGTCTTCTGTAGGACGTAGATGAAGCGCCAATAGCGCCCACTACAGGCATATCGCAATTTTACAGATGAAGAAACAGGTTCAGAGAAATGGTACTAAGCGCTGGTAACTGAAGCTATGATTTGGGCAAGGATTATGTTAAATGGTTCTAAGTTTCCACCAACTTTGAAACCTTCTTACTTTGCCTCTGCTTCTCATGGTTAAGTTTCTCCTTTGGTGCTCACTTCTTCCAAGGTGGACTGGCCTGGAAATGGGTACATATTTGTACAGTGTCACAACCCATCAGAATGAGTGATGGTTTGGCCTAATGTCTTGATAGTTATACGTTCATTGTTTGAGTTGGATGGAGACAAGACCCTGTACTATTTCAGGCTTGAGTTATGTCAACCCACCAATAAGCAGTGTTAAAAGATGAGGCAAATAAATGGAAGAAACTCCCGGTTTCTTGTTTGCTTAGACTGCTGGGCTGACAGAGAACCTATTTAATCTCTAGTTGCAGGTTCCTCTGATACTTCCAGAAGCTAGAATTTCCCAGCCCTGCAATGCACTGTGGTGTGTCTCAGCTTCTCCCTGTTTCCCTCCTTACCTCAATCTCCCAGACCTAATTCTTGATTCTTAGCCTGACTCCCTGCCCCTCCATATACCTGCTGGTGAACTTTTGCATTTGGCCGTCCTTGAATCTGGAGAGGGAATCTGGGCCAGGAGATCTGGGCTCTGCCAACAGCACCAGCCTCCGTTTCCCACAGAAGGAATCCGAGTGTTGCAGGGGAAATTACCCTTCGCAGGTCCATCTCCTAGGAATGCCTGGAACATCAAAGTGGATAAAGTTACAAAAGGATTGTCACCACCCAGGGCCTGGCTGATTTCCTGGGCTTGAGGCTTCCAAAGACATAAACAGACAATAAGCGTATAAAAAGAAGCCCTCCCCGCCCCCCCTGGTATTCAGGAACACATGAATTAAGACAAGATACTAGTGATGGGGAAAGGGTGTCTAGCTAACAAGTTGACACTAGGTATTTCAGGAGTCCTTCCTTTTATTGTACTTTGCCTTATTGCCCTTTCCAGATAGTGTATTTTTTTTTACAAATTGAAGGTCTGTGGCAACTCTGTTGAAAAGGTCTACCAGCACCATTTTCCAACAGCATTTGCTCACTTTGTGTCTCCGTATTACATTCTGATAATCCTAGCAGTGTTTTAAACTCTTTCATCATTATTATATTTGTTACAGTGATGTGTGATCAGTGGTTATGACCTGCTGAAAGCTCAGATAATGGTTAGCATTTTTATGTTATTTTGATTTACTTTTTTAAGTGCTGACACTTAAAAATTTTTATTTTGAATTCCAGTATAGTTCACATACAGTGTTATATTAGTTACAGGTGTACAGTGTAGTGTTTCAACACTTTCATACATCACCCTGTGCTCATCACAAATGCCCTCCTTAGTCCCCATCACCTAGTTTACCCATCCTCCTTTCCACCTCCACTATGGTTAGCATATTTTATATTTTAGCACTAAAATATTTTATAACTAAGGTATGTACATTGTTTTTTAGACATAATGCTATTGCACACTTAATAGACTACAGAATAGTATAAACATAACTTTTACATACATTGGGAAACTAAAAAATTCATTTGACTCACTTGACCGCAGGGATCTGGAAACAAGCCAGCAATACCTTTGGGGTATACCTGTACACTGAAAAATGTTTGTATCCAAAATCCAGAGAACCACTTCTTAAATTTATAGAGACTCTAGCACACCAGCATAAGGAAGTAGGTATGAATGAGGCTGTTTACCAAAGTAGCACTTCTCAACCATCTGTAGGCAAGATTCAGTTTTTATTTCCAATCGGTTGCAAATTTGTACATTTTTTTATTTTACAATAAAAATGAATTACTAGAGTATGACATCTTATTTTATTTTATTTTTATTTTAGAGAGAGTGAAAGCGTGAGCAGGAGACAGAGGCAGAGGGAGAGAGAGAGAGACAGAGAGACAGAGAGACAGAGAGAGAGAGAGAATCTTAAGCAGGCTCCCTGCTTAGTGCAGAGCCCAATGCAAAGCTTGAACCCATGACCCTGGGATCATGACGTGAGCCGAAATCAAGAGTCAGATGCTTACCTGACTGAGTCACCCAGGCACCCCAAGAATGAAATTTTAAAAGTCAAGACTTACAAAATACAAGACTCTGATTTTTATTGTGGGATT
The DNA here is from genome assembly GCA_017311185.1 of Proteles cristata cristata. NCBI lineage: Eukaryota > Metazoa > Chordata > Mammalia > Carnivora > Hyaenidae > Proteles > Proteles cristata. The sequence continues at coordinate 786,353 of JAESUZ010001396.1, forward strand.
CAACATAATGTTATTCTGCCAAATCAAAGCTTCTCAGCGCTTACCCCCAGTTTCTATTCATACCTGCACGTACATTGGGAATAAACAGCTTGCCCACCAGCACCAGGTGTTGGAGAACTGTTTTTGAGTAGGACTGCTCTGGTGTGTTCCTTGAGGAACAAACAAAATCAGAAAGAACCTAAACATTTATCAAGAGAAAAATGACCACACAAACATTTTATGTCCATATTATAAAATCTGTGCAATAGTAAAATATAAAGACATGGGATTTATGAGACCTGATGGGGGAAAGTGGCTGCAACACTTCAGTGAGTGGAGAAAAACAACAACAAACAAGCTGCAAAAATTATACACAGTTTTCTCATGTGTTAAATGTAAAAAAATCCACAACAAAAAACAACACTACTTCCTATAGGTATAAAAATATGTATGAAAATATAAAAGAAGGAACTGGAAATGCATGTCTCTGGTAAAGGGGGAATCTTTGGCAATGCTTTAATTTTTATGAAAAGAAGGCATTTAAATATTACTTGCATAATTAAAATGAATTTAACGTCTAGGCAAGGTTGAGCTAAGGCAAATAAAAGCATCTCCTCACCTGCTAAAGTTACACTGGAAACCAAATGCTTTTTAAGTTTATATACTTATTTTGAGAGAAAGGGAGAGAGTGTGCATTTGTGGGGGAGGGACAGAGAGAGAGGGAGAGAGAGAATCCTAAGCAGGTTCTGTGCTCTCAGTGCAGAGCCTGACATGGAGCTTGATCTCATGAACCATGAAATCATGACCTGAACCAAAATCAAGAGTCTGACCCTTAACTGACTGACCTACCCAGGTGCCGGTGGAAACCAAATATTCTGAACTCTTCCCTACCTCTATAAAGAGGAACACACCACCCACTCTGCTGTTAGGGTGCAATATGGATTGGATGAACAGTAAGTATCAAGGGCAAACTCACATAATAAAGATGGCCCTAGTGGTAGCCTGAGAGGTTGGGAGAGTTGCTGGTTGGTTAGTTACATACGAGCCCCCTGTGAGGTGGCCAGAGGCAGAATAAAGGATTTGGATTTTACATTCAAACATAAAGTAAAACTCTAACATATGACTTCTGAACTGAGGGTAGATTGACCTCAGGTATTCAGTCTTGGGTCCCTCCTGAATCCTGGCTCAAATGACAGTAAAAGGAGACAAAATTCAACAAAGATGGAGAGAATGGAGCCAGAAAGCTAACGGAAGAGCTGTTGATGGACTTAGCAGACAGGAGGCAATGGAATCCTTAGCCAGCAGCGGGGAAGTGGAAAGTTACATGACTTAAACCACAGAACCCCCAAAAGGCCCTTTTATTTTCCTCCTCCCTGGGTTGTTTAGTCCTAGAGTTGTGACATTTTGTGATGATTTACCTTTATACGAATCTTTCAATATGGAAAATTACTTCCTTCCATCCTGGTGGTTTCATTGTATAATTTCCTGGATAATCTCCTCCCTTACTCTTTTCTCTGTTCTTTTTCTGAAACTTTTCTTAGCTGGATGTTAGACCATCCGGATTAATGCTGTATTTTTCTCTCTCAGTTTCTAGGTTATCATTTTTTGTTGCTGTTCTACTTTTGGAAAATGTCATCAACTTCATCTTCTAATGCTTCTATCGGATTTTTTTTCCCAATTAAATGCACATGTAGTTATAAGAAATAATACAGAGAGATCCTGTGTACGTTTTATCCCTCTCCCTGTTGGTAATGTCTTGCAAAACTATAGTACAACATCGCAGCCAGGACATTGACATTGTTACAGTTGAGATACAGAACACTTCTGTCATCAAAGAATCTCTCCCGTCGCACAATTGTAGACCTGCCCCTTCCTTCCTGCAGCCATTCTTCTCTTAACCTATTTCTATAATTTTGTCATTTCAACAATGGGATCATAAATGAACTCACACAATGAAGATTCACTCAGGTTATTATTTACCAATAGTTCATTCTTGTTTATTTCTTAGTAGTATTCCATAGTATGGATATACTACCATTTCTTTACCTATTTGATGTATGCATGATATATCTGTTCCCATTCTTTTTCTTTTTTTTAAGTGTATTTATTTTGAGAAAGAGAGAGAGAGTGAGTGAGGTAGGGACAGAGAGAGAACCCCAGGAAGGCTCAGTACTGTCAGTGAAGAGCCAGATGCAGGGCTTGAACTCACGAACCGAGAGATCATGACCTGAGCCAAAGTTGGACACTCAACCCACTGAGTCAGATGCTTAACTGCCACCCAGGTGCCCCATTATTTATAGTGTATCTTTTTGAGTAGGTGTTTTTGGTGATTGCTCTAGTTATTACATTGTATATATGTAACTTATCACAGTTACTTACAGTTGTTTATTATAGTCTACTTACTTCCTTTACATCACTTTCCAGTAACTATTTATAGTATGATTGTATTAGAAATTTTGCCCATATACATTAAAGTTTTCTCCTTAAATGTTTATTTATTTTTGACAGAGAGAGATACAGAGTGTGAACAGGGGAGAGGCAGAGAGAAGAGGGAGACACAGGATCCAAAGCAGACTCAGGGTCTGAGCTGTCAGCACAGAGCCTGATGTAGGGCTCAAACCCCTGAATTGTAAGATCATGACCTGAGCTGAAATCAGACCCTTAACTGACTGAGCCACCCAGACATTCCCATGTACATTTAGAACAACATCAGACAGTGTTATGATTTTTGCTTCAACTATCAAACTTCATTTGAACGACTCCAGAGGCGATAGAGAGTCTATCTTATTAGCTCATACTTTTGCTTACTGTTTCTTTCTTCTTCTTGGTGTTCTAAGATTCCTCCTTTTATTGGTTCTTTTCCCATTTAGAAAACTTCCTTCAGTCAATCTCTAGGGTAGGTCTGCTGATGACAAAGTCTTAGTTTTTCCTCATGTGAGAATGTTTTGATTTCCCCTTGATTCCTGAAGGATATTTTCACTGGATGTAAGAGTCTGGGTTGACAATTCTTTTCTTTCAGCTCTTGAAAAATGTGCCACTTCTTTCTGGTCTCCTGGTGAGAAATCCACTGTCATTCAAATCCTCGTTTCTGACGAGAAATATTTTTCAGATGGGAAATCCACTGGCTCATGCAAAATCCTACTGTCATTCACATTTCTCCATACAGATAACATGTCATTTCTCTCGCTGTTTTCAAGATATTTTTGTCTTTAGTTTACAGAAGTATGATTATGGTGTGTCTTGGTATGAATTTTTTTAGGTTTATCTTGTGTGAGGATCTTAAAGCTTCTGGAATCTATAGGATTATGTCATCAGGATTCTGATGACACAAATGTTAGATCTTTTGTTACAATCCTACAGGGCTTGGAGGCTTTGTTCTTATTAAAGCCCATTCTCTCTCTGTTATTCAGATTGGGTATTTCTATAGTGCTATCTTCCAATTTTTCTTGCAAGGCTGCTTTTCCCCCAGTCCTTTGGTTAAAGAGCAAGGATTTCTTGGGGCTTCTTTTGGTGTATGCCTGTTGCGTTTTCTGGGTTTTGGGCTTCTCAGGAAGCTATATATAAGGCATAAAGAAAAACCTAGAAACTTACTGCCATGTCATTTTTTGGGAGTTCCATGTCCCCTAATCATGTGCCTCTTCTCTCCACCTTTCAGGGCCTTCTTATGTTTCTTCTTCTTTTTTTTTTTTTAAATGTTTATTTCTTTATTTTTAGAGAGAGAGAGACAAACACACACACACATGCACACAGAGAATCCCAAGCAGGCTCTGCTGTGCTGCTAGCCCAGAGAGCCTAACTCAGGACTTGATCTCAGGAACCACAGGTTCATGACTTGAGCTGAAATCAAGAGTCTGTCACTTAAGTGACTGAGATACCCAGGTGCCCCATATTTCTTTTACATATAATATTCAGGGTTTCAGTTGTATTCAGAAGGAAGACTTGAGAGAAATGTGTTTACTGCCTCTTCCTGGAAACAGAAGTCCACTTCTATTGCATTTAAAAATTTTGGCTGTCATACTTTTAACTTCCAAAGATTCTTGTTTTCTAATTGCTACCCTTTTTCCTGGCATCTTGTTGCTGTTTCTTGGATGCATTATTTTCTTATACCTCTCTGATGCTCAACCTGTAGTTATATTAGAGAAAAGGTTTTCTGCTTCCTACACTGTTTTGTTTCTTCCAGATTAGTTTTTCCTCTGTTTTGGGGTTCCTCCCCATCTCTAAATAGACTTAACATTTTCAGAGTGGTGATGGTCACTGGGGCAGGGACAGAGGCAGAAGGGCACAGGGAAGGAGTGAGAAGATGTGAGATGTGAGATTTCCTTGTTGTTGTTTTTTTTAGAGCTGAAGTCAGACGCTTAACCGACTGAGCCACCCAGGCACCCCCCCTCCTTTTTTAAAAATGATTATTCATTTTTGAGAGAGAGAGAGAGAGAGAGCATGAGCGGGGGAGGGGCAGAGAGAGAGTGGGACAGAGGATCTAAAGCAGGCTCTATGCTGATAGCAGTGAGCCCAATGAGAGGCTCAAACCCATGAACCATGAGATCATGACCTGAGCTGAAGTTGGATGTTCAATGTACTGAGTCACCTGGGCACCCCAGAGATTTCCTTGTTGATTACACATTGGCTGGAGAAGATGCAGAGCTGGGGAATACCTGTCTGGGAGGATGGGCTAAGGCCAGAGGCCCACCCATTTCCTGGGCCTGCCCTAGCACTCCAATGGCATTGTGTTTTTAATTTAAAGTTTCACTCATTCATTTCTGGTATATTAAAAAGCAGTTGACTTTTATGTATTGACCTTGTGTCCTGTAACCTTCTATAAATGCTTCTTAGTTCCAGGAGTCTTTTTGTTGATTATTTCAGATTTTCTACATAGACAATCATGTCATCCATAAGCAGTTTTAGCTTTACTTTTTTCTGCGTGTATTGTGTGATTTTTTTCTTTTTTAGTCTGTTGATGTATGGCTTACATCAACTGATTTTCAAATGTTGACCAGCCTTGCATACCTGGGATAAATTCCAATTAGTTGTTGTGTATAATTTTTTAATAAATTATTGAATTTAATTTGTTAATATTTTGTTGAGGGTTTTTGCAGCGATGTTCATGAGAGACAGTGGACTGTAATTTTCTTGAAGTATTTTTGTCTGGTTTTGGTAGTAAGGTAATGCTGGCCTCATAGAATGAGTTAGGAAGTATTCACTCTGTTTCTATACTCTTGAAAGAGATTTGCAGAGAATTGTTCTAATCTCATCCTTAAATGTTTGGTAGAATTCATCAGTGAAACCATCTGGGCCTCATGCTTTCTACTTTGGAGGTTATTAATTACGGATTCAATTTATATAATAGGTACGGGCCTATTCAGATTGTTTCTTTTTCTGTGAGTTTTGACATGTTATGTCTTTCAAGAAATTGGTCCATTTCATCTCAGTTATCAAATTTGTGGGCATAGACTTGTTCCTAGTATTCCTTTATTACACTTTCAGTGTTCATGGGAACTGTAGTGACATTCTCTCTTTCATTTCTGATCTTGCAAGTTGTGTCTTCTCTCTTTTTTTCTCAAAAAAATTTTTTTAATGTTTATTTATTTTTGAGAGGGAGAGAGAGACAGAGTATGAGCAAGGGAGGGGCAGTAAGAGAGGGAGACAGTGAATCTGAAGCAGGCTCTAGGCTCTGAACTGTTAGCACAGAGCCTGATGCGGGGCTCAAACTCACAAACCATGAGATCATGACCTGAACCCAAGTCAGATGGTCAACCAACTGAGCCACCCAGATGCTCCTTCTTTCTCTTTTGTCTTAGTCTGGTTATATTTCATTTTATTGATCTCATTAATTCTTTTTGATCTTTTCAAGGATCAAAATCAGTTTCAAAGAATTGATTTTCTCTATTGATTTTCTGTTTTCAATTTCATTGATTTATGCTCTCATATGCTCTCTTATTTGTTTTCATTTGTTTAGATTAAATTTTCTCTTCTACCTCTAGTTTCCTAAGGTAGAAATTTAGATTGTTGATTTTAGCTCTTTCTTCTTTTTCAATATATGCATTCAATTCTCTAAATTTCTGTTGTGAGTACTGCTTTCATTGCATCCTACAACTTTTAATAAGTTGTGTTTCCATTGTCAAAATATTTTTAAGTTTGCTTTGAGGTTTCTTCTTTGACTCATTGTTATTCATGAGTGTATTGTTTAATAGCTGCATATTTGGGGGATTTTCCAGTTATCTTTGTTATTGATTTCTAGTTCAGAGTTTAGGAGGGCAAGATGGCGGAAAGTAAGGAACTCCATACTTGCACTCGCGCCCATACATCACACAGAAAAGATCTGAAGCCATTGGAAACCTTACAAAACCTGAGACACTGGGAGAAAAAGGACACAGAATCCACGGAGAAAGCCTTCTAACGTGAGTGTGAACCGGGGAAGATAAAACTGGGCCGGGAACGGAGACTCCAGGGTGGGAGGCGATCCCCCTCTACCCTCTACGGGGAGTGAGAGGGGAAAAGGAGAGAGTCCGAAACAGAAAAACCTCCGCTCAGTGCATAGAAAGACCGTACTTGCCAAATACCTGCACACCAGGTCCCCTCGCGCCAACTGGTCCTGGGGGGGGGGGAGCTGAGCACACAAACTGCTTCTTTGTGCCGCTCCTGGAGGATGGATTTCAGAGCAGCGGCGCGCCTGCCGCCATTGTAGCTCCCGGGCGGCTGGGGCCCCTGAAAGAGCCGCGCTGACACCGGGGGTCCGCGCTCCTGGCTGGCTGGAACTCGAGAGGGAAGGCAAAGAGCTAAAAACTGGGAAATTTGCCTGTGAGTTCGTGTTTCGGGTGACGAGCCATAGAGGGACCCGGTTTTCCTCACTCCAGCGGGCTCGGGCTACGGGACCCGGCAGGCAAGCCCCCGCGCATGCGCACCAGCCCAACCCAGAGAAGGAAGCAGCGATCCTGACTCCGCCCCCAGAGCTCAGCAGGGAGCCTGGAATAGCCCAAGGGGGTTGTCTGGGAAGCTGTGTCTAAGGCAATTTCAGCGGGGCGCGGACTGGGATTTGGAGATTGGAACTGGCCTGGGTTGAAGAGTGCAACCAACTTCGGCTGCGTCCCCGGAACGGGGAGTTGACACGCCAAGAAAGCGAGCTGCAGCGCGGGGTTCAAGAAGGGACTGGAGCACCGTCACTCTCCTCCCCACAATCGCCAAGGCAGAACCCCCGCCTGAGGCATCGGATCACGCCACGCCCATCCCTGCCTGAGAGGTGCCCTCCTCCCCTTTTTTTCCTCTTTCTTTTTTCCTTTTTTCCCCCTTTTTTTGTTTTTTTCCTTTTTCTTCTTTCTTTTTTTTTCCCTTTCTTTTCTCTTTTTTTCTTCTTCTTTCTCTTTTCTCGCTTTTTTCCCCAAAACACTGACCTGATTAACTCTGGTCGCCAGCTTGCTTAAACAATCACAACGAGTCCATTCTGTAAATGTAAATTCTACACCTATCGACATTTTCAGCTATTTCTCTCAGGAGTAATTAGACTATATAGTTTCTCTAGATAATTCCAGCATCCTTCTCTCACCTATCCAACCATATTCTACCCTTTACCTCTTTGAAAAAAGCTTCTTATCCCTTCTGTCTGTTCATTCTATTTCCAATTCTGCCTCGTCTTGCCCTGCCTTCTCTCTTTTTCTCTATGCTCTTCAACCAGCACTGCATACACACGGCTATTTAACTGTAGCTGGGAAATCCAGGTATATGCTTTAAACCGTTCTTTGTCCATCGGTTTTCTTCTTTTTTCCTTTTCTTTTCCCCTTTTTGACCCTTTTATGTATTTTATACTCCCTATTATTCGCCCTCCCTCCTCCGTCTTTTCTCTTAACTTTTTCGTTTTCCCTCTCGCTTTGCATGTTAGTTGAATTAGCCTGTGCGTTTGTGTGCTCCTGCTCCCTGTGTGTTTGTCTGTCTGTTTTCTTTTCCAGGGCTACCTCAAGAAACAAGCTAGAGTACACAAGGTGAAGAGTCCCAAATATCACTACGAATAGGAAAATAAAATAACTAAGGTCCCAACAAGAGAGACCGAGGGATACCATTCAAAAAACAATCTCTGAAAGGATAGGCCCTGGAAAGTCAAAGAGTCTTCTTGGATATAGCAGCGCTCATAGAAACAGAGAGCATAACAGGTCTTTAAAACCAATAAGAGCCAGAAAGCCAACTAAAATGACGAAACGAAAGACCTCTCCTCCAAAGAAACTCCAAGAAGAAATGACAGCTAATGAACTGCTCAAAACAGATATCAGCAGCATAACTGAACGAGATTTTAGAATAATAATGGTAAAATTAATAGCAGGGCTTGAAAAAAACATAGGGGACATCAAAGAAACTATGGCTACAGACAGAATGGAAAATAAAAATAGACATGAAGAATTTAAAAATGCGATAAATGAGATACATAATAAATGAGAGGCCTCCAATGCACGGATTGAAGAGGCAGAAAGGAGAATAAGTGATTTAGAAGACACCATTATAGAAAAACAAGAAACTGACAAAAAAAGAGACAAACTGATCCAGGAACAGGAAAGAAGAATTCGAGAGCTCAGCGATACAGTCAGACGCAACAATATCCGTATCATAGGAATCCCAGAAGAGGAAGAGAGAGGGAAAGGTGCTGAAGGAGTCCTGGAACAAATTATAGCAGAGAACTTCCCCAACCTGGGGAAGGAAGTAAATGTGGAAATACAAGAGGCTCAGAGGACTCCCCTCAGACGTAACTTGAATTGATCTTCTGCACGACATATCATCGTAAAAATGGCAAAATACAAGGACAAAGAGAGAATTTTGAAAGCAGCTAGGGAGAAAAGGGCCCTCACATACAAAGGGAAACCTATCAGAGTGGTGACAGACCTATCTACGGAAACGTGGCAGGCCAGAAAGGAATGGCAGGAGATCTTCAATGTGATGAACAGTAAAAATATGCAGCCAAGAATCCTTTATCCAGCAAGCCTGTCATCCCAAATAGAAGGAGAGATAAAAACCTTTCCAAATAAACAGAAATTGAAAGAATTTGTTACCACGAAGCCAGCCCTACAAGAAATCTTGAGGGGGATGCTCTGAAGGAAAGGTTGCAAGGAACAAAGATTCCAGAGACACCACCACAAACATGAACCCTACAAAAGATACAAAGACTCTAAACCCACATATTTCAATAATAACACTGAATGTAAATGGGCTGAATGCTCCAATCAAAAGACATAGGGTAGCAGAATGGATTAAAAAACAAAATCCATCTATATGCTGTCTACAAGAAACTCATTTTAGACGGGAAGATACCTTCAGATTAAAAGTAAGGGGATGGAGAAATATATATCATGCTACAGGAAATCAAAGGAAAGCCGGAGTAGCGATACTTATATCAGACAAACTGGACTTTAAATTAAAGACAATCACAAGAGATGAAGAAGGGCACTACATAATAATAACAGGGTCCATCCATCAGGAAGAACTAACAATCATAAATGTCTACGCACCGAATATGGGAGCACCTAAATATCTAAAACAATTAATCACAAACAGAAACAAGCTTATAGATAAGAATGTGCTAATAGCAGGGGACTTTAATACTCCGCTTACAGCAATGGATAGGTCAACCAGACAGAAAATCACTAAAGAAATAATGGACTTGAAAGACACATTGGACCAGATGGACCTGACGGATATATTTAGAACTTTACATCCTGAGGCCAGGGAATTTACTTTCTTCTCAAGTGCGCATGGCACATTCTCCAAGATAGATCACATACTGGGACATAAAGCAGCCTCAAGAAATATAAAAGAATAGAGATCATACCATGCACACTGTCAGATCACAATGCTTTGAAACTTGAAATCAATTACAGGAAGAAGTCTGGAAAACCTCCAAAACATGGAGGTTAAAGAACACCCTTCTAAAGAATGAATGGGCCAATCAGGCAATTAGAGATGAAATTGAAAAATATATGGAAACAAATGAAAATGAAAACACAACAATTCAAAATCTATGGGATGCGGCAAAGGCAGTCCTAAGAGGAAAGTACATTGCTCTCCAGGCCTATTTCAAGAGATCAGAAAAAGCGCAAGTCCAATATCTAACAGCTCACCTAAAGGAACTAGAGGCAGAACAACAAGAATGCCCTAAACCCAGTAGAAGAAGAGAAATAGTAAAAATTAGAGCAGAAATAAACGACATAGAGACCAAAGAAACAATTGAACAGATCAATGAAACCAAGAGTTGGTTTTCTGAAAAAGTAAACAAAATTGACAAACCTCTAGCCAGGCTTATCCAAAAGAAAAGAGAGAGCACACAAATAGACAAAATTATGAATGAAAATGGACTTATTACAACCAACCCCTCAGAAATACAAGCAATTATCAGGCAATACTATGAAAAATTATATGCCAACAAATTGGACAACTTAGAAGAAATGGACAAATTCCTAAACACACACTCACTATGAAAATTCACACGGGAATAAATAGAAAACTTGAACAGACCCATAACGAGTGAAGAAATTGAATCAGTGATCAAAAATCTCCCAACAAATAAGAGCCCTGGACCTGATGGCTTCCCTGGGGAATTCTACCAGACATTTAAAACAGAATTAATCCCAATTCTTCTCAAGTTATTCCAAAAAATAGAAAGCCAAGGAAAACTCCCGGACTCATTTTATGAAGCCAGCATCACACTGATTCCCAAGCCAGACAGAGATCCAGCAAAAAAAGAGAACTACAGGCCAAAATTCTTGATGAATACGGATGCAAAAATTCTCAACAAGATCCTTGCAAATCGAATCCAGCAACATATAAAAAGAATCATTCACCAAGATCAAGTGGGATTCATTCCTGGGTTACAGGGCTGGTTCAACATTTGCAAATCAATCAATGGGATACATCACATCAATAAAAGAAAAGATAAAACCATATGATCCTGTCAATAGATGCAGAAAAAGCATTTGACAAAATACAGCATCCCTTCTTAATAAAGACTCGAGAAAGTTGGGATAGAAGGAACCTACTTAAACATCATCAAAGCCATCTATGAGAAGCCTTCAGCTAACATCATCCTCAACGGGGAAAAACTGAGAACTTTCCCCCTGAGATCAGGAACACGACAGGGATGCCCACTCTCACCACTGTTGTTTAACATAGTGCTGGAAGTCCTAGCATCAGCCATCAGACACCAAAAGGAAATCGAAGGCATCAGAATTGGCAAAGAGGAAGTCAAACTTTCACTCTTCGCAGATGACATGATACTCTACATATTAAACCTGACAGACTCCACCAGAAGCCTCCTAGAACTGATCCAAGAATTCAGCCAAGTTGCAGGGTACAATATCAACGTACAGAAATCGGTTGCATTTTTATACACCAACAATGAAGCAACAGAAAGAGAAATCAAGAAACTGATCCCATTCACAATTGCACAAAAAAGCATAAAATACCTCGGAATAAACCTAACCAAGGATACAAGAGATCTGTATGATGAAAACTATAGAAAACTTATGAAGGACATTGAAGAAGACACAAAGAAATGGAAAAACATTCCATGCTCATGGATAGGAAGAATAAAGATAGTTAAGATGTCATTACTACCTAAGGCACTCTACACATTCAATGCAATTCCAATCAAAATTGCACCAGCATACTTCTCAAAACTAGAACAAACTATCCAAAAATTTGTATGGAACCACAAAAGACCCCGAATAGCCAAAGTAATCCTGAAAAATAAAACCAAAATGGGAGGGATCACCATCCCAGACTTAAGCCTCTACTACAAAGCTGTCATCATCAAGACAGTATGGTATTGGCGCAAAAACAGACACATAGACCAATGGAACAGAATTGAGAACTCAGAAGTGGACCCAAAAGTATACCGCCAACTAATCTTTGACAAAACAGGAAAGAATATCCAATGGAAAAAAGATTTCTAGTTCAATTCCACGTGGTCTGAGAACAGACATTACATGATTTCAATTCTTTTTTTTTTTTTCTAGGAGAGGGAGAGAGACAGCGTGAGCAGGGGAGGGTGAGAGAGAGAGGGAGACACAGACTCTGAAATAGGCTCCAGGCTCCAGGCTCTGAGCTGGCAGTCAGCACAGAGCCCGATGCGGGGCTCGAACCCACGAACCGCGAGATCATGACCTAAGCAAAAGTCGGACGCTTACCGACTAAGCCACCCCGGCGCCCCACATGATTTCAATTCTTGTAAATTTGTTGAGGTGTGTTTTATGGCCCACAGTGTGTTCTATCTTCGTGAATCTTTTCCTTGCGAGCTTGAGGAAAATGTGTATTGTGCTGTTGGTGGATGAAGCAGTCTAAGGATGTCAGTTGCATCCAGTTGAGATGTGCTGTTGGTCCAACCACGTGCATACTGCTCTGGATGTACTGCTATGTCCTGTTGGATCTGTCCATGTGACAACAGTGCTGCCAACTCAATATTTCTTTAGGAAAGCCTGCTTCACCACTTCCACCAATGACCGTGTCAGGCTGTATCTTCCTTCCTCAAGGCTCCTTCCTCCCCTCCCACACTCTTACTTCCAGGTTCAACAGCTGACTTTGCCTCATTTTGCTGAGAGATTAGAAGTCATCAGATCCAAACACACTCATCCTCCATATGTCAGACCCCATTCATGCACCGACACCATCTTCTCTCTCTTCCTGTTTGCTCCAACAAGGAGACATGTCATCTGCCAGTCTGGACAAATCCTTTCATCTTCATCCCTTCATCCCACCAGTTCAACGACTTTATTACTTCATTAATTTTTCTGATGTCTTTCCCCATCACCCATCTGCGATCTATCGCATCACCTCCACTGGTGTTTAAGTAGGTTGAGCATTCTCCATCTTAAAAAAAAAACACACCAAAAAACTCTCCTTGGAGAAGGTCACATCTTGTATGTGGTATTCTTGCCAAAAAATGCTTAACCTGAATCCAGTCATGAGGAAACAATCAGACAAAACCAGGGTGTGGGACATGCTACGTGACAGCTGGCCTGAACCCTTCGAGCATGCCAGTGCCATGAGAGACAAAAAAAGACTGGGGACTGTTTCAGATTAGAGGAGGCTATAGAGACGTGGCAACCAAATGGAATGCATGAAACTTGATTGGATCCTAGGCCAGGGGGAAGGAAAGCAGCTCCCAAGGACATTTTTGAACTGCTGGGCAAACGTGAATATGATCTGTTTATTAGATTATATTATTGATTCAGTGTTAAATTTCTTCAGGAGCAATATGGCACCGAGGTCACAAAGGAGAAGGGCCCTCTTCTTAGGAAAAGCATGTTTAAGTATTTCAAGGTATCTCCAACTTTATTTCCAATGATCCACCCCAAAATGGATATATATGGGTGTGTGTGGAAAGTAAATGTGGCAAAGTCTTAACAAATGATGTAGTAAAGATAAGAGATGAAGAGGTGTGTATGGTACTTTTCTTTCAACTTTCCTGCAGGCTTGACATTTTTCAAAATGAAACGCTGAGCAAAAATGAAGAATCTTCCCTTGATCCATATCTGCCGGCCTCTTGCTACATTAAGTATATTCGTCATCCAACTCAGTCAAACCTCTGGCCAGAGTCATCGACTCTCAGTGCGTCTACTCGCTCATGTCCCATTCATCCTTCCATCCATTCCTGGCAGGATTCTGTCCCATCATAGCAGTGTACCTGGTCTCTCTCTTCGTTGCCCTGTCACCTCCACGCTGGTAGCTGTGAGGGCAGTGTTCCACACACGTGGCTGCTTCCTTGCTTTGAAAAACCCTCCTCTCTCAACCTCAGGACACCTGTTGTCAGCTTTCCTTTTACCTTGCTGGCCTCTTCTTTGCTTGCTCTCTTTAAAAAATTTTTTTTAAATATTTATTTTTGAGACAGAGAGAAACAGAACGTGAGTGGGAAGGGGCAGAGAGAGATGGAATCTTCAGATTCCATCAGAATCTGAAGCAGGCTCCAGGCTCTGAGTTGTCAGCACGGAACCTGACACGGGGCTCGAACTCCTGAACCGCGAGATCATGACCTGAGCCAAAGTTGGACACTTAACCAACTGAGTCACCCAGGTGTCCTTGCTTGCTTCCTTTTTATCTCCCTGCCTCTCAATTTTTGCTTCCTTGAAGCTCAGGCTCTTTCTTCTTTAAATTCCTCCTTCGGTGAGTTCATTGATTGACTCCTACAGATTGAAAAACTGAATTTGTTCTAATGATGTCCAAATACGGGCCTCCAGCCTGGATCTTCCCCATACTGATGACTGGATGACTCCCTTACTTCACTTCCCTTCTTGGATATTTCACCAACATCTGAAATTTAACTTTTACTCATTTGTTCATCAACTGCGTGAGTACTGATTGAGCACCCACTATATCCCAGGCAACTGTTCTAATCACTGGGGACATGGGGAAAATGAGCCAGTTATGGCTATACCATTGGAGGACATTCTAACTGGCAGAAACAGATAACCAGCAAATACAGAATTCTATGGTAATTAAGGGCTATGAAGAGAATAAATGAAAATGGGGATGTATGTGTTCAAGAGTGTTTGGTGGACCTATATTTTGGGTGATCAGAGAAGGCCTCCGTGGGTGGGGGGGGAGGGAGGCTGTAAATTGAGATCAGAATGAGAAGCTGGGTCCTGTGTAAGAAGATTGAAAAGAGAATACTAGGTAGAGGTGAAGCTGGTTTAGATGCCCTCAGGTGGGAGTGTGCCTGGCATGTTCCAGACCTGAGATGTGCCCCCAGAAGCAGAATCTTGATCCCGTCTCTCTTTGTTTTGTATTTCTGAATGTTAGGGCATTTAAGATCTGCTCATCCATTCTATCTGAAAAACCTTCAACTGACCTTGAGTTCCTATTTTGGAATCTTCACATCAGGAATGGCTCCCTCTCTGGGCTAGAGAGTACTTTGATTCTTTTATGGGTCATGAGCCAGAATGCTAGGACAAGATGCAGGCATTTGTCAGGACTCTGCTAGTCCTTTTATCCTCCACCACATGCAAAGCCCCAATAATAATCCTGACATCTGTTTGAAGGGTGCAGGTTTCCAAAGTCCACTGGGTCTTGGCTCCACCCCCAACCCACCCCCATCCTCTGCAGCTGCTTTTGTGTTCTTGGAGACTGGAGGGGGACATGCGGGAGGGTCCTGGCACTCTCAGCTTGTAAGTGTCTCTCCCAGCAGAGTGGAAAGGGTGCTCTGACTCTGTTTTATAACCTTTCCGGGTAGAAATTGCAGCCAATGATGATAAAATCTTTGCACCTCCCTCAGGGCTGGATCCCATTAGGCCTTGCTAATGAGGCCAAAATCTATCTTTTCCTAAAAAGTGTATGTGTGGGAAACCACTCCTTAAATAGATTAGAGACATACTTGGAACTTTTTTTTTTTTTGAGTGGGCAACACATTCATATTTTGCTAAAATTTCATAAAGATTAAAAAGTGTACTCAAGAAGCCTTCTCCACACCATTGTCCCCAACCTCCTAGTTCCCAGCAGCCTCCACGCCCCATCCTGTGCTACAAATGCATTATCGTCACTGTCAGCTGCTGGTAGATCTTTGCGTGATGACCTACCAGGAACCTCAGAGTTGGTATAAAGATTATTTTAAGCTGTAGACATTTGAGATTCAACAGATGCAGAAGGAAGCCTTCAGAGTTTCCCTTATCTGACTACAAGTAGAAACTTCTAAGAAAGGAGGACTGTCATAAATTCTCTCTTGAGGGCAAACTCCGCTTCCAGAAGAAAGACCAAAAGAGTCAACCTGCCTTAAGTCCCCTCTCGAGGGGGGTTTTATGGCCATGAAGAACTGGGAAAGACCACCTGCACCTGTATAAACAAACATTATCACAGACCTTCTCATTTCTGGTTTGTTCTAAAAACCCATTTGTCTTTCTTAGACAAAAGTATTTGCTCTTCTCATAGAAACCTTTATTCTCCCTCCTTTGTCCCTGTGAAGTTAGGTATGTAAGTGTATATAAGGTCCAAATGCTAATGACTACTGTAAGTCACTCATCACTGAGTAATGAGCATGAGTACTGAGTAATGCATGTGTGTGTGTTACATGCTTTAATAAACTGTCTTTTCTCTTGCTGATCTGCATCTTGTGAATTTAAAAAAATGTTTATTTATTTTTGAGAGAGAGAGAGAGTGCATGTGGAGGAGAGAGACAGAAAGAGAGGGAGACAAAGAATGTGAAGCAGGTTCCACACTGTCAGCACAGAGCCCCACACAGGGCTCCAACTCATGAAGTGGGAGATCATAACCTGAGCCAACGTCAGATGCTTAACCAACTGAGTCATGCAGGCAACTTTGTCTCTTGTCAGTTTAATCTGCAGGTTCCTATTCACTAACTCTAAGAGGGTAGAGGACTTTTGCCAAGACTTTTTTGAGGGGATATATAAACAAATCTATTTCTCTGAATTTGACTTCTACACCTCTCATTTATTTTTTAGACACAAATGGTTTTGGACTGTACAGCTGTATGCATCTTGCTTCTTATTCCACTTAAAAATATATCCTGGGAACTTTCTTAATATTTTTTCAAAGTTTATTTATTTATTTATTTATTTTTTAATATTTTTATTTTATTTCTAGGAGAGAGAGAGAGACAGCGTGAGCAGGGGAGGGTCAGAGAGAGAGGGAATCACAGACTTGAAACAGGCTCCAGGCTCTGAGCTGGCAGTCAGCACAGAGCCCGATGCGGGGCTCGAACCCACAGCGAGATCATGATCTCGAACAGCGAGATCATGACCTAAGCGAAAGCCGGACGCTTAAGCGACTAAGCCACCCAGGCACCCCAAAGTTTATTTATTTTTGAGAAAGAGAGTGTGAGCAGGGGAGGGGAAGAGAGCGAGGGAGACACAGAATCTGGAGCAGGCTCCAGGCTCCGAGCTGTCAGCACAGAGCCTGACATGGGGCTTTTACTCATGAATGGTGAGATCATGACCTGAACCAAAGTTGGACATTAACCCACTGAGCGACCCAGGTTCCCCTATCTTGGGAACTTTCAATATCTGTTCATAGAAACCATCTTCATTACTTTTTTTTTTTTAATGTTTATTTACTTACTTCTGAGAGAGAGAGCACAAGCAGGGGAGGAGAAGAGAGAGAGGGAGACACAGAATCTGAATCAGGCTCTAGGCTCCAAGCTGTCAGCACAGAGCCCAACGTGGGGCTCAAACCCAGCTGTGAGATCATGACCTGAGCTGAAGTCGGATACTCAACCAACTGAGCCACCCAGGCACTCTTCTTCATTACTTTTTTTGTACCAGAATAGTATCCATTGTTGGTATGTTACATACCAACAAAAAAATAAATTAATTAAACAATAAATATAAACATAATAAATATTCAATATAAATAATTTAATAGATATTAATAGATAGATATTTAATAGATATTAATATTTATTAATATTTATTTAGGGTCATTTATTTAATGACCCTATTGAGGGGCATTTGGGTTGTTTCTGGTCAAGCAGTATTACAGTGAGGCAATAAATAACCATGTACATACATGGTTTTACATGTATACAAGTTTTTCTGTAAAATAAATACTTTGAGGTAGAAATGTAGGTTATGTACATGTGTAACTTTGATGGATTTTTGCCATCCTGCCTTCCACAGAGGATATACCAATATATATTCACACCCACAACATAGCTGAGTGGGAACGGAGACCTGGATGAGCAAGCCAGCCTTACCCCTGGGAACTAGAGGTGGAATAATTTACCTAGTTCCTTCAGCTTCCCTCAGAGCAAATTTAGGACAAGTTTTTTTTTTTTTTCCCCTAGATAACAATGGAAGGATTTTATTTCTTTTAATTAATCAATTAATTTTGAGAGAGAGAGAGAACCAGTGGGGGGAAGGCAGAGATAGAGGGAGACAGAAGATCCAAAGTGGGCTCTGTGCTGACAGCAGAGAGCCTGATGTAGGCTTCGAACCCAAGAACCGTGAGATCATGACCTGAGCCAAAGTTGGACACTTAACCCACTGAGCCACCCAGGCTCCCCAGGACAAGTCTTTATAGAAGAAGGGCATGGTGGGGGGCGCTGGGTGGCTTAGTCGGTTAAGTGTCCAACTTTTGCTTAGGTCATGATCTCGCTGTTCATGGGTTCGGCCCAATGGGCTCTGTGCTGACTGCCAGCTCAGAGCCTGGAGCCTATTTCAGAGTCTGTGTCTCCCCTCTCTCTGACCCTCCCCTGCTCATGCTGTCTCTCTCTCTCTCTCTCTCCTAGAAATAAATAAAAATATTAAAAAAAAAAAAAGAAGGGCATGGGGACTTTTGGCCTTCCCCCAAAGCAGCAATTAAAAGAAGGTCCATCCCTCTATAGAAATGAAGAATTGATTCAGGACAGATGTCAGGAAATTCAGGCGCCCAGGTGAGTTTTCCTGTGGATTCTTATAGCAAGCTGTGTTAGGGGTTCACTCTTTCCTTCCCCAAGCTCCCAACAAAGCTGCTTGGCTAAGGTGCATTCTCTGCTTCCTTAGCCCCTGTCATCACCCCTCAAGCCACCAGTAGAATGACTTCTTGGGGCACCTGGGTGGCTCAGTTGGTTTTGCATCCCATTTGGCTCAGTCATGATCTCACGGGTTCATGACTTCAATCCCTGCATCAGGCTCTCTGCTGTCAGTGCAGAGCCCACTTTGGATCCTGTGTGCCCCTCTCTCTCTGCCCCTCCCCTGCTCATGCTGTCTTTCTCCCCAAAATAAATAAACATGAAAAAGAGAGAGAGAGAGAGAATGACTTCTTATTGCAGCATCATTTACGGTAGAAACAACCTTGGTCCATTGTCAGATGAATGGGTAGAGAAATATGATAGCCATAGCTAGAGATAAAATGGAATACTATTCAGCCATAAAAAGAAGGAAATCCCTCCATTTGCGACAATGTGGAAGGACCTTGAGGACATTATGCTTAATGAAATAAGGTAGACAGAGAAAGACAAATACTGTATCGTCTCACTTATATGTGGAATATAAAAAAAATCAAACTCAAAGAAAAAGAGGTCTGATTTGTGGTTATCAGAGGCAGGGGTGTGGGGGTGGGAAATGGGTGAAGGTAGTCAAAAGGGACACACTTGCCGTTATAAGATAAATAAGTTCTGGGGAATGTGATGACTACAGTTAACACTGCTCTAGAGAACAGGAATGAAGGACAATTCCTTGGAGGCATAACTCTGAGATATTTCTCAGGTTTAGTTCCAGACCAGTACAAGAAAGTGAATATCTGAATCAAGTGAGTCCAAACGAAAGTTCTCGTTTCCCAGTGCAAATAAAAGTTATGCTCATACTATATGGTAGTCTGCTAAGTGTGCAATAGCAGTATGTCTAAAAAAACAATGCAGATCCTTTAATTAAAAAATACTTTATTGCTAAAAAAGGCTAACCGTCATCTGAGCTTTCAGTGAGTCATAATCCCTGATCACAGACCACCCTGACATATAATAATAATAAAAAAGTTTGAAATATTTGGAGAATTACCAAAATGTGACACAGAGATGCTAGGTGAGTAAATGGTGTTGAAAAATGGTGCCAATAGACGTGCTCGATGCAGGGTTGCCACAGACCTTCAATTTGTGAAAAAGTACCACATGTGTGAAGCACATTAAAGCCTAGTGCCATCCTGTGAGGTGTGCCTGTACTTTTCAGCTTTTAGCCGGAGATATAATTTATACACAATTAAATTCATTAATGCATTTTACGCCTTCAGTTCGATGACTTTTGACCAATACCTAGAACCTAAGCAAGATCTAGAGCCTGCCCACTGCCTCATAAAGTTTAGTTTCTCTTTGTAGTTTCCTCAATTTCAGGCAAGCATTGACCTGCTTTCTGTCACTCTAAATCAGTTTTCCTTGTTTAAAAATGTTTATATAATAGAATCATGGGGTAGGTACTCTTTTTCATCTAGCTTCCTCTATCCTGTGTGGTGATGTCCAGATTCATCCATGTTGTTTCATCTATGAGTAATTTTATCCTTTTTATTAGAATCTCTTCCTGTGTATATACCAAATTTTGTTTGCCCATATATTTTTAAATGTTTGTTTATTTTTGAGAGGGGCAGAGAGAGAGGGGGACAGAGGATCCAAAGCAGGTTCTGCGGTGCCAGCAGTGACACTGATGCAGGACTCGAACTCACGAACCATGAGATCATGACCGGAGCCAAAGTTGGATGCTCAACTGATTGAGCCACCCAGGCGTCCCATGTTTGTCCATTTCTTAGTTGATGGATGTTTGGATTGTTTCCAGTTATTAGCAATTGGGAATAAAACTTCTATGCACATTGTGTATAAGCTTTTCATTTCTTAAGATAACTTATGTATTTTATTTTTTTTGTTTTTTTGTTTTTTAATTTTTTTAATGTTTTTTAATTTATTTCTAGGAGAGAGAGAGACACAGCGAGAACAGGGGAGGGTCAGAGAGAGAGGGTGTCACAGACGGAAACAGGCTCCAGGCTCTGAGCTGGCAGTCAGCACAGAGCCCGACGCGGGCCTCGAACCCACAAACCGCAAGATCATGACCTAAGCGAAAGTCGGACGCTTAACCGACTAAGCCACCCAGGCGCCCCACTTATGTATTTTAATATAAACCTTCACAAACATTTGAGCCACTAGATCATGTAGAATTGACATGTTCAACATGGTGGTCACTAGTTATTTGCAGCTGTTTGTATTTATGCAGGTCTTTGGGGGGCCTTCATGTGGTTTTTGGCTCTTTGGTAAAATCTAAGAGTGGAATTCCTGGGTCGTATGATAGGTGTACATTTAAAAGAAACTTCAGTAGTTTCTGCGTGGTTGTACTATTTTAAGTTCCTGCCAGCAAGATGTGAGAGTTCCAATTGCTCTCCATGCTAGGCAACACTTGGTATTGTAAGCCTTTAAGTTTAGCCATTTCAGTGGGTGGTACCTGGTAACTTGCTGTGGTTTTGTTTTGCATTTCTCAGATGACTAATGATATTGAGCATCTTTTCATGTGCATGTTGGCCATTTGTCTATCCTTTGTGAAGTGTCAGTCCCTGTCTTTTGCCCATGTTTTGTCATTGGGTTGTTTGCCTTCCTGTTAGTGAGTTGTACATGTTCTTCACATGTTTTGAATGTAAGTCTGTCTGTCTGTCTGTCTTTATTTGAGAGCACAAGTGGGGTAGGGGCAGAGAGAAAGGGGCAGAGGATCTGTAGCGGGCTCTGCACTGACACCAAGGAGCCCCACATGGGGCTCAAACTTGACAGATCACGACCTGAGCCAAAGTAGGAAGCTCAAGTGACAGAACCACCCAGGTGCCCTCTCCCACCTCCCCCTCACCCCCCCGCCCCCCTTTTTTTAATGATCTACTTGTGAATATTTTCTCCCAGGCTATAGTTGGGTTTTTTTTTCAGAGTAGGAATTGTAATCCTGATGACGGCTGAAACTTCTCAGTAGCGAGCTGGTCTCTCTGCCCTCGCGCCCCACCGCCCCCCTGCAGCACCCCTCCACCCACTTCAAGTTCTTCCTTTCTTGCTTTGCAGATCAACTTATCCAGCTTCTGTCTCCAATTGTGCTCAAAACCCTCCAGTACTCAGTTAAAAAAAAAAAAAAAAAGGCAGAGAGAGTTGGGCTTCTTGGGAAAGAAGAGAATGTCTTTCTGCCCTTCTCATCTGTGGTATTCTCTCCCTTCCCCCCTGCCCCTCATTCCCTGCCCCTCATTCCCTGCCCCTCACCCAGCCCTGTACAAAAATCTCCTCCTGTTCATTCCTCTTTCTCCTCCTTAATCTCCTTTGCTGTTATTTTCCATTTATCTTGAAGTAAGGATTAATCTTTGAGAGTAAAATCAGCCCTTTCCCCAATTTGAAGGGAAATTTCTCCAATTTGGGGGGGATTTGCTTTCATGCAAAGTATTCTACCAGAAACTTCTCTAGGTCCAGTAGTGTCAGAACAAACGCTCAGAGATGGACACCTAGGAAATAAATCTTGCGCCTCCAGGGACCCCAAATTGCAGCTTGATGGCATAAAAAGAGGACCCAGACAGGTCACGTTGAGGAGCAAATTGTATTTCTTCTCCTGTCACATTCTCACCTGTGTGGGCTTCCTGCCCAGGTGTGGGCCTCCTGCCAGATTACATGATGAAAGTCTATGGAGGCTCTTATAAGCCTTCGTCTGTGTCAGTCACTTACCTGGGTAGCTTTTAGCTCTCCCTCTCTGTCTCTAAGCTTGGCTCTACCCATGAGACAGACAATGGTAGGTCTCAAAGTATGGCCCTCAGAACTGCAATCTGGGAGTCTGTGAGAAATGCAAGTTTCTTTTCTTTTCTTTTTTTTTATTTCTAGGAGAGAGAGAGAGACAGCATGAGCAGGGGAGGGTCAGAGAGAGAGGGAGTCACAGACTGAAACAGGTTCCAGGCTCTGAGCTGGCAGTCAGCACAGAGCCCGATGCGGGCCTTGAACCCACGAACCGTGAGATCATGACCTAAGTGAAAGTCAGACACTTAACCGACTAAGCTACCCAGGCGCCCCGAGAAATGCAAGTTTCTAACTACAGCAGTGGGCCTCATGTTGGAGAGAGAGCATCAGACCATGGTAGGGCTTGTTGGAACAATTAGAATAGAAATTGCTGGGGAGGCTTCAGAATCCCGCAGGTCTGGAGTGAGCCCGAGGAAGTGCATTTCTTTTTCTTTCTTTCTTTCTTTCTTTTTTTTTTTAATAGTTTATTGTCAAGTTGGTTTCCATATAACACCCAGTGTTCATTCCAACAAGTGCCCTCCTCCATGCCCGAGAATGTGCATTCCTAAATTTTTTTTAATGTTTATTTTTGAGAGAGAGAGAGAGCCAGAGCGTGTGTGGGGAAGGGCAGAGAGAGAGGGAGCCACAGAATCTGAAGTAGACTCCAGGCTCTGAGCTGTCAGCAAAAAGCCTGATGTGGGGCTCAAACGCACCAATCACGAGATTATGACCTGAGCCGAAGTTGGATGCTTAACCAACTGAGCGACCCAGGTGCCCCAAGAATGGGTATTTCTAACAAGTTCCTGCTTCGGGAATACACTTCGAGAAACACTGGTCCTGATTCATTCGGTCTGAGGCTGGGTGGGTGGGCCTGGGGGAAAGCCTGTGTTTGGAGAGCTCCCGGTGGTTCAGCTGAGATAGGTTACTCCTGGTCCAAGGGCTGATGTGCACAATTCTGGTGGTGCACACGGTGCTTGAAATACAGCATCTTTCCATAGGGCTTCTTCCTTCAGCGAATCTTTCTTTAGAGGCCAGCTCTGTGCGTCCTGTGTGCTCAGCTCATCATAAATTTCCTCCAAGGACCTGCAGGGCCCTCTGGGGGGTGGGGTGTGACTCTGAGTAGGCCTGGCCTCCCGGGGGGCTGGGCTGGGCTGGCATCATGTGCTTGGCCCTGGGTGCTGTGAGAGCTGTAGGAGGACAGCCCAGAGGAGTGAGTGTCTCTGGGTGGGGCCGCAGCCTCCTTGGCTGGAAAGAAACGTGTCTGTTCGTCAGTTCTTTTAGTGCCAGAGAACAGTAAGGATTGAAATGATTGCCAAGGGCTTTGGGAAGTGACTGTATTGGAGGCTGTGGTATTAACCCACCAGAGGACTGAGTCCTGTCTTACATGCAGGCTTTTGAAGTCCAGCCATGTTTCTATCAAGTGTGGTCACCCAAGATTTTAATTGCTTTTACTTTTTCACTGAGGCATAAGCCTACATCTAGTAAAATGCACAGATCTGAAGTGGGCAGTTTGATGAATTTTTACCTATGTATTCATCTGCGTAACCACCACCCAGATCGGCAGAGAGAACATTTCCCTCATTCCAGTAAGTTCCTTTGAGTCTTTTTCTGGTCAATTCCCACCTTCCCAATGCCCCAACCCCCACCACTACTCTCACCCCTATCGCCATAGATGAGTTTTGCCTGTTCTTGAAATTTGTATACGTAGTTATATGGGATGTGCTCTTTTGCATCTGGTTTCTTCAGCTTAACATTGTTTTTGAGATTATTTTTTAAATGTTTGTTTATTTTTGAGAGAGAGGGAGAGGGAGTGTGCACATGGAGAAGAGACACAGAGAGTGGAGGGTAGAGGATCCAAAGCAGACTCCGTGCTGCCAGCACACTGGCTCAAACTCATGAACCATGAGATCATGACCTGAGTCAAAGTCTGACGCTCAGCCGACTAAGCCACCTAGGTGCCCCAAGATTCATCCCTATTATTATGTGTAGGAGCAATTCATTCATTTCCCTTCTGTGCCGTACACAACAAATCTGTCCTTCTTCAGTTGGTGGGTTTTGGGGCTATTATCCATTCAGCCATGATGTACGTTTCTATACATGTCCTTAGATATACAGAAACACACTCAGTTGAGTATATATCCAGGGGTAGAACTGTCTGGTCATGTGCGAAGTGAATGTTTAATTTTAGAAGAAACTGCCCAAACAATTCCCTGAAGTGCTTGTATCTATTTATATTTCCACCAACGTTACGTGAGTGTCTGATTGCTCACCATCTTCACTCGCCTTGGTATTTTCAGAGGTTCGATATTTGCCATTCTAGTGAGTGTACCGTCACAGCACTGGTACTTTTAATTGTGTTTCCCTGTAACCCTTGATGTGAAGCATCTTTTCACATGTTTCCTGGCCATTTGGATATCCTTTTTGTGTGCGGTGTTGGTCTAAGTCATTTGCCTGTTTCTTTTCAATTTGCTGTCAGAGACCTTTTAGTAAAGGACAAAAATGTCATGAAACGGTGCCTTATATATGCCAGGAATTGAGAGGAGCCTCAAGTGAGTTTGTGAGGAGGGGGATGAGAGACAGAAGGGCACTTCTTAATGAACCCACCTCCAGCCTCCTGATGCTTATCAGTCTCTGTTTCCCCAGCACCTAGAGCATCGGGAGGCAAGAGACTAGAAACCAGTAAAAGTTCATCACTAGGGGTACCGTTCTGTATGGGAGTGTGTGTGTGTGTGTGTGTATGTGTGTGTGTGTGTGTGTGTGTGTATTTAGAGGGCAGGCTGTTGGGGATCTTACAATGAATGATATTCTCCACTGTCTACTCTTCCAATCCTCTGAAGCTAGGCTGGACCCTGAGTCCCCTCCAGTTTTGGACAACTGGCCCATAAGTAGACCCAGGCTGCCAGCTTGCTAATATAGCCCTGACAGACTCATTGGTGAGCTTGCTTGGGTCCCATGAAAACCTCCCCCGTGACTGGGTCCACCACACCCCCAGGATTGCATCACTATCTACACTGCAATTTCTTCAGAGTCAAGATTTGCATCCAAAAGTGCAGGTCTCCTGGCATCTAGACCCCTGGACCCCCAGATGAGCTCCTTGGAGAGCACAGACTGCCCTTCCCATCCTAGGTCTTTGTTGAACATTTGCTCTACCTAGGGTGATTTCCAGATTGACGATTAATTTTGGATGCATGACGTTCATTTGTGTGCACAGGACTCCAGCTCGCTTCCTTTGCACCTGGCTCCCAAGCCGCCCAATCAGGATATTTGTGAACTGAATGGATAAATGAGTGATTTAGGGTCTGATTCATCTCCCAATCAGGCAAGCCATCTCTCATTAGTGTCACCTTGGGCCAAAGGAAAAAACAGGACCATCTTTTCATGTTTTACCAGAGGCTCAAAAATTTTGATGTCTTGTCTGTGATGATTTCATGAAGTCCTGATCACCCTTAATGATTGAACACTTTTGTGTCAGCTAAGTTGTTTGAAACAGTGAATCCTATTTCTCTGTTGACTTCATAAAATGAGATGTGTCCAATTGGGGGGGAAATGTGGAGGATACAATGCTCAGTGGTTCAGTTCTGGAATCTTCAGAATCAATCAATCAATCAATCAATCAACCAACCAACCAATCAATCATTTATTTAAGTAACTCCTTGGTGCCAGGCATGAGGGCTATAATATTGGGGACATCAATCTGGTGGTGGAGGCATTTTCTGACTCAGTTTCTCTTCCTGGTACTTCATCTTTGATCCTTTCCTGGCATGGGGTTTCACCCTCACTTGTGAATCCTCTGATATCCCACTAATGGCCATTGGACTCCATCTTCTGGCCAGTTTCCAGTGTCTGATTGTGCTAGGTTGTAATCCCCCATGCTGCCAGTAGGTGTCTCTCTTCTAACACCTGATGCTCCTATGGCTGAAAACTTTGGTTTCCATGTGACATATGAGAAGAGGATAAATGTAAATGTTGTGGGTTTGAAGATTTATTTAAAAAAAAAACAGTTAACTCTGAATGAAGAGAGACCTTGGGTAATGAAGGATATGTAATTTTGGAATAGTGCTGTCCAGTAGAACTTTTGGCAATTTGTTCTACAATCTGAGTTGTCCAATGTCAGTAGCCACTAGCCACATGTAACTATTGAGCACTTGAAATGTGCCTAGGGCAACCTAGAAACTGAATTTTAAATTTTATTTAATTTTAATTAATTTAAATTTAAATAGTCGCATGTGTCCAGTGGTCACTGTACCAGGCAGCATGGTTTTAGAATAATTTTCCTTCCATCATTTTGGCAAAGGCGGAAATGGAAAAACAGAGAAGCAGTCAGTAATTCTCATCACCAGATTCTACTTCAGGTTTGTTGGTTTAGTGTAAGACTGTGGAGCCGGAGAGATTTGGGAGTCAATTCTGGCCTTGCCACCTAATAGCTGTTGTGTTCTTGGGCATGTGAATTCATCTCTCTGTGCCTCGGTTTCTTCATCTGTAAATTGGATTCATGACACCAACCTCAAGATTATGATGAGGAGTGAGTGGGACAGCTCTAAGGGCAGCACCAGCATACAGTAAGTGCTCAACAAAAGGTGCCCCTGCTGGTAATAATAGAGCAGTGACAGACCACCCTGGTGGTCTTCTTGCTGAGTGTCTCTACAGGGGCTAAACCAGGGTAAGGACCCAATCCAAGGTCAAGAATATCAAGTAAATGTCACAACCAGGAGTCACCTAGCAGTCAGGCTGCTGTGTCAACTTCATTCATCCAGAGGTCAAAATTAAGGGGCATGCTAGAAGGATGAGCTGTCTTCCAAGGAAGTGGGGTCTTCACCCTCACCTGTGCTCTCTGGCATCTGCCCTCTCTATCCCTGCCAGTGTCCTGGCCATGATGAGCGCTGGACAAACAGGGACCAGCTGGAACTCCCATTCTGGGTCCAGTGGGCTGACTAGCTGTTTCCAATCATCACTTCTTTGACTAGAGGGTTTATTTTTGGTCATACTATTGGGGGTTCTCCCCACCTGCACTCATCTCATCCAGAGTCCTAAGTGCTCGAGGCTCTAACACACCTAATGTGCATGAGATAGTGTGGGTTTTCTTTAAAGCAGGGCTCCTCAAATTTTCCTGTGGACACAGATCACCTGGAAGTCTTGTTACTATGCAGATTCTGGCTCAGGAGTTGGGAGGGGCGGGGGGAAAGGAGGAGTCTGCATTTCTAACATGCTCTCAGGTGAGACTGATGTTACTGGTGCCAGCGCCACGCTGTAAGTAGCAAGTTGCCTCAATCAGCAGTTCTCAAAGTGTGGTCCTGAGACAGGGGTCATTACATCCCCTAGCCACAGACGTGTAGATACGCACCCTCTTTGGGCCCCATCCTACTGAATCAGAAACTCCAGGGTGGCGCCCAGCACTCTGTGTTATATCAAGGCTTACCGGTGATTTGGATGCCAGGGTGATGTTTGAGGATCACTGTTCCAAATCACTGGTCCGCAAACGTGGCTGCTCTTTGGAATCATCTGTTTCCAGTTGATTGCTTTGTTAATTTTTTGATTTGTTTTTGAGTGTTTCTTTTTGCTGGTTTGTTTTTAAAAATCAGCAGCCTGGAGGTAAAATTTCCTGGGGAGTTAAAAAAAATGTTGGTTGAGGCCTAACCTAGAGCTTCTGGTTTGGTGGGTCTGGAATGTTGTGGGGATAGTGACATATTTAAGTCTCCCTGGGTGGATGGAGGGTCAGTTTTTTAAAGCCTTGGCTACTCAGTACAATTACCTGGAGAGCTTTAAAACAAATTATCCTGGTGCTTGGATCTTACCCTCAGAGATTTTCATCTAGGGTGTTTTCCAAGTTTGGAGTTTTAAGAGTCTCCTGAGGTTGAGAACCGCTGTTTCAAGTGATGGGGATGGGCAGGGCAGGGGAGGGAAGGGGAGGGGAGGATTTCTGCTTTAGCGCTGGACTGGAAAGATCTTTTTGTCTTCATTAAAGGATCCTTAATCCCAGATGGAAATTCTGAAGGACCGGTGAGGAATTGGAGAGAAGGAGGAGCCCCCAGACAGGACAGAGATGTCTTTGTCATGGAGCTAAACACACATGTGGAGAGAAGACAATCCCGAGGGCTGAAATGCCTCTGGTACCTGAGGTTTGAGGCATTGTTTTTATCTTTTAACTTCATATTTACATTGTTTCAGGCTTATTGGAAAGTTGCAAGAATAGAACAAAGAATTATTTTACTCTTCATCCAGATTCTGTGTGTGTGTGTGTGTGTGTGTGTGTGTGTGCATGAGTGTGTGCGTATTTTTTTTCCTAAGTCATATGAGAATAAGTTGCAGCTATGATGCTCTTTACCCCTCAAAGCTCCAATTGTAAAATTTCTAAAAATATAAGGGACATTGTCTTACAATGTAATTATCTAACTCAGGAAACTTATATCAATTCAACACAATTATCTGATCTATAAAACTTATTCAGACTCTGATTTCACCGAGGGCCTCAATAATGTCCTTTATAGCTAAACGATATTGCTGATCACATGTTGCACTTCGCTGTCCACTCTCTCCTCCATGCTGACGCTGGTCCTCAGCCATTCTTTTGTCTTTCACCACATTGGTGTTTCTGGAGAGCCACTCTGTAGAATGCCCTTTGCTTTGCCCATGACTACACTCAGGTTGTGCATTTTGGCAAGAATACTGGGAACAGGGTATTGTGTTCTTCTCAGTACATGGTATCAGGAGAATGAGGTCAATTTCTTGGTTGGGGAGATTTTAAAACAAATTCGGATAGGGGCGCCTGGGTGGCTTAGTCGGTTAAGCGTCCGACTTTCGCTTAGGTCATGATCTCGCGGTTCGTGGGTTCGAGCCCCGCGTCGGGCTCTGTGCTGACTGCCAGCTCAGAGCCTGGAGCCTGTTTCAGTCTGTGACTCCCTCTCTCTCTGACCCTCCCCTGTTCACGCTGTCTGTCTCTCTCTCTCCTAGAAATAAATAAAGCATTTAAAAAATAAAAATAAAAAAAAAATAAAAAAGTAAAACAAATTCAGATAATAAATATTCCCAGTGAGAAGGAAAATCAAAAAGCATAGAGGGAGGCTGTTGTGATTTGCATGAGCACAACTGTGATTATTCAGATTTTCAAAGGACAGGAGCAAAGGTGCACAAGCAACGAAATTCAAGGCAGAGAGGGGGAAAAATGGAGAGAATAATGACTGGTAAGCTGACACTCAGAACAAGTGGAGGAGAGGCTATGAAACATGCTTAAATCTACCAAATGGGCTTTTAAATTGCTTGCTTAAAAAACACTAATGTGTTTTTCTGTCAGTAAAAAAATAGAATATGCCTATTGTGG
The DNA here is from genome assembly GCA_017311185.1 of Proteles cristata cristata. Classification (NCBI taxonomy): domain Eukaryota; kingdom Metazoa; phylum Chordata; class Mammalia; order Carnivora; family Hyaenidae; genus Proteles; species Proteles cristata. The sequence goes on from JAESUZ010001396.1 coordinate 815,800, forward strand.
AAAACACAAAAAGGAGAGAAGAAAATACCTACTCCTGAGGTCCTACCACCAGCTGTAATCATAGCTAACATTCTGGCACGTTTGCTCCCAGCCTCCAGGAAGGGCTTTTAAAGCTGTGCTTGGAACATGAAACAAAATAGAGAAGAACTACGTCTTCTCCGCTGGGGGAGGTGATGTCATGCTAGCAAAGGACGGGCTGCAAGGGTCGCCTGTGTGTGCACTTCACTTGGCCAGGACAATGTGTGCAAGCCGGGAGAGAACATAGCCCAGGGAGGACACATGGGGTGCACTGAATGGCCTAGAGCCACTGTCCCGAACTTTGCAAAACTCAGAGGCTGCTTCCAAAAGTTGGGAGCTGAGCAACATTTTGTTGATTTGTAAAAATAAAAGCGAGGGTGAGGCAGGGTGTGTGGCCACGAGGGAGTCTCAACTGGAGACTAAGTGCACCCCTGATTCAGACTGGGGGGCCCCACATGGCGGAGGCAGGCAAGGGAGCATATGTCACCCAAAATAGCCTTCACAACTATTTGTGGAGAGACACAACCTGTCTCTCCAGGTGGGCATTTCTCATTTCTGTTTTATAGACAAGGAAAGTGAGACTCCGACATAAGCGATGTGGCGAATCCCATCAGTGCCCCACCCAATGTCCTCAGTCACCTGGAGGTCACCCCAGAAAGTCCCCATTTGTGCTGATGGCTTCCTGCTTTTCTTTTCAGGGATGTTCTCAGGACTTTGCAGTGTGGTGAGTTGATACCCTAAAGACAACTCTCAGCCACGAAATTGATAGTGAATACCCCGACCTTGTTGTTCCTTTTAATTGTGTCAAGAAATCCATTACATAAATTTACCATCTTAACTAGTTTTGAGTTTACAATATGTAGTATTAACTGTATGCACCTTGTGCAACAGATCTCTAGAACTTTTTCATCTTACAAAACCGAAACCTCATATCCATTGAACAGTTCTTATCCCTCCCACCCCCGCCCCCCAGCCCTAACAACCACTCTTCTACTTTCTGTTTCTATGAGCGTGACTCCTTTACATACCGCATGTAAGTGGAATCATGCATGCAGTATCTGTCCTTCTGGCTTATTTCACTTTGCATAATGTCCTCAAGGTGCATCTAGGTTGTAGCATGTGACCGAAATGTCCTTAATTCTTAGGCTGAAAAATATTCCATTGTAGGTATGCTCCATATCTTCCTTATCCATCCATCTATTGATGGATGTTTTGGTCACTTCCACATCTTGGTTATTGTGAATAGTGCTGCAGTAAATGTAGGTATGCAGATATCTCATAGAGATCCTGTTTTCAGCTATTTTGGATGTATGCCCAGAGTGTGATTGCTGGATAATATGGTAATTTTATTTTTAAGTTTTTGAGGACCCTTCATAGTGTTTTCCACGGTGACTGCACTTTTTTTTTTTGTGGATGAGACAATTGTGAGACGAGTTTTGGTTACTCTCTCAGAGGGTCCCCAGAAAGACTGATCATAGAGATAAGAATGATTATAGCACTGCTCAGAGGTGCTCGCCTTCTACTGCCTGCCTCCTCCTTTCCCTTCTCGCTCTCCCATTCTCCCACCTGTATTTCCTGGAACCGCCACCCAGATAAATGACATGCACCAAGTCTTTGTTGCCAAGTCTGCTTCTTAACTAATGCCTGTCACTTGCTTCAGGTTACACAGCTCGTAAGCGACTCATCTGAATGTCTATTGCCATATAATAAACCACAGCAAAGCTCAATGGCTGGGACACCTGGTTGGCTCAGTCCCTTAGGCGTCCAGCTTAGGCTCAGGTCATGCATGATCTCATGGTTTGGGAGTTCGAGCCCCGAGTTGGATTCTGTGCTGGCAGTGAGGGAAGAGCGGGGGAGCCCCCGGGGAACCCGCTCTCTCTCCCCTTCCTCCACTTGCACTGTCCCTCTCTCAAAATAAATAAATAAACTTGAAAAACAAAAGTTCAATGGCTCAAGACAGCAGCTTATTATCACTCATGGCCCTGTGGATTGACTGAGCTCAGCTGGGTTGTTTTCAAGGAGGGACCACGTGGTTGCAGTCAGATGCCAGTGGGGCTGGAGGCATCTAGAAGCTCCATGCGGCTGGACACCCGCCCCCATGGACACCCGTGGAAGGCTCACTTCCATGCTGGCAGTCAGGGGCTGGAAACCCAGATGGGGCTGTCAGCCAGAGATCTCTAAGTGGTGTCCTGTGTGATGAGGGTTCCGCACAGCGTGTTGGTTCACTTCAGAGAGCAGCATCCCAAGACTGGACATTCCAGAGGGCAGGACTGGAAAATGCTAGTTCCGTTAAGGCCTTTGCCTGGAAAGGGCCGTGTTGCGTGCATCATGTGCTGCTGGAGAAAGCACTTATAGGCTCACCCAGACTCAAGGCGGTGGAGAAATGGACTCTACTATGTGATGCAGAAGAGCTTGTGGGATGGGAGATATTTTTGTGGCCATCTTTGGGAAATACAGTTGGCCACAGCGACAGGGCCAGGGTTCAAAACCAGGCTGTCTGAGTTGAGAAATTGTGGCCTCAACTTCTAGGCTGTCTCCTCTTAAGAGATACATTCTAGGTGTTCCTGACATCTTTAAAGATTTTTTTAAAAATGTTTATTTATTTATTTTTGTAAGAGAGAGGGCTGGGGGGAGGGAGAATCCTAAGCAGGCTCCATGCTATCAGTGCAGAGCCCGATGTGGGGCTTGAACTCACACACTGAGCCAAAACGAAGAGTCAGAAGCTCAGCCAACTAAGCCACCCAGGTGCCCCTTTAAACATTAAAAAAATTTTTTTAAAGTAATCTCTACACCTAACATGGGTCTCAAACTCATGAGCCTGAGATCAAGAGTTGCATGCTCCACTGACTAAGCCAGCCAAGTGCCCCAGGGTTCTTGACATTTCTAGGAGGCTGGAAAAGCAGCAATAATGGCAAACTTGAGAAATGCTGTTTTTGCTAATTGTGACCCCATTTTTATGTCTAGATTGATGTGACTGGGGAAGTGCAGGCCTCAAGTGGATTCCAAAAAGAAGAGACAGGGGGTGTATATATATTGACTTTTGGAAGGTAATAGAGCAGAGCATGACATAGTTTATTTGTAACCATTAGAAAAGAGTGCAGTAGGGGCGCCTGGGTGGCTTAGTCGGTTAAGCGTCCAACTTTCGCTTAGGTCATGATCTCGCGGTTCGTGGGTTCGAGCCCCGCGTCGGGCTCTGTGCTGACTGCCAGCTCAGAGCCTGGAGCCTGTTTCGGCCTGTGACTCCCTCTCTCTCTGACCCTCCCCTGCTCACGTGGTCTCTCTCTCCTAGAAATAAATTAAAAAAAAAAAAAAGAAAAGAGTGCAGTGCCCATGAGGTGGGAAAGCTTGGTGGGGGTGAGCTGTGCCAAGTTGTGGTGGGCTGAATAATGACCCCCCAAGATATCAGAACCTAATCCCTGAAACCTGTAAATGTCATAGGGGAAAAGGGTCTCTGGAGATAGGTAGATTATCCTGGGTTACCTGGGTGGGCCCTGAATGCCATCACAAGTGTCTTTATGAGATGGGCAAGGGCATCTGGGTGGCTCAGTCAGTTAAACATCCAACTTCGGCTCAGGTCATGATCTTGAGGTCCATGAGCTTGAGCCCTGTGTCGGGCTCTGTGCTGACAACTCAGAGCCTGGAGTCTGCTTCAGATTCTGTGTCTCCCTCTTTGTCTTTCTTTCTTTCTTTTTAATGTTTATTTATTTATTTTTTAGAGAGAGAGAGCACAGGCTGGGGAGGGGCAGAGACAGAGACAGAGACAGAGAGATGGAATCTGTAGCAGGCTCTAGGCTCTGAGCTGTCAGCACAGAGTCCAACGCAGGGCTCGAACCCGTGAACCATGAGATCATGACCTGAGCTGAAGTCAGATGCTTAACCCACTGAGCCACCTAGATACCCCTCCTTTTTTCCTACCCCTCCTCTACTCATGCCTTGTTTCTCTATCTCTCCAAAATGAATAAATGTTTAAAAGAGAGAGAGAGAGAGAGAGAGAGAGAGGCAGAGGGAGACCTGACACTCATGAAGAGAAGAAAATAATATGAAGAATGAGGAGAGAGAGATCGGAAGGTACTGAACTCGAAAACTGGAGAGACATAGCCACAAGCCAAGGGATGCCAACAGCCCCCAGAAGATTGAAGAGGCTCATGACCTGAACCAAAATCAAGAATCGGACGCTTAACTGACTGAGCCATGCAGGTGCCTTGTGAATAAACCCATTCTGATAACCACTTGGCAAACTCGTTCGTAATGAAGGTGTTTCCCCGGGGGATTTATGGCAGGTTGCACATCTCTCTACAAGGCGTGCATCATCAGAGGGTTTCTGTTCCCTGGGCAGTGGTGGGGTCTGCAAAGGAGTGCCATAGGGCTCTGGGGTTAGCTCTCCAGATTACTTTCTGTCAACTTTCCGGACACAGACAGCAAGGAACTATGAAGGGCACCGAATGTGTAGGCGACATACTATTGGAGTGAGGAGTGAAAGCCAAAGCTGAACTGAGATAAACGTTATGTTGACAGATCACAACTTTGGAATAAAGTCAACATGAAACTGATGGGAGAGAAAGCTAGATTTTATATATTTTAAAATTTTTTTTTATTTTCGAGAGGGTATGCATGTGGGAATAGGGGAGGGGCAGAGGGATAGAAGTAGAGAATCTTAAGCAGGCTCCATGCTCAGCACAGAGCCTGACATGAGGCTCAGTTTCATGACCCTGGGATCATGACCTGAGCCAAAATCAGGATTCGGACACTCAACTAACTAAGCCACCAGGTGCCCTGAGAAAGCAAGATTTTAAAGAGAAATCCTTTGCCTGAGCACAAAACTGGTTAAGGGGATAAGGCTGGTCAGGAGTTTAGATGAAACGGAGCTAAGGTAGCAGTAGTCAGTGGTGGGGTGTCGGTTTTTATAAGGATAAAATATGGAGTGGCGCCTTGGTAGCTCAGTGGGTTAAGTATCTGACTCTTGATTTTGGCTCAGGTCATGATCTTGAGGTCCATGGGTTTGAGCCCTGCATCCAGCTCTGTGCTGATTTTTGTGGAGCTTGCTTGGGATTCTCTCTTCATCTCTCTGTCCTTCTCCCTCAATAAATAAATAAACCTTAAAAAAAAAATAGACATAATTTGAAGTACTTTGCAGGGAGAATAATGTCCAGCTCATAGAAGGGGATGGCCCTGGGTACTGAGTGCTGGTTGGAACACATTTTAAACAACTTTGTTCAATTTTTAATACCTCCCTCCTTTTTTTTTAAAAAAAATGTTTATCTTAGAGAGAGAGAGAAAGCACAAGCAGGGGAGGGGCAGAGAGAGAGGGAGACACAAAATCTGAAGCAGGCTCCAAGCTCTGAGCTGTTAGCAGAGCCTGATGCAGGGCTCGAACCCACAAACTGTGAGATCATGACCTGAGCTGAAGTCGGATGCTTAACCGACTGAGCCACCCAGGCACCCCTCCTTCCTTTTTTTGAAATGAGAGGCACATGGTAAGGAATCAGGAAACCAAGTGTACTGGATTAGTTTGCCCCTCCATGTCCATTTTCTGCCCATCTTCACTCTGCTCTGAGCCTCTGGAGGCTGGCCTCTTCAGGCCTATCATCCGGTATGTTAAGCTAGCTAAAACTGTGAAACAAGTCATCCTGTGTAATAAAACACAGTGGCCTGAAAAACAATAATCATTAAATTTTTTTTAATGTTTATTTATTTTTGAGAGAGAGACACACACAGAGTGTGAGCGGGTGGGGAGATGGGCAGAGAGAGAGGGAGACACAGAATCTCCTGTGAAGAGATTCCTTGAAGCAGGCTTCAGGCTCTGAGATGTCAGCACAGAGTCTGGCAGGGGCTTAAACTCATGGATCATGACCTGAGATGAAGCTGGAAGCTTAACCAACTGAGACACCTGGGTACTCCCACAACAATAATCATTTTTAATCAGTTTCTATGGGTCTAGGATCTAGGAGTGGCTTAGGAGGGTGGGCCTGGCTCCAGGTCTCTCATGAGGTTGACATCAAGATGCCCTGGGTCAGGGGCACCTGGGTTGCTCGGTCGGTTAAGTGTTCGACATCAGCTCAGGTAATGATCTCATGGTTTGTGAGTTTGAGCCTTGAATTGGGCTCTCTGGTCTCAGCAAGGAGCCCGCTTTTTGATCCTCTGTCTCCCTTCTCTCTCTGTCCCCTCCCTTGCTCTCTCACTCTCTGAAAAATAAATAAACATTAAAAAAAAAGATGCACTGGGTCTGCATTCATCCAAAGTCTTGACTGGAGCTGGAGGATTGGCTTAAAAGTGGCCCAGTCACGTGGATGGTAAGTTCCTGCGTGCCATTAGCAAGGGGCCCCAGTTCTTCACCCTGGGGACCTCTCTCCACTGGGCCACTGGAGTGTCCTCACAGCCTGCAGCTGGGCTCTCCCAGGGGGAGCGAGGCTGGAAGCTGGGATGCCTGGTATGACGTAGCCACATGCTGGCATTCCCACAGCCCCTCACCCAGGCCCGACCCTGTGATGTGAGAGGTGGCCACACGGCAGCGACTGTCAGGACCTGGGGTCCATCCGGAAGCCTGCAATTGCAGGAACAGCGGGTGGGGACGTGCTGTGGCCAGAAGAAAATCAGGAAAGACCAGAGCTGGAGAGGGTGATGAAATCTGCCCTGACTCAGGTTGTCCAAGTTCCGGCCCCAGTTCCGGGACAAAGATCTCCCCTCCTCCGTCCTGCCTAGTGGGACTTGTGCACGTGCTGGGGGGTGGAGCGGGGGGGGGGGAGCGAGGGCCTCCTTCGAGCCCTGCCAGGATGCCATCACGCTGCCCAAGAAGCAGGGCTTGGGGTGAGGGCGGTGCCTTGTGAAGACAAGAGTCCTAGAGCCGCTGGCAGCAGACAATGGCCTCCATTGAGGAAATATGACATAACGGACCAGCCAGTCCACAGCCACCATGTCAGGAAACAATAGGCATTTCAAGAGGGCATAGGAGGTGCCCTGATCGGGCCAGCAGTAAGCCACCATGCCCTGCACACCCTCCCGACCTGCCGTCTCCGAGACGGTGTCACGGGAGAAATTTTGCTAGGATTTGCCTGAAAAGTTCAGTTGTTCACAGCAGCTTTTTAAACCCACAGTGTCTTCTGACCTTGGTTGCAGTCTCTCCTTGCTCGGTTCAGGGTGGCGCTTTCTGGATCCACTTTCCAAGTGCACAAAGCCGTCATTCTCCATTAGCACAGGTGAGAAGAGATCAGGAGCTAGAAGGAGAGGGCCCGAGCATGATGTGTGTAAAGCAGACACTCAGGCACCCTGAGGTTCGTCTGTTTCCTGACTTCTGTCTTTGAGATCATGTGTCCAGCAGAGTGCAGGCTGACATACTGTCCTCGGCGGGTGCCGGGACGCTGGACTCAGTTTCGTGTCTGCTGGCCAGGGGTCTTTGGGCGTCTTGGGCCTTGGACTGGAGCAGAACTCTCAGCTGGGTGCAAAGTCTGTCCCTCTCGGTGTCATATGCTCAGCTATTATCAGTGATGTACAACTTTACGGGGATGTCTCACATCTGCGACTCAGAACAAAGAGAAATCCCCTTAGAAGGACTTTCTTTGGAAAATACTTGCCAGCTGCCTGGTCACCCAAGGCAGGGGGTGCACGTGATAGACCTGGGCGTTCCTGATGGGAGCATCAGGAGAGAACATCGTTGGGAAAGATCCCGCTGATTCGGTGCTTAAAGATCACAGTTTGGGGCACCTGGGTGGCTCAGTTGGTTAAGCGTCCGACTTTGGCTCAGGTCGCGGTCTCATGGCTTGTGAGTTGAAGCTGACAGCTCAGAACTTGGAACCTGCTTTGGATTCTGTGTCTCCCTTTCTCTCTCTGCCCCTCCCCCACTCATGCTCTGTCTCTCTCCCTCTCTTTCAAAAATAAATAAACATTAAAAAATTTAAAAAAAAAAAGATCACAGTTCAATGTGGAAGATCACCTAGAATATCTGTGAGAGCTGTCAGGGAGAACAGGTTGGTGTTTCGATCAGGGCTCAGCCACTTATGAGGAGGTAACCTTTGCAAGTTAATTTGCACCTCTGTGGAGTGGCTGGCTGGCATTCTGTGGCCTTCCTGTGCCTGTTTCCTGGGAACTACCACCCTTCCCAACTTGGATGCAATTAAGGAGGTCACCAGAGGGGACATTTGCAGGAAATGTCCTTAGCTTAGAGCCAATCCAACTTTGCACTGTACTTGTGTTTACCTAAATGTTTGGGGTCCTGAACAGCTCTGAGTAAGCTGAATTTTCTGTAAGTGGAACTGTGTTTTAATTGCAGGGGGAAGTTTGTTATTTAAAAAAAAATTTTAATTAAGTTTATTTAGTTACTTTGAGAGAGAGTGAGCACAAGCAGGGGAGGGGCAGAGAGAAGGAGAGACAGAATCCCAAGCAGGCTCCACACCATCAGCACAGAGCCTGATGTGGGGCTTGAACCCATGGACCATGGGATCATGACCTGAGCCAAGATCCATCTGTGACACCTAGGTGCCCTGGAAGTTTGTTATTAAAAGGCAACTAGTTGAAAATGTTTGTAAAGAAAAAAAATCATTTAGTTGGGCAAATAATCACTCCTTAGTTTCTTTACACTAAATTGGATTGCATACTTTCTTTTTTTTTCATGTTTATTTTATTTTTGAGAGAGAGACAGAGCACGAGTGAGGAAGGGGCAGGGGGAGAGAGGGAGACACAGAATCTGAAGAAGGCTCCAGGCTCTGAGCTATCGGCACAGAATCTGAAGCGGGGCTCGAACTCACAGATGGTGAGATTGTGACCTGAGCCGAAGTCGGATGCTTAACTGACTGAGCCACCCAGGTGCCCCATTGGATTGCATACTTTCAAAGACTTTGTGGACAATTGCCTTCTATTGCTCTTCCTTTCTGTTCCCCTCCCAGCTCTCTCTGATGCCTGTCTCCTCTGAGCTGTGTCCTGGGATCCTGGACACATAGCTTGTATCAATGGCAGCCATGACACCTAGTTTCCAGTTGGGTCTACCCAATGGGAAGCTATCTGGAGAACAAGAAGAAAGTGAGGTCTGGGTGTTTGCACCAAGTCCCCTGCCACGGCCCCTAGATCCTTCTTTTCTGGGTCCCCAGAGTTGCATGCATCTGTCTCCTGAAGGCCCCAGGTCCTATCCAGGGTCCCCTCCACACCACCATTCTCTCTGGGTTCCAGTAATCACTCCCTCACCCTTGGGAATGGTCCCTTGATGTTGCCGGCCCCAGGCTTCTTTGTGATCCTGCATTGGTTTCCTAAATCTTACCTGAAACTTTGTAAATGGTGTCCTTATCAAACTCCCCTCAAATTGCCCAGATTGAGAGCTGCCACTGGGGTCCCCAGAGACTGTGACTGATGTGATATTCAAACTTTTATTTTGTGCCATGTTTTAAAAAGCTCTGTGGTATTCTCTTCCTCTCTCGAAGGCCCCAGGAGAGAAGTGCGTGTGTGCGTTCAATCGAATCGCTATTGTTTGAACTTAAAAAGCAGAGCTGGGCTTTGGAGAGGGAGAGAAGAGTGGCTTTGTGCCTATCTTCAGGGTGAGAATCAACTGCATTTTAAAAGTCACAGCTGCCAGGGAACGCGGACCAAACTGAAGATGGATTCCTCCCCAAGGGGCAGATCTTCAGAAAGCTTGGCATAAGTCAAAGAAGGAGAGGAGAGAGAGGGTGCAGTGTCTGCCACCACACTGGCTGTAGGGCTTCACCTGAAAGCCAGATCAGGGGCTGGAGGTGTGTAGGGGTGGGAAATTGAGACGGGGAGTGAGTTGGTCTCCAGCTTTAAAAGGGATCCTGGGAGGTGGCTCTGTGGAAGAGACATGTATTCCAGATACCAGGGATAGTGGCCACGAAACCTCCTAGGCTCAGGGACAAGTCCACGAAATAAGTATCGGTCCAACATCTGGAGGAATGTTAGGCGGCTGCTGCACGTGGTGCTGTACTTGCTGGTGCTAAGTGAATAAAAGCAGGTTGCAGCGCGATATGCAAGTGTGAGCCCATTTTTGCGTAGTAAAGTATTTTTATTTAGTATACATAAACTTGTGAGCTGGTGGGGGAACCATATTTGGCCACATGCGAGATGGAGTGGGAGGGAAACAAGGAGAGAGATGTAGACCCAGAGACAACAAAAGACCCAGCATCGAGCACCCGGGTCTAGTTCCTCTTTCTTGTTAGGGTCCCCAGTGCCCTTCCGTAACTCCCTCTTCTCCTGAGCAGGTCTGAAGGTCTCTTACCTGCCACATTGAGATTATGGAGATGTATAACATTGCTATGATCATACCCATTTTCCAGATGTGGAAATGAAGGCTGAGGGAAACCAAGAACTTGGAAATAAGTGGTGATTCGAACCCAGATCGTCTAAGTTGGATGCTCTACAATTGCCACGTTGCTGGAGCCAGATGTCCAAGTCTGTGGCTCAGGGCGATGTGACAGGAGATAAGCAGCACTTGGTGGGATGATGAAGGACACTTTCTTAATAGAGGGATTGCTTATAGCCAGGTGGGCAGAGTGAAGGAAATGAGAAAGAGGAGTTGGGGCACCCGCTAACAGCGGCCGGGAGGTATTACTTGCCCCACTTGAAGGGCCAGGGGCAGAAAGCCCCCACCAGATAGTGAGGAGGGAGGGAGGAGTGGAGGGGTGGGATGAATACTCCCCCCTCCCTCCACCCCTGTCTCCTGCAGGGCTGATCCAACAGTGAGAGAACCAGCACCCAGGCAATGCCATCCCCAGGCTCGGGTTTCCAGGGTGCCGGCAGGGCGGGGAACCCTCTGGGACGCAGAGTACAAGTGAGGACAGAGGGGTTTTCCGGAGAAGAGGGACCAAGCGGCTGGCTGGCCCAGGGAGGAGTCCTCCTAAGCGTTTCCCAGGAAGTGTTGCCCTCCCCCTCCCTCCCCTTCCTCCACGTCTTCCCCTTCCAGATTCTGCTTTCTGTCTCCTTCCTCTTCTCTCTTCCCAATGAGAAGTGGGGAAAAGGGGGCAGGGGGCACAGACAACCTTCTCTTCACCCCAAATCACTGCTAACTGATACATAACAGGCAGGTAACAAATGTTTGTAGCCTGTGTGAACATGGCACGGGTGAACCCGAAGGCCCCCGGAAGGCCACAAATGCTATTCTGTACCAAAGTAGAGTCGTCCGCCGACCCCCCTGCACCCCCTAACCCAGCAGTGACCTGGGCACAGGCAGCATATTTGCCAGGTGATTCCAGAAGCACGAGGAAGTGGGGAGACAGGAAGGGAGGCTGATGGTGGGTACATTCACCAGCAGTTACCAGCATGGCCACCCAGGACTCCATTCTGCGGGGATCCCCTGAGGAACCAGACAGGACGCACCTCACCCCAGGATTGTCTCACTGGGAAGTAGAAGCTACAGAGTTTACCCACCAGCTCCTGACCTGCATGGGTGGTGGGCGGCTCCTGGTGGGATTAAATCCCCGGCTTCTAGGCTGTTCTGAGTGCAGCTGAGAAAAGCTTTTGCTGGAGAAGGACAGCCATGCAGGTGCTGGAGGTGGGGAGCAGGGCTCCTCCTTGGGAACTGTCGGCTTAAGTGCAGGGGAGCTCACAGGAGGGGCCCCAAGAGATGCTGAAGGGTCTGTGGAGAAGAAATGCTCTCTTCAGCTGAGCCCCACCTACAAGCACCTGTTGTGTGCACTAAAGGCAAATACGACAAGGTACCCACTGAACTAACAGCCGCCCAGGTCCTCAAGGCACTGAGGCAGGGATGCAAAGCGCTCTGGGACCGCATAGAGGAGACTGTGCCTGGCTCACTGTAGGAGCTCGACAAAGTTTTGTTGAGGGAACATTTCTCGCCATGGAGGGAATTGAGAAGACTTGGGGAGATGGGGTTTGAATGGTTGACATGGTTGAGAAGAACTTTAACAGAGAGGACCCTGAGGTGGGGTGTTCCTGGTTGCCCCCAGCACGGGTACCTCAGGAGCTCCAAGGCAAACGGGACTGGGGCCGTGTAGGCCCAGGAGGGCCAAGATGAGTGTCTGGAGAGACAGTGGGTCTGGAGATGAGGACTTGGAGTGCCCAGCAGATGTGCTGGCTTTTGTCTGCAGACATGGGGGCCTCCAGAGGTCTTCGTACCCATCGCTGCCATCTCATTTAGGTGGGTTGGGAGGAGTGGGAAGGCTGGTGGCAGGGACCCCGATTAGGGGACAGCTCGATAGAAGCTTTCAGTGGGCATCAGGACAGAGCCCGGAGGGGGCGAGCGACTTCGGAGAGGAACCGGCTGCTTCTTTCCGAATGCACGAGGCCATCTGATGCGCTTCACCTGAGTGTGGCTCTGTCTCTTGGGCCACCTGGCCCGCCGCAGACTCTGAAGTGAGCCTCCCTGGGAGACTCCCGTGGCTGGGTCCCAGTGCCTGGCAGAGGAAGGGAGGCAGCGGGCCCTCCAGGCGGGGTGCACAGACGGGCCTTTGTGCTGAGTGGCACAGGGGAGGTGTGGGCTGTCTGCTCGCTCAGCGCCGCTGGCCCTGACACAGGCTGTCTTTGTGGGGCCCGGGAGCTGGGGTGCGGGGGTGGGGAGGGGGACGGGAGGCTTGGAGACAGGTTTTCCGTGGAGCAGCCCCGATGTGGTGTGCAGGGGTGAGGGCCCCAGAAAGACAGGGCGGAAAGAAGCACATTCGGCTTCCAAGGTGTGGGCAGTCCCAGGAGAAGATTCCCTTGGGCCAGCCAGGGGACGACACAGGAGTGGCTGCCACATGCCTCACCTGATCTGAAGGCCCTCCTGACTTGCCCCCATACTAATTAAACTACTTGGCACCCAGGGCCCATGGAGCCTGCTCAGGAGCCTCATGGGAGACTTAGCTGTCTCAAATGGTCAGCAGTCCAATGCACACTGTCGGCATTCATGACACTTGCCCTGGTGAGGTTCCTGGTGGGTGACACATCCCTGGTGGGTGACGCGTCCCTGGGAATCTCTTCCTCATGTAGGCTGCAGCGTCTGGAGGTCGTTCCTCCTTGACCATTTTCCCCGGCATGTTCCCTGGCTGTTCCTCTAGCACCAAATATTCTGTAATTGTGCAGATGGTCTTGCCAGGCAGGGCCGGCCTCCCGGGCCTGCGACCTGTGCAGTCACACAGGACCTGGGCTCAGACGGGCCTTGTGCTGGGCTTCATGGCTCTGCTGCTGTCACCTTGAAATTTTTAATGGTTTTTGAACAAGGGTCCCTACACTGTGATTTTATGCTGGGCCCTAAAAAATACGTATCTGTTCCTGTCTCAGGGCTCAGGGAGGGACAGGGGAGCAGAATGGCAGCCCAGTGGGGGTCCTCAGTTCCTCACTCCCCGCCTCCCCATTCTGTCCCTGACTCAGGGTAGGACTAGGGAAGTCTCCACAAACCCTTGCGGTTAAGTAAGCGTCCTTTAGGCACTTTTCAAATATCAATTTACTCTACAAGCTCCTACAACATTATCGTTAATAATAACTCTTTCATTAAAATGAAACGTGCTTATGGTGAAAATTTTAAACAATACAGAAAACTACCAAGGAGAAAATGAAGGCAAAAGAATTCACATTTCATCACGGAGAAGTAACCACTATTAACATTTTGGTGAACTATTTTTATAGGGCTGTGTGTATGTACATTTCTGTACTCTGAGTTTGGGCTACTAGAACATCGTCTGAGAAGCTTAAAAAGTAAACATTTATTTCTCACCGTTCTGGAGGCTGGGAAGTCTACGATCACGATGCTGGCAGATTCGATGTCTGGTGGGGTCTCTCTTCCTGGTTTGCAGATGGAGATCTTTTTGCTGTGTCTTTCTCACATAGTGGAGAGCTCTAGTGTCTTGCTCTTCTTCTTCTTTTTTTTAACTTAAAAAATTTTTTTTAATGTTTATTTATTTTTGAGAGACAGATAAACAGAGCATGAGCGTCAGAGGGGTGGAAAGAGGGAGACACAGAATCCGAAGCAAGCTCCAGGCTCTGAGCTGTCTGCACAGAGCCTGACATGGTGCTCAAACCCACCAACTGTGAGATCATGACCTGAGCCAAAGTCACACGCTTAACCCAGGTGCCCCTCTTGCTCTTCTTTACAAGGACACTGACCCCATCCTGGGGGCTTCACCACATGACGTCATGTGAACCTAACTACCTCCCAAAGGTCCCATCTCCTAATGCCATCACATTAGGGGTTAGAGCTTTCACATGAACTTGGGGTCCATAACATGCAATATGCAATATGTTTACTTAATTTATATTTATATTCATATCCTTATACATTTAGCCATATATTTTATATATGAATGGGAGATATATATATATACACATATACACAAATATATGAATATATATATTATATACATTTCTTGTTTATTTCTCTGTTAGTTTTTACTTTACATTAAGATTCAGGCTGTTGGGGGGCACCTGGGTGGCTCAGTTGGTTGAGTGTTTGACTTTGCCACAGGTCATGCTCTCACATGAGTTTAAGCACCACATCGAGCTCACTGCCATCAGCACAGAGCCTGCTTCAGATCCTCTGTCTCCCTGTCTCTGCCCCTCCTCTGCTCTCTCAGTCTCTCTCAAAAATAAATAAACATTAAAAAAATTATTTTTAAAGATTCAGGCTGTTCAAAGTCCAGGACGTATAGATTTACCTCACTCATTTTTTAAAACATTTTTAAAATGTTTGTTTATTTTTGAGAGAGAGAGAGACAGAGTGCAAGCAGGAGAGGGGCAGAGAGAGAGACACACAGAATTTGAGGCAAGCACAGAGCATGATGTGGGGCCCAAACCCACGAACCTTGACATCATAACCTGAGCCGAAGTCTGATGCTTAACTGACTGAGATACCCAGGTGCCCCTCACTCATATTTAAAAGCTGCATAGAGGAGTTCCTGTGTGGCTCAGTCAGTTAAGTGTCCTACTGTCTTGGTTTTGGCTCAGGTCATGATCTCATGGTTCGTGGGTTCAAGCCCTGCATTGGGTTCGACACAGATAGTGCGGAGCCTGCTTGGGATTCTCTCTCTCTCTCCTTCTGTCTCTGCGCTCCCCTGCTCTCTCTCTCTTTCTCTCTCAAAATAAAGAAATAAACTTAAAAATAAAATAAAAGCTGCTCAGAATCCCACTGCATTTATAAACCATCGTAAAGGACTTAACCAGCGGCCCCTTCATGCACACGTCGGCTGTTGGCAAACTTTCACCCTTATGGCAGCTCTGTGACGACCTTCCTAAGGATGCACCCTGGGGTGGGGGGAGGTTCCGGGTTTCCTATTCTCTCATTGTAATGAAGGTGGAGCTGGAACAGTCTTTAAAGCCCGAGGCCATTGGGCAAATTAGATGGGGGCATATTTCCACCGCCAGGTTTAATTAAGCAGGTGCTCCCAAGCCTGAAGGCACGTGACCCTCCTAGAATGTGTGGAATACCCCAGGCCCATATCCCGGGGGCCAGGCTACCTGGCTGTTTGCTCTCCCCACAGGCTCCAGTGACTTATTTCTTAAAATCCGTTCCTGGCAGACCTACATGTGCTTTTCTCCTTTATCCTACTCGCACTCCTGGGCCCCTGGCCCTGCATCTCCTCTGTGAGAAGGGACAATGACATTTCTCTGGTGGAAGGCAGCAGCTCAGCAGATCGTCACCCAGGGTCCCTGATGATGGTACAGCTCTGAGCTCCTGTGCTGGCTCCATGACCCGATCTGCAGCACCTCATGTACGGTGTATATCAACGTATATCTTTGTTTGTTTTTACATTGATTACACTTGACACATATACCATTCTAGGAGCTTGAGGTGTATGATGTAATGAGTCGATCTTTGGGTATATTGTGAAATGATCGCCACAGTAAGTTAGGTTGACATGCAACACCATACACAGCTATAATTTGTTTCTTGTGATGAGAATTTTTATTGGCAACTTTCAAATATGCAATACAGTATTGTTAACTCTAGCCATCATGCTGTGCAGGACACCTCTGGACTTATTTACTTTATAACGAGGTTGGTACATTTCCCTCATACCCATACCCACCCCTGGCAACCACCGACTGACTATTCTGTTTGTCAACATACACCTTTGGGGCTGGATAACAAATATTCTCACGTTCTTTTTCTCTCCTTCCTCCCAACACTTTACTATGAACAGTTTCAAACATACAGAAAAGTTAAGTGAATTTTGAAAAAAGTTAAGAGAATACCTCCATACCAACCACCTGGATGACATTTTACTCTGTTTGCCTTATGTGTCTGTTTATCTCTCTGTCTCCCCAGGAACCCATCTTCTTTTTCTGTACCTTTAAAGGGGAGTTTCATGGGGCACCTGGGTGGCTTAGTCGGTTAAGCGTCCGACTTTCGCTTGGGTCATGATCTCGCGGTTCGTGGGTTCGAGCCCCGCGTCGGGCTCTGTGCTGACTGCCAGCTCAGAGCCTGGAGCCTGTTTCAGCTCTGACTCCCTCTCTCTCTGACCCTCCCCTGCTCACGCTGTCTCTCTCTCTCTCCTAAAAATAAATAAAACATTTAAGAAAAAAATAAATAAATAAAGGGGAGTTGCAAACTTCAGTATACCTCACCCCTAAATACCTAAACATGTATATCATTAAATAGAGTTGAATAATATCGTCCTTTTTTTTTTTTTCAGGTAGAAGTTCCATGCAATGAAATGTTCAAATCTTAAGTGTACCATTTGCTGAGTTTTGACAAATGCACACACCTGTGTGAATCAAACCTCTACCCAGATACAGACCACTACTGTCACCCAGAAGTTTCCCTCCCGCACCCGCCCAGCCAATCACCTCCACCTGCCCCTAGAGGCAGCTACTGTTCTGATCTTCATTTTATCAGTGGTTAGTTTTGCTTTTTAGAACTTCTTATAAATGGACTCATGCTACAGATGCTTTTTTGAGTCAGGTTTCTTCTATTCCCTATAGTGGTTTTGAAATCCATCCACACCGTTGTGCATATCAGATACATTGTATGTGTGTGCCAGGATGTGTTAGTCCCTCACACCCTTCATGGCACTTGATACTCTTTTTATTTTTATTTTCTAAATTTTCTTTTTAATGTTTATTTGTTTCTGAGAGAGAGGGAGAGGGAGACAGAGAGAGAATGCGAGCAGGAGAGGGTCAGAGAGAGACAGGAGAGAGAGAGAGAGAGAGAGAGAATCCTAAGCAGGGTCTGCACTGTCAGCACAGAGCCCGACACAGGGCTCGAAGTCACAAACCTTGATTGAGATCATGATCTGAGCTGAAATTGAGACTCAGACACTCAACAGACTGAACTACCCAGTCACCCCTTGTTACACTTGTTGCTCTTATTTACAATTTCCTTTTGACTTGATTTGTGTGGGGTCTCTCTGCTTGTTAAAAAGGGGATCAAGAGTCATTGTCTCTATGGCTCCGGGCAGGGAAATGCCCTGCATGTCGTGGATGGAAACCTGCCCAGACCCCACCTTCAGCCCCACTGCATTGCAGGATTTCTTTTTTTTTTTTTTAATAGTTTATTGTCAAGTTGGTTTCCATATAATACCCAGTGTGCACTGCAGGATTTCTTGATGGACAAGAGCATATTTGCTAACTCCGCATGCTTGCCCTGAGTTCTTTCTTCAGTCCACTGCAGGCTGCCTTTGTTTCCCACTTCCCTGCCTTACCAGGCCTGCCTGCAGCACCCACCATGGTTAGCCCCTGCCTTCCAGAAACTCCCTCCTTTGTTGCCCTCTTACCCACCTCGTGGATTTTCCTCGAGCTTCCCTGGCTGTTCTGACTCAGTTTTCTTGGCTGTGTGCAAAAAGTGAGGGTCTTCAGGGGCTCGGTCTAGCCCGTTGTTTCTGCCTTCAATCTCGCTTCCCAGGCAATCACGTCCAGAACCACGGCTTGGAATGCTGTTGGTATGCCAATAGCTCCCCAGCCAGGCCTTTCCGTAAGCCCTGCAGCCTCTGCCTGGGGTTCCGACAGATGTCCTGAATTCAGCATCGTCAGAAACGGAGCCCGAGCCCTGTCTTTCACGTCTGACCCTGCTCTGTCTCCCTTTCTCATTTGTCCTCATTGTCTGCAACCATTCACTGCCCATCGCCATAGAGACCCCCTTCAGATCAGATCTTAATATCTGTCCCTTCTCTTCATCTCCATTGCCATGGCCCTAGGTGGTGAGATACCTTGTAGTAAACATTGTTTTCTGTTAATGTATGATTCGAATGTAACTGGGCATCCTGTTTTTATTTAGTTAAGTCTGGCTGCCCTGCAGCTGGTCAGTGCCTCCTGCTGCATCGGACCTCATTCCTACCAAGCAGGCTCCTGCCCTGCTCCCCAACCCCTGTGGGCTCAGGGGAAACCAGGAAGCCCCCTGCCCCCCCTGCCCGCCCTCCCCACATTGCCCTCCTGCAGCACAGAGGGGGAGTTCAAATCCTCCACACACCCCACCTCCCGAGATGTCTACACAGCTCAGCCAGAGCTGGCTTCTCTGCCGCCTTCACTCCAGGCTGCTCTAACACAGACGTCTCTCTTCTGCTTGGTGCCGACGCTTGCTCCAGGGGCCTTTCAGGGTGGAGGGGCTGGTATTTGTGGAGGTCTCAGCAGAGGGCCTGGCTCACTCAGCATCTAGTGACTGATAGTGCCCCTTCAGTCCTCCTGGTGTGGTGCCTCCGCTGACACAGCAAGGGGCCGTGCAGGGGAATGCCCCCTCTTTCAAAATCATAGGCTTTGGGGGCTCCTGGGGGGCTAAGTCCGTTAAGTGTTGGATTCTTGATATAGGCTCAGTTCATTATCTCACAGTTGGTGAGATGGAGCCTTGCATCGGGCTCTGCGCTGACAGCATGGGGACTGCTTGGGATTCTCTGTCTCCTCTCTCTCTACCCCTTCCCTGTGCATGTTCCCTCTCTGTCTCTCTCAAAAATAAACTTTGAACATAAAGTCACAGGGTTTTAAACTATGTGCAGGGGTGCGGAGTCCTGTTGCAGGACAGTTAGAGGAATTACACGGACAGAATCTGGCCTTGCAAGCGGCAGAGTGATGCTGGGTGTGGGCACTTCCGTGCAGGCTCCCTGTGCCCATGAGGGACCACGTCCCACCCACAGGTCAGGCCTGTGGCCAGCCGGCTCTTTCCAGCCTTGCTCCTCTGACATCTTCTTTGCCTTCATGGCACACTTCTGCCGAGCTGAGCTCGAAAGCAGAAGGAGCTGGCCCGACTGGGAGCAGAGAGAACATCCTTTACTCAAAGTCTGCTCTTGGGGAAGCTGTCACTTACTCTTAGTGCCTCTACCTTTTTATCAGCCAAAAGGGGCAGAGCCAATGGGACCTGCTTCCCTTGCAGAGCAAATGGGAACTACCATCCATCCCAGAGCTCAGGGAGAGAGCATGTGGGGGTCCTCCTCTAAGATCCAGCTCCCTGTCTCCCCAGGAAGTTTCCCTAACTGTCCCCTCCTCCTTCCCACCCTATTAATTTGGAGCTGTTCCTCTCCTGTTTCCCTAGCACTCCTCCGTATTGCCTTCAGCACTATGTTGCTTGGTGAATATTTATTTTTACGTTTCTTTCTGCCTCTGGATTCTGAGAGCTCCTAAATCTGCAAGAGGCTGTGGGATCCCCACACAGTGCCTGGCACAGAGATGGCACTCAATAAATGCTCCATGAGCAAGTGTAGACTGTGGAATTTGACAGCCTTTGAGGCATCTAGAATATAGAGTCTCCTCCAGCCTCCTATTCCCCTGTGCTATTCCAAAACGAAACCACAATTCCTATCCCTGAAAACGCAGCCCCCCTTCAGACAACTGTAAGCCTCCGCGGGAAGATTAATGCTCTAAATTCTAATTAGTCCTTTTCCTGCCTGTGGGCAAGAGGATCCTCTGAGTGGTCAGCTGTGCAGATGGACGGGGCTGGGCGCAGAGGCCGTGTAGGCCCGGCAGTGGTGGTGAACAGCCTGAGCCAAGCCCTCCCTCCCAGCTCTGCACGGAGCCAGGCTTTACTTTTGAAGCTAATGAGAAGCAGATGTGAGCAGTGGGATGGGCTAGAGACTGGGAGGCGGCTGTCTCTGCATCTTCAGCAACTCCCTAGGCTTTTGCCACCAACCAGCTGAGAGCTGGGTAGGGCCACGCGGCTGGACTACGGGTCTCCCTCAGATTGGCTCCAGGTCAGACTGGATTTTATTATAGATCTAAACATCGCCAGTTTCAGTGAATGGTGCAGAGGGCTTGGGGAGACATGGGTCACCCACAGAGGGTGTCCCTCCTGCCATGGGTTACCCCTTTCTTCCCTGACACATTAACGGCCCATCCCACAAGCCTGAGTCCTGGGGTGAGCGTACACTGCGGCACCCTGAGGGAGCGGGGGTGCACGGGGCTCCAGCAAAAGCTGCTCTGAAGGTCCGTCTGGTGCCACCTCTAATGAGGGGGCGGGGGGGGGGCTAGGGTGGCAGGCTCCATGAGGGCTGGGACTGGGTGTGTCTTGGTGACATCTGCATCCCCAGCATCATGAGCTCTGTACCTACTAGATACATAATAAACATTAAGCTACATACAGGTTCTGGAATCTGCCATGGTTTGAACCTCAGCTCCTAGTTAGAGCTCAGAAGAGTTAACCTCTCTAAGCTTAATTTTTGTTTCTCTGAAATGGGGATATCAGAGTATTTACCTTGCAAGGGTGTTTGGAAGATTATATCTAATATTTACTGAGCACTTATTTTCTATCTGGTGTTATTTTACATGGTCTGCCTCACTCAATCTCCACAACAACCTGAGGCAGCTATTGTTCCCATTCTGTGAGTGAAGAAACTGACCCCTGATGAGGTTAAGTAACTTTCCCAAGGTCATGCAGTTGGTAAGAGGCAGAGCCAGACTTTACATTCAGGCAGTTGGCTCAGGGTTCAGCTCTGAACCATCATCACCAGCTGCCTCTGAAATGCACCAAGCGTAGTGTCTGGCACATGGTGAGCGCCCAGCGAAAGGGAGCCATTGTTGTTTAACAAACATGAGGAAGGTGAAGTGCAATGTCCTGGGTTTTCCTGAAAGAAATGAAGTGATAGAATTTTGTACCATTCACGATTCATTCATTCAGGCTTCATGTCATAATTCTCCTGCACGCTTTGTGCAAAATGCAGGGAGAGTAGATATTGGGGAAGCAGTAGCTCTGGGTTTGATATACTCCTGGAAGCCTGTTTGGGGGCAAAGAGCAGAGGGCCATTCAGGTGAACTCAAAGAGTTCTCTGTAGGTGCCTGGTTTGCAGGAGGAAGCCTCACAGCCTCCTGGTCAGAGGTTGCCAGGCAACCTGAGGCAGTGGGCACTTCTCTGCCAATCTGCTCCCATCTCCCTGCGGACTGACTATATATCCTCAAGGTTCTGTGCTTCTGTTCCCCCAAACTCCATGTGCGACAGACTTTGGGTTGCTATGGTAACAACTGGAGCCCCAATTTTGTATGTTCTTACCATTCCAGGTCAGCCTCACCTGACTGTGGTTGGGTCTTTCTGAATTTGAATTTTACTCCTCCCCCGCCCCACATACACAAGGAGTGGGGTCATCTGTTTCAAACCTGGTTGTCTGCTGCTTCATCCATAGCCAGGAAGGGGAGACAGTCCCCCAAAAGACAGAATCACTTGGAAGGCACCCCAAAATTGTGTACTATGAGCAGACTAAGGGACAGGGTACCTCTAAGCATCCCTTTCAGATGACTATTTCTGATATGACTATTTCTGAGATGACTATTTTAATTTTATCATCTTATTTTTCTTACCTTATGACTACGAATAAGCTCTCAGAGCCACAATAATAAGCCACAAGCCAGTTTCTTCACAAACCAGCTTTTCTGGGGGGGACAGGTCCACTCTGCCAATGGAACATGCCAAGCTCCTGACTTCTCCCAAACTTCTGCTCACACTGTTCCATCCACCAAGAATCCCCTTCCCTTCTATTCTTGGTCAGCCTTGAAGACCCAGCTCAGTTTTCATCTCCTCCAAGAATTTTCCACATGATTTCAGCCTGAATTGGTTGGGACCCTCTGAGTGTAGCCTTCATTGTCTCTTCCGTGCATGAGGTCATCTCCTGTATTATTGTCAGGTAAAATCAGTGAAAGACTTTCAAATGGATAAGAGAAAGAAAAAGATCATTGGGTGTCCTGGCTAGGGTACCCTTCCAGGTTGTCTCTGCCTTTCATTGTCTTTGAAAAGCTATTTTTACAACCATGTAGGTCATAGAAAACAGACAATGATGCTGATGATTTGTGTTCATAGAAATACATGGGGCGCCTGGGTGGCTTAGTCGGTTGAGCGTCCGACTTTCGCTTAGGTCATGATCTTACGGTTTGTGGGTTCGAGCCCCGCGTCGGGCTCTGTGCTGACTGCCAGCTCAGAGCCTGGAGCCTGTTTCAGTCTGTGACTCCCTCTCTCTCTGACCCTCCCCTGCTCACGCTGTCTCTCTCTCTCCTAGAAGTAAATAAAAAAAAAAAAAGAAAAAAAAAAAAGAAAAAAAGAAATACAAATTAGTAGCATACAGTGGAACTCAATTGATTGTTGCCCTGTGGATAAACTTCTGCATCTATTTGTAAGGTCACGTCTGCATTCTGCTTACGTGTGTGTGTGTGTGTGTGTGTGTGTTTCTTAGAAATCTCCTTTGAGCCTGTTAGGAGACCTCAACTCTATCCCTCATTAATGAACGAGTTAAATAAAATCTTTATAATTTTATGAGAGACATAATTTTATCCTTTTTTCCCAAAAATGATTCTTTGACATTTTTTAATTCAAATTAAAAAAGAATGGTTTAACACATTGTATCAGTCAGCATTTGGAGCAAGCAACAGAAATCAACAGTAGCTAATTTTAAGAGGGAAAAAAAGCATATACTGGAAGTTATTAGATGGCTTGTAGAAGTAACAGAGAGCCCACAGTTGTGGGCTTGGAAAACAGACTGGAGCTGAGGGTGGCTTGGTGACTGGACTACAGGCATAGGCACTGGATGGGCTGGCTTGGGAACCATCTCTGGACACTACCACTGCTGGACATCACTGCTGGTGGCCCCCGGCCATGACCTCAGCCGCAAGCTGCCGTCACCATGAAATGAATGCTAAATGGTTCCTGAGTGTTTCCATCTCTGGCACAGAATTTGAAGTCCTGGCCAGTGTTATCCAAGTGTCTGGGCAAAAACCTATGCCTTTGCTGGAATAGGAGGCGGGGACAGTCTCCCCGAACATCCCTCTCCCCCACATAAGATAAAGGCTGCCAAAGAATGACAAATGTCTACTTGAAATCACATTGTGAGTTCCATAAGTGTGATTACCCAAAGTACACATGTTCCTTTTTGTAGATAGGGAGGGGATCTCCCAGGGGCCCGGCCTAGCAGATCTCATGGAGACGTTACCCAAGAGGCCGAGGGAAACACTGGAATTAGAGAAAGTCCAAACTGGACAGGGTCACAGAAGCCACCTTGTGTGATCTTCTCATTTCCCTCCTGAGGACATGGAGCTGCTTGAGCTGGAGGCCTGTGTGGCCTGTAAGATGGCCCCAGTCTTATGGTATGCTTTGGAGACTGTCCTTCATATGTTCCTAAAATGGGGCACTCCTGCTTACCCCCAAATCTGGTATTGTCATCAGTGGGAGGGCACGACCGTGGGCTAATTTAAAACAGAGCATCCCAAGTCGCCTTTGGCTTCTGGGCCGCTTCCCAGCTTTGCCGGCAGCAGTTGGCTCTTCACGGATATATTTTGCTGACGTGGCTGGCCACGGGGAGCTGGGAGGCCCAATTTTCTGAAGATCCATTTGCAAAATTGAAACCTTGCCCTTGAGAACCCTCTGCACATCACAGCTGTGAAGAGATGTGAGAGCAAGGCCAAGGGCAGCCTTCCAGTGAGGCTTCTGGGTTCCCTGGGATGACCGCGGCTTTGTATGGGAATTCAGCAGCTTGTGGCTCCAAGGTGCGCCCCTTCATAGGCTCTTTGGGGGAGAATGGGTCCCCGTCCTTTCTTTGCTGGGACTTTCTCTGTTCTTCTTCTCTTGTTTCTTGCTCTTACCTCAGCTCACATCTTCATTTCCAGAAGGCAGGAGATTCGACCTGGGACCCAAGGGTACAAATATGGTCACCGGGCATCCTCGACCCCCAGGCCTAGTGAGACGAGGGTGCTCCTCCTCATGACCTGGCTGTCGGCGCCCAGCCTGGACTGGACTGCTCTCCAGTGTGGTGAGGAGGAGGAGTTCTGGCAGACAGGCATGTCATCTGTCACCCAAGGGACGCTCTTGGGGTTTGGCAGAGATGCCCCTGCCCGGGCAAGGGCAGGAAGCCAGGTGTCTGGCTCCCCATTACTGCTGAAATGACTTTCTGTTCTCCATCCAGGCACTCTCCCCACAACTTGAGGGACCTAGTCTATGCCATGCAGCCCCTGGGTGGCCCTCACCATCCCTCCCTTCTCTCTTCTGTTTCCGGTCAGACCTGGGTTCAAATCACCCCACTGCCATTTCAATGTGACTTTGGGAAAATTCCTTCATGTCCCAGACACTCAGTGTCCTCATCTGTAAAATGATGATGACGAGAAGGCCTGTCCCAAACACAGTGTATACATAAAGTGCATGTGGGGCTATTATGATTATTGTGGTGTGTGTTTTTTTTTAAGCTTATTTATTGGGGGGAAGTGAAAGGGGCAGAGAGAGAGGGAGACAGAGAATCCCAAGAAGGCTTCATGCTCAGTGCAGAGCCTGACTTGGGACTTGATCCCACAAATCATGAGATCATGACCTGAGCTGAAATCAAGAGTCAGATGCTCAACCAACTGACCTACCCAGATGCCCCAATTATTGTGATTTTATGTGTTTTTGTCTTTCTCTCTCATTGTAGTAGGTAATGATTCTCTTTCTCTGCCATCCTTTAATTTTCCATAGTGTGTGGCACTGAGTAGTGTTCAAAGGGTCGTTGGTTGAGGCAGTGGGGAAGGGTGTTAATGCTACTGAGCTCAGACCAGTGTCTGCTGCTGCCTTCTACTTAATCTTCATCACGCTCTTTGAGGTACAGATCAGTACCCATTTTACGGATGGTGAAACTGAGGCTAAGTGTGCCAGAAGGTAATGAACTCAGCCTTCTGTTGCTCTAAAGCCCTCGGTCTTCCTATGACACCATGCTGAATTCCATCTCCCCCTTACTATCCTCTCCAGTTCTGTACCATCAATCAGCAAATAACCCAAATGTCACTGACTGGTTTTTCTGTTTTGTCTTATTTTTAAAATCCTTCCAGACATTTGCTTACCCATCTGAAATGGTCTTGGGGCTCATTGTTGGAAGGAGCTCCAAATCCCTGCATACAGAAAATGATCTTTGCATTTCTCACAGAAATTTTCAGCTGGAATAGTGGAGGTTGTCTCTTGCTTCCCTAGCTCGAGAAGACCAGGGGCAGTACAGAGAGGACCCTGCTACACTGTTGGGTCAGCTGAGGCTTTCCCCCAGGTTTTCTTTTCTTTTTAAAGCTTATTTACTTATTTTTGAGAGACTGAGAGAGAGAGAGAGAGAGAGAGAGAGAACGAGCTGGGGAGGGGCAGAGAGAGAGGGAGACATAGAATCTGAAGCAGGCTCCATGCTTGAGCTGTCAGCACAGAGTCCAGAGGGCCTCAAACACATGAACTTTGAGATCATGACCTGAGCCGAAGTTAGACACTCAATCGACTGAGCCACCGGGCACCCCTCCCCTCCCCCAGGGTTTCTTGATGGGTGAGGGAGTCTACCAGGTACCCGCATGGGCATAGCTATGCTCACCTGTCAGCTGGCAGTGCGGTCATGAGGAGAGCATGCACATGCTGGGTCCACATTCACAGCTGTCACTCCCCTGCTCTCTGAGCCACTCAGGGCCTCAGTTTCTCCATCCATGACATAAGACTGATAAGAGAGCCTACTTTGTAGGATGGTTGTGAAGATTAGATGAGTTTATGTGTATAACTGTCAGGACCACTATTTTGGATACACCATGATAAGAAGCTCTTCTCTTCTCTTTCTTCCTTTCCCTTCCCTCCCCTCCCTCCCCCTCCCTTCCCCTCCCTTCCTTTCATTTCCCTTCCCTTCTCTTTTGTTAGAAGGCTCCACACCCAGCACTGAACCCAACACAGGGCTTGAACTTACAATTCTAAGATCAAGACCTGGAGCAGAAATCAAGAGTTGGACCGCAGGAGCCACCCACGTACCCCTGGAAGCTCTTTATTTTCAAAAATTACCTCACACAATCTTTCCTGTTGTGGGATGCTCTCAATTACTTTATTGTGACAGGCAGGTGCTGTTTGGGTGAGACCCATCACCTGAAACAAACTCTCGTGGTGGTCACTCCGGCCGCTCACTAAGGTCATCTGAAGAAATTGATAAAAAGAGGCTAAGAGGTTTAACTCAGATTTGGAACCAGTTCCCAAGGGTGTGGCATCATAGCTTTGCAAAGCGAGTGTAAACAAGTCTTTTAAGGACGCTAAGAAAGCCACCCTATCAGTGGTTACATTATGGAGATGGCACATTGGCACCTCTGGGATGAATGGAACAAGCAGCTGCCCTAATGTGATGCAAAGAGGCGCTTCAGGCTTGGGATAAAAATTCCATGGAAAGCATCCTCCGCATTCCAAAAATGCTGTATCGCCAAGAACTGAGAGGGGAGGGAAGATGTACCCGGAAACTCCAATGACTCAAAAGGTGGCTTTGATGATGATGAAGACCCTGAATGCTGGCAAGAAACAGAGTCAGAGGATGAGGGTGAAGACAGCACTACATGAACATATTAACACCTATGTGATTGTGGGCATGTACCGTAAATAATCAGTCAGTTGTTGGAAATTGATATTTCATCTATTTTTTAAAAGATTATATATCAGGGCAGCTGGGTGGCTCAGTCGGTTAAGCCTCCGACTTGGGCTCGGGTCATGATCTCGTGGTCCATGAGTTTGAGTCCCGCATCAGGCTCTGGGCTGATAGCTCAGAGCCCAGAGCCTGCTTCAGATCTGTGTCTCCTTTTCTCTCTGCCCCTCCCCTACTCAGGCTCTGTCTCTCAAAAATAAATAAACCTTAAAAAATTATAAAAAATATTATATATTAATTAGGTCATAACTCCTTTGGATATTTTGAGTGGGAAAATGGGGGAATTATCCTAAGTGGGGATTGGCTTTTATTGTCCCCTGGGGCATCCCCTTTCTGGAAGACTGACATTCCTTGTGACTATTTACCCCAGGGCTTCCTCTGGCTGCCTGCACTGGTGATGGCTGGAATCACCCTCCAGGAGCAGCCCTCACCCAATGACCAATGGGACTTGGGGTATAAATTCCACAGCTCCCTCATCCCTTGAAGGAGAGGATGTTCAAGTGTGAGTTCTGCACTAGTGCCCACGCTTCCCATGGAGATTAAGCTCCAGGTGCTCCGGTGGTCACCTGCTTCATAATGCATCCTTTTCTGGCTTTCATTCTCTATGGCACTTGTCCATTCCCTTCCCAGAGCTTCCCAGATTCCCTCCAAATAAACTAGATTGACTGGAAAGCTTGTGTCAGGGGCTGCTCCTGGGGAAATTCAACCTACAGCAAGCACAAATGATAAAGGGTGGTGGTAGTTACGATCACCCATTGTTATCTGGATAAAGATCAAGAAAAGGCACTTCCTGCTTTGTACTCTGGTTCCCTAGAGCTTGTGGGAGCTGGGCCCGGTGCTGGGGTATCTTTTAGGTCTGGTCAGAAAGGGGGAGGTCTCACTATATATACATATATATCTCAAAGTAATCTCAAAGTGATTAATTCTCTCTCTCTCTCTTACTCAATTATATGCTTGAGCAGCTGTGCCAGAAACCAGTCCATCCAGAGCAATTAAAAGCTTCCTTTGCCAGACCTTGGGGATTTCTTTCTGATCAATGAGAAAAACATCACAGCTGGAAAAGAGCCGAAACCAAGAACAGAGCAGGGCTATCATGTCTTAGCTGTGCACACGAGCTATAACACCATTCAAATGTGTTTTTAAAAGACCCTTTATTTTCCAATATGGAATGTTGGAGAAATGACTAGAAATTTCTCATTAGTTTTTCAACCCTTTTGACCCCCAACTGGAATTCATTTGAGAAAATTAGTATCAGGCTCCACATATCAGCTCATGAGCCATGGTAAGGTACTTATTATTATATTTATGATTAATAATGAAATAATAGCAGCAGAAATCATGTACCTTGTAGTTACCATGTGATGGCCAACATGCTAAGAACACCACATGTGTTTATCTCAGCTGACTAGAATGTTACTATGAAGAGGTCACTGTTATTCTGTCTATTGGTATTGATGCAGTTACTTAGGCTCAGAGAAGTTAAGTAATTTGTCTGAGATCACACAACCAGGAAGCAGGAGAATGGGGCTACAAACCCAGGCAGTGAGGCTCCAAAGCCTGGGGTTTTAATCATGGGAAGGGCAACCAGCTTTTCACACCAGAAGGAAAGAAGAGACCAACAGGCTTGGTTGATTTCATTGCCCAAAGTGAGGCTCACCCTGACCAGCCTTTTCCAAGGAGTCGAAACAAGGTGGATTTTGATTTTCATGCCATTCTTCTCTGCTGCTCTCTTCTGCGGAGAAGTCAGAGAGTTTTGTCACAAACTGGGTTTCCCTAGGTCTCAGCTGCATGTGGCTTCAGAAGGGGCCACAGCAGCTGTGATGGAGGGTCTTTCCTGGGTCTGCTGCAGCCAGATGCTGGTATGGTCCTCCTGTGCCTGGGAGGGGTTCCCACGGGGGCCTGTTGCCACGGAGGTGAGAACAGCTGAGAATTGCTTATCTAGAAAGACAGTATGAATACCCAAAACACATGATGCTGGTTATGTGCCATTGTAGGTGATCACTTTCAAGAGGGGCTTACCGGAGACTCCGGGCTACCCATGGAGCCAGGGAGTGGATGAAGAACAAGAAAAGTCTTCCAGGGATTTCGTGGGATGCCACAGGGGATAGAGTCATCCCAGCTTGATCTGGCCATCGTTCACTGTGTGACTGTGGCCACATCACCCCTGCCTTATTTCCTCCTCTGTGAAATGGGCCAGTGGTTCAGAGGAGCCCTGAGATCTGTGAGCAGCACTTCCCACAGGAAGCTTGCACCCCTCAAACCCTGTGTGCTGCATACTGTCCACTTTCTCTGCGTCCTCGGGCCTGTTTTTGTGATTATTTGTCTAGTTGAACTGTAAGTTCAAGAGGTCAGTGAATGGGAACTTCTTCGTGTTTGGATTTGCACAGAGTGGGTATAGCATAGTGGTTCCCAACCAGCAGTGAGTTAGCCCCCATAGGACATTTAGAACTATCAGGAAATATTTGTATTTGCCATGCTGGAGGTGAGGGGGGTTTGGTGGAGGGTGCTACTGGCATCTAGTAGGTAGAAGCCTGGGTAGAAGTTGCTAAACATTCTACAGTGCACAGGACCGCTCCCATAAGAGAAAATGATCTGACCTATAATGTCAGCGGTGCTGATGCTGAGAAACCCTGGTTCAGAGGAGGCTAGGTGGGCTCACTAGCTATAGCACCAGGCATTGTGCAGTCCTTGGTTTTCCCTCCTCCTCAGATTTCTCTCTCCATAGCTAGGAGGAGACCAGCAAATAGTTAGCACCAATTTGAGACACAGTTGTTCTTTAAAAAAAAAAAAAAAAGGTAATACATGCACTCAGTGAGAAGTTCAGTACAAAATGGTTCAAAAGGGGGACGCCTGGGTGGCTCAGTCGGTTAAGCATCCGACTTCAGCTCAGGCCATGATCTCACGGTTCACGGGTTCGAGCCCCGTGCCAGGCTCTGTGCTGACAGCTCAAAGCCTGCAGCCTGCTTCAGATTCTGTGTCTCCCTCCCTCTCTCCCCTGCTCACATTGTCTGTCTCTCAGAAATAAAACATTAAAAAAATTTTTTTTTAAATGGTTCAAAACGGCACACAGCACAAAGCGATCATCTTGTACATCCATACGTCCTGGTCTCCCCATTTCCCTACCCCACCAGGTAACCACTGTTCTCCTGTTTCTTGGGCATCCTTCTAAATCAGGCATCTCCATCTCAGCACTGATGAAATTTCAGACCAACTGAGCCACTGTTGCCAGGGCTGTCCTGTGCATTGTAGGATTTTACAAATCCTGGCCTCTGCCTACTAGATGTCAAAAATGTCCACAGACATTGACAAAGGTCCCTGGGGACCCTGGTTGAGAACCACTGTTTTAGAAATATCCTTCACCTGTCCACACACCTAGTTATTTATGAAAAGATGTCTTTTTTGTATGGTGCTTGACACATAGTAGATGCTCCATGAATAGTTATTGAAAAATGGATAATTGAGCATAAAGAGATTTATGTAATAAGTCAAATCTTATCTTAAATGCCACAGAAGTACAGGTTACATGTGCCTTAACACAAATACAGGATACGAAGTCATCTTTTCCTGGTTCTTACTTATCAGTTTTGCCTTAAGGAGCACCATCTTGTTATACTTCAAACTATGCCACTGCTGATGGTGGGGTGAGGGGGTGAATCCCAGACCTTAGAGTCCATTCTCAGAAGCAGCTGGGCGGCCTGTAACAATGTGGATTATCTGTGTTCTGTGCATCTGAGGGCCTCTTTCCCCTCCCCTGACTGGCAGTCTGGGAGAGGCATCAGGGATGCGCCTCGTCTACCCCAAGGGGCCTCTCCGGTCCCATCCGTCCCACTCTGCCAACATCTGGCTTTCATGACAAGCTGTGGCCTTGGATCCAGAAAAAGTGCCCTTTCTAAGAAGGTGGGGGCATTCGTCCAGCTTGGGCAATCAGCCCAAAGTCCATTTTGTGTAATTCTGGGCTGCCTGCCCAGTTTCTTCCTGGAGTACAGCTGGGGCTGCGATGGTCTCTGGATTTTCCATGTTTCCTGGAGTGGAGTGGGTGGGGATCTGGGAGCTGGACAGGTGACCTGTGCCCACCACCACCAGAACTGCTCAGGGTGGACACTCCAGGGGCCTCCTTGCTTATTGCTTATGCTGGGTCTTGGGCACGGTGATAAAGCCGGCCTTCCTAGGGAATGCATGATGGGAGCAATGAGGCAGCACCTTGTGAAACCCCCCAGAGAACTAGGCTGACTACAGTCAAGAGTCATAGTGAGAGATGTGGCCTGAGAGCTCAGCTGAGGCTGGGCTGGGAGTCTCTCTTTGTGGTGACTTTAGGATAACTGCATGTACTACACCATGGCTCAGGGCTTCAAAGACACATGTCCTAAGAGAGAGAAACCTGGGGGAGTTGCATGGCCCTATCCAAATATGAGGCCCAACCATGAGGATGAGGTCACCCTACCTCGTTTCTGCCAGACTCTATTAGTTGAGAGGTCATAAAGGCCCACCGGGTTCAAGGTGAAGGGACACAGACCCCACCTCTCAATGAGAGAACGTCAAAGCCACATTGGAGATGAGCCTATGTGGTGGGAGATGGTGCTGCGACTGCTTTTGGAAAATGCCATCTATGACAGGGCTGCAATGAGTTCCAATCCTAGAGAAAAGGGGAGAGCAGGGTGCTCTGTGTGCTGGCCAGAAGCCTTCCCAGGTGCCTTCGTTCCCACTGAGTCTTCCCTTTTAAGCTTCTCTTGACAGCGAGGACAAGCCCAAGTGTCCCAGATGTGTTCTCTTTCCAAGTCTCTCCTTCTGTAGCTCCTATGGTGCCCGCCCCCTGTCCCACTGATTGGGGCAAAGCAGGGAATGGAATGTTCAGGGTGACTTTGCTAAGTCTGAGCTTTTAGGTCAGCAACTTTTGTCCACCCCAGAATCTCCTCCATCCATTCTTGTATCTATCCCCTTTTTCTCCTCCTCCTCCTCCCTTCCTCACTATCAGACGTGCTCTCTGAATTACCCCCATGTTCCTTCTTGAAGAAGTGATTGGCCCTCTTCAGCCTCTCATTGACCTGGAAACTGTATCCCTCTGATTGCTCTCAGGTGGTCATCACCAAATTCTGTCAGTTCTCATCTTGTTTGCCCTGGCCTCTCTGTGTCATTGAATGTGACCTGCCTTCCTTCTTGGAATTCTCCCTGTGGCACGCCCATGTTTTCTCCTGCCTCTCAGCCTGACCCCTTCTTCCTTTCAGGGTGCACAATTGGTTCTCATCTCTTATTTAACCCCATTACTTTATCTATCTCTTATTACCACAGACTACAGGATCTATTCTCTTCTTTCCTATTACCCTCATGAGCTCCAAATCTCACATTTCCAACTTTCCACCAGATATCCCAACCTGGCTGACCCCACAACCACCTGGGATCTTCTGAACCAAAGTTAAACTCAGTGTCTCCTTCCCATTTGGGCTATTCATTCCCACATTGCTGAGTGCCACCACCCAGTCTGTCAATGTAGAACTCTTAGAGCATCACTAATGCATCCTTCTTCTGCTACCAAAAGGTTAGCAACTCTATTACCAGAAGATCTCTTGAACACATTCATGTGTTTGTTCATTCATTCTTTTTTTTTAAGTTTATTTATTTTGAGAGAGAGAGGGAGAGCATGAGCAGGGGAGGGGCAGAGAGAGAGAGAGAGAGAGAGAGAATCCTAAGCAGGGTTTGTGCTGTCAGTGCAGAGCCCAATATGGGGCTCAATCCCACAAACCACAAGATCATGACCTGAACCAAAATCAAAAGTCAGAGGCTCAACTGACTGAGACATCCAAGTGGCCCTGTTCATTCATTCATTCTTTTAGTTAGCAAATACTTATTGAGTACGGGCTGTCCCCTAGGTACTGTTCTAGTGGCTGGAGTCAAACAGAGTCTTACAATCTACAAGGGAGAGAAAAGACCATAATACAAGTACAGAAACAAATGGTGCTAAGTATTGTGAGACAATAGAGCTAGATGAGAGGTGGGGAGAGGAAGGAAGGTAGTTATTTTACGTTAGGGAGACAGGGACCAATCAGGTGACATTTGAGTAGAAACCACAAGGAAATGAGGGCCAGCCAGGTGGATATCAGGTCTTTCTTCTTCATCCCCATATCCACAGATCCTTGTTCTCTTCCCCTGAAACATGGCAATTCCCTTCCAAAAGGGCAATGCCCTCTTTGCCTTTGCTCTTATCTTTCCTTCTCCACCCTTTTCGGTGGCTTCCTACATCTCACAGGATAAAGTTCTTACTCCTAACTACAGTCTGTAAGGACCTTCGCCATTGGGCCCCAACCTTCTTTCCAGCTAAGGCTTACTGTGGAAGGCAGAATTCTAAGCTGGCCCCATGACCTCCACACTTTTTGTTACCCCTTGTATAATCTTCTCCCCTTAAGTGCCCATTGAACCTGTGATTTGCTGCCAGCCAATAGAATGTGGCAAAGGCGAAGGGGATGTCACTCCCTCCAGTAGGTTATGTGAGAGAAGAGTCTGTCTTAGCTGACTTTTTTGAGAGAAATTCTCCTGCCAGCCTTGAGAAAGCCAAGAACCATGCTGTGACCTAGGCTGCGGGGTGAGGAACCGGGGGCAGCCTCTGGAAACTGCAGGAGACTTCAAGTTGCTGACGGCAATCTCCAGCCTCCAGCCAGGAGGAAGCTGGCGCTCTTAGTGCCGCACTTGCAAGGACATGAATTCTGCCAACCGCCTGCATGAACTGGGAAGCACATTTTTCCCCTCATTAGGCTTCAGATGGGATCACAGCCCCAGCTGACACCTTTTGCAGCTCGTGAGCAAAGAACCCAGCAAAGCTGTGCTCTCTCCCAACCCACGGAAACTGTTAGATAATTAGTGTGTGTTGTCTTCAGCCTCTGAATGTGTGGTGGGTTGTTACACAGCCACAGAAAACCGATACACTTGCCCTCCATGTCCTATGCCAGTCCTCAGGCCCTCCCTGCTTTCCAGCACATTTTCCTTTGCACGCCCTGCCGAGAACACAAGTTCTGTACGCAGATCTCTAGCCCTACATTTTCTCTCTGGGAAAATCTTGTTTGTCCTTCAAAACCCTATTCAGATGTATCCTCTTCTTCACATTCTTGGGACACGCTGGCCCTCCTCTCTACCCCCCACTCCCCAATCTACGAGGTCCCTGGTTCTTACCTCTCTCAACACGCATGGTATTGGCTGCTATATGTCTGCATGTCAGTCCTCTCTCTTCTCTTTCCAGCTTGGGGACTAGCTCAGTGCCTGGCTTCTAGTCAATCAAGGGTTCCTCGCTTGGGGATGTGTGTTTAGGGGGTGGGGGTCCTGGATAGGGGTCGTGCTCTTCATAAATCCCCTAAAATTGCTTCGAGAATGCTGCTTATAAGCAATTTTTCTGGGTCCATTGCTTCCACCAGATTCTTAAAGAGGCTTGAGGTCCTGGGAAGATTAAGACGGATTGAAGCCTGGTGTCAATACATGGTTCTTGAATTTAAGCCACTGGGTTATCGCCTGCTAAGGAGATTTTCATTTTAAGCCTTCCTGCTAATTGTGGCTTTGCTAGAGGAATTTGAAGCTTCCGGGGCATTTTGCGGGAGAGCTGCTGTTTTGACACGTGTAAAAGCACAGGTAGGCAGCCCCAGGCTCTGACCAGGGAGAAGGTGGTCAAGGCTGGGGAAAGAGGAGGGAAGCAGGGGTGGAGCTGGGGTGCAAGGGAGCTCACAAGAAGAAACATAAGGGAGAGTCTTGAAGACAAAGTGGGTGCGGGGGTGGGGGCTTCCCAGGGGACCAGCGATTTCTGCGTTGAAGGAGGGCCTGCGTTTCTCCTTCTAATTGTGCCAGGTGCCAGGATACCTACCTACTCCCCACTGCAGGCTCCCCTGAGCTCCAGAGGGCTGGCTTTGGCAGCGCCAGTGTATTTTTAGCCCTCCAGTAAGTGGAACAAAGCGCTCTGAGAGGGAGTGCTGCGCTCTTGGCTCTGGGCTCCGGGCAACACTCAGCAGCTTTCTGAGAAAGCGCAGGACTCCCTCTCCAGCTGCAGTGGGGATGTGGGTCCAACTCCCTCCAAGTCTCTTTCCCTCGGGTGGGGGGCGGGGCTGGGAGAGGGATGTCCTCCCCAGATGGAGTGGAGTGGAGGGGGGGGGCAGGGATGTGTGGCTGGGCGGTTTAGGGGAGAGCAAATGAGCTGGCTTTTCACTGGGAAGGACACAGCACAGCGCCAGATGCTTGCCTCTTCTGGCCGCTTACTCTGGGGGAGATGATTGGTCCTGGGCCTATCAGGGTTAGGTGGGCAAAGCAGGGAACGCTAGGCTCAGGGCCAGGAGGGTGGGCGAGCCCCTGGTCCATGCCATAAATGTCTGTCCCTGAAGGCAGTGAAAGCTGCAGTGAAGGGAAGTGTGGGGGAGAGTCTCTGGAAGCCACTTCCTGATGTCCCAGGTGGTGAACTGTCAAGGTCAACCTTGAGCATTGATCTGCCAAATATTTGCTTGGATCACTGACCCAGCAGACCTCCCACCCCCACCCGCTCCCCACTTGTACCAGGGCCTTTTCACAACCAGACTGCTTTATCCCTTGACCCTGGAGGAGATGGCACTGTTTCCCAAAGAGGCCTTTCCAGACAAGTGTGGCTGGTCTAGTCCCCTCCCTCATAGAAGCATAGGCTGTGGGTGGGGCCAGGCATCCCCACAGACCGTTTGTTTGAAATGGCTACCTCAGAGAAGCTAAAGTGGTCAAGGTTCAGCATAGCTGCCCACGTAGAACCAAACTCCACAAGGCTGGGCCCCTAGGCCCTTGTCCCCGCCACAGCGTTCCCACACAACCAAGCCTGGGAAGAAGTGCAGCCTCACTTCTCAGGCAAGGCAAAAAGAAGCCCAAAGTGGGGTGTGGCTGAAGCCAAACCTAATGTCTACCTCTTTGGGGGAACTCTGAATCCCTTCCGCTCCAAGTCCCCAGCCTCTCAGTTTGCCTCCTGTACTGCACTCATTGCATGCTGACTCGTGTGTTCTAATCCTCCTTGGCGGTGTATCCACCCACCTTACCATGAGATTGGAAGGGAGTGTGTTTGTTTTGGCTCAGCGGCAGTGGCGTGCTGGTATACCAGCTCCCTGGGAGA
This sequence comes from Proteles cristata cristata, assembly GCA_017311185.1. Taxonomy (NCBI): domain Eukaryota; kingdom Metazoa; phylum Chordata; class Mammalia; order Carnivora; family Hyaenidae; genus Proteles; species Proteles cristata. The sequence continues at coordinate 851,605 of JAESUZ010001396.1, forward strand.
AAAAGTGCTCTGATTTGTGGGGCTTACCCATGCCTGTGCTGTCGAAATACGCCCACGGTGGCCAACTTCAAGCTAGGATGGTTTCACAACGGGCCCACAACATTTCTAAATATTTAGCAGTTGGCTGTCGTGATCCAGTATTCAAGGGCTCCAGCTCACCGCTGCTGGAGGGGCCGCCCACTGCAAAGCTTAAGGCTTGCACTTGCACTTAGTAGGTACACTCACGGTTGGTGCCACAGAATCCTTGCTTGGATGGACTATTCTATCGAGTACATGTTTTGTTTTGCTTTGTTTTTCTTTTGGAGCACCTAGTTTGTTCCTAGAAGAATGTAGAATGGATTCCTGGGGGAGGATCATTTGTGAACAAGGTAACAATCCTTCCTCCCTCCCTGCATCTTGGCCCCTTTGCAATGTGACCTTACAGTTTCTACCATCAAGAGCTAGCACCAGTTTCCTAACCCTTGATTCAGGTATATCCTTGTGACTTGACTTAGCCTCTGGGATATGGTGAAGATGACTTTGACCGTTCGAAGCCTGGGCCTCAAGAGGCATTGGGTACCTCCTCTCTTGTCTTGGGATCCTGCCAGCCATCATGTTTCAAGTACATGCTATTCTGCTGAGCAGTCGAGAGGTCACATGGAGCAGAGACCCACCATCTTGGCCAAGCCATCCTTGACCATCCAGGCTCAGCAAACCCAGCAGCTGGCCAAAGGTGCAGGAACAAGCCCAGCTGGGACCAACAGAGTCCCCCAGCCAAGCCCAGCCTAGATGGCTAAACTGCAGACTCGAGCTGAATAATGGTTGTTGCTTTAAGCCACTAAGCTTTAAAGTGGTTTGTTACCCAGCAAAAGCTGACCAACAGAACACCATGCTTGCATTCAGAAGTAGCTTACTTAGCTCGGTGTGCCTGGGTGGCTCAGTGGGCTAAGCATCCTACTTCAACTCAGGTCATGATCTTGAGGTCCGTGAGCTCGAGCCCCACGTTTGGCTCTGTGCTGACAGCTCAGAGTCTGGAGCCTGTTTCAGATTCTGTGTCTCCCTCTCTCTCTGACCCTTCACTGCTCATGCTGTCTCTCTCTCTCTCTCAGAAATAAATTTAAAAAAAAACATTTAATCAATTTCTTTTTAAAACTGAAAACTTTAAGTTCACGAGTAAAATCTTGCTTATAACCATTGAAGGAGTGTGTGAAAAACCAGACCTCATCCTTATGCCCTCTAGGTTTGTAGTAAAGAAGCTTTCTGGAGAAAGAGAGAGGAAGCAGGCCCTGAAACAGATTTGCAGCTGCATGTGGTGGTGTTCTGTGGTTTTCCTCTCACCAGCTGTGTGACCTTGGGCAAGTCACCCAACCCCTCTGGGCCTGGGTATGACCAAAGAGATGGGAGAGCCCCACAGTTCCTTTATGATGTGGTCTTTTTATTGGTTTGAAGGGAAGAGCCAGGGAGAGCTGGAGAGGTTTCTGACAGTTGACTATTCACTATTGGAGGTATATATGACACTGTTCCATTAGCACACGGCATATTTCTTGTGCTGACGTGGACATGTTGATGACACCACTCTCTCTCAGTTTGCATTTGGCTTAGGATGCTGCCAGAACATACACATCCAAACTCGACCCCTTCCCCACCTACCTCAGATTAGGAATCAGGAGCTTTGAACCTGACTGGTCAGGTGGGGAAATGTAAATTGTAGGTAGATAGTTAATTAGCAATCACTCTGCTGAGTGATATGATGTCTCTCATTGACAAGCTGTGTGACCCTGGGCAAGTTACTCCACCTCTCTGATCTTCCATTTCTTCCTCCATATTGTCCATTTCCTCCTCCATATTTTGTATGATGTCACATGAATGTTGAATCACATTCAATATTAAATAACTATTAAATGAAAACATTTAGTGATGATGCATGCTTTATTATATAGAACATACCCAGGAGTTAATTTTTTTCTTTGTACTTAAAAAAAAAACTGTCTTGACTTGAAGGTCTCATTTGGTCTCAAGCAGCCACACCACATACTCAGAACCTCTGGGATGTTCTCATTTTTCAGTTTCAGGACTTTGATTTTGTTCAGTTAGTTGTGGACACCTGGGGTACATTTTTTTTTTGTATAATTTTTTTCGGGGTTTTATGGGGATACCCTTGTAGCTTATCTTAAAGGATTGTTAAAAGAATTAAATGAGGGGCACCCGGGTGGCTCATTCGGTTAAGCATCCAACTCTTGATTTCATCTTAGGTCATGATCCCACGGTTTGTGGGTTTGAGACCATGTTAGGTTCTGCTCTGATAGCAGGGAGTCTGCTTGGGATTCTCTGTCTCCCTCTCTCTCTGTCCCCTCCCCTGCTCTTTTTCTCAAAAGAAAGAAAGAAAGAAAAAGCATTAATAAAAAAATAATTAAACAAAGTAATCCACCTATAGCACGAAGCGGAGTTCCTAGACTACCAGATGCTTCATCAAGAGCAACTGCTGCGATTGTTATTTCCCCACAATGCTGGCCATCTACTGCGAATAAGGAGTTAGGGTCTCAGCGCTGGTGGCAGGGTCACTCAAAAACCACTGTGCAAGGAAGTTCAAATGTTGGGAGTCCAGACATCCTGGCTCTCCAGGTCACAGGTTGAGGGACCTCCAATTTTCCTTCCTCCTCCCCCCGCCCCTCCATTGCTACATGGATCAGAAAGAGACTCAAAGATGTCAGCTGAGGCCATCTCGCACCCTATCCATTCTTTATCCTTTCCTGCTCTGTGTTGCCGAAGCCTGACCCTGTGGACTACATTTCCCAGGCTCCCTTGCACCCTAGCTTCCTGTAGGTTCAGCCAATCTCTCCCTGGTGAGAGATTGATGTTCGGAAGAAGGGAGAAGCCAGAGTAAAGGCTCTCTGCACCCCTTTCAGCTTCCAGGGGTGTCTCCAGTAATGGCTGTGTTTCCTCCACAGTTCTAGCTCCTGCTAGACATGGTTCCAGCCCCTGCTGCTCACAGTTCCAGCCTCTGATAATCCCCTCCCATCCTTTGTCCCTTGGGCCCTGGGGAAGTAGTATTTTCTTGTTACTTCTAACCTCTGGGTTGGCTTGCCCTTTCCCATTTAGGTTTTCAGCTATTTTGTCACTTTTGTAACTCTCCCCCGACCTTTTAAAAGTTTATTTATTTATTTTGGGGAGGGGGGAGGGGCATAGAAAGCGGTAGAGAGAGAATCCCCAGCAGGCTGTGCACGACGTGAGGCTCGATTCTATGAACCTGGGAGATCACGACCTGAGCCGTAATCAAGAGTCGAGGGCTCAACTCACTGAGCCATCCCGACGCTCCCGCAACTCCTTTATTATATTAATTCAGTTTTTTAAAGTTTATTTTTATTTATTTTGAGAGAGAGAGAGAGAGAGAGAACAAGCAGGGGAGGGACAGAGAGAGAGAGAGAGAGGGAGACAGAATCCCAAGCAGGCTCGCACTGTCAGCTCAGAGCCCAACCCATGAACCCTGTGAGATCCTGACCTGAGCCAAAATCAAGAGTTGGAGACTTAACTGACTGAGCCATCCAGGCATCTCTGTATTAGTTTACGATTAAACTCCTTGGCCTGGTCTCTGTTTTCCTAGTGGGACACTGACTACTGCAGCAGACATCTTGCAGATACTCTGGCCGTCTGGCCTATAGATGCCCCCTGAGGAGAAGGGGGTGTGTGTGATCACCCGGCTGGACGTGTCCTCTCGGCCTCACCGATTCTTCACCCAGTGGGGAGGAACATGGCCTTGGAGAGCCAGCACAGCTCTCAGGAAAAGCCCACTCCTTACTCCTTAGCCTATAGGGGGTTCATTCCCCACTTCTAGGGGATGCCAAGTTCAGGTCATTTCAAGCTGATTTCTTGCCCTCACTCATCCTGTAATGTAATGGAAAAGGTCTTTGTCTAAAGGACCAAAACTTCTAAATTCAGTCTCTGCTGCGGGATCCCCTTTGGAAGGTGACCTTGCTCAGGTCTTAGCCCGCTCTGAGCGGGTCCCTTGCCTTGGAGCTCAAGAGCTTCAGGCCCATGACTCACACATGCAGGTGCAATGCCTGCCACCTTCTTCCTGTTCTAGACCACCCTAGAGGTCCTTATCTTGCAGCTGTCCCCTCCCAGCCTGGGCCCTTTGCTGCTCAATATTTCATCCAGGAAACATGTGGGTAGATGTTTTTGGCAAATCACTTGGTGGTGGTTAACCTGTGGGGGACCAGAGGAGGTAAATATCCTGCCTGGGGGATTCCCCACCCCCTGTCCTGCTCCCAGGCCATCTGGGCTTTCTGGTGGAGTGAGCTACATACATATTTATAGGGGCAGGGACTGTGGGAGCCTGGGGAATACATAACGGCAGCTGCGGACTTTGAGTGTGCTTCATCCTCTGAATTAAATCCCTCTTCCACTGCCTGTAAGTCAAGAGGCCCCGACTGCAGCATGAGTTACAAGCCCTTAATGAAGCACTCAAGGAACATGCCGTGTTGGGGCATTAGAGCTGAGAAGCCCTTTCCACTACAGATGAGCAAACTGAAACTCTTGATCCATGCGTTCTGACTCGAAGGGCCTTTCTGTAGACCCAGGTGGGTCTGGCCTCATAGGCTTCTCCTGGGCAAGTGTGAACTCTGCAAACTTCAGCCACTCCTTAGTGTGTGTGGCTGCCTAGGAAGCTGTGGGTCCTGGGCAGCCCTTCTGGGTGTGAACACCCAGGGTCTGAGCGTGGGCACGGGCTCAAGGGCACGGGCAGGGCCTCTAACTGTGGTCATGGAGGAAAGTGCTCTCTGGAGCCCATCCTTGAGAGTGAACCGAATCTGGGCCTGAAATGTGAAGGCATCCCCACTCCTGGGACATGTCACCAGGAGCTGCTTGGAAGAGTTCAGAGAAGACTTTGTGAGATGGTTGTGCTGGAAAATTTTGTCAACCCCAGTTTAAAAGTGAAACAGAATGAGCATATGTGTGTATGATGTGTGTAATAGCTACGTGTAAGTGTGACATGTATATGTGTATGATGTGTGTATATGTATGTGTGTGATATATGAGAGACTACTGGTTGGCACATGGACATGTGTGTGTATGCATGTGTGTTTCATGTCTGCATGTGCAAGCAAACACATGTATGCACATGTGTTGTGTATATAAGATTATGTGTGTGCATGTACATTTTTGTGTGTTGCATATGTAAGTGTTGTGTGTGTGTTTGTGAAGAACAGTCTAGACCACAGCAAGTTACTGGATCCTGGTTTTGTCCCCTCCCAGGGGAGGAGGCTGCAGGATGGTGACAAGCCATCTGTGCCGGGCAGTCTGCCCTCCCATGACTGTCTTTTACCCCAACTTTTTACCTGTTTAAGGCTTCATCTGTAGCCTGCTACCAGTTTGTTCTGCCTGAAGATATTCTGTCCTTCCCATTGATGAAGATGTACATGTCCCTTGAGGAAAATTTGGAAAACATAGAAGAGAATGAAGAAGAAAACAAAAATCACTCTTAGTCCCAACAGCAGAGTCCTGGTTGTGGCTTCATCTGACTTTCCTGTCCAGCTACAACTGGGAGTTGATGGGCAGAAGGGGAAGCACACATGGGCAACACTGTCACCCCAGGGCCCTTGATCCCTGATCCACACACTGGTCAAGGCTTTGGAAGCTCCTAAACTGCCTTCTTCTATTGTTGAATTCGTCATGGTTTGCAAGGTTCCTGAGGTGATTGGTTTGACCTGTGCTGTGAAGACAGACATATTGATCTGGGTCAACAAGGGCTTCACTGACCTAAAAGTTGCTTCATTCTGGTTGGGTCAGTTTCTTGACCTAACCAGTTTTGTTTCTTCATCTCTAAAATGGGGTAAAGATAAGTATCTTGAGGGGTAGTTGTCAGGGTTAGAAATTGGGTGGTGTCCCGGCAATAACTACATCTCCTGCTGGGTGGCCCGACCGATGGGCTCCAGGTACCCTACCTTCTTCTTTTGTCCCTTCTTGTCGTGGCCCTAGTGGTGGCAGCAACAATCTCCTGCTGCTTCTAACCTTTGGGTCACCTCACCGCCCATTTGGCTCTTCAGTGAGCCAAAGCTGCAAAGTAAGTCCCCTGTATTAAATTCCCTTGGTTGAAAAACCTTGGATTTGGGGATTTGAGGATTTGGTTTTGTGCTGGAATTGTAAGTGATACAGACATGACACGCAGGGCGGTGTCTGGCACATGGACGATGCTCAATGTGTGACACTCAGGTCTGTGACTGTGGCCCCTTATGGGCTTGTGATGGCCTCACCAGCTAACCCCTTCCCCAAATGATGATGTCAGGAGCTGTGCCTTCTCTGTACTCTTGATCCAAACCCTTGCTAGGCTTGCTTAGTTTCTTAAATAGCACAGCCCAGTGTCCCAGAATGAGCTCTGGAGTAAGATGGCCCTGGGTTTGAATCTCAGATTCACCATTACTAGCTGGGTGGCCTTGAGCAAATCACTACCACTCAGCTACATTATCTAAAATGAGGGGACAAGAACAGTATTTTGTGGACATGGTGTATGCAAAATGCTTGAGGGAGAGGAAGCTACCATATCTGTTAACTTATATGGTTAATATTGTCGCCATAGTCCCTTCTTTCAGGAATTTGGGGATTTTTTCACTTGGATTTGCATCAATGCACATAACAATGGCTCACCCCTTTTCCTCCCAGCATCTCTTGATATAAAGAGATTTCCACATCTTTCCCTCCACCTACAGAGAGGTGGAGCTTCTTTCACTGCTACAGATAGAAGGCCAGAGACACCCATGTAAGACCAGAGATACCTAGTTAAGCATAGAGAGATACTCAGTTTAACTCGGGTATTTAAGTTAAAGGTGCCCTAGTCAGTTGAGATCAGTCTATTTGTGCGTTTGGGGGTTCCCAAATAAAACCTAGGATGCCCACTTCAAAGGTTGCTGTGAAGGGGGTGGACAAATTTGTAACAGGCTGAGAATTATTGCAGGAAGAAAAAGGTGAAGACTTGAAACCTTCCTTTTTGATGTTGGCCTCAAAGCATCCTGAATGGACTGAGGAGGTCACCAAAAGAATGCGGGCCTTATCATGATTGGACGGTGCACCTGGCGGGGTCCAGAGTGTGTAGAGCCAAGGTTTAGATGGTCACCACATGTGGGCCAGCTTGTGACTGAGGACAGATGTGAGGAATTAAAGAGCAGCAATCCCGGACACTACTCTGATTCTCCACAAGACGCTTAGAAGCCCTTCTTGTAATTCACCCTGCCCCTTCCCTCCTCCCCTTCTGGTCCACCTATGTGTTTGCGTCTATCTGGAATACCTTTTCCCCTCTTGCCCATCCAGCAAACTTCTACACATCCTTCAAGGCCCAGCTAAGCGAGCACCTTGGTGGTCCGCAGGCAGAATGAGACAACATTTTCTGTTCTCAGAGCTTGCATGTACTTCTTTAGTGGCACTTAGCACCTCCTGTTCTGTGCACCCCTAATCGCTTATGTGTCCTTTTATTACAGTACTTAGCACAACCTCCTCCATGATTCCATTATGGTTTCTACATTCTTCTATTATGGCACCAATCACATTTCTGCAGCAACAGCAACAACAACAGCTGTAACTGTTGAGAGCCTTAGCAGGCATCGTGCCTCATCGATTCCTCTCTTTCCCTAGGGGGCATCACAGATGAGGAGGCACGGGCGTTCAAACCCACTGTTACCTGGTTCCGGAGTCCGTGCTCTTAAGTGCCATTGTTTTGCCTGTGAACGTGGGGAGATGGACCCGACTTCTACCCATCTCGGTGTACCCAGTAGCTGTCAAGGTGCCTGTCACCAAGTGAGCACTTAATGAATGCTGGAAGAAATTTTTAAAAATTCCATTGGGCTGATGTACCAAGATTTTTTAAAAAACTGTTTCCCTGTGCTGCTGTGAATATATCCGGACACCTCTCTCTTTCTTGGTCTGGATTATTTTCTTCGGATCATCTCCTGGGAGCTGAAATTCTGGGCGTGAGGATGTGCAGCTTCAAGCGCTGCCAGGTCACCTTCCACGTCCCCACGACGCCAGCGGCGCAAGAGCGCACCCAGTTCTTGGCAGCCCCGCGGCCTCTTCTCACCTTGACGTGGCTCTAAACGTGACCTTGGCTGACGCGCGCGAGTTCAGGCGGAGCCTTGGCGCTTCCAGCAGCGCGCTCTGCTCCCTCCCAGCCGCCCCTTGGCAGCTGGGTCCCCCTGGAGGGGGGAAGCCTCCACACCGCGCTCGCACCGGTCTAACCACTCCGTGGTCTCCAGCTTCCGATCTGGGACGGGCTTGGGGGGTGGGGGGACGACAGGAGGTGGGGAGACAGGAGGGTGGATGGAGGCAGCACCGGGGGAAGAGTGTAGGGCACGGGGTGGGGGGACGCAGGGAGATGGGAAAGGGGTGGTCCTGAGTGTAGGGGGGTGGGGGGGCGAGTGGTTGAGCCTCAGGCCCCTCTTTCCATTGCTGCAGGGCTGGGGCGCTGCAGCTCCCCGATTTCTTGGCTTGCAGAAGGAAGGTAAATTCTCACCCGGGTCGGGGACGGAGCTCTTCTCAGTCCTGTGCATCTCGCGGTGGTGGGGGCAGTCCTGGGGCGGGACGGGGGAGCCGCATAGGGAAGCAGCGAGGATCACTCCCGGCCCCCAGCTTGGATGCCCTCCTTTCTTTCCATCGCTTTTCAGCGATTTCCACATCTTTTCTCCACCTACAGAGAGGTGGAACTTCTTTCACTGCTACAGATAGAAGGCCAGAGACACCCGGGTGAGACCAGAGATATCTAGTTAAGCAGAGAGATACTCAGTTTAACCCAGATATCTAAGTTAAAGGTGCTCTAGTCAGTTGAGATCAGTCTATTTGTGAGTTTGGGGGTTCCCAAATAAAAACCTAGGATGCCCACTTCAACTTGAATTTCAAATAGGCAATGAATAATACTTTCGGTGTAAGCATGACCCCGTGCAATATTTAATATAAGTATGCCCCAAATATTGCATGGGACACAACTTACAGTAAAAAAATGAAATAAAATAAAAATCATTGTTCATCTGAAATTCAAGCTGAACTAGTTATCCTGGGTTTTTATTTGCTAAATCTGGCAACCCTAGTGAATTTCCCTTCTTTTCCCAAATTTTAAACTCCGCATTCTGCCCTGCCCCCAACCAGCTCGCTTCTTCCACCTTCCTGGAAGAGGTTTGGCTTCCAGACCCATGCTCTTTTTTCATGTCCCTCCTTCCTCAAGTTTTATTTACTTTAGCAGAGTCACACTGGGTCTCAGTTTCAAAGTCTTTGATGTTATTACCAGAGACTGGGATTGAGGCAGCAGAAGCTTTGAGGAAGGTTTCTTCAGGACACTGGAAGGAAATTAAACCTCGGAAAATATGCCTGACATTTTTTTTTTCTTTCTGCAAAGAAAGTCTGCGGGTCGGGCTTCGTTATGGTCACGGGAGCAGGAACAGTGGAGTTAAGGCCAAAAACCTCATTTCTCAAGCCGCCACCAGCTGCAACCCCAGCCAACAAGCGATTTATCTCCAGCTGCACTGGTGACCTCCTCAGGGTTTCCATCCTCAGCTGAACTTGTTCACAGAGGCCCCCAAATTGTAGGCTCAAAAGGGATCTGGGAAATCAGCTGGAGCAGGGCTTCTTGAAACCTACCATGCACGCACCTCCCATAGAGAGGTTTTAGCAGTCTAAGAGCTCTGGCCCTCGCCCAGGTTCCTAAACTCAGGATCTGTGGAGGGGGAACCCGGGCCTCACCATTTAATAAAAAACTCCCAGATGATTCTAGTTGGAGACGCAGTGAACCAGAGTAGTGCTTCGCAGTGGCTGACAGGAGCTGATGGGTAGATACCCCAGCTTCCTTTCCCTTGGTCAGGCTGCCTTAGAGGCACGTGACCCTCTCCTGTTGGTCATCTCTATCCTTGGTTGCTCAGTTGTCCACAGAAATAACTGGCTTAGGGGCACCTGGGTGGCTTAGTTGGTTAAGCGTCCGACTTTCGCTTAGGTCATGATCTCATGGTTTGTGGGTTCGAGCCCCACATCAGGCTCTGTGCTGACTGCCACCTCAGAGCCTGGAGCCTATTTCAGAGTCTGTGTCTCCCTCTCTCTCTGACCCTCCCCTGCTCACGCTGTCTCTCTCTCTCTCCTAGAAATAAATAAAAATATTTTTAAAAAAGTAACTGGCTTGATAAAACACCCTCTATTGGCTACCTTCACCTCCTGAGAAGTACCGGGGAGCTTTTGTTTGCAACCGACAGAAACCTCATCTGGGCTCTGGCTTCCTTTCCCTTCAATCCACAGACCAACTTTTTTCTCAGTGGCTTCCTTCATATTCCAAGCCTCCACGTTGTCTAGATTGTATCTGTGTTCCAGAATCTCTAGCTTCAAGATAACTGGATCGCCTCTGCACCACTCCCTGCAACATTCCATGGGAATTCCTTTTGCTAGGTGACTAGTGGCCTGGGTTACTCATACCAGTGGCTATGCAAAGGGCCTGATACTGGTCAAGTCTTATCCTGGCCCTAGGACAGGGTCAGATACACAGTATCTGCACTGTTGCTCTGTGGTGGGGGAGGGGGTGTTTGGGAGCAACCACAAGTCTAAAGAAAGAGTGATAAGCAAAAAGAAGGGTGGAGTGGGAGAGCAGGGAGGCTGTAGGAGGGGCCAAATATCCTAAGTTAATTCCCAGACAAGACAATGTCCTTTTACAGCCATGACCTCTGAGCCCCTCAAACTGTTGTAACAGCCCCTGGCCAAGGTATTCCATCTCCACTGCAGGAGAAGGAGTGTCCACCGGCCTTGGCTGTGTCTGGCGGGGGCTAGGTTGTTCCTCCAGAATAGATCCTGGGACCAGGGCTCATGTGCCTGCGATTTACTAAGGAAGTTCTCGCAGGAGAAACTGGGAAGGGAATGAAGGAAGGTCAGGGTAGGAAGGAGGCCAAGCCAGATGGTCTTAGGCAAAAGCCTGCAAAGGGTGGCGTTAGCTTCCTCCTTGATCAGGGTTATCTTGATCCAAGGCAGGATGGCTGGACTCCCACCCTCCTGGTGCCATTAGTCCTTCACCTCGGTCGGTGGGCGTGGGAGGAGCATGTAAAATTCTAGAGGCCTCTGGCTCACCGTCTGGCAAGGAGACTCCAGAAGCCAGAGGGAAGCCTTCTGAGGAGGAGTGCCAGGTCAGAGCTGGGAAGGGTCAGGGGCATAAGTTGGTAGAAGGAGATCTGAGGGAAGGGTGGAGTACTGACATTGCCCACTCCAAGCTGCCATGGCCTGGGGTCCCCACGTCAATGCTCACCCATAAACCAGAGATCTCAAGCTCTGACATGCAGGCCAGGCTCCACCCACAGATTCATTCTGCTTACGCCCACGATATGCTGACTCGCCAATGTCTTAAATTCTTCCGAATCGGTTGCCAACATTTGAATCGCAGGCTATTTTTACACAAAAATCCAGATCTCTAGGTCAGATTTCGTATCAGAGGCCCACATCTCCACATGGCCGCCATGGGTAGATGTCATAGAGTCTGCTCAGCCTGAGCAATTTTACCTGGTAGCCTGGATGCCACAGTCCCCACCACTCTCTATTGTGTCCCAAACATATGCGTGATTTTTCTTTTCAGAGAGCTAAGAGGAAAGAAATATTTTTTGGACCCATCTCTCTAAAGTGGAGGAAAATACATGGCCTAAGGATGACTAAAGTGGATATAGGATGTGTCTGTGTATGAAGAAGGAAGCTCAAGACGCCATTATGAGCATCTCTGATGGTGCCGCTGGGCCTGCTGGGCATCTGAGTTAGCCCTCTCCTGCTACGAGTTTTGTGCCCCCACCAGACTTTTGCTTTTCCACCAAGATCCAATGGCTCTACTTTCCTTCCCCCATCCCATTTTGTTAAAAGCAGCTGTTTTCTCCCTTCCAGGTCTCCAAGTGCTGATTTCATTTCTTTCCCGACAAAAGTTTGAAGCCAGGAGGGAAATGGTTTGGCAGGAAATCAACATGCAAGGGGAGGAAGTAGGCAGTGGAGACAGCGGATGCTGTGTCGGGGTTTGAAACGGGTGTCCAAACCAAGACTGGACCCAGGCTCTGAAGACCCCAAGAGGCAGAAAGCCCCTGGAGGCCTAGAAGGGCCTCGGCCCCTGCGGTATTTGCTCAATGTCCTCAGAGTTTTCTCTCAACAACTACAGCTGGGTTAGATTGCAGACAGTTCTTCCTCCCAGTCATTCTCTCTGGTGTAGGTAGAGAGAGGATCGGACGAGCCCGCGAGAAATGGAGGGGAGACAGCAGAGGCCTCAACTCCTCTCCTCTCAACTTTAGGGGGGAATTTGAGCACTTATGTTGGCCAGAGATGGGGGGGAGGGGCGGATGGGGAAGGAGATCTGACAGATCATGAGATGCTTAGTACGAGACCAAAGATGAAAGCTGGTCAGCAGGCCAAACTGGCTCAGGACCCATGAGCTCTGGGCAGGGTGGCCCGGGTCAGGAGCCCTGTCCGCTTGCCGGGCTCTCACAGGACCCCAGCCATCGCCCCAGGCACGGCAGCTCCCCTGGTTCTTCTCACTGAAATCACCCTCCCCTCCCAACCCAGCTACGCCAACATCTTTGACCGAGCTGTGGAAAATTTCCTTTCTCCTTAACTATGCCAAGAAAGGGCTGAAAATTTCCAAGAGGAACACTTAACTGAGACCCAGAGGGGAAAACCCAGGGGCAGAGAAATGGGTAAGTTTACAGAGTGCGGACGATTTGACCACACGTCTAACAGAGGAGCACTTGGTGGGCACGATGGAGGAGATGTCTGCTCCTTGGAATTCCTTGACTCAGCCAGGCCTGGCAGGGAGGCCTGCTTCCAGCCTGGTGGGGCCAGCCCGTCGTCCCAGTGAATCGGGATCTTTTGAATGATCCATCTTTCCTCCATGGGTATGAATTATGAAACTCCTTTCTTTGGCATATATTTAGCAGGGAGGCTGAGGGGAGGCGGGCTGCTGGTGCTGCCTTAGCCTCAGTTCTGTTGTCTCAAATAGTTCGGTTCAGAATCCAAACTTGCAAATTCCACACAGGGAAGAAGCAGAAGCTTTGTAGTTAATGAGGCTTCTCGCCTTGGGGTGCAGCTCCGTGATGCCTGGCTCCGCTCAGTCCCACCTTCCTGGTCTGTCTCCAATCACCATGTGCACCATCTGGTTGTCCCCTGTGCCGCTCCCCCTCTGGGGTTGTGGCTTTTTCCATCTCTCCATGCTTCCTAGTCCACAACCCTGATCCACTCTGACCTGAGCCCCATGGGCTACTGCCTTCATGCTCATCAGTGCTGAGGGTTTAAGGGGCTGCAGCTCATTTCATCATCTGATCATGCTTTATGGCAGGTTCTCATATTCCCTACCCCATTTTAGGGATGAAGAAAACGAGATGTGGAGAGATTAAGCCACTTGTAGATGGCAGGATTTGAACCCAGTGCTGACTCTGGAGTCTGAACTCTTAGCTACATAGGATGTTGTCATGAGACAGCTGTAATCTGCAGGCTGCAAAGATGCTCTGGCTGTACATGGAGTGGTCCAGGCAGTCCTGAGTGAGTGGGGTCAAGGTCAAGAGCGTTGTCTTTGACATCCCCAGTTCTCCACACCACGTTGCACATTTTGGGATTCCCCACCGCAGGCCCTGCCCAGCCAACCAGAACCCCATTCCCCAGAATTCTTATCAGTACCATCAAAACTCACCATGCTAGCCTGGCCCACTCACCACTGGGCAGCCATGAATGGTAGTGAATTTTATTTATCACTCTCTCCAGATTTTTAGTACAGGCAGCACAGTGGCCAATCCACACTCCAGATTCACTGGCGACATCTACCACTACCTGCGTGTGGTGGGGAGGATCACTGGGATTCATCTGCCCCAAGCCACCAGCCCTCATCCCAGCCCTCCTGCACCACCAGAGCTGGGAATTCCCATCACAGCATTCACTCACCAAAGGCCACCTGGGTAATTGCTTTCTTTTTCTAAATCTGAGCCTATTCAGAGAAAAATGACTTTAGCTTGGCACGGGATAAAGGTCAGGACATTATGCTGTTGGAAATGTTTACAAGTTTGAAGAGAACTGAGAATTCTTTCAATATGTAGCATCCTCACCCCCTGCACGGTGAGGTGTTTCACCCATTTGGTGGCATCAAAAGCAAGGGTTTTAAAAAGGGCATCCGGAAGCATAAGCGTTTAAAGAGGTGGTATCATCCAGAGGAGTGGTGATGGGTCAGCTGGCCACCACCAGGAAGAGGAGGGACTCATTTTGGATTGAAATATGCAAGCTTCAACACTCATTCTGTGTGTGTGTGTGTTTTTAATTTTTAAAAATGTTTTTATTTATTCCTGAGAGAGAGAGAGAGAGAGACAGAGTGAGCAGGGGTGGGTGAGAGAGAGAAGGAGACACAGAATCTGAAACAGTCTCCAGGCTCTGAGCTAGCTGTCAGCACAGAGCCCAATGCGGGGCTTGAACGCACAAACCGTGAGATCATGAACTTAAGGGAAGTCGGACGCTTAACTGACTGAGTCACCCAGGTGCCCCTGTCTTTTTTTTTTTTTTTTTTAATGTTTATTTATTTTTGAGACAGAGAGAGACAGAGCTCGAGGCGGGAAAGGGCAGACAGAGGGAGACACAGAATCGGAAGCAGACTCCAGGCTCTGAGCTGTTAGCACAGAGCCCTACACAGAACTTGAACCCATGAACTGTGAGATCATGACCCGAGCTGAAGTCAGATGCTTAACCTACTGAGCCACCCAGGCATCCCGGTGTGCGTCTTTTTAAAGTCTATTTATTTTGAGAGAGACAGAAACAACATGAGCGGGGAAGGGGCAGAGAGAGAGGGAGAGAGAGAATCCCAAGCTGCTGGTGTGGAGCCCAATGTGGGGCTCAAACCCATTAAACTGTGAGATCATGATCTGTGCCGAAACCAGGAGTTGGATGCTTAACTGACTGAGCCACCCATGTGCCCCTGTTGTTTTTTTTTAAATGAACAATTATTTAAGGATATTTTCAATTTTATGTTTATCTTCATTTTTCTTGACTTTTCATTAGAAAAATTTTACACCATAGAGACCTGTAAGAATAATAACTATGAGATTTGCCAACAAGTTAACATTTTGCTGTGTTTGCTTTATTTCTCTCTCTCAGCATATACATTGGTCCAAAACACATACCAATATTTCTTTCTTTCCTCCCTTCTTTTTTTTTTTCCCTGAAATATTTGAGAATAAGTTACAGGCCTCCTGACATTTTACTCAGATATTTCTGCATATGTCCACGAAGATGGCGAGCATTCTCCTTCATAAGAACAAAGCCATTATTATCACACCCAATGAATTTAACACATACAAATCTGCTCTCTGGCTACGGTCTGTCTTCCAATTTTTCCAGCCATCCTGATTATGTCCTTTCCTGCTCTGATCCTGGACCCAACCAAGGCATATCACCTTCTTTTGGGTTTCCTCACTCTCCTCTGATCTGGAACTTTGTCCCAGCTAGGCTTGTCTTTTGCGACATTGATATTTATTCATTCGTTTGGCAGAATGCCCCTCGATTTGGATTTGACTGTTCCTCATGAAGAGATTCAGGTTAAATTTGGGGTATTTTTATTCTATATTTTGAATAACTGATATACTGACATGAATAAAACCCAGAAGGTATGAAAGAATACATACTGAAGAGTGTCCCTCTTTCCCCTGTCCCCAGCCACCCAGGTCCCTTTCTGGGAGGTGAACTGGATTCCGGGTTTCTGTGTCTCCTTCAAATATAACATGAAGGGAATGTCTAGTGCTGGTTCCCACACCTCGAATGGATGGTTCAATGGGTGTGTGTGTCTGTATGACTGTGTTACTTCCTTGCCTAGACACCTTGGAAGGTCCCTGGAAGGCTGTCTGACCCTTGTAGGGCCATAGGATCTGGTGCTCTGGCCCCTGCCCCTCTGAGCCCACTTCATTCCACTCTCACCTGGAGGGGCCCTGTCACAATGGCCTCCCTTCAACCCCTCCTGTCTGCTACATGCTGTTCTCCCCTTCTCTAGAACACTCCTGCTCCTCTTCCCCTAACTGGCTTCCCATCATACTGCATGTCTTGTCTACCAGCCCCTTCCTCCATGAAGCCATCCCTAAACCCGGGCAGTATTATATCTCCTCAGAAGGCCTTCTCAGGACACCCTGCCCCCTCTCCTTGCTCCAGGAGGGAGGAGCCAGTTCTAATTTGGGCACCAGGCTTAGTGCCTCACACGTAACAAGCTTTCAGTAAATATTTGTGGAGAGCGGATGTGCCTGTGAATCTTTCGTATCATGCAGGAGGCATCAGAGCCAGGCTTGGGAGGGAGGGGGGTAACTTCCAGGGCTGGTCCAACCCAGGGCCCAGCTAAAGAAGTCAAATATCCCAATGGTAGACAGTGGTCAGCAATGAGGCCAGCAGGTAATTGGCTCCTCCTCTATCAGTCCTGAGGATGGGAGTTCCTGGGAAAAGCAACCAAGTTCCCAGGAGCCACAGTGGGTCTTAGATCTGGAATAAGGGACCCGTAATTAGGGAGGGGGAGCCAAAGTCCTGGGCCTGCCAGAGGGCCTGGGCCTTGGGAGAGGCTGGGTGTTCTAGAGGATTATTAAATAGATATGTAAAGGTTCAAGATTCATTCAGGGCCCTACCTCTATGCTGCCAGGAGCTATTAAAGATGATTTCTGCCAGCCTCTCACAGAAGGGCAGTGAGTCCCAGCAAAGTTAATAAAAGCCTCCCTCCAAAGTCTGGAGCAAAAGGCATAAGGTATGGCCTTTGACCCCTGAGTTCTACAGTGTCCCTTGAACTAGGAATCAGGGAAGGAGTTGCCGAGAAATCTCTGCAAAGAGGTTTCACACTTTGGCCCACCAAGAAACAGCTTTAGCTCACACACAGGACCCCACTCTTTTTTTTTTTTAATTTTTAATGTTTATTTATTTTTGAGACAGAGAGAGACAGAGTTTGAGCAGGGGAGGGACAGAGAGAGAAGGAGATACAGAATCTAAAGCAGGCTCCAAGCTCTGAGCTGTCAGTACAGAGCCCGACGCGGGGCTCGAACTCATGGACCACGAGATCATGACCTGAGCTGAAGTCGGCTGCTTAACCGAATGAGCCACCCAGGGGCCCTAGAACCCCACTCTTCTTCCCCACTTCTTCTTTGAAGAGACAAGCAGAATGACTACTAAGAAATTTTAATGCCCTGTATGACTCTGTGGGAAAATATATGCATAGAAAAAAGAGAGATCCCAAGAGGGTGATAGTACACTGAAGTGGGTTTGTTTTGTTTTGTCTTTTATAGTCTTTACCTCTGTTTTCCCATTTTTTTCTGCAATGAATTCCAATGATTATGTACTTCTACAAAAATAAAAAATTTTTTTCAAAGCTTCTGTATACATTCTTTGAGAATTCTGGTGCCAAACCTCAACTGTGCATTGCAATCACCAAGGGCTCTAGAAATATTGATGGTTGGGGGCGCCCGAGTGTCTCAGCTGGTTAAGCATCAGACTCTTGATTTCAGCTCTGGTCATGATCCCTGGGTTGTGGGATTGAGCCCCGTGTCAGGCTCCTATGCTGAGCATGGAACCTGCTTAAGATTCTCTCTACCTGCTCTTCTACCCCGCTCACACTCTCTCTCTCTCTCAAAAAAAAAAAAAATTGATGTCCAGGTCCTACCCCAAAGTCATTCACATTTCATTGGTTGAGGGAATGGCCTACCCAGGTGATTATAATGTACAGCTCTGTTGGGAGCTCCTGATCTAAAAAGAATATGCACCAGAGAGGTTGAATAATAGATACACTGTCACTGAATATCCATATCCGGGCGGCCACGTTCAGGCATATGAGCTGAGTATTGCATAACTTCAGGGGACCCCATTTACATAGCCTGCAGTGTGAAGGGGCCTCCCTGGAGTTGTGCAAGGCCTTGCAAATACGAATATATAATTATATATTCATAGATACATAATTTAAACACTGATTACATTTGTCAACTACAACCCTCTGGGGTGGGGGGAGCATAGTGACTTTCACTAAGTTGTACAGAGCATTTTCAAAGACTTAGTTCGTGCCTTCGGGGAGTGTAGACTCTTAAGACCAAGAGAGTAAGAGGAATCAAGAGCCAAGATGAGCAGAGCAGTCTGGCTGCCTGGGTTGCACCGCACGTGGGAGTGGAAGGACACACCTGCGAGAGCAGGGATGGGTGCAGAAGCACAGGGACAGGTAGGAAGCCACCAACATGGTCAAGATATGGTTGGTGGGAGCACTGTTGGGACAATGGGGCAGCGGTCATGTGGGGGTCCTCAGCCTTTGCCATGGAGCTTTTGTGTTTCTGCCTGTTGGGGTGGTCTCAGTTCATGGATGAGATCTAATTCCCTGCCCTGGAATCTGGGCTGGACTTTGACTTGTTTTGATGACTAGAAGGCTGTGTGGGTGAGGCTATGTAAGTCGTGAGGCTGCAGAGATGTGCAGCTTCTGCCCTGGCCTCTTGAGTCACTTGCTGCTTCTCGGAGCCTCACTGACATTCCGTGAGGAAGCTCAAATGGCAGCCGGTCCCACTGAGCCATGTAAGCGGGGCTGTCTGTCCCTTCCAGTCGTCCCCGGGTCCCAGCTGACACCAACCCAAGCAGAAAACCCACCTGATCAACTCACAGAATTGTGAGAAATACCTCCTGTTGTTTTGAGTCACCAAGTTTTAGGGGTTTTTGTGACCTAGAAATAGGTGGCTGAAGTAGGGCCATTTCTGGGCTGAACTCCTTTTGGGGCCTTGTAGGGATAGAGATAAGGGCAGATCCCAATAAAGCAAGGTTGTTGTTTTTAATTCTTACCTTTATCAAAATGATAGTGCATGGCAATCAAATATGGGCAACAGCTTGGAGATGTCAGAGAAGCCTGCAACGAAAGCAATTGCATCTTACTCATCTTACTTCCGCCTACTCACGTCCAGTCCTGAGCCCCAGAGACAACATCTTTCTGCAGCTCCTATTGACAGGTTTTCTCCACATTCCAAGTCACAAACTTACACCTCCTTGCATCAATTACCCTTTTTTGACACTAGCTGCCCACTCTATGGTGGCTTAGATAAGGGTTTAGCTCGCTCCCCCCAGCATTTGAACTCTGTTAGTATTTTTGGTTCCTCTGGGCACAGCTCCTACTCCAATACTAGTTGCTGATTCCCAATTTTGGGGATCTCTCAATTCCCAGCTCTGTAAGACAAGGAGCTGGGCATCCCTCCCTTTCTTTATGTGTTCCCTCCTCCAATAGCCCACGTTTTGTGGCTCCACTTCACAGCACTGTGTCGTTTAACATTGAGTCCGATGCCTCCTTGGGGGAGCAACCACGAGATCCTCAAAACTAGCTACAAAATACCTTCCATTTCCTGGAGGAGTTCAGAACTTCCATCAGATTCTGAAAGGGGTTAAGTGTAGGATCCTACACTGGGTGTCTTCCATTTATTGTCCAGACCCACCCTCACCATCACCACCCACTGTGCCCCAGTGGTTGACCCACACACCATGTGCATCAGCAGTGCTTACTATCCAGGTAGCTTCTGGCTGGGGTGAGCCAGTGGGGAGCCCTGGTAGGAGACAGGGGAAAGGAGGAATGTGAAGGGTGTTTATTCCCATGGCTCCCTTCGGCAGGGCCACCTTGGACTATCTGTGTCTCACTGAAGGACCAACTCCATTCAGAGTAGATCTTCTTCCAACAACCTTTCCCTTCAATTCCAGGAACCCTGTCTCCTGGGACTTAGGGCCCAGAGGTGATAACAGCTTAGTTGCTCTTAGCCTCAGACTGCTCTGTCCCTCATGGTCCCACCACATCTCCCCTTTCAAATAGTCCCTTTGTAAATAGTCCCTTTCATCACCCACCCGAATGATCCTAACCTGACTATGGCACTTGTTTCCTGTTGGGCCTGTGTTATTGATCAGGTTTCTTGGACACAAACGAGGAGACAGGGATGGTGTGTGGAGGTTTGGGAGGAGAGATTTGGGCACAAGGAAAAGCTGACCTTCGATGTTGTCACGGTGGAGAGGGGTCTAAGCTGCCTCTGGCAGAGGCCCAAAGTGGGACAGCCTTTAGAGTTATCCTGGGGGCACATGGGTGGCTCTGTCGCCTGAGTGTATGACTTTGGCTCAGGTCATGATGTCATGGTTTATGAGTTCGAGCCCCACATCAGGGCTCTGTGCTGTTAGTGCAGAGCGTGTTTTGGATTCTCTGTCTCCCTCTGTCTCTGCCCCTATCCCACTCATGCTCTCTTTCTCTCTCTCTCTCAAAAATAATCACTTGGGAAAAAAAAGGCGTCCTGAATCCAGGCAATGGGTCAGGTTTGTAACCACACCCCCACATGACCAGGTGTTAAATGCGGGACCTGCTGTAACCTCAAGTGAGGTAGGTGTCCTCTCTGGTGAGGGCAATTCCCAGGAAGGTCCCACAGGCAGCAGGCCCCAGCCCCCTCTAGGGCCACAAGAGTCCTGGTGTGGGATGGGGAGCTCATGCAGAGCCCACTTCACACCTGGCCCTTGTCCCACCTTTGAGACTGGGTCCTTCGTCCCCTGCATCCCACCTCCTAACAGCCGGCAGGCAGTAGCTACGCTGTAACCTTGTAACCTTGTGCTGAATGAATGAGTTGAGTAGCAAGCCTCTTTGACGGATTAAAATTCATACCTCAGAGCTTTTGAGTTCCGCTGTGTTTTCCTTTAGAGTTTTTGTTTTGAAATGCTTTCACAGAAAACTTATAAAAACAGGACAAAAGTCATCCAAATCTCCAAAATTGTTAAACGTTTTGCACTCTCCTCTTTCTCTCCACACACACACACACACACACACACACACACACACACACACACACACACACACACACTGTGTATGACATTCGTAATCCACACACATGTATTTATACTTGTGCTGTTATTATTAATTTCTGAAATGTCTGAAGGAGCTGTAGTCCTCCTGCCACTGTGCTCCTGACTACTTCCGTGTGAAAGTCCTAAACACCAGGGCATCTTCTTCCATTCCCTCCAAACAATTGGTCGAATTCAAGAGGCACAACATGACTCAAAGCTATTATCGAGTGCTGGATCCATGTGTACATGCCCTGGTCGTCCCTCTTAGGTCCTTTACAGAACCCCCCCTTCGGTCCCCCTGGATGGACCCCAGATCACACACTGGAGTCATTTGTCACCTCCCTCTAGTTCCCTGTCTTTGTCCACTATGCCACTGGCACTTTTGAGGACCACAGACTGATTGTTTGGGGAATTGTTTTGCCCACTTCCTCCTGATGAGTTTCAGATGGTGACTTTTCTCAGGATTCTGATCCTGCGGGTCACCCCTCCTCTCCAGAGCTGGCAGGCTCAAAGTTCACAGCATCTGTCAGCCCTCAGGGAGGAGTCACTCTACCCTGTTTCCACTCTTATGTCAAGGTCCAAAAGCTAAGTGACCGACTCAGGTCTATAATGAGTGACTGAGCTGAGACACCATCTAGGTGTTCTTAGCTACAGCTAAGGATGGCATATTTTCCACAGAAGATGCTGCGGACCAGGGAGTCTAGGTTGATTTTCAAAAGGAAGTACTTGGAGCTACTCTCGGAAAGAAGATCTCTTGGAGAGGGTATTGGACGGAAGCAGGGAGGAGGAGGGGGAGGCTAGTGACCCAAAAGGCAGGCAGGGGCTGGGAGCTTGACTGTGAGTGAAGGAAGGCTAGGTGGGCATTGCCTGTGGTGTGGGACTTCGGAGCGAGTGCGAGAGAGGGTAAAGGCGTTTTTAGAAAGTTTGTAGTGTGTTTGGAATACGGTGCTCCCCACCCCCACTCCTTCCTCTCCTCTGGTGTTTGCTTCTTCAAAAGACTTCAGGGGAAAAGAAAATCAAGGCTTTGAGAGAGGGCTGTGTTTTATTTGAATTCACCTCCCTGTTCAGACTGGCCTCCAGGTGGCCCAGTTATATTCTGGTTACATATGAATGGAGGTGATTTCATCTGGGTCAACAGTATGGGCGGCTTTTGTGCAAAAAACACGGGTGATGATCCGGCCGGGTACCCCATCCCCAGGGCTTTGCCACACAGGGGTCATCACAGATCTTGAGTAGGAGACCACGGAAGCTGGTCTTTGCTTCCTCCTGATTATCTCACGAGTGCCAGTTTTGTGTCCCCAGATAAGCTGGGCATTCCAAGGAAAAAGCAATGGCCAGGAATGCGTATTTGCCCGGTCACATACCGTCCACGAAGTCCCTCACTTCTCCACCTGTACAATGGGGCTATTAATACTGACTTGAGACAGGATGTGTGTGATGATTAAACAGGATATACGATCTAAAAGCCCTCGACAGACTATAGGACGTGTATGTATGGGGCTCATGCACCTTCAGTAACTCTGTGTCCCACCCTCGTTTAAATTTTTTTTTACTTGAGAGAGAGAGAGGCAGCATGAGCAGGGGAAGGTCAGAGAGAGAGGGAGACACAGAATCTGAAGCAGGCTCCAGGCTCTGAGCTGTCAGCACAGAGCACGACGTGGGGCTCAAACCCACGAACCGTGAGATCATGACTTAAGCTGAAGTCGGACGTTTAACTGACTGAGCCACCCAGGCGCCCCCACCCTCATTTAGGAAGACACCAGGTTGACTGAGTGCTACAGCACTACGGGGATGAACCACTGACCTGAGGGTCCCAGGCACTTGGGGTTCAAAGCACACTATTGGCATTTCCTGTCCTGGCTTCCCTTTGTCACTGTGAAGACAGGTGACCAAGAGAGACCTGAGGTCACAGAGGTCTGTGAAGGATGCTGGGCCCTGAGCATTCTTATTAGATGCTGCTCACCAGAGGCCCTATACTTTAGAGGGCTCTGCTCTGTCCCTTCTCTGGCTGCTTTCCTCCCCATAAGGTGAGGAGTCTGGGGGTGCTGCGTGACATGCCTACTCTGAGGTTGTGAGACCTTTCTGGACCAAATCCCATGCAATGGGGACCCTGGATTTCCTGCCCGTATGGCATGAGGCCTCCTCCCAGGGCCCATGTGGTTCTCTTGGCTGGCTTGTCCCCTAAAGGCATCCTGTGACTGGGACATGCAGGCAGGTTCAGGGATGGCCAAGGGGCGGCTCTTTGTGGAAGTGTGGGTGGAGTCTAGACCCCAGGCCTTGGATGTACGCAGGCACAAGAGGCCTTC
Organism: Proteles cristata cristata; assembly: GCA_017311185.1. NCBI lineage: Eukaryota > Metazoa > Chordata > Mammalia > Carnivora > Hyaenidae > Proteles > Proteles cristata. Next base: position 874,683 of record JAESUZ010001396.1, read on the forward strand.
CGGGGACCAGATGGAGTTGCTGGGGCTATGCAGAATTGGCCTGGCCCAGTTCTCCCCACCTTGCCATATTCAGGGATGAAACTCTGAGGAGCCCCAGAATCCTGAATTCAAATCTGGCCTCTCACATCTTCTGAAAGTCAAGGTAGGAGCGTGGAGCATATTTTACTGAACAGCTCATTTGCTTGATTCCTAACACGTATATATGCAGACACGTGGTCCGGGGGCCTCCGTCTGACCTGTGACTCAGGCCTGCAAGTGTGAGGGGTGGGCCTGCTCGCAGAACTGACGGGGCCTGAGCCAGGGCTGGGGCCAGGGCCAGGTCAGGCCAGGACTGCCATGGGACACTCCTCTGGGCTATCCCCCATAGAAGAGTGGATGGCGGGGGAGAGACTTGCTCAGAGCAGAAGCAAAATGTTGGTGCTTTTAGGAGTGCGGCTAATAGCATCGAGCCATCTTCCCAGTGTGGACTAAATGCAAGTGGCCGCAGAGGTGGGCAGATTGCCAGGATGCTGGATCTAGGGAATCCAAGTGCTTGGGGAGCAGGTGGGAGGACGTTTTAGGAGGCTAAAGAAGTGCTTCAGGGTTCCGTCCTGACCTTCTGCCAGAAGCTAAAGACTGAGGCCTACCTATCTGTGAGCTCACCTCTGACCTCCAACCCAGGACCAGAGCCCACACTGCCAGCTGCAGCTTCACCTCCAGCCTTCGGGGGTCTCATTGCCCAGTGACAGAGGGGACTGGATAGCATGACAGAGGCCCAGGCCACGGGGCGGGTGTTCCCGACTGCTGGTCAAGGAAGCATGTGTCTCTCAGCCAAAGGAAAAATTCAAAAGCTATTTGGTTACAGACTTAAGGAAAGAATCAAAGAGAGACTGGAGTCCTGGAGGTGGGAAATTCTTTTAAGATCACTGTTTTGGGGGAGGGGGTAATGAACTTGGAGCTCCCACTTTTTCCAGGCTGCTGGGGAGCCACGTGGCAGTGAGTCTTGTCCTCCCAGACTGTTGCCTCTCTCTAGCCAGAGATGGCCTTTCCTGAGATGGGCTCAAGATCATTTTTTTCCTCTCTTCATAGGAAATTCTGAGCACATGAGGTAAACCGCGTCTGGGAGAGAAGGAATTCGCGGAGTGGAGTTGCCAGAACATCGTCTCTTCCAGGGAGGTGCGGGGAGGAGCCTGCTGTTCTCACATGTGTTTGCTGACTCAGCGACAGCAGAGAATGGGACATTCTCAAGAGGTTCTGAGTTAATCCCTTCCTGATTAGCTGCTCACTGTGACTCAATCTGACATGGGGACTAGAGTCCCTCAGAACTCGGGAGTTGGGGGGGGGAGTGTAGCCAGGCCTGGATAAGCACAAGGAACACCAATTCTACATCAGCTGAGCTGCAGAGACCCTTATTCGTGTGCTGGGGAGGGCAGAGACCGAATCAGATGGCGGGGAGGCTGCTCTTGGTAGCAGTAAAGAACTGCTGTAGAGAACCTCCTTTCTGTTTCTCAGCCTTGGAGAGAAGCCTCTGCTGGACCCAAGCCAGCAAAGGCAGGGCCAGGCATCTGGGGAGTGGCCACCCCAGGGTGGGGGAGACCTGTTCCCTGCAGGGAAGCTGGGGTGTCCCTTGTGGATGGTACTTGGCTTCCGTTTGGGTTGGATGGGCCAGCAGAGCAGGACCTCCACCCTACTGCGATTGTGCAGGGCTTCTGTGTGGCTAGCTGCCCATTTTTCTATGGGGGCTACAGCACCCACCCAGGGAATGTGGCCTGGGAATTCCAGTCATTGCCTCCTGGGGGGCTGGGCGGCTGTGCGGCAGCTGCTCAGAAGGAATGGTGCTCCCAGTGGGTTTTCCAGGAGCCAGGGCCAAGTCAAGTCAGGCGATTTGGAGGAGGCTGGTCAGGCCTTTGCATGTGGGAGTGACCACCTCACTGATGTCAACGGGTCTGGCTTGGGTTTGAGAAGTGTAGACCTAGGTCCAAACTTGTCTTTCCAATTCCCTTCTCCTCCTCCTTCCCGTTTGCAGCTGACATTTATAGAGGGCATGTTCGTCACTAAGGGCTGCTGTAACAAAATGCCCCAAACTGGGAGACTTACGACAAGAGAAATTCATTTTCTCACAGTTCTGGAGGCCAGAAGTTCAAAATCAAGGTGTTGGCAAGGCTGTGCCCTCTGCAAAGGCTTTGTGGGGAATCCTTCCCTGCCTCTTCCAGCTTCTGGCAAAAGGCATTCCTTGGTTTTGGCTGCATCGATCTATTTTCTGCCTCTGTGTTCTCTTGGCCTCTTCTCATTTCTGTGTCTCTCCTCTGGGTGTCTCTCATAAGGACACTTGTCACTGGATTTAGGGCCCACCTGGAAAACCCAGGATAATCTCATCCTGACATCCTTAATCACATCAGCAAAGACCTTCTTTGCCAAATAAGGTCACATTCACAGGTTCCAAAGATTAGGATGTGAACATCTTTCTGGAGACCACCGTTCAATCCATTACAGAGGGGTTCTGTAAACCAGGCCCCTTTACCCATTTTTTAAAAGTAACCTCCATGCCCAGTGTGGGGCTTGAACTCACAACCTTGAGATCAAGAGTCACACACTCCACCAAGTAAGCTTGCCAGGCCCCATTCACCCATTTTTAAGTGGCTTTAAGCACACTCATGCTGTTGTGCAGAGTGCTTCAGAGTGTTTCATCAGAGATGAAATAGGAAGTCTCTCATTCATGGTGAAGCCTCCTACAAGAGATGTCTTCACCACACAAACCACTATTCATGCTTCTTTACTGAGCTATGAGGAACAAGGTCTCAGGAAGGGAGGTAGACAGGACCAAGAACAAGGGTGACTCAATGGCAATAGTCCGAGACTGGGGTGACCCAGTGACTCAAAGAAGGCGACCGCCCACGGAATGCTATATCCTGCCTTGCTATCCATTCTCTGCATACCCACGTTGGCTTTCTCCCTCTAGACCCCTGGTTCTCAAAGTCCGCCCCTTGGCCCAACAGCATCAGCATCACCTGGAAACTTGTTAGAAATCCAATTTCTCCATCTCCACTTCACATTCCCTAGGTCAGAAACGAGGTGGGCTCAGCCTCTGTGGTTTAACAAGCCTCTCAGGTGATTCTGAACCACGCTAATGGATGAGAAGCACTGCTCTGGGTTTTCAGAGACAATCCTACCTTGAAAGAACTTACTGCCTCCTCTACAAAGCTACAAAATTTATTACTAGAAACTTCATGAATAGATGAAACAAGGAGGCTGGCAGATTCAGGAGGATTTCAAATGGGTTGCCAGAGGGCACATCTTCTTGGATTTGTTTGGCCTGCACACATTTAAAAAATTTAATTAGTTGCCAGCATTAAAGAACTAGAACATTTCGCATAGAAATCCACATTTCAATATTTCTTGAAAAAATTAGTGTATCTGTGTTCCCATGTGACAGTGGCTTGGGGCAAAGCAGGGGCCACCTGTTTCAATGAGCCATGGGCTTTCCAGTTAGCTACAGTCCCCACTCCTCCTCAAGATAAGGGAGTGAGCCCCACCTGATAAGCCCCCTCACTTATGTCACTGTACTGGTTGCTGTGGGGATTTTGAGTTTTTAAAATCTATATGTGAATGGAGGCTTCAAACTATAGCCCACTACAATGGTTAATTATATGTATCAAGTTGGTTAGGCCATAGAACCTAGATATTTGACCAAACACAAGTCTGAATTTTGCTATGAGTTATTCTTTTTTTTTTTTTTTTAAAGATTATGTTAACATTTAGGGGTGCCTGGATGGCTCAGTCATTTGGGTGGCCAACTTCAGCTCAGGTCATGATCTCACAGTTCATGGCTTCGAGTCCCGCATCTGGCTCTGTGCTGACAGCTAGCTCAGAGCCTGGAGCCTGTTTCAGATTCTGTGTCTCCCTCTCTCTCTGACCCTCCCCTTCTCATGCTGTCTCTCTCTCTCAGAAATAAATCAAACATTAAAAAATTAAAAAAAAAAAGAGTACATTAACATTTAAATCAGTAGACTTTGAGAAAAGCAAACTGCCTTTTTCAACATTGTTGGGCCTCACCCAATCAGTTGAAGGCCTTAAAAGCAAACCCTGAGGAAGAGGGAATTCCGCCTGCTGTCTGCCTTTGGAATCCAGCTACATCAACTCATCCCTGAGTCTCCAGCCTGCTGGCCTATCCTGCAGATTTGGGACTTGTCAACCTCCACAATCATGTGAGCTAATTCCTTAAAATAACTCTCTCACACCCATCCTGTATTATTTGTTGATGACCCAGGACCATTCAGGAAAAAAGAGGCATAGGAATTCTGTTTGTTGGAAACTCCTGGGGATACATTCGCATGCAAACCACAGACTGAAAGATGTAGACTAATGAGTAATAAAAATCAACAATGATGTATTAACAATAACAATATTTGCCTAACAATAACAGTATGTGTGTTTATTATATGTCAGACACCATGCTAAAGGCTTTCTTGTAATCAAATCTCATTTAATTTTTGGCATAGCCTTATGGGGCAAGTCCTACCATCATTACACCATTTCACTGATGGAACAGTCACAGTAAGGAAGTAACTCGCTCAAGGTTATCTAGCCCATGAGTGGCAAGAACAAGATTTGAACTTGGAGTAAGATTTCAAAGCTTATAGGCATACCACTATGCTATACTGCCATGTACCCTGAGTTTCTCAAATGTGATTAGCAGTAGAATACCTTGGACTAAAGAAATCTGACGTGCTGGATTGTGATTCAGTGGTCCTTGGATCATAGATTGCCTTGTCCAGCTGCACAGGCTGTGTGCTGTACAACTGTACCCAATGCTAGCAACATAAATACTGCTGCAGGCAACAAAGAAGACACCTGATGTTTCCCATGTCTCCCAGGGTAGAGAGAAGTGGTGTTATATTCATATAACGGAACGCTATATGGCAATGAAATAGAACAAATAATGCATGCAATAATATAGATGAATCCCAAAAACTTGATATGGAGGGAGGAAAAAGCCAGACCCCAAGAGTATATATTATATAATTCCATTTATAGTGGAGACACCTCATAGACACCAAGTTAGCCAAATGATCAAAGTTAACATCACCAGAAATAAGGCGTACTCACGTCATGAACCCTTTGATATCATGAGGATGCAACACAGTGAATGGAATTATTGCCAAAAATGCAAACCTCACTCCAAAATGAGAAAACATTGAACAAACCCAAAAGAAGGGATATTCTACAAAATAACTGACCAGTACTCCTCCAACATGTCAAGGTCATGACTCAGGGACCCTCTAGAGAAGGCTAGGGAAGCGAATCTGGATCCATCTTGCAAAGATGGGTTTTCCTGCCATGCAGATAAGCCATGGCATTTCCCTGGTACTGCTCAGAACCTGGGGCTAGAACTGAGGGAATGCGGAGCCCCAGGTAAGATCTGGAGTGTCCTGAGTCCATCTTGAACCCCACAGAGCCATCCTGGTGGCTCCAGAGGACCTCAATGCTTAAAGCTGTCTTTTCTCTCTTTCCATCCCATGAATAGCATCAGGCAGTTTTGAAGCCAGTCTTCCTTAAAATAGTTCTGTTTAAAAAAACAAGAAGTACCACCTCTTTATCGGCTTTTTTTTTTTTTTTTAAAGAACAGCCAAACAGTGAGCAGAAGCTACTTTCGGCTTCAGGGTCTGAAGCTTGCAGGGGCCAGTAGACCTCACCCACCCAGGGGTCTGTTTTCTCATAGGTACATCCCCCAAATATGCCAGATATGAGATCTAGAGGGAATTGTTTGTAGAATTTTGAGTAGGAAAGTTGTTATTGCAGAAATGAAAGGGTGTTTTTTGTATACCACTGGCCACCAGAATTCCTCACTGTCCAGGGCTGTCCTCGAGTCTCACTGAACTTCTAGAACAGTGATGTCTGATAGAACCTTCTGGCATGATGGCAAAGTTCTGAGTCTCCACTGTCCATTGCAACAGCCACATGTGGCACGTGTTTTGTGCAACCAATGAACTGAATTTTAAAGTTCATTTAAATCTGATTAATTTAAATAGCTATATGTAGCTACCAAATTGGATCGTGTGGATCTGGAGCAAAGGAAATCCTGAAACTAGGCAGTCTTCATGTTGACCTCTGGGCTGGGAGCTGAGGTTGGAGTGTAGATAGGTGCAAACGTATGCACTCAGATGCAGGGCTGGAGCCCAGAAAGAAATCATCTGATGGCTTCTTCTCAACTCTTGTCTTCCTTAGGAGACAAAAGACTATCAATATGTCATGTTCATGCCCTGCCCTTAGCCTGTGATAATGAGCATGACCTGGGTGGTCAAAGCAGGCAAGAAGAGCTAGCATCTCAAAGCTTACCTGTGTCAGAAACTTTCATATGTGCTTGCTCTTCATGACACCCTTCCACGGCCAGGGTGGTAGTGGGGACTGCATTTATCTCCATTATCCTAGGGTGGGGGAGGGAAGTGAGGCTCAGCAAAATGTGTGCATGAGCTCCCCAGCGAAGAAGTGCCAAGTCAGGATTTGAACCCCGGTCCACAGAGGCCCGTGATCCCTAGGCACTTGGAATGGTGTTTGTTTGTTTGTTTTCCCTAGAAGGAGGTGGTGTTGCCTTGAATTTTCTCCCACACTCTTCCTTGGAGTCCCTGAGTGACCATGACACTCACTGGGGAGAGTCCAGCGAAGGCCCCAGAGCTGAGACTGTTCGTGTAGGAGCGCTCTGCTCCCTCGGGTCTGGTGGTGGTGGACTCGTGCAATGGCATTATCTCTACCCCCGCTGCTCCCCACCCTCCCCCGACCCCCAGCCATGAGTCTCATGTTAAAAATAACAAAGAATGATCAGAACTGGAGCGGGGCAGTTCAAGGGACAGTACATACATTCCATTTTCTTCTTTCTCTTCCCTGATTCTCTAGAAGTGAATTAAATATAAAACAGAACTTCCTGACCAAAGGGTTAGGAGACGCCTGGGGAAGGGTTGTCCAATGGAAAAATTATTCTTCTGAGAATCTTTTTAAAGCTACTTAAAAAAAAAAAAAGGACCCTCAGTATAAAATTTGCACATATTCCTTAGAGAAAATTAGGAAGACACTCCACTCAAAAGGGATCTTCACTAAACATTGCTATATGCAAGTTCTTTTTTCTGTTCATAGTTGGTTTTGTTTGCTGTAGTTACAACTGAAGGGGCATTATGGGTAATGGCAGAAGATTTAGATCTTCCCTGGGCTCAGAGGAATCATTTGAATTACTGCTTTTTAAAACTTCTGGGATGAAGGAACAGTTTTTATTTATTTATTACTAATTATTATTATTTTTTATTTAGAGACACAGAGTGAGGGAGGGAGGGAGTGGCAGAGAAAGAGAGGGAGAGAGAGAATCCCAAGCAGGATCTACACTGTCAGTGCAGAGCCCAATGTGGGGATCAAACTCACGAACCATAAGATCATGACCTGAGCCAAAATCAAGTCAGAAAGAAACTCAACTGAGCCACCCAGATGCCTCTGAAGGACCAGTTTTTAAACTTTTCTCACCATTACTGGCTATACTTGTCCCTCCATGCATAACCAGGATGTGGCACATGCTACCTGCTGCTCACCACACAATGCCCAGGTGCCTAGCCTGAGCTGGGCCGGCTCAGCCACACATGTGCTTGGATGCCACAGCAATGACGAAATGCCCTGAAATTTTCTAAACACTTACTTTCCAGGCGCCTGGGTGGCCCAGTCAGTTAAGCATCCAACTTTGGCTCAGGTTATGATCTCATAGCCTGAGTTTGAGACCTGCATGCGGCTCTGTGCTGACAGCTCAGAGCCTGGAGGCTGCTTCAGATTCTGTCTCCCTCTCTCTCTGTCCCTCCCCCACTTGCACTCTGTGTCTCTCTCTCTCTCTCTCAAAAAGAAATATTTAAAAAAATTGTAATGCTCTCACCTTTTTTTCTTAGTTTTTAATTTTTTATTTTAGAGAGAGAGAGAGAGAGAGAGCACATGGGCTGGAGGAGAGGGACAGAGGAAGAGAGAGAGAATCCCAAGCAGGCTCCACATTCAGCAAGGAGCCTGATGTGGGGCTCAATCCTATAACCCTGGTATCACAACCCGAGTCAAAATCAAGAGTCAGACACTCAACTGACAGAGTCATCCCAGTACCCTCAAAACACTCTCAACTTATTTCTTAATAGTAGCACTGGTCTGGAGCAGGAGTCTGCAAACTACAGCCTTTGGACTGAGGCCTGCACACCACTTGATTTGAGCAAAGGATGGTATTTATGTCTTAAATGGTTTGGGGAAGGGGGGCATCATAAGGAGAATAATATTCTATGACATGTAAAAATGAAATTCACATTTCAGGGTCCATAAATAAAGTTTTATTCAAACATCCTCCATGTTCATTCATTTATGCATCACCTATGACTGCTTTTGCTATCCAATGCCATGGAAATGAGTAGTTACGAAAGAGACCTGTTGGCCCATGGAGCTTAGTAATATTTAGGGTCTGGCACTTTACAGAAAAAAAGTTTGGTGACTTTTCTAAGTCTGCTGCCTCTTAGAATCCCTAAGGAACTTTAAAAAAAAATATATATATATATATATATAGCTCGCCAGGGCCTCCTTTAGCCCTGTGGAATCAGAGTCTCCAGGATGGGGCCTGGGAATCTATTTTTTGAAATTCTGCCCCCACCCAAAGCCCCCAGGTGGTTCTGATGATCAATGGCTCTGGGGCCAGAAGATAATGTTTCTCAGAGAACACAGGCTGAGTCCCCAGGACGTGTCCTGCTTCTTTGCTCAGAGCCTCTCTCTGGGACAAAACCTCTTGTGTCCCGAGCTGTTGGAGATGTGGGTTCCACAGCCACATTCCTGGCAGGTCCAGCCTTTCCCAGGCACACAGCTGAGCTTCACTCCTGCCACAATTCAGCCCCTGCCTGCCTGGCTTCTCCTCCTGCCCACAGGCATCCCTGATGTCACCCCAGTCTGGGCTCCTGGGCTTCTCCCCGGCCTTGGGTGTCTGAAATTCTTGGCTTGTCTCAGGGTGGCCTAAAGGAGCACTGTGGCCCTGTGTCCTGTGCACTGGGCAGCTCTGCTCACCTCAGCCGGGCCCCACGCCTCTCTTATCCTCCAGTTTATGTTTTTGGCACCAGACCTGGAGTCCCAAGCCAAGTGCAGACATGGCCTAAGCCAGCTCTACGAGGCAGATGAGAGCTGGAAGGGAGACTGACCACAAAGCAGGCCTCTCTCCTGTCTGGTCTCTTCTATCTGCCTGAATTGCCTCATGACTCCCATCTTTGTGTTTTTGACCTCTTTCCTGCTGCCGCTTGGCTCCCAACCTATTAGACTCAGCTCTGCCTTCTTACTATTTTCCTTCTCACCCCACCTCCTCTCTCCTTCCTTCCCTTTCCCCCTCCCACCTCTGCTTTTTCTCACTCCCTGACATTCTTTCCCGTATGCCTTGAATTTTCTAGTCAGACCACTGTTTCTGGCAGAGCAAGGCCACCCACCTCAGAGAGCCGGCCCCTCCTCCAGCATGAGATGACATTGGACCAGCTCCCTTGCTAACAGTGACTCAGGCCTGTGGGCTGGACACGTATACAGAATTTTCTCTGGGAAAATATATTCAGGTCCTGCCCTCAGGGAGTTCACAGTTTATGGGAAAGCTGGACAAGACACAGGCAATTTTGATAGTGTCCTAAAGGACAACCTGGGGGTCAGGACAATGGTTCTGGGTAGGGCAGTGCCTAGCAAGACACTGAGCCTGGTTGTGGGGGGCTGGGTGCACTGTCTGAGGTGATGTCACCAGCTCCACATAGCAGGAGTTGGAGTGAGTTAGGTTCAAGGTGGAGAATGTTCCTAGGAGAAGGAATGGCATGCATGTACAGAAGTTCCTAACTAAAATCCATGGAAGGGTCTCAAGTGAGGGAAGGCTGATTTACACTTCAGAAAACTCACCCTCATTGGGAAAGAGTGGACTTGAGTGGCCCAGTCTAAAGGCAGGAAGATATCTGAGAAGCCATTCTAACCCAGAGAGATGAGACATATACAAAGGCAGAAGCAGAGAGGTTGGAGAGGATGGGACAGATTTGTGGAATATTGGGGCTTGGAGATTGGATGTGAGACATGGAGGAGAAGGGAGATTGAAGCGTGACATTCCGGTTTCTAGCATGGCTATCTGAATGGGTGGTTGTATTAGTCAGTCACTTCTGTGACGATGCTACATAACAAGCAATCCTACAACCAACAAACTCCTTATTTCATACTCATAAGGCTGTAGATCTTCTGCTGTTGTCTGATTTTAGTGGACTTGGCTGAGCTTGGCTGAGCTTGGCTAAGCCAGGCTTCTCATTGGATCCATGATGACTTTGTTCCACAGCCTAAGCCAAAGAGCAGTAACTAAAATTTGGTATAGGTTTTTGTCTGGAAAATCACAGGAATACAGATCACACAAAAATCTTTAAATTCTTCACTAGTATCACATCAACTGCAGAAATAAACTGAAGGTCATCAGGGGAGACAGAATATAAAGCCCCTGGGGACTGAGGGCTGGGGCTCATCTTCCCTGGAAATGTGGCTGAGTCTTCTGCTTTCCCTAGACCAACAAAGGTCATTTTTGTGTTGCATTTCTTAAGTCCTTTAAAGAATGCTAGGGAACAGAGGTGTGGTAACAAGAAATGGGTATGACTGTTGTCTATAAAAGTCTTTGTCCATCCAACAAATATCTATTGCACATCTGCTTTATGGCAGATTCATCACTCCCTCATGCTCACTGGAATCATGGCCTTAGTTTAAAGCCACTCTCCCCCTAGCATGGAAAATAGGCTTTTGGTGTCCTAATGGGTAGTTGCACCATCCAATTGTAACTTCAATTAGAATTTCAGATTGTCAGGTATGTAAAGTTAATGAATTTAAAATTGTTGTTGGCTGTAACAGAGATCTGAAAAATAGTGACTTAAATCCCTAGGCATTTCTTCTTTCACTTATTTAGAAGTTTAGAGGTAAGGCCATCCAGGGCAGAACCCAAGCTTGTTACATCTTTCTGCTCCACTGTCTGCAGTAAGCAGTTTCTACCCTCAGAGTGTCCTCATGGTACAATATGGCTACTGGAGCTCTAGCCATTGTATGAAGTGCAGTCTGGAAGAAGGAGGAGAAGCAAACGGGTATTTCTCTAAATTGAGACAGGTGCCTTTGAAGCAGGTTTCCTGGAAGCCCCACCAACACTAAAGCTTACATCTCACTTAGTCACATGTCCACACCTCACCACGGGAGAGACTGTGAAATGTAGGTTTAGCTGAACACATTCCTTCCCTGTATAAAGTCAGGGTTCTCTTATCAAGCCAGAGAGGAAGAGTAGACATTAGTGGCATACAGCATTTTCTCCCATACCCTCCCCATTCCCACCCCCACCCCCAAAACAGAGAGGCAGTGGAATATAGCAGGAAAAAAAAAAAAAGCCCTGGTTGGGACTCTAGTTAAGTCCAAGACTTAACTCCCAGTTCCAGTCCTTACCAGCTATGGCGTCTGGGGAAAGACACATAACCGCTCTGGGCTTTCTTGTCCCTCTTCTGCAAAATGAATTGTTGACAATATTTGCCTTCCAGCATCCAAGTGGGACCAGGAAGTCTATAAATTATAATACACTGTACAAAAGCTAATGACATAGAAAAATTGAAAATAGAGCAAATACCTCTTTCCACTAGAAGAGAACACCTGATGGTCAGCTTCTCCCTAGACAGAAGGGATTCCCCTTAGTGACCATTGCTGCCCTGCCCTCCCCCCTGCCCCGCCCTGCCCCAGGCTGTTATGCTTCTAACAGGCATAGCTGGGGGTGAGGCAGGACTGAGAATGGAAGAAGCTGGGGCCCTGCAGATGCTCCTGGCATCCCCATGCCCTAGAGGTGGTAGATATCTCAGGAAGGTGTCTACCTGTGGATAGCTCCCCTAGACCCAGTGCTTCTCAGCTGTTCCATTTGGGCTGTTGACTTGACCCAACCTTCACTGCATCTCCCTATGTGGTTTGGGCTTCTCACAGCAGGGCAACTGGGGTCTAAGTGGGAACATCCCAAGAACAAATATTGCAAGCGGAAGAAAGCAGAGACTGCCGCTTCCCTTATACGTTAGACTGGAAGTGGCCTGCATCATTTCCACCCAGGTTCAGTGGGTGGAGGAACAGCTCCCCGTCTCTATGGAGGAACTGCATTTGTATGAGGAAGTGTGAGGATTGATGCAGTCTCAATAGTCTTAGAGAGTGGCCACTGCAGGCCCCCTGGCTCTATGTTAGAATTGCTCAAGTGATTTCACCTGCATGATAAAACATTGAGTCCTGGGTGTAACTCAGAGACTGCAGTGTAGGTCTGATCATATTTAAAAGCTCTGGAGGTGATTCTAATGTACAGCAGGGTTGAAAACCATTGGCTTAATCCAACCCTGAAAAAAACCTCAAAAGATCCAGAGAGGGAAAGAACCCAAGGCTTGGTCCTTGAGGACTTGGAGGATCCTAATCAGACTTTAGGAGGCTCTACTACCCCTCCTGCCCCCCACACCTCCATTGCCTTGGGTTAGTTTCCATTGGACTTCCTTTTTTCTTTTTAATTTTTTTAATATTCATTTATTTTTGAGAAAGAGAGACAGAGTATGAGCAGGGGAGGGGCAGAGAGAGAGAGGGAGGCACAGAATCCAAAGCAGGCTCCAGGCTCTGAATTGTCAGCACAGGGCTCGAACTCAAGAACCACAAGATCATAACCTGAACTGAAGTCAGATGCTTAACCAACTGAGCCACCCAGGCACCTCTCTTTTTTTTTTTTTATTTAATGTTTGCTTATTTATTTTTGAGAGAAAGAGAGCGTGCATGCACGAGTTGGGGAAGGCAGGTGGGGGGTGGGGGGACACAGAATCTGAAGCTGGATCCAGGCTCGAGATGCCTACACAGAGCCTGCCTCGGGGCTCGAACTCACGAACCATGAAATCATGACCTGAGCTGAATTCAGACTCAACTGACTGAGCCACCCAAACACTCCCCATGGGACTTTCTGCATGTAGTTGCCCATATGGTGGGGGAATAGGGGAACAACATGGGAGCCAAGGTGGAAAGCCTAGTGGGGGTAGGGTCAGTAGAGTTTATAAAACCACCTGGGAGTCCCATTGTTCCTAGACTTTTTATTTGAAATTGGTGGGTTGGCCAGTTTTTTCCATTGTCTTTGCCAGGAATTAACCTGTGTCAGGAAATGGTGTAAGCTCTAATTAAAATGTCAGAAATCCCATTTTTAGAGCGTTTTGGGGCCATCAGCCTGCTAATAGTTAATATCCCTTTCCCCCAAGTGGCAATACCTAAAAAGATGGTTTCCAACACCTTCATTTCAGGATGGAAAGGCGGGGAACATGCTCATGAATATTCATGGTTCTGCCTACTGGCCTCACATATTAGAAACTACTCTATTCCTAAGGCTAATGAGCTCTTAAATTTCTTTTGTGCTAGAGAAAGAGGTTTTATTTTTCTGAATAATTTATTTTGGTGCCTGTCCATTTTCTGAAAGGGATCTTTCCTTTAAGACCCTGGGCACATTTCAAGAGCAAAGAGGAATTTTAAATACCTCACCCCCCCTCCCCGCGCCTCACCAGAGAAGCCCGTGAGCCTAGTGATAACATTGATGAAAGCAGCACCAAGGGGCCAGGAGACAATAGGATGAGAAGTTCACTGTGAGCCCAGTTCCCAGGGAGATCAATGTCTAATGGGAACCACATAGGCAGCACCCCTGCGAAATGCATAAAACCACCCAATGGAAGACATGGAATCGTGAATGTGGACAATACATAATTAGAATCGGAGACTCCTGGGCCTTTAAGGGACCTTATAAGACATTTTGTCCAATGACCATTTTGTCCGATGGAACCCCCATTATACTATTGTTGAAGCAGCACTGAAGAGGAAGGTTGTGTTCTCTCTCTCTGTCTCTTCTCCTCTCCTTTCCTCTCCTATCTTCTGTCTCTCCCCCACCTCCTCTCTCTGCCTCAGTTGTCCACTTCTGGCTGTTAGATATGCTTTCTTTACATCCATCCACACATCTCTCTCTCTGCACCCTCCACTTGCTCTGTGAACCGCTCATCAGCTCCTGTTCAATTCCTGTCCTCTGTACTTTGTTCTATGTCAGAAGAGCTGGAACCCTACAAGTGGCATTTCCCAGACTCTCTTGCTTGCTCACAAGCCCTATTCCCAGCGCAAATGAAATCCCAGACGTTTAACCCAGATGCACCCTCCAAGTTTACAATCATGGTTTATACAAGCCTCCTCTACAGTCTTTCTCAGGATTCCCTGCCAACCTCAGGGAGGATTCTGATTGGACTTGCTTGAGCCAATCAGAGGGCCCAGGAGGATGAAATATTCTGACTGGCTAGCCTGGGTCACATGCCCACTGCCGGGGTGTGAAGTCCTGAATGGGAGCGCTCCCTAGAGTAATCGGGAAATTGGATGCTCCAGGGACACCCGGCAGGCTGTAACCCTCTCATACTGTTCTCTGGTGTTGGGAGGTGGGAAGCACACATAGCCTCATGCCAGCCTAAGTATAAATGTATCTCAGTTTGTGTTTCCCCTAAGACAAGTACTTGGGTATGGGTAGTTTATTTGAGAAATGACCCAGGATGCGCTGGGAGGGAGTGAGTAAGTAAGACAAGGAAGAGAAGAAAAACCAATAATGGGTGGGTTAATGAGAGGAGGAAATAGGACTCAAGTGCCCTTGGGGACCTTTTAAGAGATTATATAGTTTTATCACTGCAAACAACCTCTCAGAATTGTGCACAGGGAGATGAGGGTGCAAGGGCTCTTTACAGCACTTGCCATCATCCCTCACTGCTTGGTCACTGCTCCTGGGGGCAGTCTGTCCCTCACTCTTCTGGCCAGACTTGCTGGGGTGGGGGAAGATGTAGGAGGGATAGAGGACACTCTCCGGCAGAGGGACACAGATGCTCGAGGGAGGAAGCCCTTGGCATGGCCCCGAGCTGTCCACTGAAGCTGTGAGTGACTTCCAGAGTGGATTCGGCTGCAATCTGTTACTTTGACCATCGCAAGGGCCCCATGAGGTTACTATTATTCCATTTGCTAGCCAAGGGCACTGAGGTCCAAACAATTTCAAAGCTCTGATACTAGACATGCTCTAATAGCAGGCAATCTTACTTTTAAAATAGAATGGCCTAGTTTACAGAGTTCAGGGTTTTAAAAGTTTCTTCCAAAAGTTTGACCTGTATTCTGTTTTTGCAAGCTTGTTATTACAGTTGCTTATTAATTGGCATTAATAAAGACTGGTGGTTACTATGTGATGGAGATAAGCATTTCAAAGCTTAGGAAATAGACACATGAGTGAGAAATACTAGAGCTTCATTCTTCAGAATGGTGATCGACTTTGGCTCTACAGGGTTGACGAGATAGTGGGCTGTGACATTTGTGGAACATTTCCTGCTACAAAGTGAAACCACAGCTTATCTCCATGGCTACTTCATGCCCTCCCATGAACAAGGTTCTGACTAGCAGGACTCCTCATGAGCAGCCTCCTAATTTTTCAGTCATCATAAACATGATATATTTTTTAAAAACGTTTTTAATTTATTTTTGAGAGAGTGAGTGAGCATGAGCAGGGAAGGGGGAGAGAGAGAGGTGGAGACAGAGGATCTGAAGTAGGCTCCACACTGACAGCAGACAGCCAGATGTGGGGCTCAAACTCACAAACTGCGAAATCGTGACCTGAGTGAAGTCAGACACTCGACCGATTGAGCCCCCCGGGAGCCCCATATGTTTTTAAGGTTGTGAAAGCCGCCCCGCCCCCTCCCCCCCAAACATCAATTATCAAAAATCAAGGACTAGATGGGGTCCTAGACTTTGTCACTTTGTGCTTGAGATTCCAGGCCAGGAACCTTGGCACAAAGGGGGTGGGGTGGGGATCTCTTTGGCTTAGAGGTGGTACTGAGAAATTAGGATAAATGTAACTTTCCATTTTGCTTCAGTAACATGAAGAAGGCAGTTGATGAGCTCTCAGGACAAAGCTGTGTGGCATTGGGCATGTCACTTAACCTCTCTGGAATCTAGTTATTCATATAGGAAATGAGGGAGTTTGGTTAAGCCAATGACCAATATGAATGAGCACCATAGGTGCTGGTGCCACTGCCCCATCCCTGCCCATGACATAGAGTGCCATTGTGTTATGGCACCATGCTAGGTGTTGGCCTCAGAATCCTTCTCAACACAGTGAGCCAGGAAGCCACTATTGACCAGTCAGAGCAGGCCGGTGGGTTGAACCCCATTTGCCATTCCTGGACAGCATGATCTCTCAAGTTTCTTCTAAGTTTATTTTATTGGATTTTGTGAACATTATAAACCAGGGGTCAGCAAACTATGCCTGCAGGCCAAGTCTGGCCCATTGCTGGTTTGTGTCATAAAAGTTCTATTAGAACACAGCTGGGCCCACTGGTTTGTATATTGCCTGTGGCTGCTTTTGTGCGGCAAAGTTAGGTAGTTGTGGCAGAGACTGTGTGGCCTACAGAGGCTGAAATATTTACTGTCAGTTCCTTTACAGAAAAAGCTTGCTGCTCTCTGATTGGAACTTTTCCTTCCCTCCAATATCTTCTTTCTTTCTTTTATTGACGTTTTATTTATTTTTGAGGGGGGGGGAGAGCACAAGCAGGGGAGGGACAGAGAGAGAGGGGGACAAAGGATCTGAAGCAGGCTCTGCACTGACATTGGTGAGCCTGATGTGGGTCTCCAGTTCACGAACTATGAGATCATGACCTGAGCCGAAGTCAGAAGCTCAACCGACTGAGCCACCGAGGTGTCCTCCTCAAATATTTTCTTCCATGAGTGAAGCTTCCTTTGTAGGGTCCTGGATAGCTGAGTGATACTCCAAGTGCCTGTGGGCCTTTGGCGTCCCCAAGTCAAGAGAGAAGAAGACAGGCTGGTGGGAAGGTCTAGGGAAGGGAATCTTCTGGTGGGGAAGACAGAGGCAGGTGGGGCGATGGGGTTGGCAACAGAAAAGATAAAGGTGTATCCAGACAAGAGGGGCAGATTCTCTTCCTCGAGCTGTCACTGAAGGGCCACTCTGGGCAGCCTGCCTGGTATCTGGGTTGGGGAACGAGCCAACTTCTGCAGTTCCGTGCTCCAAGAACCGGGGGATGGCCTGCTGCCCACTGGCTTCCATGAGTAGTTTGGCATGAAAAGTGCAGGCCTGGGCCCTTGTATTGTTTCCTGAAGGGAAACAGCCACCTTTTCCTGGTCTGTGGACAACCACCACTGCCCGCCCGATGTTGGCAGGAGTGTTAAATGGCACCCCGAAGGCTGCCTCGGGAGCTGGGACCTGGGTGATGCTCCTACAGCTATGTGGGATGGACCATGGAATCCGTGTTCGATCTGTAGGGTCAAACTCCATCACCCAGCAATGAATGCCGGAATGAGCATTCCGTGATTCTTGGTGGGCGTGGCAAACTCCGCCGTTCTCTTCTCTTCTTCCCCGCCCTGGTCTGTTGGGATCTGTTTTCCAAAATCTGTGCGCTGTGCTGCTAGTGGCTCACATCTGGGGCCTTTGGGGGCCTGCCCCTTGGCACAAGGCCTCTTTCTCACACTGAGAACCTGAAGTGGCTGGAATTCTCTGTCTCCCTGGGGGCAGCCTGTAGCCAGGGACCGCTGCAGAGGAGAGATCCAGCTTCTATGCCTCCAGGGGTAATTCCTGCCCCAGCTCCCTGGGGGCCAGGACTCTGTCAAGCTCACACACGTTCAGGTCAGGCTAACCCCAGGCCCTGACTGATTGGGCTAATGAACACAGATGAACCACTTTTAGACTCAGTCTATCACTCACGTTGACAGTGAAAGGAAGCACTAGCCAATGGTACCGGCTCCCCAGCCTTGGCCCACATGCCAAAAATGATGACACCCACACAAAGGAGACCAGGTGACTACAGGTGACTTGGGGTTACCCTGTTGCTGAGGAGCCAGTTCTAGGCTGCAGCTTTAGAGTGGCAGGGCAGGAGCCTCCATCCTTCATCGGAACCCTGGAGGCAAGGAGAAGCTGCCTGGGGACAATCAAGGTGTCCCCCCAGTGCCCAGTGTGCCCTGTTGCTGTTATAATCCATCACAAACTTGGGGGCTTAAACAATGCAAGTGTATCGTCCAGTTCTGGAGGCCAGAAGTCTGAAGTAGGTTTCTCTGGGCTAGAGTCGAGGTGTCGCCAGCCTGCACTTCTTCTAGAGGCCCTAGGGGAGAATCACCCTCCTCGCCTTTTCCAGCTTCTAAAGGCCTATGTCCCCCGTCTCATGGGCCCGGCCAGCCATCACACCATCCCAGCCTCAGCTTTCATTGTCACATCTCTCTCCCTCTTACAAGGACCCTTGTGATTATGCTGGGCCAACCCAGATAATCCAGGATCACCTCCCCAACTCTAGATCCTGAACTTGGCCCCTTCTGCAAAGTCCTTTTCAGGAAGTTAGCACAATCATCGGTTCTATGGAGCAGGATGGACAGCTTTGTGAGGCATTATTCTTTTTTTTTTTTCTATCAGTAGGAATGTTTAATGAGTGACTGTCTATGAGGGTTTGAATGAAGTTGTTAGCAAGACATTCTACATATTTTTCAGGGCAGCGTTTTTTTGTTTCTCTTATTTATTTATTTATTTATTTATTTATTTTTTACAAATAGTTTATTGTCAAATTGGTTTCCATATAACACCCAGTGCTCATCCCCACAAGTGCCCTCCTCCATGCCCATCTCCCCTCCCCCCCCATCCATCAGTCCTCAGTTTTTGTCAGCATTCAAGAATCTCTCATGGTTTGCCTCTCTCCCTTTCCCCCACCATTTCCGCCCTTCTCCCCCTTGTTCCTCCTTCAAGTTCCTCCTAATCCTCCTATACGTGCAAACATATGATGTTTGTCCTTCTCTGCCTGACTTATTTCGCTCAGCATAACACCCTCAAGGTCCATCCATGTTGCTACACATGGCCAGATTTCATTGTTTCTCATTGCCATGTAGTATTCCATGGTATAGATAAACCACATATTCTTGATCCATTCATCTGTTGATGGACACTTAGGCTCTTTCCATGTTTTAGCTATTGTGGAGAGTGCTGCTATGAACATTGGGGTCATGTGCTCCTATGCATCAGCATTTCTGTATCCCTTGGGTAAATTCCTAGCAGTGCTATTGCTGGGTCATAGGGGAGTTCTATTGTTATTTTCCTGAGGAACCTCCACACTGTTTTCCAGAGGGGCTGCACCAGTTTGCATTCCCACCAACAGTGTAGGAGGGTGTGTGAGGCATTATTCTGACCACCACGTTCAGATTAGCTGTGCTTCAAGTCTTTGTCTCCTTGGCCTGGATTCAGGAAAGACGGCCAGGGTGGCATGATGGGATGGCTCTGCCTGGCTTCCTCCTCTTCTCCCTCTGGTCCCTCTCATCCCTTACTAGTTCTCCCTGGGAATACCCCATTAGTAAACCACTTGTCCCAGGTCTTTGGCACAGGGGATGCTGCCCTGAGACAGTAGGTTACTCCCTGTGTAGAAAGGAGTACTTGGTAGGGTACTGGGACTTGCTTCCTTTGCTCCTTTGCAAGATTATAGACCAGGAGATCTAGCTCCTCAGTTACTTAAGGAGAAGCTGGCTGGAATTCCTGAGGGATTATGTAGACTTGACCCCCAACACCCCTGGAAGGAAGGTTGGAAGGGAGTGTCCTAGATCCTATGCAGTCTCAGGAAGGTTCAGCAAGGCCTTTGGGAGCCATGGGACCAAAGTGGCTCATGAGAAAGCTCTGTGTCCCCCAGGAATGGGCCACCCTAGTGCATCTGCTGTGCTTGGTCATTGGCTGAGGGAGGCTGGGGGGTGGTGTGGCTTCCATGAAGCAAGTGGCCATGGCTTCAGAGCCCAGCAGCTGGGACACTCTGCCAATTGTCTCCCAGCCTTGACACCCTCTGCGCTTGGCATCTCTTGGCCTCCACAGAAGGCCACAGCCAACTACATAGAGAATTTGAACTTTATTCTAGGCACATTGGGGAAACTCTTGGGATGATTTAAGCCAGGGGAGTGACATGGCTGCTAAGTAGAGAAGGGATGGTGGTGGGGCCGAGGGGGCGGCATGGAGGTTGTCAGGGAGGCTGTAGTCTTGTCCAGGGAAAGATGGTGTAGTTGACCTACCCACTGAAGTCCTCAGGAACACTCAGAGAACAAGGGCAAAGTGGACCTCAGCCCTGTCTCCTGGCTCATCTCAGCAAAGTCCACACCTTCTTTCCACCTCTTGCTGCTCAGGTTCCATGGGGTCTGCACTTTCGGCCCAACCTACTCCCTTCTAGCTCTCCCTTCTGCCCACCCCTTCCAGGCTTTGCCTTCCCTTGCCTCTACCCAGTACTGTCCTTCTCTTTGTCCCCTGCAGCCTGCTGCCAGCTCCCTGCTCTGGAAGGATGTGGACCCTGTCCCCCAAGAGTCCCCTGCATCCTGTGAGCAGTGCAGATTCTAGAGAATCTGCACCCCACTGCAGACCTGTTGAATGCAAAACTCCGGCCCAGAAATCTGTCCTAGCAAGTCTTCTACGTTAGGTGGTGCCGATGCCCTGGGAGCCACTGTTGCACACATGTTGCAGTCACCTTTGGAATTATTAAAACAATCCCAATCCCAGACAAATCAGGATCTCTCAGGGTGGGGGTGGGAAGGGGAACCTGACTTCCTGAGTACCTTTTCAAGCTTCTCAGATGATTCTAATGTGCAACCAAGACTGAGAACTGCTGTGTGTGTGTGTGTGTGTGTGTGTGTGTGTGTGTGTGTGTGTACATATGCGTTCACACATGTGTGGTGTACGTGCAATTCATTCAACATTCACTTTGCCCCAAAAACACGCCCTGCACAATGTTAGGTGATCCCTGAGACTGTAGAGCTGGTGTCTTACAGGGTTACAGTGAATAAACAAGGGGTTGCAGTTCTGTGTGTGTATTCCCATATGTGTGATGGGGGAAAGGGGTTGGGGAGGGTAGAAAAAACAAGACCTGGGGGAAAAGGCAAGACCCAAGACAAGTTTTTAAAAGAAACCATTCAGGGGCAGCTGGGTGGCTTAGTCAGTTAAACGTCCAACTTCAGCTCGCGTCATGATCTCACGGTTCAGGAGTTTGAGTCCCACATCAAGGTTGTCATCGGCTGTCAGTGCAGAGCCTGCCTCAAATCCAACTCCCCCCCACACCAGATTTGAAGCCCGCCCCCTTCAGATTCAATGTGGAGCCTGCTTGAGATTCTCTCTCTCTCTCTCTCTCTCTCTCTCTGCCTCTTCCCCACTCTCTAAATACATAAATAAATAAACTTAAAATGTCCTCAGGCCTTTTTTCAAATACAAGACTTGAAACAGAGAGGGAGAGAGGCAAACCATAAGAGACTCTTAAATACAGAAAACAAACTGAGGGTTGATGGGGGTTGGGGCAGAGGGGAAAATGGGTGATGGGCATTGAGGAGGGCATTTGTTGGGATGAGCACTGGGTGTTGTATATAAGCTAAATTGACAATAAATTATATTTTTTAAAAAAACAAATGCAAGACTTGACCCATTAATACCTGATATGCCCAGTTCAGTGTAATCACCCAAACTCCAATGTGACAGTTCTTCCCAGCTCAGGTGAGCCCCACCAGCAGTGGGCAAGTGGGTGGGATCAGCTCTCTTGCTATTTCTCTGACTTGGGCTCCTAATCCTCCTTGACATTCACCTGGCTCTTCCTGGGGGAAAGTTGAGGGGGAATGGTGAGGGTCAGAGAAGGGTCACGTCCCAATAGGACTTGAAATGGTTTCAGTGCCACCTTCTTTCACCTGTCTGATACCCAACAGACCCTCAGGTGCCCTTGCCCTGTCACTTCCATCCATTGGGGCCTGGCTGGCTCCACTGCAGCCACCCCACCCTCACTTCCCTGATCAGGCTGATGACCACAGCCTCCAGCCTTCATGTTCCTAAGCCCCTAAGCTGCAAGGTCTCCCTGATTCCCTTTGCTCCAGCTTTGAGGTGAGATGGCAGCATTCCCATCCTGTTCCCCAGAGAGTGGGTCTCACACCTGCTGACCACTTTCCTCACAGAACTCTCTGGTCACTTTGGGTTCAACCTTCTGACACCTCGAGGTGGCTGGGAGATGAAGAGTCCCATGCCTGGTTTCCAAGCACCTCCTTTGTGAATCTGGTCTGGGTTTCCTTCTGCCTGCTGGAATCTTCCATCAATTTGCTCATTCCCAGCTTTTGGTCCTCGGTAAAAATGAAGATGGGAAGAGTCCCTTTAAAAAATCCGGTCACCTTTTTATGCCACACTATATATTCATTTCCTGGAGCTGTTGTGACAAGTTACCACAAACGGGTGACTTAAAACAACAGAAATATATCATCTCACAGATCTTCCAGCTGAAAGTCCAAAATCAAGGTGTTGCCAGTGCTGTGCTCCCAGGAGAATCTGTCCTTGCTCTTCCCAGCTTTGGGCAGCTCCAGGCATGCCTTGGCTGGTAGTGCAGTTCTGTCTCTGCCTCTTCCTCATATAGCTTCCCCTGCTGTGTGTCCTCCTTTCCTGTCACCTAATCTCCTGCTGCCTCCCTCTTATAAGATCACCTGCAACGGAGTTAGGGGCCATCCAATTAATCCAGGATGATCCCATCTTAGGGTCCTTAAGTTAATTTCCTCTGTAAAGATCCTTGTTCCAAATCAGGTCACATGCCTAGGCTTGTGAGTAAGACATGTTGAATGGAGCCACCATTCCACATAAAATTTATTTTATTTTAGCCTCATTCTCTGCTCCTATATTCCTCCCTACCACAGGCAACAGAGGAGGTCTTTTAATGACCAGAAATTCTTTCAAATCTCTCCCATAAAGAAGCAGAATCTATGTCCTTCTTCTTGCATCTGAGTGGGCTTTTGACTGTTTCCACCAGTGGAGTGTGGTGGAAGTGATGCTGTGTGACTTCCACGCAGCCTCCTCCTTGCTTGCTGGCACCCAAGGTCCTGACCTAAGGAACCCATGCAGTATATAGAATGGTTGCTTTAAGTGACTAAGTTTTGGGATAATCTGTCACAGAGCCATAGTAACTGGAATAGTACCCTCTGTCTATTCCTTTTGCTTACATGTGTTCTTGAAAATATGTTTTGTTAGTTTGGGTATACCCTCTTAAATTTATATAAATGCTGTCGTATCCTGGATCTCATTCTTCTTTATTCCCCCCCCCTTTCACCCAGCACTGTTATAAAGCCCCCTACCATACAATATGTGATACCTACTTACTTCAAACTGTTGGCTGAACTTCCCCGCTGCACGTGGTATGCATAATTTCTCCACTCCAAGTAAGAGACATTCACCTTGCTTCTGGCTCCTGTCATAACCACCACCAAAATAACGCACAGCGCTATCCTTGGCCTATTACAGGTTTGTAAGAGCAAATCTGGGAATTCACTCAGGGGCAGAGTTTCTGGTTCACAGGATTAGTGACTCCTTTTTAGAGTAAGGAGTGTGTTGGTCATGCCAGTTTATATTCATGTGCACTGGTAGGGTGGAAGGTCCTACTGTTCCAAATCATTATCTCATCGTTGTTTTGATTTTCAATTTTTGTGATTATTAGCCACTTTAAGTATATCTTTAAATAGTTGTTAGCTTTTTTAGGTTTCCTCTTATGTTGATTGCCTGTTCATGACCTTTGCCCATATTTGGTTGGGTTTGCTGTATTTTTTTCTCATTGATTTGCAAAAGGTATGAAAATGCTTTATTTTTTAAATTTATTTTTTATATTTTATTTTAAAGAAAGAAAGAAAGAGAGAGTGAGAGAGCAAGTGTGAGAGGGGAGGGGCAGAGGGAGAAACAATCTCAAGTAGGCTCAATGCTCAGTGTAGAGCCTAACTTGGGTCTTGATCCCACAACCCTAGGATCATTACTTGAGCTAAAATCAAGAGTTGGATGCTCAGCTGACTGAGCAACCCAGGTGCCTCAGGTCTGCAAGTATTTTAAATATTACTTTGTCAGTTTTAGACATTGCAAATATTTTCCCTCATTTTGTTATCTGCCTGTGAACTTTGTGGAGTAGAGATCCTTGGTTTTGATAAAACCAATTCACCAATATTTCACCTTATTGTTTGTGCATTTAAAGGTGTGTTTAACAAGTTTTCTTCTATCTTTGGTCCATAAAGGTGTTCTTCTATCATGTCTTCTCTTAACTTGACAGTTAGCATGCTATTTTAGGTCTTTAACCCAGCTAGAGTTTGTCTTTGTGTGAGGTGATAGGTGGGGATCCAATTTCATTTTTCTTCCTCTGTTTCATCAGCACCATTTACTAAATAACCTGCTCTTCTCCAATTGACTGTGGCAATGTGAACATTTCTAAGCAGGAAAGTCTGTGTTCTCAGCCTTGCCTCCACCACCTAGATTATAAACTCCTTAAAGACAGAAGTGTCCTCTGCTTCTTCCCTTCTTCTTCCTCATCCATTTTCTTCTTCTTACAGCTCAGTGTCTTGCACAGTCCTGTGCATGGAGTGGCTGTTCATCTACTGGTTAATTGGAGTCTCCACCTTCATTTCTTTGTTACAAGCCCCATATTTCTTGGAATGCACATAGATTTGTGAGTTCGCTGAGCCTTGTGAAACAGGGAGGGGGCATGATGGATGGAGAAATTGTGGAGCAAGTAGCATACCAGAGAGGCAACCCACCTATGAGGTCGGCAACTCCCACCATTCTGGGCCCTGTTTTCCTCAGAAAGTAAAGAAAATAGAAACTAGCAAGCAACCTTCATGTTAGATCTTATGGATTGGGAGTTTCCATAACATCGCCATTATCATGGAATCATAACACAATTCCATAACATTGCCATTTGTAGGGGGAAGGGGAGAGGAGCTACACTTTTTTGAACACCTCCTATGTGCCCAACACCGTGTGTTGGGCAACAGGCCACCAGAAGTCCTGTCCCTGGCTTTAAGAAGTTGCTTGGAGGAGGATGAAATTACAAACAGAAAAGTGTGCTTAGTGCATTGGTGGAGACAAGCCGAAGGCATTGGATGAGGAAGGGACTGGCAAGAGTGCTGGTGTCAGCAAAGGCATGCAGTTGGTTGAGGAACCTGTGAGGGGTGGGCCAGAATGAAGAGAATTCTGGAAACAGATGGAGAGGGGGTGGTAACAGGGCAGGAGGAGAATCACAGAAGTGAGCTGCCATGGAGGCCAAGTCTAGGAGACATGCGGTATCCCCCATGTCATCCCTCAGTTCATTATTGACTAGGGCTAAAGCAGAACAGTTCCTGTGCATGCAGATGGCTCCCCACCTCAAGCACTCGCCATGGCTCTCTGCTTCCTTTCCTCAAGGAGTTAATGCCCTTGGCGAGTGAACCTTAATGATAGGCACCAAGCGTCCAGCTAAATGCTCCTGCCTTTCATCCTTGACAGAAGCAATTCTAGGGTGCATCCTACACAGTTCCCCAGAGGACCCAGGAAAGAAGGAGCCCTAGATGCCCACAAAGAGAGCCTCAAAAACATGCTCTTTCTCTGTTCCACTTTCCCTGCAACTCACTCCTGCCTCCTGGGACCCCCTCCCAAATAAACTACCTGTACCCATGTCTGTGTCTTGGGTTCCATGTTGAAAGAAAATGATAAGACAGGAGAGTAGAGAGTTTTAAGAAGCAGAGTGCAGAATTGTTCCAAATGGGACAAAGTGGGTGGTGATATTAGTTATGAAGACTGGCCATTGGGTTAGCAATGAAGAGCCACTGACATCCTTGGCACCAATTGGTGGCATGGTAGGGGAGGCAGTCCTGGGGGACTGAGGAGGCAGAGACAGTGAGTGCTGCTTTAAGAAGTTTAGAGGACAGGGAAGAGAGGGTCCCTTCAATATTCAGCTGTCCCCTTCCCCACTCCCACCCAGTTCCCAACACACTCTGCCTTCTCCCCTCCACAGAATTCTCTAGCCTCCTTTGGGGGATGGCATTGCTTTGTAAACACTTTTTCTGGAATTTTCCATGATGTATTCTCTAGCACCCCAGGGTCTGTCATCTGCCCCTGTTTCAATGGCAGGGAATGATAGTCCATGTACCAGCTCTGTGTTTGGAACTATTGTCTGCTTTTTTGAGGCTGCCTCAGACATCTACCCAGCCATCCCCAGCAGTGAGGTAAGCGGCAGCTGATGGCAGAAAAATAGGCACAGACAAAACATAACCATCTGTCCAAGGTCAGCCAGGAAGCCTGGGGCAGTCTCAAGTCTGGGATGCAGAAAACAGATCTCCCAGACGTAGCCCCAGAGTGATGAACTAAACCCACATGCTTTGAGAGGAGGAGGAGGAGGAGGAGGAGGAAGAGGAAGTTCTCATTCCTTTCTGTCTCTAGGGAAATAACCTGTGGATGCTGGCAGCATTTGTAGGGCCAGTGGCAAGGAGCCACACAGCTGCAGTGTCACAAGAAGGTGGGGAATGTGTGCTTGGCCAGGCCTGGGCCCCAGAGTCAAAAGCAGACACTGACCCGCTTCTGTGCTGAGCCCCAGGGCATGCACAGTGAATGGGCACCTGTGAATGGGCTACTAAGACTTTGCTTTCTCCTTACCAGTGCCCAAGTTCAAGTCCAAGTCAGGGAAGGCCTTGGGTTTGGAAGAAAAAGAGAAAAAGGAGGGAGAGAGCGATAATGAAGGGGAGGACTTGCCCTTGGAGGAGCTGAATAATGCCAACCTTGACCACAGGGCAGCACTTAGCCAGGGAGGAATGTGTGTGTGTGTGTGTGTGTGTGTGTGTGTGTGTGTGTGTGTGTGATGTAAAAAAATCCACAGGATTACCATCATGCATCTTCCTGAAGTTGGGAAAATAAATTTTATATTTTCAAGTATGTGAGGAAACAAGTACACATAGGTTTGGAAATAGAATGTAAAACTGTGAATTTTAAAATGACAGTAGGAGACTTTAACCAAAGGCCTGAGAAGCACTTATTTAATCCAGTGGTGTGCTGGTAAGTGTTTAACAACCAGCTCTCAAAACAACAACAGCAAACAGTGCCCTCTGTGGCATTTGTCAACTTCCAATGTGTAGAAAGTCCCTCGATGGCCAGTTGCAGCCATCAGTGAGTGTCGAAGTAGTCAGAGACTCACGCAGTCTCCTCTCACAAGCTGGTATGAGCTGGCTCCAGCCTCCTGGCGATGCTCGTCCAATTTCCTCATTTCAGAGCAAGCAAACCAGAGGCCCAGAGAGAGACAAAGACCTCCTCAAGGTCATGTGTGGAATTAGTGACAAAGCTAGACTCCTAAGTGATGCCTTTCCCTTTATTCCATACTGTCATTTCTTTGTTTTAGTGGCTCTTCTCCAGCATAAGTGAGGCTTCTACTAACCTGGGTCTTCCTTTTCTGGTTTTAGAATTGTTTGTGTGTGAATATGTCTTTTGTGTCTATTTCATTTGGCCATTTCCTCTGCCGGAATACAGCTTGTCACTTGCCCAGAGATGGCATTCTTTTTATCCTTCAGGTTTCAAAAGTCATCCGCTTAGAGAGGGCTTCCTTGACCTCAGTATCACACCCAGTCCCCTTCTAATCACAAGGCCCTGCTCATTTTCATCGCATCAGTTAGTGTCTAAAATCATCTTATTGCTGTCTCCTGCCTAAAGAGCAGTCTGTACGCAAGCAGGAACTTGCGTCTGGTTGACCGTCATGTTAGCTATTAGAATGGGCCTGGAATCTATTCCTTAATTTGCCAGACATTTATTGAACACCTACTATGTGCCAGGCAACACTTTGGTACCTGGCTTTCAGACAGAAGCTGTATCCTACTGATGTTGAAAGTGGTGTGTTCAGAGTTTTTCTCTGTGGCTGTGTCTGGAGGCTTGGACCCACAATGCCTTATTTAGGAAAAAAGTAGAACAGAGAGGCAGCCGATCTGGGATTCAGGGAGTGAGTGCTGGCTATGGAGATGCCTTGGGCTGGTTATCCAGTGTTCCAATTATCTACTGGTGCACAGAAAATCACCTCCCAAACCGAGTCACTTAATACACAGTGTTTTACTATTTTATTATAATACTTTTTACATGATCTCTTGCTGTTCTGGAAAATGCAGTCTGCTGTAATTAGCCTGTTGAGTTTCAGCTTCTCTATAGAATTATGTGTGTGTGTATATATATATATGAATTTTATGAATATATGAAAATTATATATATATGAATTCATATATATAGATGAATTTTAATAAGTGAACTGAAACAATTAGCAGATACCTTAAGTGCAGAAGGCCCTTGGTGGGGAGGGTCATCCCTTTTCTTATCCTTCCAATTCAGAGGCTGTTACCTTTTCCTTCATTTTTAAATTGTCCATGAAGATATTAGAATGAAAGGTTTCTAGGGCAGGGATCTACAATTTTTTAAAGCAATTTTTTAAGTTTATTCATTTATTTTTTTGAGCGAGATAACGAGTGAACAGGGGAGGAGTAGAGAGAGAGGGAAACAGAGAATCCCAAGCAGGTTCCACACTGTCAGTGCAGAGCCCGATGCCAGGCTTGAACTCACAAACCCCATGATCACGACCTGAGCCAGAACCAAGAGTTGGACACTTAACCAACTGAGCTACCCAAATGCCCATGCCAATTTTTTTAAAGTCAGGTTTACTGAGGCATTGCTTATATAGAATAAAATTCATCCTTCTTAGCAAACAGGTTGCAACTTCTGACAAATGCATATAGTGAGCAACCAGCACCCCTATCGGGATATGGAATGTTCCCATGAACCCAGATCCCATGACCTTTTCCAGCCGATCTTGCCTTGACCGGCTTCTAGCAATCACTGATCTGTTTTCTGTCCCCACCCTTGTATCTTTTTTAGAATGTCATATAAGTGGAATATACAATGTGTAACCTTTTGAATGTGTCTTCTTTCATCCAGCATAATGCCCTTGAGACACATCCATGTTGGTGAATGTATCAAGAATCCATGTCTTTGTGACACCGAGCAGTATTGACTAACTGCACCGCAGTTTGTTTTTTCTATTCCAAGCCTGTTTTTCAGATAAAAGCTCCTTAAATGAAGTCCAACATGAGAACTCAAAGTGTAGAACAGATGAGAACAGAGATCTTGTGGCGCAGTGCAGGCAGTGGGGATGGGTGGGGAGCCACACCCGTGTCACAGCACCAGAAGCCTCTACAAGGAGTCCAGGAACTCCTTGGAATGTAGTTTGGAGACCCCTGGTTGAAATGCTTATAAATGAACCTGTCTGTTCTCTAGCTTCTCTCAAGTTTTCAAGCCTCCATGAGTTTTACTTTCCTGGAAGTTCTTCTTCATTTTTCCAGGGAGGTGGACCCCAGTGAGAGACAGGATATGGGACAGGAAGGGGACATGGGCTCAGAAGTCAGCTCTGTCTTGACCTCAGCACAATCTTGGACAGAATCTGGTCCCCTCTGGATGGGTCTCTAATTCCCAATCTGCATAATGGGGATTTAATTCAATTAAAATGGATGCCAGAGGGGCCCCTTGTGGGGAATGGGGAGAGGGTGAGAGTGCTGGCTCTTGACCATAGGGCCGTCATTTTGCTCAGTTCTCTCTCCTCTATCCCAGTCAAGAGGGGGGCTCCCCTCCAGAGCCACCATCCTGTCCAGCAATACTGGACTGAATGAAGGAAGACAGATGTGACCAGCAAACATCATGGAGGGTGTGGGCCATGGGGAGTCTGTTCTTTCCTTCTCTGCTAAGAAAGGAAACTGCGTCTTGGCCCTGCCCCTTCTGGCCAGGATAACCGGAGCCTTAGGAATCACAATACTTTAATGTGGCCTACATGCCACCACTCTGATCATGCCTGCGGGGGCACTGGGCTTTCGGTCTTTCTGTTATTTGCCTTTGGCAGGGAGGCATGGTTAATGCACTACAGGGCATCTCATAAGAGTGATGGTGTTCTTACTGGAATAAATAATTAATAGTGACACCATACAATCAAACATCCAAGAGTACCGTTCCCTCCAAAGCCTAGGGGCTATCAGAGTCACACCCTGTCCTTAGAGAATGGGTATTTAACTCGATCTCAGACTCTTCTTGGGGCCCCTTCCAAAAATACTCCCCATGCCACGCTTCACACACTTGGGGCTAGACTGCCTTAAATAAAAAATTTTCACCGATTTTACCCCACTGTGGACAGTGACACAGGTGGCTTTATACCTGCAGGTGAGTAAAATGTAAATGGCACATTCTGGGCAAGTAAAAGGGTATCTCCATTTTCTGCCCCTGGCCCAGGCCCTCCTGCAGACTCCCAGATGGCAACCTGTGTAACCCCACTCCGGGGGGAGTGGTCTTCCACTCTTCCACCCTGGATTCCCAGAATCTGTGGGGACCGGTACTTCCGGACTGTCCTTGGTGGGTGGACACCTGGCCTCCTTGTGCACCAGACTTTCCTGTGGCTGCGTTGTCCCCCTGTGCAGGGCAACCCCGGGTGAGCCTTCTAAGGCTCTTCTCCTATGGGGCTCTTGTGGTCAAGGCTCATGAAGAGGTGAGAAGAAAACATCCAAAACGAGCAGCAGAAACACCAAGAACCCACCTGCCAGGTGTCTCATTTCCCCTCGATTATGTCTCAAGTCTGCACAGAGCCATTTTGCCCCAGCTATCCCATAGGCCTGGGACACGCTTCCCTCAGGTATCAGCACAGGTTAGTCCCTTAGCTCCTTCATGTCTTTGCTGAACTCTTACCTTCTCGTGAGGCCAGACCTGACCCTCTAGTACTCACACTGACTGCCACCCTGGTCCTGCCCCACCTCCAAACTGCTTACCCCGTCCTAGTTACTTCCTCATAGCATTTAACTCTGATACAATAAATAGTTTCCGTATTCATTATGTTTATTATTTCATTGCATTACTGGCAAGGATCTTTGCTTTGTTCCTTAACCTATCTTGAGTGCCTAGAACAGTGTCTGGCAAA
The DNA here is from genome assembly GCA_017311185.1 of Proteles cristata cristata. Taxonomy (NCBI): domain Eukaryota; kingdom Metazoa; phylum Chordata; class Mammalia; order Carnivora; family Hyaenidae; genus Proteles; species Proteles cristata. The sequence goes on from JAESUZ010001396.1 coordinate 905,474, forward strand.
TTGTAGGTGCTCAATAAACTGCAGGATGAGTATCTCTGGTCAGCAATGGAAAGAGCACTGAGGTCTGAAGACAGGTGTCTGAAGTCTGTGTCTGTTGTTTAATAGCTCTGACAACTTTGCACACGCTGTTTGCCCTCCCTGGGCTTCCATTTTCTCACCTGGAAAATGAAAACAGTAATATGTCCACTTCACAAGATTTTAGTCGACACATGAAAATAAATAAAAAGAGATGCATTCATTTCTTATGGGTGCTGTAACAAAGTACAAGAAACTGGATGGCTTAGAACAATGGAAACTTACTGTCGCACATTTCTCCGGGTGGGAAGTCCAAATTCAAAGTGTGGGCAGGGTCATGGTCCCTCTGATACCTGTGGAGGAGTCTGCTTGCTTCTTGTTTGCTGACAAACAAGTTTTTGGTGTTCCTTTGCTTATAGACACATCACTGTGTCTCTTCTCTTCTTAGAAGGACACCAACCACATCACTTCTCCAGAATGACCTCATCTGAATTGATTACATCTGCAACTCTATTTCCAAACAAGATAAAATTATGTGGTTAGGACTCCAACACATCTTTGGGGGGCACACAATTCAACCTATAACAAAGTGAGACTAATTTTAATAATATATTTTATTTAACCACATGTGTAAAAACACCATTTGAACACGTAATCAGTATAAAACATTATTAATGAGTATTTTATCTTTTTTTTCTTGAAATCAGTCTTTTTCTTGAGATCAGTATATGGTTGATGCTGATAGCCCATGTCAGACCAGCTGCATTTCCTTTTTCTTTTTTTTAAGCTTATTTTTATTTATTTTGAGAAAGACAGAGAGTTGGCAAGGGGTAGAGAGACAGCAAGAGAATCCCAAGCAGGCTCCATGCCATCAGCACCAAGCTCGATATGGGGCTCGAACTCATGAACCATGAGATCGTGATCTAAGCCAAAATCAAAAGTTGGATGCTTACCCGACTGAGCCACCCAGACACCCCACTAGCTGTATTTCCAATGCTTCATCGGCGTGCTTGGCTGGAGGCCACTATATTGGACACCACAAGGCTAGATGGAGTTAAGATGGCCATGCAAACAAGGACAGGCCTAAGTCCAGTTAACAGCAGGCCAAGGAGTTAACTCAAAATAGAGGTTTCCCAGCTTAAGCTCTAGGTGCCCTTGTCCTGCTCCCAACAGGGTCTCTCTGCCCACTGCTATCCTATACCCAGGCATTTCTTTTTATGTCCCAGGCAGTGTAAATGTCCTTTCAATTAGATGTGACCTGTAGTTAGTGTTTTAGAAACATACCTGGAAGCCCAAATGAAGGACTGGCGGACTTAGAACTCAATGTGGAACACTGAACGGGGGTGTGCATACCCCACCCAGCTTCCTAGTTGAAACTGAATACAGTTGTCCTGTGGGGGTGGTGGGGCACACTGTGCTCACAACAAGGTCAATGCTTTCTAGACTCTGAAGTCAGGGAGCCGTCTTTAACTCAGGATCCCAGATGCACAAGTTCAAGACCACCAAGGGACATTAGTCATACCCTCAAAAAGGAGCCGTGAGCCCCAGGTGGTCGGAGGCATGGATCCCCCAGCAGGGGACCTGAGAATGTGCATTCAGACTCCACTTTATCTCTGAGGTGTCTCTGCCAAGTCAAACAGAGCTCCTGGCACTGTCCAGACATGAGTGCATGCTCTGTGCTGGTCATCGTGGAGCTGCTGGGCCTTTCAGGGCTAGAACAGGATGTGGTAAACAGGCTTCTGTGGTATTCCATAAGTCTGAGCAGTGAGTTTCGCCCCCCTCCCACCATTGCAGCCCTCTTCACAAGCCAGAATGGGGGGAGGGGGGTTGACACAGTCCCCCTCCAGGCATCTGGCACAGTTCCGTAGAGGGCTTTTCATTTCCAACCTTAATTTCTGCTTTTGTCACTCTTTACTGTGTCCCCGTGGCCTCATATTTTCCTTTACCCCTGGAATCCTGGCTGCTTCTTTCAGTTTGGCAGTCACGGCCCTTCTGTTTGCGAATCCTCGCCGGCTCTGTCCTTTCCGACACCCGCCCACTGTGTGCTCTGTGGACGTCTGGGCACAGGTCCAGGGCCTGGCGTTGGAGGCCCAAATTCAGCTTTATGCAGCGTTAGAGGCTGTATGTCCGAGAGAATTCCTGCTATTGGAGCCTGGGACAAGGTTTTAAGGATAAGTCATTTATTTGGGAGGTGCCCCATGAGACACTGACACCAGGGAGTCCCCGGGAGAGCGGACAGGGAAAGGAAGGGGTCAGCATAGGTATGTCACACAGCAGGTTAGCTCAGTGGTGTGGAAAACCCTGGTGGGGGGAGCGGGGCAGGGGTGCTCACAGGCAGGGCAGCCTTCTGAGGCTTCCGAAGAAGCTTTTGGGTAAAGAGAGGTAGACACGGGCAGATGGAATTGGTAAAGCCCTACAAATAAGGGTGGGGTGTCCACGTTTGCTGCAACAACCTTCCAGATAGGTCCATCCATCCATCCACTCATTACATAGCATTGGGCATCTACTTGGGTCAGCCAAGTGTGAGAGGCTGGGAATAAATGGCGAACAAGTGAATGGAGGAAGGAGCAGGTCAGGGGAATCAGGGGGGTGGGAGGGTATTGGGGACGAGGGCATGGTGCTGGCTTCCAGCTGCACATTTGCCAGCTGGGCTGCAAGGCTGAGGCATGAGTGTGCAGACAGACTGGATGCTCATCTGGGGCAACAGCCGCAGGGATCACCCCTACAGCTCAGCTCCACCTCAGGCTCATGTGTTGTCTTGACCAACACGTAAAACTTGGCCACCCTGGGGGACTCACGTGTCTTGAGGACGTTAGCCTCTTGGGGATGTTCACCCAACTTGAGACTCTCAACTACCTTCAGAGTCATTTCCACCTCCTTGAACACATTTTTCTTGGAGCTGGGGTATTCCAAGATAGTTGACTTGGATTTGTATTTTCAGAAGAAAAATCTAAGAACACAGATGGGGAAAAGAGAGATAGAAGAAAGGAGAAGAGCAGAAATAAGAGTTGTCAGAACGTAAGACATCAAGGCGATGGGGCAGTGACTGCCCTGGCCCCTTTCCCACTGCCTTATCCTTCACCTCCTCCCTCTCTGTCATGTTTGGCCATCAGAGGCCAGGAGGGAGGGAAGCTAGAGGTAACTGACCAGCGTCTCCCGCCTTGCCATGTCATGAAGAAGGGGCAGTCTCTGAAACTCATCCAGTAAGTAATCTTTTGCCAAATTCACCAGAAGAATCTCAAGAGCACAGCCATCTGTCCCAATGTGCTGAGCCCCAAGTAGGGGCAGAGCCAGCATTTGGTACGGTGGGGGTGAGTGGGGCACAGGCTGAAGACCAGTGGTCACTGCCTAAAGGGGCTTGTGGGCATTTCAAGCACTGCAGTGAAGAAAAGAATAAAGAATTCTCCCAAAGTTCCCCCCCCAGTGACTCATTCTAAGCCTTTCATCTTCTTCCTGGGACAGGGAAAGAAGTCTAAGTGGATGAGAACCCAAAGGGAAGAAGACTTCTGGCCCATCCTGACAGCCTCCTTGGCCCTGACCTCAGCTGCCCAGGCCCTTCCAGGATCCCCAGAGCAATGCTTACACTCTCAGTCCTTCCTTGCACTCCCATCTCCTCTGGCTACCCGCCCCCTCTCCCCCCCCCCATACTGGGGTATTGCTGACCCCACTAGCTTCCCTTCTCAGGCCTTGACCTCAGTGAGGATTTTAACCCCCCATTTCCTAGTCACTTTCCTGCTGTTTCCCCTCAGCCACACTGCCTCTGTTAGCTATTCAACTTGGGGTTCATCTGTTCTCCTTCCTCCTCTGTTAGAATACAAGCCCTGTGAAGGCAGAGAGTTTTATCTGTCTTGTTCTGCTATAAATCCAGAGTCCAGGACACTGCCTGGCACACAGTAAGTGCTTAGCGAATAGATCCCCAATGAATGAAGGGGTGTCTGCTGTGTTCTTGTTGGAACTTTTTTTCTGATTGTTGTGATTTCAACCCAGAGGAGAAGGCAAAGTTAGCAGTCTCATTTAGAGAGACAGGGGTCACACAGTGGCTTTTTTCAAGAGAGACCTATGGGTTAATGCTTGGAGCCAGACACCAGGCAGGGAGCTGACACAGGATTCTGAAGCCCATTGTACACTACACACCAAGGTTAGTAGATTCAGACTAGAGGACAGGGCTCCTCTCTGTTTTTATTGATGTTCCATTAAATATGTGTGTGTATGTGTCTGTGCCTGCACAGATACACACGTGTATGTATCATGCTAAGTGAGGTTTCTTTCTCCTCTTTGCCCTCTGTGTTTTATTTCTCTGCAGAGGCAACCCCTGACAACTGTTTCTTGTTTATTCTTCCAGAGACATTGCATGCCTTTATAAGCATTTCCTCCTTTTCCCCACAAGTGCACAGTGCACACTCTTCTTTCCTTCAACAATATGTTGGGAGATACTTTCAGCTCAGAGCGTTAAGCTCCCTCTGAAAGAGCCACCGAGTATCCCATTAGGTGGAGAGAATTTAATGGAATTAACCCTCCCGTGCCTGGGGACACAGGGTCAGTTCTGATCTTGACCTCTCACAAACAATGGCACCTCTGTGTCTACCTTGAGAAGGAGGGAAGGAAGGGAGGAAAAGGGGAAGGAAAGAAGAAAGGGAGGGAGGGAGGGAGGAGAGAGAAGGAAAAAAGGAAGGAAAAATGATCCACCTGTATGCCTTCATAATGTATTTGACAAATATTTATTGGTGCATGTTTTAAGCTTCAGACATGTTGTTTAATCTTATGAAGCTCTTGCCCTTGGACCCAATCTAACAATGAATCTCAACTCCCTGCCGGGTTTTTCTTCCTCACAGAATACGACCCCCTCCCTGCCCAGGAGGGCTGGGAGAGAAGGAAGCGCAGGGAAAGAGTGCTCTGCCTCACTTTGAACTTCCCTTCGTGGCTGGGTTTTACTTGGAGGCACTCAACCACAGGCTTGGGAGCATTTGGGCAAGGAAGGGTTGTGAGTTTATCATGATATATTTAGAATGAGCCCTTTAGTGGTGCCCCAGGCCAGAGAGTAAATAGCTGCTTGCACCAGCATTTAAAGAGAGCAGAGAAAGAGGCTGTAATTGCAGAGCTCAGGGAATGCTGTACTTGAGAGCTTTTCTGAAATGACATGCTATTTGACCCAATATTTTCCCCAAATGTAGAGGCTTCTTTGATCTCTGAAGCAATGCCTTTGCACAATGACTGGGTGGTGGCGGTGTTCTGCCCTCAGAGGAACTGGCCCCAGGAGACTAAAGGCTGATAAGCTGGGAGGCCTGTGTTGGGAGTTGATAGAATGAGTCTTGGATTGAATTCTCCCAGACCAGACAAGGATTGAGTGCAAGCAGATGATTTGCAAGAAGATTCTTGGAAGCAGGAGGAGAGGAGTGGGGAAGGGAGACAGAGGCATGGGAAGGAAGCCCAGTTGGGGTGTACCTGGGTAGGTTTACAGCTGGGGCTCAGGCCGCCAGAGACCCAAGGAGCCTGCACAGAACATGCTGTAGAGCTGTTCACCTAAGCAGGAGCAAGCTGGGGTATTTATTCCACCAATAGCTGCCCATCACTGGCTCCCTGGGAGAAGTAAGGACTTGAGTTCCCAGCTTGCCTTGCATGAGGCTGTGATGAAAAGCTGTTGAGGTGGCCTCTAAGAGATATTTATGGAAAACCTTCCATTTGATAAGCATTGGTAAAGGATCCCCATATCTTTTATTTTTATTTATTTTTTTTCCATTTTTTCATTTTATTTTGGTTTTTTTTTTCTTCATGTCCAGTGTAAGCTTTTATTTTATTTTATTTTATTTTTACAAATAGTTTATTGTCAAATTAGTTTCCACATAACACCCAGTGCTCATCCCCACAAGTGCCCTCCTTAATGCCCACCCCTCCTCCCCCCCACATCCACCAGTCCTCAGTTTTTGTCAGCATTCAAGAGTCTCTCATGGTTTGCCTCTCCCCCTTTCCCCCACCATTTCCGCCCTTCTTCTCCCCCTTGGTCCTCTGTTAAGTTCCTCCTAATCCTCCTATACGTGCACACATATGATATTTGTCTTTCTCTGCCTGACTTATTTCGCTCAGCATAACACCCTCAAGGTCCATCCATGTTGCTACACATGGCCAGATTTCATTGTTTCTCATTGCCATGTAGTATTCCATGGTATAGATAAACCACATCTTCTTGATCCATTCATCTGTTGATGGACACTTAGGCTCTTTCCAGGTTTCAGCTATTGTGGAGAGTGCTGCTATGAACATTGGGGTACATGTGCTCCTATGCCTCAGCATTTCTGTATCCCTTGGGTAAATTCCTAGCAGTGCTATTGCTGGGTCATAGGGAGTTCTATTGTTAGTTTCCTTAGGAACCTCCACACTGTTTTCCAGAGGGGCTGTACCAGTTTACATTCCCACCAACAGTGTAGGAGGGTGCCCGTTTCTCCACATCCTCGCCAGCATCTAGAGTTCTCTGATTGGCTCATTTTAGCCACTCTGACTGGGGTGAGGTGGTATCTCAGTGTGGTTTTGATTTGTATTTCCCTGATGAGGAGCGATGCTGAGCATCGTTTCATGTCTGTTGGCCATCTGGATGTCCTCTTTGGAGAAGTGTCTGTTCATATCTTCTGCCCATTTCTTCACTGGGTTGTTTGTTTTTTCGGGCGTGTAGTTTGGTGAGTTCCTTGTAGATTCTGGATATCAGACCCTTTATCTGATATGTCATTTGCAACTATCTTTTCCCATTCCGTTGGTTGCCTATTAATTTTCTGGGTTGTTTCCTTGGCTGTGCAGAAGCTTTTAATCTTGAGGTCCCAACAGTTTATTTTTGCTCTTAATTCCCTTGCTTTTGGGGATGTGTCAAGTAAGAAGTTGCTGCGGTGGAGGTCAAGGAGGTTGTTTCCTGCTTTCTCCTCTAGGGTGTTGATAGTTTCCTGTCTCACGTTCAGGTCCTTTATCCATTTTGAGTTTATTTTTGTGCATGGTGTGAGAAAATGATCTAGTTTCATTCTTCTGCATGTTGCTGTCCAGTTCTCCCAACACCATTTGTTAAAAAGGCTGTCTTTTTTCCATTGGATATTCTTTCCTGCTTTGTCAAAGATTAGTTGGCTGTATACTTTGGGTCCACTTCTGAGTTCTCAATTCTGTTCCATTGGTCTATGTGTCTGTTTTTGTGCCAATACCATACTGTCTTGATGATGACAGCTTTGTAGTAGAGGCTTAAGTCTGGGATGGTGATCCCTCCCATTTTGGTTTTATTTTTCAGGATTACTTTGGCTATTCGGGGTCTTTTGTGGTTCCATACAAATTTTTGGATAGTTTGTTCTAGTTTTGAGAAGTATGCTGGTGCAATTTTGATGGGAATTGCATTGAATGTGTAGAGTGCCTTAGGTAGTAATGACATCTTAACTATATTTATTCTTCCTATCCATGAGCATGGAATGTTTTCCATTTCTTTGTGTCTTCTTCAATTTCCTTCATAAGTTTTCTATAGTTTCCATCATACAGATCTCTTGTATCCTTGGTTAGGTTTATTCCGAGGTATTTTATGGTTTTTTGTGCAATTGTGAATGGGATCAGTTTATTGATTTCTCTTTCTGTTGCTTCATTGTTGGTGTATAACAATGCAACCGATTTCTGTACGTTGATTTTTGTACCCTGCAACTTGGCTGAATTCTTGGATCAGTTCTAGGAGGCTTCTGGTGGAGTCTGTCGGGTTTTCTATGTAGAGTATCATGTCATCTGCGAAGAGTGAAAGTTTGACTTCCTCTTTGCCAATTCTGATGCCTTTGATTTCCTTTTGGTGTCTGATGGCTGATACTAGGACTTCCAGCACTATGTTAAACAGCAGTGGTGAGAGTGGGCATCCCTGTCGTGTTCCTCATCTCAGGGGGAAAGCTCTGAGTTTTCCCCGTTGAGGATGATGTTAGCTGAAGGCTTCTCATAGATGGCTTTGATGATGTTTAAGTAGGTTCCTTCTATCCCAACTTTCTCGAGAGTCCTTATTAAGAAGGGATGCTGTATTTTGTCAAATGCTTTTTCTGCACCTATTGACAGGATCATATGGTTTTTATCTTTTCTTTTATTGATATGATGTATCACATTGATTGATTTGCGAATGTTGAACCAACCCTGTAACCCAGGAATGAATCCCACTTGATCTTGGTGGATGATTCTTTTTATATGCTGCTGGATTCGATTTGCAAGGATCTTGTTGAGAATTTTTGCATCCGTATTCATCAAGGATATTGGCCTGTAGTTCTCTTTTTTTGCTGGATCTCTGTCTGGCTTAAGGATCCCCATATCTTTTAAATAAATGCTACAGGAGCCAGACAAAACAAGTTGAACTCTTGTATCTGGCTTGTGGATCTCCAGATTGTCATCTCTCCTGGGTGGACGACAGCACCCCACTGCCTTCCCTCCAAGGGGCTGCCTCTCAGACTAGGAGACCTCCAGACACACCAGAGTCAGAAGAATCAGAGAGCTCTGAGTGGCTGGCCATTTTCCCATGGGTCCTAACTTTGCAGCTCTTCATCTGCCCCTCTTCGGCTCCATTTAAAAAAATTCTAATGAATCAATCTGAACTGGAACAAGATCAATATACCTGAGACTTACAGGGCTGGAACAGAATTGGGGCATTCTTTGGACTGAGCTCAAATATCCTTTTCTGCGACCTCTGATTGAGGGTAATAACAAGGATTACCTTGCAAGCAGCGGAGACAATAGTTGTTTACAGGTTGTAATTTAGGTCCCACTAACAGCTCCTCACCCCCAAAATCTTCACCCCCTACTTCCCCATTGGGGAATAATGCACTATCATGGCATCATTCTTCAGCCTATGACCCAGTGACAAATTCCACCAAGTCAGAGGAGGCTGATAGTTTAGACTTTCTTTAGTTGCTAACACCTCAGTTTCAATGAGTTTTCCAGATTCAAATGGTATTGCTTTTTACTAACATCCTTTCAGATAAATGAGATGATGTTTGGGATATGTTTCCAAGTAATACAAGAGGTGGAGAATGGGTCAGATGTAGATACAACAAGATTGGTCATGAACTGATCATAATTGAAGTCGGATCATGATGGTTATATAGTTCTTTGGCATATATTTAACATTTCCAATAGTGAAATTGCGGGGGGGGGACTTTAAAAGTTATTGTTTTGTTGGTGAGTGGATTAAATGTGAATAAACCACAGAATAAGAGTGGAACCGAATGATATGCTGAAGGCATACAATACCTCAGAGTGGATTTTATGGAATTAAGTCAGCCAACACTCCTTCCTGCATATTTCACTTTGGAGTCTAAAGTAACATTGACTTTGATTTGGGAAGTAGCTCTAATTTCTAGAAGAGAACTTAGGTTTCTGTATTGGAGTGTAAGCAAATATTCTTGAGTGACTCTTGGTGAAACCTAGCCTCAAAGTCAATTCTCACGTGGTTCTAGAATCCCTTGGGAAACACAACATCCTCTAAGGCTGTGGGGTGCTGCAGCTAGCTCATGTCAGCACTTGAAACCCTTCTGAGTTCTATTTTCAGTAGTTTCAGTTTGGAAGGTTGAAATTGGCTACAGTGGGAGAATTTATGCCATACTAGTTGGCAAATTCTACAACTGGGGCCTTTCTTTTTGGAGAGCTAGTCATTGGATGCATATCAGCACACCTCTGCTGTAGGGTCCCCTGTCTTGAGATGGATGCAGATATAGAGCTACCATCTTAAAGGTCTGTGGACACTTTCTGGAAACAGATTGCTGTCAACACTCATCAGAGCTTCGTCAAAGGGAAGAATGACAGGGAAGGGGATGTAGCAGATTGCCTTCATTTAACAAGGTGAGGTGTTCAAATGAGCCCAACCCATGATAGATACCTACTTCATGTCAATACACTTCTGTTGAGCAGCACCAGGGAACTGGGACAGGTTCTGAAGTGAGTGATGTACGTATTTGAAAAGGATGGTGATTAGTTTCATCTGGAGTGCTGTATTAAGAAGGATTCTGAGGCCAATCTGAGCTCAACAGGAAAGAGAAGAGTCATCTCTTGGTGATGCCAGACATTTGCCACCCTTGACTTACTAATATGTGCCTTGTCCTCAGCTAGGTTTTTACTCTCAAGTAGCTTAACCAGTGTGACCAGTAAATATTTGTTCCTGTGCATGTTCAATTGTTTATCCATCCATCCTCCCACCCATCCATCCATTCATTCATCCAACCATCCATCCATCCACCCACCTACCCGTCCATCCATCCACCCATCCATTCTTCTCAAGCTACCTGGAATGAGTTTATCAGCAACTTTCATGAGAGAAAAGTATGGGTATTTGAAGCAATCACATACAATATAAAAAATTCTTTTTGGGGTACCTGCGTGGCTCATTCAGTTAAGTATCTGACTTTGGCTCAGGTCATGATCTCATGGTCCATGGGTTCAAGCCCCGCATTGGGATCTGTGCTGACAACTCAGAGCCTGGAGCCTGCTTCAGATTCTCTGTCCCTCTCTCTCACCACCACTCCCCACTTGTGCTCTGCCTTGCTCTGTCTCTCAAAAATAAATAAGTACTAACATTTTTTAAAGTTTTCAATGTTTATTTATTTTTGAAAGAGAGAAAGACAGAGTGCAAGCAAGGGAGGAACAGAGAGAGAGGGAGACACAGAATCTGAAGCAGGCTCTAGGCTCTGAGCTGTTAGCACAGAGCCCAACACAGGGCTTGAACTCACAAATGGTGAGATCGTGACTGAGCTAAAGACAGAAGCTTAACCAACTGAGCCACCCAGGTACCCTGCAACCAGATGTAATTTAAAAATCTGCTTTTGGGGGCTTGTTCATCATCTACTTCCCCTTTTTCTGTAAATAATACCCACTTTTCTTTGGAGGGCCCCCTCCTTAACTCTTAGTACACCCTCTGATTTCAGGGTGGTCAATCAGCACATCAATGCTCTTGACCACAGTGATTGGTTCAAGTTGAATACCCGACCCAGGTTAGTCTAAGGAAAGCCCACCCTGGAAACTACATTGGTAAAGAGGCTGACTTTTTCTGGCTGAGATTAAAAAACAGGACGTACACTTGTTCTATTGGTGGCCATGTTTTTCTATCACATCACATGGAGTGAACTAGCTTGAAAGAGCAGCCAACAGAGAATAAGGCAAAAATAAAAAATGAGGACAATTGGAGACTTATGATATTTTTGAGTGCCTGGAGCCTACTATTCCTGAAACCAACATCTCTAGACTTCTCAGGTATATAAATCAATGAGTTTGTTGTATTGCTATTAAAGCGAGTTGGAACTGGATTTCTGTATCTTTCTCAAATCGTCCTAGTGATACTCTGCATTGATACCCCCAGAGGACCCAAAGCCATGTAGAGGGTCATTACCCCTATCTCGTGAATAATAAAGGTGGTTTGTCTCCAATTAGCCTGCTGTTTAGGTAGTAGAACAATTTTCACCAGTCCCCACAATCCCCACTGCATTGTGGAATTTCCTGGGTCTGAAGTTTATAGGTGGGGAAGGATTGTCATGCCCCAGACCCAGTGCTGGCTTAGTATGTGTACAGCACTAACAGCTACCACTAACTGCCCAAAGGAAGTGTGCCAAGGAAGTGAGCTTCCCAGTCTGCAGCATATGTCCTTGGGGTGGAGTGTGAACAAGGCTTGAGAATGCTTTCGGTGTTTGCTACTGGGTTTCAAACCCCAGAGAGAGATTACAGGGAACAGATAAGGAGATGGGGTGTTTGGGAAGCTGAACAGGGGCCATAAATAAATGAGCAAATCAGCATGATTTCGAGTGCCTTCTAGGCTAGGTGGAAGGCCAATTGTTTGCTTGTCCTTAGCAGGTCTATTTGTTCTTTGACATTCCCATATCAGCTTTGTTAGCCTTGAGGCTGCAGGATGCACAGTTCAAAGCTCATGCTTCTGTGGATATTTATATATTTATTTATTTAGAGGAGAGAGAGAGAGAGAGAGAGAGAGAGAGAGAGAGAGAGAATTCCAACCAGGCTCCACCCTGAGCGACACAGGGCTCAATCCATGATGCTGGGACCATGACCTCAGCCAAAATCAAGAGCTGGATGCTCAACCCATGGGGTCACCAGGCACTCCTGCTGTGAACTTTCTTGAATGCGGCTCTTGCTCTTCCTTTCAGCATCTGGGACAGAACTTCAGGGCCATGGGATGAATGTGTGTGGTAGGTCAGCTTCCATAAGTTCATGGAACCTGTTTGTTTTCCTAGGCTTTGGTCCTTCTCATGTGCGATACAACGTGTCTGACTTGGTTGTGAAACAGTCTCATTTTCATTTAAAAGAAGCTGCCACCTTCCCCCACACCATGATCACCAAAGAAACTGCCAGAGCCTGGATCTCACAGGAAGACATTCCTTCTTCCTCCCAATCCAGCCCCAGGCCTGGAGGGGATGGAAGTGAAGTCGCAGTGATAGTGGAGGAGATCACCAAAGAGAGAGAGGGAAAGAGAGGGGGACGGAGATCATGACCTAAGCTGAAACCAAGAGTTGGATGCTTAACCAACAGAGCCACCCAGGCACCCCTATCATGTTATTTTTTAAAAAGCAAAAGTAACTCCAAAAATCCATGATGAAAAAAATGTCAAATTTTCAAATGAAGACAGGACCTAATCTTCACTTGCCTGACTGTGTCTCACTCATCTGTCCCTAGTCCCTACCCTGGGTCCAATAAAACATCATTAACAAAACCAGGCAACTGGCCTGAAGACCACAGCTTACCAGTTTGCTTTTAGAAAACCATTGGATGAGGCTGACCATCTTCTTTCATGAATCCATCAGCCTGCTGGGTCTCTGGGTGTGACAAAAGACCAGGGCTCCAGGTGTTGTGGACTTTGACATTAGCAGACAGGAAACAGAGGACAATGAGGCATTCATCTGTGGGTGGCTGACTGCCTAGGTCAGGGGTGGTGGCCAGATGGTCAATGGTCAGCCAAAAGACACATATACTTCATTTTATTGTGCTTTGCAGTTACTGTGTTTTTTACAAATTGAAGATCTGTGGCAACCCTGTGTCGAGCAAGTCTTTTGGTGCCACTTTTTCCAACAGCATTTTCTCACGTGCTGTCTCTGTATCAATTTTTTGATAATTCTTGCAATATTTCAAACCTTTTTCATTGTTGTTGTATTTGTTGCGGGGATTTGTCACTAAGGATTACAATCCACTGAAAGCTCTGATGATGGTTAGCATTTTTAGTAATAAAGTACTTTCTAATTAAGGTATATACATTGTTTTTTTAGACATAATGCTATTGCACACTTAGTAAACTACAGCAGAGTGTAAACATAACTTTTATATGCACTGGAAAACCCCAAAATTCATTGCTTTGTTGTGATACTCGTTTTATTGGTCTGGAACCAAACCAGCACTAATCTCTGAGGTGTGCCCATATCGTCTTCCTTAGATAGTATAAAGTCATGGCTGAGAAGCAGTTATCCAGCCAGGAACTTCATTTCTCACCACCCCTTATATTCTGGAAGGGTCATGTGAGCAGTTCTCAGCAATGAGAATGTGACTAGAAGTGAGGTGGTTAAGAAGTTGGTGTGTCTTTTCTCCCTCTTTCCTATCTTCCTGACTGAATGTCAAGGACTCTGAAGCAGGGGAAGGTGGAGCCACAAGATGGAAAGAAGATTTAGATCTTTGAATTAACATGCAGAAGGCAACCTCATCTTCAAACACACACATTGCAGTTTTAAGTGAGCCAGAAAAACCTTGTACTACGTAACCCACTGTGATGCAGGGGTTTATTTGTTATGGCAGCTAGCATTACCCTAACTCATAGAGGAAGTCATGAAGAGTTAGAGTAATCCCAGGAAGGAAGTCTCAGAGGAGGCTGACTGAATGAGCTCCCAAACTTTGTTGGGATCTGGGTTCGAGTCCAGCAGATAGGCTGGGAGGTGAAAAGAGCCAAGGAAAGCAGGAGATTTGTGTGCCTTCCATTTGTCTCATTTGAACTCTCAAAACTGACAGTAAACTTGGAGGGGTATCTAATGGTTGAGTCCACAAATCCTTCCCACTTTGACAACTCTCTTCCCTACTGCCAATCATGATGGCCCACCCTCCTGGTCTCGACTGAATCCACCATTACCTTCCTTCAAGACTTATTTAATTTTTTTAAAATTTTAAAATATTTTTAAATGTTTATTTATTTGAGAGAGAAAGAGAGAGTGTGCATGAACAGGGGAGGGGCATAGAGAGAGACACACACAGAATCTGAAGCAGTCTCCAGGCTCTGAGCTGTCAGCACAGAGCCCAGTGTGGGGCTTGAACTCATAAACTGCGAGATCATGACCTGAGCTGAAGTCGGATACTTAACCGACTGGGCCACCTAGGCGCCGCCTTCCAGAACTTTATAAACTGCAACCTGGGGCACCTGATTGTCTCAGTCAGTTAAGCATCTGACCCTTGATTTTAGTCCAAGTCATTGTCTTAGGGTTTGTAAGATCCACACGATCAGCATGGAGCCTGCTTGGGATTCTCTCTGCCCTCCCTTCCCCTGCTGGTGCACATTCTGCCCTCTCTCTCTCTCTAAATAAACATAAAAAAATTCCTGCAACTTAAAGGTTAGACCCTCTGTTTCCGGATGCTGTGGATATGAGGGCTGGAGGCAACTATGTTCCCTGCGTTGTGAAAGTTGAAGTCTGTGCTCAGAGGGAATAAAGCTGTTAGGCAGAGAGAGAGAGAGAGACAGAGACAGAGACAGAGATGGAGACAGAGAGACAGAGGTGAGAGCCAGAGAGAGAGAGTAGTGATGGAGTTGGACTGGGACCCAGACTTCTTCCTGCACTAACTCAAGATACCTCGGAAACAACTTCCAACAAACTCCTGCTCTGGGCCAGGCAAGCTCTGACTGGGTTTCTGTCAAGTGCACACCATGGATTCTAATAAGACCAAATCCACCAGGTCCAAATATTTATACAGCACCTACCAGGTACAATACAGTGTGGTCAGCTTTTTGTGGCTTTGACAGAGGCTGATACTTGAGAGAGGCTTTGAGGGAGGGGACACCTCAGGAAGATATAGAAGGGACAGGACTCTGACAAGTGGGTCAGGAGCCTCTGTTCTGGTTAGAAAAAGCAGAGAGGTGAAGAGAGAGAGAAGGAATCCCATTCACAGATCTGTTTAAGGACACCACAGAGTTGGATTTCTCCCTTGTCTCTCCCCAACCTCCCCTCTAATCTGATGCGTGATTTACCCATGATCATTTTCTGAACCCTAGAAGCACAACAATGTGCTGCTACGTCAGCCTCAGCTGATGGAAGATGGGGCACTTGAAATGTGGAGCCTTGCAGGGAGCACAAATGTTAGAATTATATGTGTTTCTTTCCTTTCCAAAAGACTAAGCTCAGAAATGAACAGACATTTAACCAAAGAGAATATACAGATGGCAAATAAACACATGAAAAGATGCTCAATATCTTTAGCCATTAGGGAAATGCAAGTTAAAATCACAATGAGATACCATTATATAGCTATCAGAATGACTAAAATAAGAAGTTGTAATGAGGCCAAATGCTGGTGAGGATGCAGAGTAACTGGATCCCTCATTCACAGCCAGTGGGATGTGTTATGGTACAGTCATACTAGACAAGAGTTTGGCAGTTTTGTTTGTTTGTTTTGTCCTGTTTTGGAGAGAGAGAGAGAGAGAGAGAGAGAGAGAGAACACAAGCACAAATAGGTGAGAGCAGAGAGGGAAAGAGGAGAGAGAATCCCAAGCAGCCTCCATGCCCAGCATGGAGCCCAATGCAGGGCTTCATCCCATGACCGTGAGATCATGACCTGAGCTAGAAATCCAGAGTTGGATGCTCAACCAACTGAGCAACCCAGGCACCCCTGGAAGTTTCTTTTAAAAGCTAAACATGAAGGGTACCTGGGTGTCTCAATCAGTTGGGCAACTGACTTTGGTTCAGGACATGAGCTTGTGGTTTGTGAGTTCAAGCCCCACATTGGGCTCTGTGCTGACAGCTCAGACCCTGGAGCCTGCTTCGGACTCTGTGTCTCCCTCTCTCTCTGTTCCACCCTGGCTCACACTCTGTCCCTCTCTCAAAAATAATAAATAAACATAATTTTTTAAAATAAATAAAAACAAAACATGTAACTGTCATACATCCTAACAATGCACTCCTAGGCATTTATTCCAGGGAAATGAATACTTTTGTCCACACAAAAGCCTATGTACAAATGTTCATAGCGGCTTTATTTATAATAGCCAAAACCTGGAATCATCCCAGGTATTCTTCAATAGGTGAATGGTCAAAAACAAAACAAAACAAAAACAACTATGATACATCTATGCCATGGAATAAAGGGATGAACTATTGATACATGCAATTTGGATGAATCTCCAGGAAATTATGTTAGGCAAAAACAAAACAAAAACACAAAAATTCCCCAAAAGGTTACATACTATATGACTCCATTTATATAATATTTTTGAAATGATGAAATTTTAGAAGTGAACAACCAAAAAGTGGTGACCAGTAACTAAGGAAGGGGTGTAGGTGGAAGGGCAGGGAGTGTAGTCATACAAGGACAATGATTAGTGACGCTTGTAGTGATGGAAACGTTATGTATCTTGACTATCTCAATGTCAATATTTTGGTTGTGCTATTGCAGTGTTTTGCAAGATGTTGCCATTGGGGGAAACTGAGTAATGGGTACAAAGGATATGTCTGTTATTTCTTACAACTGGATGATTTTAAAATCGTCTCAAAATACAATGGAGTATTACTCAGCAATAAAAAAAAAAGAATGTAATCTTGCCATTTGCAACTACATGGATAGAACTAGAAGGCATTATGCTAAGCGAAATTAGTCAGTCAGAGAAAGACAAATATCATATGACTCCACTCATATGAGGACTTTAAGATAAAAAACAGATGAACAGAAGGGAAGAGAAGCAAAAATAATATAAAAACAGGGAAGGGGACAAAACATAAGAGATTCTTAAATATGGAGAGCAAACAGAAGTTTGCCATGGGAAGGGAGATGTCCTAATGGGTAAGGGGCATTAAGGAATCTACTTCTGAAATCATTGTTGCACTATATGCTAAGTAACTCGGATGAAATTAAAAAAATAAATAAATTATTAAATGTGAAAAAATAAAATAATCTCGAAATATAAAGTTTAATTAAAAAAGAAAAACCTACCTGAGTGCATTGCAGAGTGAACAAAAGCAGGCAGAAACAGGAAGGTGCTATACACTAGAATTAAGAAATGGCATAGGAAGAGTTTCCTATTTTTTATTTCTATGGCTTTCACCTGAGGGCAGTTCCCAGCCTGAACTATGTAGAGTACTAAAACTCCAGTAGAAAATCTGCAGGCTTTCTGGATGAAAAAAATAAAAACATAAACAACAACAACAACAACAACAAAAAAACAGAAGACAGAGTCTAGGCAAATACAGCTGTTAAAACAGAGAAGAGAACCCAAGAAAAGCAAGGATCAGTCCCATATTCTGTGTATTAACTTTGTCCAAATCTCTGGCTGACCCCTGAATTATGCATGTATGGAAAAGACTTCTAAGAGCCCAGGCAAAGCCAGGTGAACTGAACTGAGATTTGAACAACTTCCCAAACGGCAGGGTCTGCAGTTTGAGTCTAGGCAAGTTTACTGTTTTATTAAAAAAAAAGTATATAGACAAACAAGCAACAATTTTATTCAGAGAAATACAACATAATCCAGAGTCTCCACAAAACAGCATCCACAATACCTAGAACACAATCCAAGATGGACATAGGGAAACCTAAGACTTGTCCTTGATTCTACCCTGTCTCTAGCTTTCTATAATCAACCCATTTGTGAAACATGTCTGGTCTACCTCAAAAAGACAGCCTCATTTCATCTGCTTCTCACCATCTCCAACATGACCTCCTTGTCCCAGCCACTATCATCTCCAATCTGGATTCCTAACCAAGGCTCCTCATTGGTGTTTCTGCTTCCTCTCTTGTTCCTCTGCAATTCAATCCTTACACAGCAGCTAGAGCCAACTGTATAGATGTGTCACTTGCTCTTAGGATATAATCCAGCCTCATCACCATGGTCCACAAGGTCCTGCTGGACTGACCCAACATATCTCTCTGGCCTCATCTCCTCCATTCATGCCCTTCCTTAACCACACTCCACTTTCACTGGCTTCTGTCTGCTCTTTCAGTATCCTTTGCGCCTTTGTACTCACTGTTCCCATTCCTTCTGTTATCATTCAGCATTCAGCCCAAATATCAGCTTCTCTATAGACCTTCCTTGGACTTATCACCCCCCTCCCCCCCCACCACCGCCAATGTAGCCTGACAATCATTGTTATATTCCCTGGTTTTATTTTTCTGAATCATTGAGTTACTGACTATTTGTTTACATTATCTGCCTTTCCCAGGTGGCGTGTTAGCCCCATGTAGGACTTAGCCTATCTTGGTTATTCCTTATCTGCAGTGCCTGAAACAACAACTAATACACAACAGGTTCTTATCCCAGATAATTGTTATGTATTATGCAGAATGGCCTTCCCAAACATAAAACAATGCCATTTAATTATGCCCACAGAATCAGACAGGACACCTCAGGGATAGCTTGTCTCTGTGTCACAATGTCTGGGGCTTCAGCAGAGAAGCCTAGAGTGGCTAGGAGTATCTCAAAGGGCTGAGATGGGGCTAGAGAATCCACTTCCAAGAGGTCCTCCTCATTCATGTACCTGGTGCCTGGGTTGGAATGGTTGGGAGATGGAGCTCACCTGAGAATGTTTGGTGGCACCTAGCCTGATAATCTCAGGGTAATCAGATTCTGTAGATGGTGGTTTAGTCTTTCAGTGAATTGGGCTAAAGCTTTGTAGCCTCAAAAGTCACAAAACAGAGCTTCCACCACATTCTGTTGGTTAAAGCTGTTAATGGGACTCTATATGCCTATTTTAATGGGAAGAATGTAAAACAATTTGTAGCTGTTAAATAAAAAAAACTACAATAGTTCTTAATAAATATTTGTCAGCTGAATGAATGAATGAATGAATGAATCTTAGGGTATCTTTAGTTGATTAGTCTCATGTATCAGCCTTGAAATCAAAGCCAATACTGAGATATCTCTCTGAAGGATGACATTTAGATAAATGCATTTTTTCCTCCATGCCAACTCAATTAGAGGATCCTTCCTGTTGCCTGCTTTGCTTCTTGCTCCTCTGGCCTACATTAACAAATTGGTGAGTGAAGACATGAGTTACTGCATTGAATTTTCTAACACCTTGTCTTCCTGCTCAAGCCACAGATGGTAGATGCTGAATTAGACACGAGCAATGCAGTGCATGGTAGCTCTCCCAGGCCAAATGTGGACATGCCATTCTAGATCACTTCACGTGATGTGAAAAGTTGAAAGGTATGGATCCTGCCCACCCCTGCCCACCACCATGAGAATTTAAAACAGTAAGAACTCGAGCCTGGAGTTGGACTGAGAGATGGTGTGCATGATCATATGCAATGTAAGCAGTTGCGAGCACTCTTCAAGAAGATGGTAAAACAACAAAGAGAAAGAAGCCTTCTCAAAAGCTAGTTAAATGATGGAGGTCGATAGACAGACATATGTGTATTAAAAAACCCATCAAACATGGCTTTGAAATGATGAAAGGCCTCCAGCATCAAAGCCTCCCAAGGGGCCCTGGGTGAGGCAACCTTCTGGTCCATGTGCTTCTTAGTCATTCCCCTCCCCCTCACCTCTTCTTCCCTCTCTAGTGCACCCCAATCTGCCACTGTCCCCACTGAAGGGACCCCACTAAGTTTACCAGTGGTGTCCTTGTTGACAAACCTCATGGGGATTTTTTGGTAATTTTCTTGCTCAGCCTCGAAGAATTGATGCTGCCTTTTGAAACCCTCTCCTCTGTCAATGGGCCATGGAACCATTCTTGCCGTGTACCTACCACACTTATGACTGCTCCTTCTTCATTGTCTGAGCATGTCCCGCTACACCCTCTTGCTCCTGAACCATTGCAGCTGTCCTCAGTTATGTCCCACCTCCTCTTCTTTTCCCACCATCCTCTCCCCCACCTGTATCTTCAGCCTGCATCCTGGTGACCCCCCAAGGCTCCTCTGTTGCCCCAACTTTCTTTCTGACTCCATAACCACAGGGCTATTTGCTTATGAAACTTTGACCCTCAGATGCTGCACAGACACCTCCAGTTCAGTGTGTCCAAAATAGAACTTGTCAGTGTCTCCTACAAACCTGTTTCTTGTCCCACTCCACTCCTCCACTTCCAATCAGTCCCCAAGTCCTGGGAAGGAAGGAAGTGTCTTACAGAATATCTCCTTAATTTCTCTCCTCGGTTTCATGCCCTAACACTGTTCTAGCTGAGACCTTGACATTTCTCACCTGGATTCCTGCAATCACCTCCAATCCCACCTTCCCTCTCCCTTCCTTCTCTGTACTGTGATCATGTGGACATGATCCTCCCTGCTTAAACCCTCCAGGGTCTCCCATTATGGTCAGGATAAAATTTAAAGATCCAGGAATAACACATGAGGTGTTGACTGATTTGGCCCCACCCCATCTTAGCTGCAATAAGGCTCCAAGTCCAGGCTCCTCCACTTACTGGCTGTGCGACTTTAGGTAAATAACTTCTCAGTCTTATTCTCTCCATATACAAAGCAAAGAATGGTTCTAACTTCTGTTATGACAATGCAGTGAAAAATGGACATGGGTGCTTAATACCATTCCTGGCATATAGTGGACTGTCATTGACACTCTCATCTTTATGGAGAAGTCTCCATCTCCACACTCCAGATACACCATTGTCCAAAACTCCAAGGCTCTCTTGTTATTCCCCATGAATGGGTGAGCCTGTCACCTCTTCCTCTGCCTGACATTCCTTTCCTCTTTTTTCCTCACCTTCTTCCCCAGCTTCTCCTTCTCAAGACCCCATTCAGAGATTACACCTTTCCAAGAGCTTCCTCCCCTTCCTCCATCCTCTGATCATGGCAGGGCTGGGGTCTTTGGGCTCCCTAGGCATTGTTTACCTCACCAGAGATAACAAATTCCTCACTGTAAGACAGATTACAGTCACCAATATGCTTTGCCCTGCATAATATCTTTCAAACTTTTTGAATTTATTACAATATTAAAAAGTTGGGAAACCTCATATGAAAATCTGGATTTCTGGCAATTCCTGAAAAGATATGTACAAGAATGTTCTCCATAGCATTATTTGCAATGGTTAATAAACAAATTAGTCTATTCATACAATGAAATAGGTATACAGCCATTGCTGTATACTTGCAATATTATACACTAATCACACATGAATATCATACATGAATCCCACATAGCATGGAAAGAGCTGGACACAGAAATGTACATTTTGCAGGTACCCATTATATCAAGTTCAAGAATAGTCTAAACAATCTCTGCACTTGATGTCAGTACGACAGATACAGGGGAGGTAACCTTGTTTGAATGGGGCATGAGGGACCTCTGAGCCTCTGGTAATATTCTGTTCTTGATCTGGGCAGTGGTCACCGGGTGGTATTTCATTTCTGAAAACTCTCCAAGCAGCTAGTTTATGATTTGTGTGCCTCTCTGTGTGTCCATTACACTTGACTAAAAAATTATGTAAAAGATCATGTTCCATAACTTGATCACCCATCATATTCGTAAGAGTTTGCTCTAAATAACTTAATTCTTCCCAAAATTCAAACGGACTTTCAGAAGACAGAGATTTGGCATGTTGAGATTTTTTTTTAAGAAAACATCTTGGGCATTGGTGGCCATTCTGATGGACAAGCAGAAATGCTCTGAGCCAGTAGTGGGTGCCCCACTCCCAGTGGCTGTGTCCCCAGAGACCTGGGTAGGGAGAATTAGGAGGGAAAGCTCTTTGGCCCTTGAGGTGAGCCTCCTTGCTGGTGGAGGTGACTTAGGAATGGCTGTGATTCTGAATTTGCTTCCTTGATGCAGGCCTAACTCTAAGACTATTAATTATGGGTCTTGTTTGTCCATTAACTTATGGACCCTTTAAAAACACTGCTGTATGGGTTTGGGAATTTTGATCTTCTGCCTTACAGTGCAAACCCTGGGGCCTGGCCGGAAATGTCTCACAATGGGAGGCTCCTGAGGGACTCCCTGCTGCTTGGCCAGACGGGGCCAGAGAAGGGATTCCCCAGCTTCTAGGCTTCCTGTGGGTTTTCCCTGCCTGACTCTTGCCTGTGTGGCAGTGGGGGCTGTGCAGAAACCACCCACTCTGTGAGGCCTGTGGCCACTGCCTCTCCTTGGGCACGGGGAGCCTGCTCCCGGGGAAGTGATAGTGCAGTCCCAGTGCTCCATCTGTCCCTGAAGCAGCTCAGGGGCCAGAGGCTGGCTGGGCCACTGGTGGACTCTTTGCTGTGTGGGCCCTGGAAAGGTTTGCCCTCCTCCCAGAAACAAATCTTTGTACTCCCCAGGCACAAGCGGGCTTATCTGTCAGGGTCAACCTCTTCCAGGTTTCACTGTAGGGCGGAACAAACAGTCCTGGAAGCAGACACCTGGCCAGTTTGCTCCAGAACTAAGTCAAGGAGGAACCACCAACTAGGAGTTGGTTCAAAGACCAGAGCCTGCCACTGCCTCCAGGGAGAAGGGCGGGGTGGGCCACAGGGTTTAGTGTTTGCTATCAGCACAACTCAACACAGATTTATTGAGTGCCTACCCAGGCCTGGCACCAGGCCAGGTTCTAACGGTTGATTCGGTGGGTTGAAATAATGAACGAAGTAAGTAAATTACACAGGCGATAAGTGTTACGGAGGAAAATTAAAGCTGGCAGAGGAGATAGGGAATGCTGGGGGTGGCTTTTTTTAAAATGTTTATTTTTTGGCAGGGGCACACCACTAGGAGAGGGGCAGAGAGAGAGGGAGACAGACAGAATCCCAAGCACGCTCCATGCTGTCAGTGTAGAACCCAATGTAAGGCTCGAGCTCATGAACCATGAGATGGTGACCGGGGCCAAAATCAAGAGTCCAATGCTTAACTGACTGAGCCACCCAGACACCCAGGGAGTGGCATTTGTAATGAGAGAGTTGCTGAGAAAGCGTTTTGTAAGCAAAGCCTCGAAGTAGTGAGGGAACCATGCAGAGATGGGGGGAAGGGTGTTCTAGGCACAGGGAACAGCTGTTGCAAGGTTACTGAGATCCCTGCTAGGGAGTGGGTCTGAGTGGTCTTTTTTTTTTTTTAATAATATTATCAAATTGGCTTCTGTACAACACCCAGGGCTCATCCCAACAAATGCCCTCCTCAATGTGGGTGTTTAAGGGCCAACAAGGAGGCCAGTGTGGCTGGAGGGGAGAGAGCGAGTAGGCAGAGAAGAGGCAGTCAGAGGGCTGTGGAGGGTCTCCTGGGCCACTGTGAAGAATTTGCTTTTACTCTGAGCAAGATGTGGTCGAACTAACTCAAAGCCGCATTTAGCAAATTGACTTAGCCTTCTAGAAACTAGCATTTGCATTAAGAATCATAAGCCCTAAAAACCTCCCTGTTTTTTCACCCTTTTAGATCCATTTCTAAGCATCTTCCTTAAGGGAAGAATGAGAATGTTATCCATATTTACAGTTACAGCTCCATTCATTCATTCAGTAAAAAATGAGGGCGCCTGGGTGGCTTAGTCGGTTAAGCGTCCGACTTCGGCTCAGGTCATGAAAATATAGTTCGTGGGTTAGAACCCCATGTCAGGCTCTGTGCTGACAGCTAGCTCAGATCCCGGAGCCTGTTTCAGATTCTGTATCTCCCTCTCTCTCTGGCCCTCCCCTGCTCATGCTGTCTCTCTCTCTCAGAAATAAATAAAAAACATTTAAAAAAATGTATAGGTATCATGAAAGCTTTGTTTGTAATGCTTAAAAAAGCTAGCAAACACCTAAAAGTCCAAAACTAGGGGCACAATTCAACACATTATTGTGCATAAATTTGATGAATTGCTATAGAAGTGGTAAAAACTATTTTTCAAAGACTGATGGGGGAAAACAAAACATGTAAAGGAAACAGGGTAACTGATGTTTGATAGGATCTTAACTCGTTTTTCAAATGTACACATGTACACGCTGCAACACGGACAAGCCTTGAACACATTACACTAAGTGAAAGAAGCTAGTCATCAGAGACCACATATTGTTTGGTTCCATTTACATGAAATGTTCAGAATAGGCAAATCCATAGAGACAGAAAGTGGATTAGTGGTTTCCAGGGGCTGGGCAGGGGTGACAGCCAGTTACTAATGGAGTTTCTTTTCGGGTGATAAAAATATTCTGAAATTAAATAGTGGTGATAGTTTGCACAATTCTGTGAGTATACTAAAAACCCCTGAATTGTACACTTTAAAAGGGTGAATTTTATGATGTGTGAAATATATTTCAATAAAGCTGTTATTAACAAATGTATACCTATGCCATTGGAGAAAGACTGGAAGGAAATATAACAAAATGTTGGAGGGTAATGTTTTTTTGCAGGGGGAGGTATCACTTTTCTCCTATATCTCAGTGATGGTAGCAAATTTGCAAAATGACAAAGAAAAAAGACACGTATGGCATGGAACAAAGCCTCGCCGGGGACTTTCTGCAATTCTCACCAACCTGACAAGGATTCCTATGGCAGTGATTTGTGACGTTTGCCCCAATTTTCCATCCTCCCCTCTTCTAGCAGACAGTACTGCCTGGCCCCCTTGGGGTTGGGCGAGACTACAACACTTCTGGCCAACAATTGTTAGTGAGAGTGACATGTCACTTCTGAGCCGAAGCATGTAATTGCCTGTGTGAGCCATCCCCAGGGCTCCTTCTGCTGAAGCAAGCTTTGAACATTCAGGACGGGGACTGCTCTGTCAGCCAGGGTCCTAGAGTCATGACAACACAGAACACTCCCAGCAGAACTGAGACAGGCGCATGAGGTGAGTGGGACATTTTTGTCACAGCACAACCTAGCTGGTACCGACCAATGTGTGTAAACCATGTGATCTGAAGATTAGCCCTGTGTAGCTGCTGTCCAGACTGAAACAGCGCAATGACTACCCATAGCACTGCTGTCAGGTGCCCTACCTCCTTTTATGTTCAAACACCTTTATGTTTATTTTTGAGCTCTCTTTATAGAAAAGATGGGAGATAGGAGAATCAAATATTCTCCTTTTTGCACAGGCAAGTCAAGTGATTTGTCTCTGGTTCCCAGACCCAACCAGTCGCACTGTCCAGTGCCCTGGCCGCAGTGGCCCCTCAGTCTGGTCCAAAAAGATCCAGCCACGGGGCCAGGTTAAGAAATACAACAGCATAGCTTGTTCAATAAAGTTTGTCCTTAAAACAAATCAGAGACTTGACAGTAGAAGAAAAACCAAAGCACAGTAAAGAAGCATCTGGTAGAAATGGGCAAGAACAGGTCTATGAAGATAATTACCTACTTCTATTTCTCCAAGGTGGCCTTGATCTTAGGAAAGAAGGGAGAGAATTAGAAAATAGGAGGGTTGAGAAAGGGGGTCCCCAAGTCTCCAAGCCAAAGAATTTGAAGAGGAGCTTCCCCTCTGCCTAGAGCGACAGCTCGTGATGTGAGGCCAGTGACACGGGAGGCTCCAGGGGTGGTAGCGCCCACACAGAATGTGTCCTGAGGCCCTCAGCCCAACTTCTCTCCTCGGTCTCCCTCATCCCTTCTAATGTCCATCTGTCCCTGGCACCCAATCCCCGAGGGTGGCTAGGCAGGTGGCAGGCACAGCTTTAACCTGGATTGAAACAACTTGCAGAATCAGTGTGGCCCTGGCAGTCAACTCCTTTGATCCTCAGTTTTCTCATCTGTAAGACAGAGAAAGTACTCTTGCTCACCCCAGGAAGATTAGGGATGCTAGCAAAGTACCTGGTGCAGTGTGTGCTTGGTTAATCATTCCTATTTCCATATTTCTGTATTTAGAGCAGAATACATTAAAAATTATATAAATATACTCATGTATATATACATATACACATATCTATATATGTATGCAAATACATACACACACATATGTGTATATACACATACATATATACATATGTGTAGATACATACATACTCATATATACATATATATGCGTGTATAAACATATATACACATACATATACATACACATATTTCCAAAGACACTTGCTAAAAGGTTTAACTCCATGAGTCAGCATTCTTTTAGAAGTTTCCCAGAATAAATCACCCTGACCCCCACAACTGGTGACACAATTGACAACTCTTGCCTTGCCCTCTGAGACTGTTATAATTACATCCTATTACACACTGAGCCATGCTCTTTACCAAATACTCTGTTCAAAGCTTTGCTTCCATTATTTGCCCTGTCTACCTCCACCACAGTCACTTGGCTTTTGGTATGAACCATGGGATCCCTCTCATTATCACCATTCACCAGGATATCACTCAGGATGCCCTCTGAAAAATAAATGGTGGCTTCCCACTTTGTATCTGGAGGTGCTCCACACTCAAGTTTCATGTGGGAATCAAAGCAGTTAGCTATAGCTGCATAAACAAGACACAGTAGCCTAAAACAGTAGGATTTATTTATATGAGTTTGTGGGTTAGTTGGGTGCTTTCCCGGCTCTGGGCCAGGCATGGCTGATCTCAATTAGAATCACTCATGGATCTGAGGTCAGCTAATGGATTGGCTGGTCCAGGATGGCCACACTCCTATGGCTGGCTGTTGGCTGGTTGTTTCCTGAGGAAATAGAGATGGCTGATCCATGTGGGTCTCATCCTCTATAGCTAGCACAGCCTTGTGTGCATGGTCATCACAGGAGTAAAAGAAAGCAAGCAGAAGCCTAGGCTCACAACTGTCACAGTGTCACATCTGCCATATTCTTTTGTCCAAATCAAGTCATGAAGTTAGTCCAGATTCAATAGGAATGGAGGAAAACCACCTCCTTGGCAGGAGGAACTACAAAGTTGTGTGAAGGGTGTGGGTAGGAGGAAGAGAAAAGCATTGTTGGTTGTAGCGACCAGTTACTACAGGATCTTTCTCCGGTGCAGGGAGCCCGGCTGCCCTATTCTGAGTTAAGCACGAGTGGAGTTCCAGTCCCCAATGACTGCTGCTGAGCACTGACTTTCCTAGGACAGAGAGCCTGCAGTGACTCTACAGGTTCCCACAGCTCGCTCTGTCTGGGACAGTTGGATTTGTGTTTCCCCTCATAGCTCTTTCTCCTTCACCTTCTTCTCGCTGCACACCCCTCCCACCACCCTCCCTGTCCACAGTTTATTCAATCCTGACCTCCCCCTTTAGCACCAAACTCAAATGCTACCTCTTCTTCGAAGCCTTCTCTGACTACTCTCATCCATCTCTACCTCTCCTTTGTCCATACACAGTCAGTGCCTCACATTTTAAACCGTAGGTTCTTAGTGCCACTACACATGAAGGTGCCAGGAATGCTAATCTTCCCAGTGCTTGAGTAGATACTATTATTATCATCATTTTACAGATGGGTAGCTAGGTCAACAGGAATCCATTTCCCAAGGGTTTACAACTGGTGGTAAGGGGTGGTGGATTCTGTTTCCAAAGCCAGGCCTGTTCTACACCACCTAGCAGAAGCTACGGGTGCCCCATGCCCCATGTGCCCTCACCTTCACTTCAGTGCACACAGCTGGCCCAGCTTCCAGCTGCCAATGCCTGCATCTCTTTGCCTGCCCAATGGTGGGATGACTGAATGTGTGTTCTACACTGGCTCCCAGATTTCCCAGATTTCCCAAGCAGGACTGGGCTCCCATTGCCCACAGTGCTAGAGATGGAACACCTTTCTTGGCTGCTTTCCCCTTCCTGCGACACTGCTCACTCCCCTACTGGCATTTCCTGGGAACATTTATGAACACATGACTTTCCCTGAGTCCCTTGTCTCAGGGGATACTTCCGGGATGGTGCGAGCTAAGATATACCTCCTAATATCTTGAGTACTTTTCCCTTCTGTTCTCCTAATCATTTCTTGTTAAGCTGTAAGCTACTTGAAGCCAGAGAAACTCACGTTTATTCCTTTTACCTTTCCCTCAGCACCTAACCATGCTCAGAGACTTAGACACTCTGTAAATACTAACTGAAATCATTTATTGATTCACAGATACCCTCAAACTACAGATTTGGGGACAGAGTCAATATCTGACCCCTCTTCCTTGCAGATGGTTTGGCTCCTGTTTAAGATGCTGGTCAAATCCATGATCATTGGTAAATGTACTTAGGTACCAACCTTCTCCCAAATCTTTGGAACAACTGCCTTGCCAAGTAGAAGATGAGCCTTTGACATAGCTGGGGACACACGTGCATGCTCACCTCTCTTGAGTGTCCTTGAACATGCCTTTGGGGATCGGTGGGCTGATGTGACCCTATTAGATCCCAGTCAAAATCTGAAATAATCTGATTTGTACTGGTTGCCCTTTCTTACCCACTCATTAAAGAGTGCATGGTCCCTAAAGAGTGTATGGTATACAGTGTCCTGTACTTGTATACTGGAATAGAATTGGATAAGCTGGTAGCTGGAGACACTCCCTCTTCATAGCTATGAATTATCTCCCAAGTATCATAAGATGACTAAGCACTCAGATCATCAGACTCAGAGGAGAGCCCTAAGAACAGAGACAGAGCTTCTATTATGAACTATGTACCTAACCTACACTATTTCAATTAATCCAGCCTTTGAAGCAAGGTAATTACCTTCCTGCCCCTATTTTACAGATAAAGAAACTGAGGCTCAGCAGGGTTAAGTAGCTCACCCAGGATAAGGTGCTGATTGACAGAGCTGGAATTCACACCCATGTCTGGCTGCCTTCAGAGGCAATATTCTTTTGCCCACCCTGGACTGCTGCTCCATCTAAAGCACCTTTGGCAGGGTAAAGACGTTAGACTAAAAAGAATGTATCAGTGAGATACTGCTGCATAGCAAACTATCTCAAACATTAGTGACTTTTAACAGCAATCATTTATTTTCACTCACACATCTGAGTTGGTTGAGGGTTGGCTGATCCAAGGTGGGCTCTGATGGGCAGCTTTGCATCAAGCTGCAGGTCTGGCTGACCTCAGGTCCTTGCTGCAAGCTGGGCTCAGATCAGCTTCACTGGGGTTCATTCTAGGATGCAGGCAGCAGTTATCCAAGGAGATAGCTCTTCTCTTGGTGTTGACAGAAGCATGAGAGAGAACGTGGAAATGCACAGTGAGGCTCAGAACTGGCATGCTGTCATTTCAGACTCATACCATTGACCAGAGTAAGTCACATGGCCAAGTCTAAGTCAAGGGTCTGGGAGTTACTTTGCCTCTAGTGGGAGGGACTGTAAAATCACCTGACAAAGGTGGAAAATACAAGGAGAAATGAATAATTGAAGCCAATAATTTTATCTATGAGAAAGACTAAAATCAGCACAAGGGAATGAATGTCTATAGAGAAAATTGTGGGGAACAGGGTTCATCCTCAGTGCCCCTCCAGTCACATTACACAAAGAACTACTACTCTGATTTTCAGCATCTGTGCTAGGGTCCCTCTTTAGAGCCTGCTTAGTCTTGGAAGACCATCTCCTCCAGGTTTCTCAGCTCCCTAATCCTCCTACATGATCCCACCCCACCTGATTAAAGGGACAAATTTCAGCAATATGGGAAGTGTGTGGTAATAGAAAGAAAGACAAAGCTACTTACCATTTTCTTTTCTCTAGAGCCAACCAGCTCTTGTCTTAGAAAATGGGTGACTTCTAAATCCCATGACTTACCCCAATGTTCATAGCAGCACTCACCAAAACATGGAAAGAACCTAAGTGTCCATCAACAGACGAATGGATCAAGAAGATGTGGTTTATTTATACCATGGAATACTACATGGCAGTGAGAAAGAATGGAATCTGGCCATGTGTAGCAACATGGATGGACCTTGAGGGTGTTATGCTGAGTGAAATAAGTCAGGCAGAGAAGGACAGATACCATATGTTTGCACGTATAGGAGGATTAGGAGGAAACTAACAGAGGACAGTGGGGGAGAAGAAGGGAGGAAAGAGAAGGGAAGAGGGAGGGAGGCAAACCATGAGAGACTCTTGAATGTTGAGAACAAACTGAGGACTGATGGGTGTGGGGGGGAGGGGAAGGGGGGTGATGGGCATGGAGGAGGGCACTTGTGGGGATGAGCCACATATAGCACTGGGTGCTATATGGAAACCAACTTGACTATAAACTATTTAAAAATAAATAAATAAATAAATAAATAAATAAATAAATAAATAAATAAATACATAAATAAATCCCATGACTATTTTAGTAGAGAATTAATCCAACAGTGGGCTGTGCAGGAGGAAACAAGGGAAGGGCTCTGGATAGTCAGAACCTGAGATCTTGGGAGAGGAAGATATGTATGTATGTAATGTGTGTATGTATTTAAATGTTTATTTATTTATTTTGAGAAAGGTAGGAGGGGAAGAGAGTGAGGGAAAGAAACAATCCCAAGCAGACTCCACGATGTCAGCATAGAGCCTGATGCGGGGCTCAATCTCACAAACCAAGATCATGATTTGAGCTGAAATCAAGAGTCAGATGCTTAACCAACTGAGCCACCCATGCACCCCAAGATGGAGCTGTTTAAATCTTTGGGCCAGCCAGATGGCTCACTTGGAATTCTTCTTGGCCTCTCCTTGGGGACAGCTAGAGAAGCAGAGCTAGAAAGAGTTAAACAGACCTCAATGGAAATATCCCAATCATATTATGAATTTATGAAATGTAACACCTGTGAGGTACCCAGAGAAAAAGTATTAAACCCAACTGATGACTGTGGTCTTGATTAGTGTTGTCACCAAATCTGCTCCTGAGTTCAGAAGTCCTTGACCCGACCCTTCAGAGTTAGGTATGACCGTGTGATTTGCTTTGATGAATGAAATGTGAACCTAAGTAGAATAGATCACACTGGGTAATGGATATAAAATACAGTGTGTAATCCACCATGGTACCTACCCATTGCTGTGGTACTCCTTGGAAGCAGGTATTGAAAGAGGATCTCCATCTACCTAATTCTCACAGTGATTATAACAGACAGAGCTCTCATGATGTCATATACTGGACATGAAGCCTAAGAGAGTAATCAAGATTTGTTGGCTATATCACTGAGCTTTGAGGAATTGTTTGTTACAGCAGCATAATCTAGTCTATTCTGACCAATATAATCATCCAATTCAACCAACAGAAAGATGTATGAGAACAAAGAACTCAGGAGTAAACAAGTTATGATTTTTAAAGTTTTTTAAAATTTTTATTTTGAGAGAGAGAGAGAGCGAGGAGAAAAGGGACAGAGAGGGAGGGAGAGAGAGAATCCCAAGCAGGCTCCACACCGTCAGCACAGAGCCTGACATGGGCATCAACCTCATGAACTGTGAGATCATGACCTGAACCAAGATCAAGAATCAAATGCTTAACCGACTGAACCAACCAGGTGCCCCAAAAGTTATAATTTTTAAAATAATTATACCAACAAGGATTTATAACCTCTTAAATATACAACTAAGACTAAGCAACTGCAGGAATTATGCTTATGGGAAGAATGTAAATGCTATAGACCTTAACAAGTTAAAAATAATACTAAAACCCATTTTAAAAAGTGATAGGGAAGAAATAAGAGTGCTAATATCTCTTTAGTTTTATTACCTTTTTTAATGTGAATTCATACCATCTAATATTAAAAAACAGAGCCTAAAATAAACCTAATGATACTAACCTCCCCCTTACTGTTTCCCCCATATTATTACTTATGCTCAGAAGAAATTGATTTAGAAATTATGATGTCTAGTAATGAAGAAAAAATTCAGTGACGTTCAAGAATTCTTTCAGTTCCATTTTTTAGTTCTGTTGAAATAAAATTAAATTCCAACACTTTTGTCTTAAGCTGGATTCTTCTAGAAGCAGACTGATATAGTATTTAGATATTTCATGAGGGATGATCCCAAGAAACCCTGGAAGTAGAGTGGGAAAGCAATTTAGGGAAGGAAAGAAAGCAAATGCCATGGGTGTTAAAGGGCAGGGGGGCACTGTGAGCAAACGGCCCAACCCCACTGGGGAGCTGGGGGATACCACCTCAGAGCTATCCCATCCAAAGGGCAGGGAACCCAAGGCATTTAACCATCAGCTTCCACCCATGACTGGATGTTAACTCCCTGACACTTCCTTCCTGCCCTGGGCATGGGCAGATCCTACTGCCGCATCTAGAGATACCCTCTGGTAGAGGGTACTCAGGTGCTTGGTGAGGGAAGTTACTGGACTGTACTAGAACAGTGAATTCCAACAGCATATGGGGCCAGACACCAATAACAGCTGCCAACATTTTCTTGAATTTAAAAAGCCTGTTTAATGGGCTCATCTCAACTGAATTATTCTAAGTGAAAGAAGCCAGTCACACAAAAGGTACATATTGTGTGAGTACATTTATTTGGCTTTCTGTAAATGTCAAAATGATAAGGACAAAAAACAGATCATTTGTTGGCAGGGGCACAGGGATGACTATGGGGAGGCCCTAGGGAACTCTTTGTGGAGATGAAAGTGCTCCCCATCTTGATTCTGGTGGTGGTTTTGGGACAATGCATTCCTCAAAAGTTGTAGAACTACACACCTAAAAAAGGGCAAGTTTTACTGAATATAAATTATACCTCAGAAATCGGACTATGATGCTCTTAAAAATATATCTGCATATTAGTTGCTGTTTCAAGAAAGTTTAATTCTCTTCTCTTGAGGACTTAATGAGTTGCTTCTAAAAATAGAATAAGACAGAAGTAATATAGTGTGAATCAGAGACAAGGTCATAAAAGGCATTGCACTTCCTGCTTGCTCTCTTACTCCCTCTTGGATCAGCTGCTTTGGAGGAAGCTAGATGCCATGCCATGAGTAGCCTCATAGAGAGGCCTATTTAAAAAGCAACTGAGGACTCCAGTTGACAGCCACATGAGTGCAACATCTTAGAAGTGGGTTCTTCAGCCCCAGTCAAGCCTTCAGATGACTGCAGTCCAGCTGACAGTTCTTAACCTCAAGGAAGACCCAGAGACAGAACCACCCAGACAAGTAACTGCATGAGATAAAATGGTCTTTTTTAAGCTGCTGTGCTTTGAGTTCATTTGCTATGCAGCAATAGATAATCAATACACTGGCTTAAAATCTTAAAATAATCTATTCTAAAATAATCTATATGCTGAAATATTTGACATGATATTCGTGTAAGGTGAATGATAATTGTTTTTAGGTGGTCAATTTGAGCATCACTTGTCTTTCATTTGTTCTCTTTTATATATTCTTGTACTACTTCATATAATGACTGTGTATCCTTAAAGTTAAACACAAAAATAGGGCACCTGGGTGGCTCAGTTGGTTGAGCATCAACTCTTAATTTTGGCTCAGGTTATGATCCCAGGGTCGTGGAATCTAGCCCTGCATCAGGCTCTGCATTGAGCAGGGAGCCTGCTTAGATTCTCTCCCTCTCCTTCTGTCCCCATTCCCCACTTATGCTCTCTAAAATAAAAAATAACAAAAATAATGACCTCAAGCCTGGGTGTCAGTACAGAACGTGTCGTTTACCCAGGCATCAGAGCAAGGGGGTGTGT
Organism: Proteles cristata cristata; assembly: GCA_017311185.1. NCBI lineage: Eukaryota > Metazoa > Chordata > Mammalia > Carnivora > Hyaenidae > Proteles > Proteles cristata. The sequence continues at coordinate 939,009 of JAESUZ010001396.1, forward strand.
GTTTATAGGAAGCAGGAACACCACTCCTTCAGACAGTTGGAACTCTCCTGGGCCTCATACTCGGTGGCGCCGCAACAACAAATGAGCCACTTCTGAAACTCAGCTTCATTCTTGTGCATCAGAAGGAACTGTCCCAACAGGATGTAGGCCTGTGGGGAAGGGGAATGAGGCAGGGAGAAAAACAGGAAAAGTTATAATAAACCGGCCGAGATGTGCTCTTCTCCAACACCAAAACTCACATGAAAATCAAAGGAAGGGGCACAGGTCAGGTGTGGGGAAGAATGGTGGCAGGTCCTGAACCCCTGACCGAGGTGATGGGGATTCTGGGACTGGCCCTTGGTGAGATGTGAGGTCGAAATAAATGCACACCTCTCCGTATGTGGTTGCGGGTTGTCTAGCCTGGGGTGAACCAGAACTTGTTTTTCTCAACCTTAATGAGCCCATAGATCACCTGGGACCTTGCTAAAAGGGAGGTTCTGACTCAATAAGTCTGGAGCGTGGCCTGAGAATCTGCATTTCTAACATGCTTCCAGGTGATGCTGGTCCAGGGACAACATTTTGAGTAGCAAGAGCCTAGCATACTTCTAATGCTCCCTTCTGGCCTCTGATCTAGTATTCTCTCTCTCTTTCTTTAAAGATTGTAAGTAATCTCTACACCCAACATGGGGCTCAAACTTACAACCCCATGATCAAGAGTTGCTGGCTTTACCAACTGGCACCAGCCAGGTGCCACCCAGGCACCCCTAGTATTTCTTCTCAAAACACACACACACACACACACACACACACACACACACACACACAAGGAGAAGTCAGAGAGGCTCCCCACCCCATCACTTCCTCTATGGACCTTGCAGAGTGTCTAACTCTCGTCACTATTGACATTGTGGGTGATTCTGTGCTGTTGGGGTGGAGCCGGGACTGTCCCGAGCATTGCAGGAAGTTTAGCAGCATCCCCAGCCTCTACCCACCAGATGCCAGTAGCACTCTCCCATCCACCCAAACTGTGACAGTCATAATCATCTCCAGACATTGCCACATGTTCCTTTGGGGACAAAATCTCCCTGGATCAAGAATCACTACCCATGGGGTTGGCAGACGAGGGGCATCTTAGCACCAATTTGTTCTTGCAAACCAGCTGTGTGACCTCAGGCAACTTAACCTGTAGTGAAGATCCCAAGAACTCCGGCCTCAGTTTCTGCATCACTTCAAAGCACACAACATGCCCCACCCCACCCTGCAAATGGAATTAAGCGGATCCAGCTTGAGAACATTAGGAAAATGAAAATTCCTTGCTTGTCCTGGATACGTGGCCCTGTGGGAGGAGTAGGGAACATATAAAACTCCATAAACCTTGCCTACCTTTCCCTTCTGAAGTCTGTGTGCATGAAAAAATGCATGAAATTAACATTAAGGACACTGGGACAGATAGCTCTATGGCATTCTCTCATTCTCTAACTACTGCCCCACAGCCTTTCATTTCTCTTACAATTTTATCACATGATTATTGACAAGGACCAAGATCTCCATGGAGAAAGAGGTGCCTGAGACTACATGGCCGCATACTGACTAAGCCACTAAATGGTGAAGCCTGGAGGTTTAAGATCATGTAAACACCCGCCTCTCGCGGCTGGTTTGGGGGCTCTCCAGCCTGGAATGAACAGGAACCAGCATCCACGCTTGCGATCCTGGGCCCCTCTCCAGGAAAACCTGCTGGTGTCTGTTTGCTTTCAGTTACATTAAAAAAAAAAAAAAAAAAAAAAAAACAACTTCACCCTAACCAAATGGAACATTTTTTTTTAAAGATTAAATAGAAGCTGAATCCCAGTTGTAAAATGTACCCAAGCCTTGGAACTTGGGGTTTCTTATTTTGAGTCATGGTCCAGTTGTTGAAAAGATTGAAAAAACAGCCAGGATGTCATGGTTATTTTAATCTTTAATCTGCTACCTTCATCATCTTTTTAGAAAAGCTATATGGATGCTTAGAACAATCTCATTTTATTTTATCAGTATCCTTGTATTTTTGCTGGTGATTTTATGATGTTTTGTAATTCAACATTTTAAAAAATGAACATTTGTTGAGTGTTCATTGAGCCAGTTGCTGCTGTGAATGTGGGAGGTTGAGAGGTGAATAACAGGATCAAGGAACAAGGGGCTCTGTCCAAGGAGAGGGAGCATTAGTGATGATGATAAATAAGAGTAATAATGATGGTAATAGCAAGTGGCACTTGAGTACCTTCAATGGGCTCCAGACCACTGGCACATTTTAACCCAGTCTCAATCTCCAGGTTGAATCACTAAGAATCTGAGAGGTTGACTCTTGTTTTCCCGAGCCCCATTCTGGCTCATCCCGCCCGCCCACATCTGGCCGGGCACCTATGGCGGCCTCTGCCAATTCTGGAGGCCTTGCTGCTGGGCCATCAGCCGGTGGCGATTAGAGCCTCTGCATCCCCGCCAACCTCAGCAGCGAGGAAGCCAGGGAATGCATGGCATGCAGGACCAGCGGCACATTTTCCAGGAATGCTGTAGAAAAAGGGCCTCTTCTTGTGGCTTCTGGAGCCAAGTTGCAACCTGTCTCTTTTCCTCTTACTCTGCCACCTTCCAGCGGTGGGGAGGGAAAGTTAGCTCACATCACCCTGCTCCCAAGGGAAGCCAGAGTCGTGGGCCCCCATCACGGCCCTACCCAAAACCTGCTCGGTTTCTCCGCTGGTTTCAGAAAGCGAGCCCTTCACCAAGGAGAAGAAAATCTCTCACCCCTCTCTACTTGGACCAAAGGGCCAAATTTCTGGCTGTGGGGAGGGTGATGCAGAGACACCCTGAGCAGACAGTGTGCCCCCACCACCCTGGACAGAGCCCCCCTTGGTTTAGTGTTTTGCAGCTGCATCTTGAAGTCCTCAGTATATGTGAACGAGGGACCTCATATCTTCATTTTGCACTAGATAGCTGGTCCTAGTGCAAAATGTCAATTAAAACTTTTCATCTTCACTGTAACACCTGGCCTTTTTTTAAACTTTTTTTTTGTTTGTTTGAGTAAAGTTGATGCACCTGAGTTTCAGGTGGACAACAGAGGTCTGCCATCTTGGCCCTCTCTGATTCTCAGGCTTGTCTGATGCCTCTACCTGGAGCTGCCATTCCTTGGAGCCTACAGCGAAGGCACTTACGTAGCCACAAGACTCCATTGTGTGATCAACAAGTCTCTTTTTCTCTAACCAGATGTTGGCTCTTCAGCCTTCATGACCACTGGTAGCCATTAACAAATTTGAAAATCCAGTACCTCTCAATCATTTCTGGCTTAAAACTCCTTGCCGCAGTGCAAATGCTCGATCCAATGCAGGGCTTGCCCCTTCTTCTTTCTTCTCCATGTCTCCCTGGGATATACTTTTTATTTTAAGTTTATTTATTTATTTTAAGAAAGACAGAGATAGCATTGGGGGAGGGGGAAGAGGGAGAGACAGAGACAGAGACAGAGAGAGACAGAGAATCCCAAGCAGGCTCCACACTACCAGCAGAAAGTCCAAGATGGGGCTCAAGCTCAAGAAACCATGAGATTGTGACCTGAGCCAAAATCAAGAGTCAGAAGCTTAACCGACTAAGCCACCCAGGCACCCTTTTGGGATATAATCATACTAAAAAAGTATGTTTGACTGAGATTCAGATTTAACTGAGTGGTTCCCTATATTTTTTCTGGCAACCCTATGCAGGGTAACCCCAAACTTGCATGACTGACTCCTTGTAGGGCCCAGATATCTGGGAGTGGGGTCCTTTGCATTACTAACCCCCACCCCCCGGAGACTGTCTGCCCAGATTCAAATTTCACCTTTCTCACCCCAAGTGACTTTGAGCAGTCACGTGGCTATCCATTTCCCCATCAGTAAAATGGAGGTGAAATAGTATACCTTATAGGACTTTTTGGTGATTAAATGAGATATATGTCATGCATTGAGGTCAGTGCCTGACATGTAGCAAATATTATGCACAAGTTCTGTGATTAGGAGAGCCTTAGGCAGCACGTAGTCACCCAGAACATATACCCCTCCCTGATCTTCCAAGTATCTTTCAGGAGGAAGATTTAGTCTCAAGGATATGACTTCATAGTGTCTTCAAAGAGCATTGAACCAAACTAGAGTCTCTAGGATGGAAATGTACTTCCTCACTGTTGGATGACTTCAGGGTTATCCCTACAGTAAAACACCTGCCTCGTAGGGCACTGCTCAAAGTTCCTGGATTTACTGAGTGCCTGGAAATTCACTTGCCCTTGGGCAGAGCTTTCATAGGGAGAGGAGGAGGTACAAAGATCATAGCACCATCCTGTGCTTCAGAGGAGACATGGGAGAGCCCCAAAGGCAAGCAGTGCCTCGCTAGCATAAAGAGTATGGGTTCTCAGTCCACGTGGGGAAAAAGTAGTCAACAGTACAAATGTCGCAGCAAGGGGTCCTGTTGAATACTCTGTGTTTAGAAACACAAGCTTGTTAGGTTGGGGTGGGTAGGCAGAAGGAAGGCTTTCTTCCCAGAGAAGGTCGATAGTGAATGGGGTCCTGAAGGGGGTGAATGTCTTTCAAGAAAGGCCTGCAGGAGGGTGGTCCCGTATGTGTTTGTGATTCATGGACAGTCTGGCTTGGGTATGGAGTGGATGAGGGTGGGCAATATAAGACAGAGCTAGAGCTGGGCCGTGGAAAGCCTTCAGCACCTTATGCACAACGTATTTTCCTTTCTTGGTCATTCCTTTGTCCTTTGCAGCCCTTCCACCATTAAATCTAGACCAACACTGTTCAGTAGAAATTTATTTTTTTAATGTTTATTTATTCATTTTGAGAGAGGGAGGGGCAGAGAGAGAGAGAGAATTCTACGCAGGTTCTGCACTATCAGTGCAGAGCCTCACACGGGGCTCAAACCCATGAACCATGAAATCATAACCTGAGCCAAAGTCAAGAATCGGACTGGGATGCTCAAGTGACTGAGCCACCCAGGTGACCCTGTCCAGTGGAAATTTAATGTGAGCCAGCCATATATATAATTTTTAATTTTCCAGTAGCCACAGGAAAAGGGTGGGGGATGAAACAGGTGAAATGAGTTCTGGTACCATGCTTTATTTTCTATTTCAAAAATCTTATTTCAACATGTAACCAATAAAAAATTATTGATGAGATACTTGACATTTGGAGGGGTACTTTTAAACCTTAAATCTTTAAATCACCTCATGTATATTACATACACAGCACATTTTTATTCAGACATGTGCTCAAAAGGTACAAATGGCCAGTGACCACCGTTATTAGACAGCAGAGGTCTAGATTCTCAGAGATCTAGATCTGCGAAAGCTGGGGGGAAGGACAGGCACAAAATAACCCAGGAAGGGTGCAGCCAAATTTTTGACTGTCGAGGTCCTGAAGAGTCTTGGGTGAATCCATAGGGGAATCAATAGTTTTATTTAAAAGTCATGCCATAGCTGAGGGAGGGAGGGGACAGCTACACCCCAGCAGATGCCAGCAAGGACAAAGGTTAGCATAAGGCCCAGAAAGTTGTCCGTCTGTAAGGTCTCGTCTCCTGCAGGCAGGGTATAAAACTCCAGGAGCTCAGAGGATGTAACATCTTTGCATGCTACTATAAAGATGGATATATGTGTCATCATGCATTTGTCCAAACCCATAGAAACTCTGCAAGTGAACCCTAATGTAAACCATGGAGCCTGGGTGATTATGATGTGCCACTGTAATTACTGCAATGGTTACAAATGTACCACTCTGGTGGCAGTGTGGCTAAGGAGAGAGGCTGTACATGTGTGGGGGCAGGAGATACATAGGAAATTTCTGCATCTTCTGCTCAGTTTTGCTGTAAGTCTAAAAGTGCCCTAAAAATAAAAGTTTCAAAAATGTATAGGAGCCTGCATTTTTATCTGCTAAATCTGAGACCCCTTCCCTGCCCACCCTGGAGACTCTTATTGCTGGCCCTACCCACTGACCGGTCCTCACCCAGAAGCCCTTGTTCACCTACAAAGTGTCTCATGGATCCTTTCAGAGACCCATCCAGGCTCCAGCCCTGATATGGAGTCTAGCCACCACATCCCAGCAGAAGTCCCCTCCATGATGCGGTAACCCTCCGACCCTGATCTGCCTGCCTGGCTTGTGAGGATACATGGCCATTCTCATCCTCACTCGGGCCCCTGATCAAGGAACTAACTCTTTGGAGCTTCTGTCTTCTCCTTTGTAAAGGGGACATAGTGGCCCTCATCTTATTTGCAGGTAAGTGAGGGGCTCAAAGCAAAGGAGAAAGGTGAAATCCCCTGTGTCAGAGCTTGGAATCAGCGCCCCTAGGAATGAGTAGGGCCTGGAAGTGGTGTGCTGGTCTTGGTGCTCACCAGGAGGTTGTGGACACAAGAGGGGCCTGGCCACACACAGACAAACAGCTCCCTCTTCCCTACAGCCCTTCCTGTGTGGAGCAGCTTCTGGGATGCCTGACATTTTCCCATTATTCATTCATTCCTTTATCTTCTAAAAAATTTTTTAACATTTATTCATTTTTGAGAGACAGAGAGTGAGTGGGGGAGGAACAGAGAGACAGAGAGGGAGACACAGAATCTGAGGCAGGCTCCAGGCTCTGAGCTATCAGCACAGAGCCTGAGCAGGGCTCAAACTCACAAACTGTGAGAGATCATGAAGTCAGATGCTTAACCAACTACACCACCCAGGCACCCCAATTCATTCCTTTATCTTAAATATGGCTACATATATATATATATACATATATATATATATATGTATATATATATATACATACACACATGTTAGGCTGGAAACAAGCTGGAAAAGGCAAAACTAGAGGGAGAGAAAATAATTCAGCAGTTGCTAGGGGCTGAGGGTGGGGGATATGAAGGACACAGGGGAACATCTGGAAATGATAAGATTGTTCTAGGTCTTGATTGTGGTAGTGCCTTCATGGCTGCATGCATTTGTCAAATCTTGCATAATTGTGTACTAAAAAAGGTGACGTTTGCTATATGCAAATAAAAATATTTTTTTAAATGCCACGTATGTCTGAACAACAGCAAAATAACATTAAATCAAAGGTTTTAGAAGCCAGAATAATGGTTACTTCTGAGAGTGGGGGGATGACACAGACCAGGGAGACACACAATGCAACCATCTGGCATTCTGGAGGTGTCCAATCACTGGATCTTGGGGGTGGGTCCATGAGCATACATACATGTAAAATTTCACTGAGCTGAATCCTTCATATCAATGCAAGCACACCACAATAGAAAAGAAAAGGGGACAATCGTTACTTTTAAAAAGGAATTTTGAATGGAAAATGTCTTCCCTAGCCAGACTTGCTTACTCTACTACCTGCTAGGGATGGGTTCCATCTTTCATCTTGGAGGAAAGAATCAAATCTATGTCAGTCGTGGAGCTCCAGCTTGCTGACATACCACCTGTTGGATGTTAAATTGGCTGGTAGATTGGGGTGATTTTCAGAATATTTAGCAACTGGTGTAGGCAGAGTGTCAACCAGAAAACCACTAGAAAAACCACAGGCCCAGAAGTTCAGATACCCCCCTGGGAGCAGCCATGCACTGTATACTGACAGCACACCAAACTGATTATCAGTTTTGTGTGCCACAGTTCCCAGCCTCTTTGGGTGTTGCTGTAAATTCTTCTTGTGCAGTGGTGCAGACTAACATTAAAAACTGAAGGGAATGGGGGAGCCCTGGTGGCTCAGTTGATTAAGTATCTGATTTTTGCTCAGGTCATGATCTAGTGGTCTATGAGTTCAAGACCCATGTTGGACTCTATGCTGACAGCTCAGAGCCTGGAGCCTGGTTGGGATTCTGTGTCTCCTTCTCTCTGTCCCTCCCCTACTCACACTCTGTCTCTCTCGGTCTCCCTCAAAAATAAATAAACATTTTAAAAAACTGAAGGGAATGAACAGCAATAACTGTGTATGAAATCTCCCCACAGGGTGTGCAATGTTCTAAGTGGATTCCCATTCACCTCTGCATGTGCTCACTTTCTTTGGGTTTTCTCAGAATCATCTCCTATTCTCCTCTAAAGTTCCAAGCAGTTTTACCAGCACCATAAAAACCAAATCATTATGTAGAAAAGGAATGTTTGGATTCCACTGGATGCCCTTGAGGCCGGCCATTCTTGGGTTGTGAGTGACATCTTAGAACAGCTCATATCCTCTTACTCTGGTGTAGACCCTTCTGCTGTTACTCCACCTGCTGTTGCCAGGGTGGTGCCTGACAAGTGAGACCCCGCGAGTCTCTTCTTGGAGGTGGGCAGTGCATCCAAATCATCTGTCCTGACAGCTCAGCTCCAGGCTCGCGTGGCTGGTTCACTTCTGTTGACCTCTGGGTGTTGGAACACCCACTGAATCATGCCTGGCCCAGCTGCTCTGAGCCAAAGTCATTCAATTTGCCCATCATCTACTGGCCCTCAAAGATGCCCAAGCATGAGGGGTCAGCAGCACTGAAGACCGGGGCACCCTGCCAAGTGGCAGCTTTGCTCTCTGATGGCCCCTTGCAGGGACATGGAGCAGCAGTTGCCATCTGGCAAGAATAGGGGAAGAGACATTGGGGAGAGAAGGTAGGGAAATATGAAAAAAGTGAATTACCTTGTTGAAACCTTTGGTGACCAAATTGATTGCAAGCTCACGGCTGATCCCGTCCACCCAGGCAACATCCTTTTCTCCGATGGGTTCAGAGAGAAAGGCTCTCAGCCTGGGAGACATGTGATCCATCTCCTGTAATGGCAGTGGGAGGAACAGGGTTAGGAGGTGGCTGGCTCCTCACAGTGAGAGGGACGATGGGGGATTGCCTTGCCAAGGGATGGCGGCAACAGATGATGGCAGGCTTCCTTCCAGCACCCAATGGTTATTGGGGACTTTTAGATATCAGGGACATGCCCTGCACTGAGGGCCTCAACACATTCATTCCCACCTGGATACACTGAGAGATGTGTAATGATGGCCATGAATGAGTCCAGTAAATTCCACCAAACGACTGTGTTTAACACTAAGAACTGCGATATGTTCTCCTCTCCTCCTCTTCCCACCCTAAGTGCTTAAAGGAACGTTTTTTCTTGAGACTAGAATTGTGGTTGGGGCAATGGGGATATGGGGTCATAGGTGCAAATGTTTAGTTATGTGGAGTGAATATATTCTGGACAGTTAATATACAGCATAGTAATAATGGTTAACAAAAATGTATGGTATACTTGAAAATTTCTAACAGGATAGATCTTAAGTTAAATCTCACCATATGTGCATATACAAAAGAATACTTATATGGAACACTGAGGGAGAAGTTGTTTAGCTTGATTGTGGTGATCTTTGCACAATGTGTGTATATATATCATTCAAATTATACACCTTAAAATTTTTTTCCTGGAGTGTTTTTTGAAAATGTGTATATATTTGGCGGCGGGGTTGGGGGGGACAGGCAGGGGAAGAGGCAGAGAGGGAGGGACAGAAAGAATCTCAAGTAGGCTCCATGCTGTCAGCGCAAAGCCTGACCTGGGGCTTGATCTCATGAACTGTGAAATCATGACCTGAGACGAGACCAAGAGTCAGTCTCTTAACTGACTGAGACACCCAGATGCCCCTGTACACCTTAATTTCTGTAAGTCCAGGATATCTCAATAAGATTGTCTGAAAGAAAACAAAGCATTGCTTCTCTTAGCTAATTAACCTACCTTCTCCATCATCAACACTTTCATCACACTCTGTAATAGTTGGTTGTTTGGTGGCAAGTAACAGAAATCTCTTAAGCTAAACCAAATATTAAAGAAGACATTGCAGAAATCAAAAGCCTAAGGGAAAGGATGGGTATGAGCTCAAGGCCACAGCTCCATTTTCTCTGATTCTTTCAACTTTTTCTCCTTGTGTTGGCTTCAGTCTTGATTGGTTCCCCTCATGGCAGCAAAAGGGCTGCTTCAGGACTCACATTACTCAATGTTCCACCCCAGAAGAAAAACGAGTATTCCAAGGAGAAGCCCATCCAGTCTTGAAGGTCTGCACAGGGTCCTAGATTTGGAGTGGAGTTAGCTTTCTCTAAACCATACAAGTTGTGAGATACAGTGTAGTTACCCGAACAAAATTGGAATTATTACCTAGAGAAGGGGGGATGAGTGTTACGTAGGAAACAAAATATCCCACTAAAGTCCACTCCTTTGGGGACCCAACATTGGTACACTCTCATTCCCTTAAATCATCATCAGAAATACCCATACTGACAAATGTGGACTCACCTTCTCCCTCAAAGGGTGAAGCCCTATGACTCATCTAGTTAATGTATTCAGTATTTTCTGGAAGATGCATCATACTCTCCATCATGTCTGGAAGTAGCAACTCTTGGGATGGTAACCTATGAATTCTGAACTTCATTACCATCAATATAGTAAGTGCTAGGGGAAAAAAACCAGTGTATCTGCAATAAAAATTTCAAGAAAGGCAATTCTCCATTTGAAGAAGGGGACAATGGAAAACACATTCAGAAGTCATTGGCCTACAGTATATACAATATTGAGGAAATATTGGGGCGATTCCTTGCCATGATGGTAAAGCAAGTTCCTCAGTCAGCAGAGATGGTTGGCCCCAATTCTGGGTATCTGCCCCATTCACTGCCTTGTTAAAATCTGAGTGGGCATAGGGTTGATGTCTTTCAAGGAGTGTCACTGCTTTAACAACATACTTCTTGTGGGTACAAGTTCAGGGATTGCCCCCACGGAATGGGCAATTTCAGGCATAAGTTGGCCACTTTCTTTGGCAAGTCAGTACCCTAAAGAATTTACTGGGTTTCTTCTATTCAAGGCCATGCGCCAGTAGTTGAAGTTGGATTTTGTCTCACGTCAGAATCCTTGAACTGGCAACTGGGCTCTCTGCCTTGCCCATTGCCCTGTTCCTCAGATTTGTGGTATCTTCCTTTACCTCTCGCGTGAAGGTACCCCAAGACTGCTTCCTGTCCCCCAGCCGTATCCTAGCTGCATGTCCGCAGTGAGTTGTCCCAGTCATGAGGCTGCATGTGTCTAAGACCAGATGCTCCATAGAGACCTGGGAGCTGGGGGCACTGTTTTTCCAGGACCCCAATCTTTTCTCTTGTTAAATCACCCAACTTGCTACCTGCGTTCTAACTCCAGTTCTATACATCAGCTTTGTTGACTCTGCGGGACTTGCTCATCAAAGTCCAGTCACTTTGGATTGCAGACCACAGGCAGAAAGGCCCCCTCTCAGCAAAGATGAGTTTTTATCCCTCCCCATTTTCAAATGGGCTACCTCCTTCTAAATTTGAGTCTCTTAGGACCTTAACAAAGACTGCCAGAGGTAGACAACATCCTGAGTATTTTCCTCCAGATCTCCAAATGTCATATCTCCCTCCACATAGGGACTCTATCCCAGAGTAAAACAGGAATAAGTAACCGTTTTGCTAAACCAGGATCACCAACTTCCTAGTTCCGGGTAAAGACACTTTGCTGCTCTCTGTGTGAACATATCTTCTTTTCCAAGCCACATTTGAAGTTTGCTTATTGTAGCACCCCTTTCTTGGTACCAAACTCTGGGTCAGTTTGGACAGTTTATAATTCAAGTCACAGAAAAATCGAGTTCAACCTGGTGTACACAGTAAGGTTTTATTAACATATGCCACCAAAAGCCCCAGAGATGGATCACAAGTCTCCAGCTTGAGTTCCTTGCAAGCCTCTTGGCTCAGACTCCTTTTATATATCAGTTCAGTCTTCAGCTTGATTCCTTCATGGAAATAATCAGGCTGTAGCTGGACCTAGCATCACTTTTGCAAAATGCGGCCCCGTCCCTCAAAGGAAAACTGTTTTTCCCTCAAAGCTGCCAATGAATGCCTTCTCCAGTCCAAACTCCCACATGCCAAGACCTGATGTGTGTCCTTCCTCTGGTTCAGAAGGCAAGTCAGTGACCTACAAAGCACATAGGCTGCAGGGGTGGGAGTGGGGCACAAAATCAGGGTAGCTGCCATGTTAGCGGGGGTAGTCATCCCCTACCATGATACAGGACAAGGTCAGGAGACCAACCCAGTGTCCACCACACGGTCCCCAGTAGATTGCAAGAGCCACAGCTACCTCCTAATGCCCTTTGCTGCCCACCCCAGCCCCAGCCCCAGTGTCTGGCATGCAGTAAGCGCTCTGTGACCTAAATGACCAATCCATCCATTGTTTTCAAACGCTTTCAGCACTGGCCCCCTTGCCTGTTCCCACACTCCCAATTCTCCACACCTAACGTCCAGCTCCCCTACATAAGCCTTCCTACTCCAGGGGACATTTGTGACACTTGAGGGACACAAATTCTCCAAGTGAGAAATCTGAAAGCACTGATTTTAAGAGTCAGGGGACTCCTAAGTACAGAGGCCTTGATGTGTTGGCACAGCTTTGAGGAAGGAAAGCTGGAGCCAAGACTGGTTGTCCAGGGTCCCCTGACCTTGGGGGCCTCAAATACACAGATGTGTGAGTTGTGAATACACTGTTATGTGGGGAGGGCATTGATATCTCTAGCATCTCAATATGAAGATCTCTCTTAATCTCTGCAAATGTATTAAAGGGTGAGCTCTATATCCCCTCCTTGGGTGATTAGTCAGGATTGGGGGTCCAGCTCAGGGCTGGGCTGTAGGAGATCAGAGTTTCTAAGCAGGAGAAAGAGCCCAGAGAGTGCTGGTGGGGTTCACCAGCTTTGCCCAGGGAAAATTCCATTCACTATCCATGTTGGCCATCTGTTAAGTTAAACAGCTCTGCCCATTTAAAGAATAAATGGAAACTACAACATTGCTATCAATGCAGCAGCAGCATCAAAGACAGGTAATGATTAGCAACACCTTGTGTGTGTTTGCTTTTCTCACACACCTCATCTCACTTTGATCCTTGAAACACTCTAGAGCATAGGCGGTAGCAGCTTTTATCCTCCTGAGGACCCACTGATTGGAAGGCCCTAACATTCATTAGGATGCTTTTATCTGCAACAGTGGCTCTTAATCGGGTGCAAATTGTTTCCCCCTCTGAACCCCAAATATTTGGCAATCTGTCCAGAGACATGTTGGGGTGTCAAAGCTGAGGGAGGGGGTAGTGTTATTGGCATCTAATGGGTAGGAGTCAGGGTTCCCACCTAATGTCCTGTAATGCATACAATAGCCCTCCCACCACAAAGAATTATCCAGCCCCAAATGTCGATAGTTTCAAGGGTGAGAAACCTTTGGCTAAAAGTAACAGAAAACTCTGACTCAAATGGCCTTAAACAAGAAGTACTTTTCTAATCTCACATTATCAGAAATCCATTGCTGAGGTGGACCTCAGGATTTTGTCCGTTAGTGGCCATGTGTGTGCATATGTGTCAAGGACCAGTTTAGCAGTGTCCAAGGTCCCAAGATGCATACAGAATTTGCTTGGGTTCTGTCCTAACATGGAAACTTCAAAAGGAAGGACAGGCCATTTCTTCTTTGGTGTCCCCAGAACCTTTTCAATAGAACTTGCCTTAGTTTCATTGGCCAGAACCAGACAACATGTCCACCTGTAAGCCAGTCACTGTCAGGGGAGTGGTCTGTGTGAGGGTATGGATGAGGTCAGCCCCCTGAACATAGCAGCTCAGAGAATGCTGGGTTCTGAAAGAAATAGGGAGAGGAGGTGGATGCTAGGTAGCAAAAGTCCATGTTCACCATGTCTTCCAAATTGGTCAAAGGGCCAGTCATCACAATTAGCACTTCTGAAAGTTTCATGTGCACACAGACCACCTGCAGTGGGGGTGGGAGAGTCTTGTCTAAAAATGGGGGTTCTGGAAGCACTTGGGTGGCTCAGTCAGTTAAGTGTCCAACTTCGGCTTAGGTCATGATCTCGCTGCTTGTGTGTTCAAGCCCCACATCTGGCTCTGTGCTGGTAGCTCAGAGCCTAGAGCCTGCTTTGGATTCTATGTCTTCCTCTCTCTTTGCCCCTCCCCCACTTGCATTCTATCTCTCTCCCAAAAATGAATACATGTTAAAAAATTCTTTTAATAAAATTTTTAAAATGGGGGTTCTGATGCAAAAGGTCTCAGGTGTGACCCAAGGTGCTACATTCCTAGCCAGCTCCCAAGAAGATGCCCATGCTGGGGGCCCACAGATCACACTTTGAATTACATGATGCTCTTTCCCCCCTTTTTATATTTTATATTGAATTGTGGCAAAATACACATAGCATAAAATTTACTGTCTTTTAAAAAAATTTTTAGGGGCGCCTGGGTGGCTTAGTTGGTTAAGCGTCCGACTTTCGCTTAGGTCATGATCTTGCGGTTCGTGGGTTCGAGCCCCGCATCCGGCTCTATGCTGACTGCCAGCTCGTAGCCTGAAGCCTGTTTCAGAGTCTGTGACTCCCTCTCTCTCTGACCCTCCCCTGTTCACGATGTCTCTCTCTCTCTCTCTCACAGAAATAAATTTTTTAAAAAAATTTAAAAATTAAAAAAAAATTTTTAAACATTTATTTATTTTTGAGAGACACAGAGAGACAGAGCATGAGCAGGGGAGGGGCAGAGAGAAAGGGAGACACAGAATCTGAAGCAGGCTCCAGGGTCTGATCTGGTAACACAGAGCCTGATGTGGGACTAGAACTCATGGACCATGAGATCATGACCTAAGCTGAAGTCAGACACTTAACTGACTGAGCCACCCAGGCACCCCTAAAATTTACTGTCTTAACTATTCTTAAGTGTCTAGTTAGGTAGTGTTGAGTATATTCACATTGTTGTGCAACCAACCTCCAGAAGTCTTTTCATCTTGCAAAACTAAAAACTCTAAGTCAAGTTTAGAATTTGACTACTCCAGATTGCTCATATAAGTAGAATCATAAGTATTTGTCTTTTTGTGGTTGGCTTATTTCACTTAGCCATGTCATCATGAAGACATGATGTCTTCAGTGTTCAACCATGTTGTAACATGGGTCAGAATCATCTTTCTTTTTTTTAAGTTTATTTATTTATTTTGAGAAGTGTGGGGCAGAAAGGGAGAGAGAGAGAGAGAGAGAGAGAGAACTCCAAGTAGGCTCCATACTGTCAGCAGTGTGAGCCTGATGTGGGGCTTGAACACATGAACCTTGAGATCAAGACCTGAGCTCAAATAGAGTTGGATGCTCAACTGACTGATCCACCCAGGTACCCCAGAATCTTCTTCCTTTTTAAGGATAATATTCCACTGTATAGATACATCACATCTTGTTTATTCATTCGTCCATCAGTGGACACTGGCTTGCTTCTACCTTTTGGCTATTGGGAATGATGCTGCTATAAGCATAGGTGGGCAAACATCTCTTCAAGATCCTGCTTTCGGTTCTTTTGGATTGAGTGGAATCACTGGATTATATGGTAATTCTATGTTTCATCTTTGGAGGATGACTGCACAGTTTTCCACAGTGACTGTACCAATGCTGTGTGTTCTTAAACTTTACCACACATTAGGCTCATACTGGAAGACACAACCCATGCTTGGATCCCTCCTCTAGCATTTGACTTAATTAGCATGTGGTAGGGCCCGGACATTGGAACTTTTAAAAACTCTCAGGAGAGTCCCATATACTGCCAAGTTTGAGAGCCACTGTTTCCCTGTCATTTGCTTTTTCCTCATAAAGTTATGAGCAGGTTTTCTAGGATGATGGGATTTAAACTAAGTGGGACGTTATAGTGGGTTGTCTAATGTCCATGTTTCCAGATGGCTAATGTTCACCTACTAGCAGGCAGTGTCTGTCCCCCCTCCCCAGGCACATCAAATCCTCATTAGCCATCAACAAGAAGATTTAACTATGACCCCTGATGGCTTTGAAGTCAGAGAACTTCAGAGCAGACAGACCTCACTAACGGCCTACTCCTTTTTTTTTTTTTTTAATTAAAAAAAGGAACCTTTACTTCAAAGGAAATTTTACCTGGAATCCCTTTATATAAAATAGATCAAAGCGGAATTACTTTGTTGACTTTCGAAAGAAGGGAGGCCACTAGAGCCTGCTCTGGATATGCGGAGCCATCCCTATGGCCCCCCTTGTGTCCCCTTCAAACCCCTGTCTGATCCAGCCTAAAGTCTTCATTTCACCCTAAGAAAAGCAAGGCCCCAGAATTTAAGCTGCCTGCTCAGAATTCTGCACTGAGCACAATATGCTTGACTCTGGTTCCCAGGGGAGCACTCTGTCTAAGACCCCATGCATCTCCTGGGTGGGCTTCAGGGAGGGCTACATCATGGTTGGATCAATCACTCAGCCATCATATGGCAATACTATGCCAGATTGCCTTAACATGGTCCCACCTTGTAAAAGAGTCTTAGATTACAAGGTGTTCTCTCAATGACTCCATCTTGAACCACAAACTACTGTTTGGGGAAGATACATTGGCAGGAAATGACTTCAACCAAGTCAGGTTTTAGAGGCTCACAGAAGTCACTTACCTGTTTAAATAAGGAGTAAAAAGGTCAATGGAATTTAATCATGATTCTCAAAGGGATGACCTTCTAATTGCAAATGTTTGGCATCGTTTAAAGATCACTTTAAAAATCTATACAATGAGTCTGTGAGGAGGCAATCACAAGTGCCCCATTAGATTAATGGAGTAGGGGTGGGGGGTGATACTCTAATATCATACAAATTGGTACTGGGGGCTTGGGATACGATTTCCAGTGGGGACATTGTACACAATTCAAAAAGTGACATCTCTCAACAACCATTAGTTGGAAGTGAAGTTCGTTATCCTCTAGAGCCCAAGTAAGATGACTCACTGGGAGTGGCCCCCAGTGACAGAGAAACAGGCGTGGACCATACATGAATATGGTTAGAAGACTATAGTTTCTTTGAAATATAAATGTAAAAGTGTAATATTTCTAAATATATTACTTTGCATAGTCTGTGATTTTAAATGTGTATAATTAAATTATGAAATGAAAAGGTATAAGTAAACAATTTTATCTACATCTCTATGAGTTCATGTATTCAAATGACCAAAAGAAAACATTGCAGGTGGGGTCTTCTTATTCTAAGTAAATAAGAGATTATCTTGTTTTTGTGTTTGCTTTATATTTGGGCATATGTGATACTGCCTACTCTAGGGAACTGAGTTTTTAAAATTTTTTTAAGTTTATTTATTTATTTTCAAGACAGTGACAGAGAGAGCAAGCAGGGGAGGGGCAGAGAGGGAGGGAGAGAGAGAAAGTCTCAAGCAGGATCTGCACTGTCAGCGTGGAGCCTGAGTGGGGCTCAAACTCACAGACTGTAAGATCATGAACTGAGCCAAAACCAAGAGTTGGACACGTAACTGAGCCACCCGGGTGCCCCGGGAACAGATGTTATAAGTTTTTTGTTTTGCTCTCACATTTTATTGAAGGGGTACGGGACAGAGATCTGCATAGGTGGCAACACTGTTGAGAATGCTACTACCCACATTTGTCCTAGAAAATGCCCCTCGTGGTGAATCCTTTTTGAATGTGAAGAAAAAGGTATCCCTTTCAAAACTGGTATATTTCTACCTTTATGAAGAAACAGAATTCATAAACATATTTCTCTTTTTACTCAGCCTGCTGGGAAGCTTTGAGCTAAACTAAATGACCACATAGAGAAATTAACATGGATAAAACCTCTCTCCCCATCTAGTTATCATATTTGCTTCTTCTACTCAATGGCCTCATTTTCTTTCTAATTTTACCTTAAAACTTAAATTCATGTGCTAAGAGTACACACATGCTTTTTAAATTATGCTGCTTTAGCACTTTCAACAAGAGCCAAATCATGAAAAGAGCCTAAATGTCCAACAACTGATGAATGGATAAAGAAGATGTGGTTTATATACACAATGGAATACTACTTGGCAAAGAGAAAGAATGAAATCATGCCATTTGCAGCAACATGGATGGAACTGGAAGGTATTATGCTAAGTGAAATAAGTCAGTCAAATAAAGACAGATATCATATGTTTTCACTCATATGTGGAACTTGAGAAATTTAACAGAAGACCATGGGGGAAGGGAAGGGTAAAAAATAGTTACAGAGAGGGAGGGAGGCAAACCATAAGAGACTCTTAAATACAGAGAACAAACTGAGGGTTGATGGGGAGGGTGGAGGAGAGGGGAAAATGGGTGATGGGCATGGGGGAGGGCACTTGTTGGGATGAGCACTGAGTGTTGTATGTAAGCAATGAATCTACCCCCAAAATCAAGAGCACACTGTACACACTGTATGTTAGCCAATTTGACAGTAAATTATAAAAAAAAAATGCTGTTTTTTTATGTACTCAAAGCCTCAAAGGTGTGGAGAATAAAAATCATTCCTAAACTAAGCAGATTTATGGAAAAATTAGAGTACATCCCCATGGCCTCAAAAACTGCAGCCTTGTCGCACCAAGAGAAGGTAAGAGAATGAGGGTGACAATAATCTCAGGATTGTCCCTACAGAGGCCTTTAGTCTCCAGTATGCAGATGGAGGGACAGTGGAGTTGGACCAGAAGGGAATGAGGACAACGCACATTTCTCACCATCAGGATCCAAGGGAATGTTGTCTATCAAGTATCACTCCTGGATCTATATATCTTTGCCCTGCTCCTCAAAGCTACATCTTCTGTCTTCAAATGAGCCGGTTTGCCTGTCCCTCCCAGTCATTCATAACGAAAGAATGAAAAGAAGGGTAGTAATATTTCTATGAAAATAAGGTCTGACTCTGAGGGGCTCTCTCCCCCTTAGCTGTTTATGGTCTAAGGGCACATGTTTTGGATGTGTCCCTTTTTGGGATGAAGCTCATGGCCTCAAGACATAGGGCTCCACATTGTACAGTCAACTCAGAAATTACTTTCTAGAGCCTACCATGTTCACCACAATGTCATGAGGTTGGGTTGTGGCCACACCTCTTCTCAGACTACATGCTGGGGCATCTATGAATGGCTTTCTCTGTGAAGATTGCTCAGCTGGTGGGCTCTACACCTGCTGGTGGCCATCTTTGCCACCACATATGGAGAGCCTGCCTGAGAAGGAAGCAACCGGGAGAAAAGCAGATATGAGAGACAGAAGCCCCTGGCAATGCAGATGGGCGGAAGAAATGCCCAAGAGAGGGAGTCAGAGATAAGTGGGTGCAAATATCTGCCCCTTCACTTACTAGCTGGGAGACCCGGGAGAATTTCTGAACCGAAGACTCCATTTCCTCATCTATAAGGTGGGCATAATGAATGTCACCCAACCACAGGATAGCTGTACAGATCAGATGAGTTAACTGAATGTCAAATGTGCAGTATTCTGTCTGGAAAAGAGTAAGCACTGCTATAGGAGAGCCAATTCAATGGGATTGTATTACATCATGATTTCCCGAGCCTATTATTACACAGATCTCAATGGTTATATGATCAAGTTGATTTCTATTGCTTCTAAGCACTATCTTCTTTTTTTTGTTTTGTTTTTTGTATGTTTTTTTTAATTTAAGTTTCAGCTAGTTAAAATACACTGTTATATTATTTTCAGGTGTACAATATAGTGATTCATCACTTCCATGAAACACCCAGTGCTCATCACAAGTGCCCTCCTTAATCCCCATCATCTATCTCTCACACACACACCCCACCTCCCCTCCAACAACCCTCAATTTTTTCTCTATAGTTGAGAATCTGTTTTCTGGTTTGCTTCATTTTTTCCTCTGCTATGTTCATCTGTTTCATTTCTTAAATTCCACCTATGAGTGAAATCATATGGTATTTCTCTGACTGACTTATTTTGCTTAACACAATACACCATAGCTATATCCATGTCATTGCAAATGGCAAGATTTCATTCTTTTTGATGGCTAAGAAATATTCCATTGTATATATACACCACATCCTCTTTATCCATTCATCAGTCGATGGACATTTGGGTTCTTTCCATAATTTGGTGTTTGTTGATAATGCTGCTATAAACATTGGGGTGGATGTATCCCTTCAAATCAGTATTTTTGTATCCTTTGGGTAAATACCTAGTAGTGCAGTTGTTGGATCATAAGGTAGTTCTATTTTTAACTTTTTGAGGAACCTGCATACTGATTTCCAGAGTGGCTGCACTAGTGTGCATTCCCACCAACAGTGTTAAGAGGGCTCCCCTTTCTCTGTATCTTCGCCATTACCTGTTGCTTCCTGCATTGTCGATGTTAGCCATTCTGATAAGTAAGAGGTGATATATCATAGTTTTGATTTGTGTTTCCCTGATGATGAGTGAGCACTAACTTCTAAAAAACGAGCCTGTGTGTCCTTCACATCCCATGAAGACCCTCTGGCATCTGCCCCTGTAAGGGTCACCGATTGTCTACCTCTGCTCAGCACTGGCTGTCTCTACTTCTGGGACCAGCACCTCTACTTCCCCTTGAGGATTCACTCTTTTCCAAACCTCAGTCTCTGTCTTCCCAATACCCTGGCATCAGGGGGCAACCATGTTCAGGCCTGGCCAATGAAACTAGTATATCATTTTGGCTACTGCAAATGGTTCAGAGATGGGTGCATTCTTTAGCCCAGGCCAAATTCAGCTGGCAGGATATGAGTTCAGAACTGCTGGCGACAATCTCTGCCATCACCTGTCTCAGAACCTGCCTAGGAAGGAAGCCACATGTAGGAAAACAAATCTGTGAGAAGGAAAGAGACAGATTCCCAGTACTCATCTGCAAACCTGGGTCTAGCCATGCCTGAAGGTATCTACTCCTGGCCTTTTCAATTGTATCAGGCAAGCTTTCTCACTTTTGTTTAATTCAATTTAAGTTAGGACTGTGCAGTTTCTAACAGAGTCCTAACTGACACACCCCCAATATTCATTCACTCATTCATTTACTCATTCAATAAGTGTTTGTAGTATACCTTCCATGCACCAAGTACAATGCAAGACACAGAAGCATCCCCATTCCACTCAGAGACCTGGGGCAGGATTAGTCCCACAGCCAGGCATCAGGGATGGAAAAAAATCATTTTTCAATGGCCATTAATCCTCATCATTCACAAATAAAAGCATATCTGCCTTCCTTGTCCTTAACTCCAATTCTACAATGGCAAACAAGGTTCCTTGGTGGCTGTCTTACCCATGGCTCTTTAATTGTAAATCTTTCTCCTGATGCATGCAATGAATACCCAAATAAATGCAATGATTCCTCAGAAGTTTACTGAACATCACCTGTTACAAGGCCTTGGGTTAAGTCTATGAACATGTAATACAAAGACTTCTGCAGGTGGCTGTCAGAGAAAACCTCAGTGATGAGGGGGAACATTCCCAGAGGCAAGAGGTCACCTCTTTAGGAATTGTAAAGGAGAGGGAGGACTGTCTTCACAGGCTCTAGACTCCAAAGTCAGTGTGGGTCGACTAGAGCCCTCCGGGCTGTGCTGGGTTGGGGGTAGGAGACCTGAGTCTGATCTCAGTTCTGCCCATGAACTTGGACGCGTGACCTTGGTCAAGCCACTTCCATTTCATGTGGATAAAGTCAGAATGTTGACTGGCTGGGCCTAATTGTTCTCGTCCTTCCCAATGCTATGTGTCTTTGCTAACTTACAGCCTTTAGGTGGTACAAATTCATGCAGGTTCGTAATCCCTATTCTGCCATTTTCAGGTCCAAAAAGCTCTGAAAACCAGAAGATTGTTTGTTTTAAAAAAAACTTACTTGGCAGCAAAACCTGTCCTGGACCAACATAAAGCTATTTATAGTCTTTTATTATCCCTCTTAGTATGAATATTTATACATTTCACCACAGGAATATTAATGGGTTTGTTTACAGCATACTGAGCCAGACTCTACCAGGAGGAATGTTCTATAACACACAGAACCAGCACCATATTGCCTTTCTAAAATTAAAAAAAAAAAAATCTGAATTCTCCAAAATTTCTAGCTCCAGTGGTTTAGACTTAGATTTTATAGATGTAAGCTAAGATCACTGAGCCTGTAGCCAAGGCACCCTGCAACAATTTCTTGCAGAAGGCACTTGTCTCCCTGGCTTGTCCACACTCCATCTTTCTTGTCTATGTCACTAAGGCTCCCAACCTTCTCTCCCCAAATAGAATTGTCCCCTTACTCCTGTCTGTGCTGGATATCCTTTGTCTGGATAGTAGTTCTAACTGGGACTATAGCTGGTTACATCTTTGCTTCATGAAAACATGTCCTGTACTTTGGAGCCTTGTTCTCTGTAAAGGACTAGGGGCTGAGCTAAGAAAAATAAGTCATCTAAGGAATGGATGAGTGTATTAGCTACCCTCCGTGGACAAGACATTTACATTTGTAACAGATGTTTTGGCTTATTTTTATCTTATTTATTTATTTAATTTTTTAAGTTTTATTGTTTATTTTAAGGGGCAGAGCGAGCAGGGAAGGGGCAGAGATAGAGGGAGAGAGAGAGAGACAATCCCAAGCAGGCTCTGTGTTGTCAACACAGAGCCCGACACAGGGCTCAAACTCACAAACTGCAAGATCTCGACTTGAGCCAAAACCACAAGTTGGACGCTTAACTGACTGAGTCACTCAGGCATTCCATATTTTTATTTTCAATTGTGACAAAATACTCGTCACACAAAATTTACCATCTTAATCATTTTTAAGTGTACATTTCATAGTGTTAAGTCTATCCATATGGTATGTGCAAGCAATCCCCAGAACTTCTTCATACCCATTAAACTCTAACTACCCCTCCCCAATTCCCCACAGCCCCAGCTCCTGGCAACTACCATTCTTTCTTTTTCTATGAATTAGACACCTCTAGGTACCTCATATAAGTGGAATCATACAGCATTTGTCTTTTTGTGACTGGCGTTTCTCAGCACAATGTCCTCAAGCTTCACCCACTTTGTGTCATGTGTCAGAATTTTCCTTTTTGGTTGAAAAATATTCCATTGTGAGTATATACCAAATCTTATCATCATTCATTCATTGAGGATCATTTGGGTTGCCTCCATCATTTGGCTATAGTGGGTAAATCTGCTATGAATATGCCTCTCTCTGCTGTTATAGCCCCAGAAAGAAAGGGAAAGCAATGTCATCTTGGGAAGGAGGAGGATTTTCCCCTAGAAAGAAGAAAAGAAAGGGACAGCCTATCTCTTCTGCCTCTTTCTGGAGAAAGCTTCCATTATCCAAAAGAGAGAAGACAATGTCTGGGAAGTCGGTAATAGAAGCAAGGGACTTGATCTTCCCTTTCTGGGACAAAAATCCCAAAGTGGGCAGACATGTTGGATTCTTGAGGGTAATGTCTGGAATGCCGGCTGGGCTGTGAAAAGGGTGCCTGAGACCTAGTGGCCTCCTTCCTTGGTCTTACCCAGAGATGACAGGAACAGGCACTTGCAGAACGTTTGGGGCAGTGGTGCAGCGCTGTGAACAATGGCTAGATAGATGATCCTGAGCACAGGAAGATGCGGTGAGGGCTAATGAGGGAGCCAAAGCTTGGAGTCAGAATGAAGAGGCTGCATAAGAGGGAGCCTTACAGGGGCGCCTGGGTGGCTTAGTCGGTTAAGCGTCCGACTTTCGCTTAGGTCATGATCTCGCGATTCGTGGGTTCGGGCCCCACGTCGGGCTCTGTGCTGACTGTCAGCTCAGAGCCTGGAGCCTGTTTCAATCTGTGACTCCCTCTCTCTCTGACCCTCCCCTGCTCACGTTGTCTCTCTATCTCTCTCTCTCCTAGAAATAAATAAAACATTAAAAAAAAAAAAAGAGGGAGCCTTACAACCAGGGCAAAGGGCCAAGTCACAGACTCCAAAAGTGGGTGCCAAGATATCCCTAAAAGACCAGAAGAGGCCAATCATCCATGTGGACCAGAGAGACCACACTGCCACAGGATCAGGCTATTGCCTTGCAGATTCCATGAGTATTCAAAGCGTTGTGCCCCTACTGCCAGAAGGACCCACCAGTACCTCTCTCCACTCCCACAGCACAAAGCTCCTTAGGGAAGGCAGGAAGGGGCAGAGCAGTCCCTAAGGAGATACACTTTCCAACACAGACTCTTCAAGGTTTGCAACTGAAGAGACAGAGTAGTAGGTTCAGTAGGTCCAGTAGTGGTTCACAGTAGAGCCTGTGAACCAACTGATACGTCCATCCCCCAGCTGCTGGTGCTGCTGCTAATGCTCCCAGGGGTGGCTCTCCCCAGAGTAGTGTCTCAGCAATGGAAGCCAGCCACCTGGAGGCACCTGGGAGGTTAGAAGGCCCAGGTCCTGCCTGAGGGCGGCCAGTGACCTCTCACCCTGAAGTAGAAAAACCCAATCCCTTCTTCTCAAGGTGGGACCACTCTCCGGCACCACTCTTGCCCCAGAATACTCATGGTGTCAGGCGGAAGCTGATTCCAGCCAGCACCACAGCCTACTCAGCTCCTGCTCTCCTGTTTCCCTCTCCTCAGGATTTATCATGAGGGTCACCAGATTTAGGAAATAAAAATACAAAGTGCTCAGTTCAGTTTGAATTTCAAATAAATAATTTAAAAAACCTAGTACTATAAATATGATCCCCAAGTATTTCATAAGACAGACATATGAGGGAAGCCTAGGTGGCTCAGTTGGTTAAGCATCTGACTCTTGGTTTTGGCTCAGGTCATGACCTCATGGTTGGTGGGTTCGAGCCCCGTGTCAGGCTCCATGAGTCTCTCGCTGCCTCTCTCCCTCCTTCTCAAAATAGATAAACTTAAAAAAAAAAAAGATAGACATACCAAAGAAGTCATTCATTAATTATCTGAAATTCAAATTTAACTGGGAATCCTGCACTTTTTTCAGGCAGCTCTGAAAAACACCTCTGGCTCAGCAGAAGCTCCTAAATCTGCCCCCACTCCTGACCCTGAGCTGCCAGGTGAGCTACAGGAGTCAGAAAGTCTTCCTGCTGAGATTTCCCTCCTGGATCTTAATCCACGTATGCCTCCCTATCTGGATCTGACAAGAGCCGCACACTCAGAAAGCTTGAAGGGGACACGGCATAATACATGGCTAGGGAGATAATTGCTGTAGGACAACATGTCACTCAGAAGTTGACTCGGAGGCAAACACTCGTTTGGATGTCGGGGTGCCCCTGCTTCTCTGGAAAGAACGTCTGGTGCCAGCAGGGCTCACCCTGGGTCTAGGAACCGAAAAAGGATTGTGAGCAAGTGGGAGAAATGGAACCTAACAGATGTGGTTTGGGCAGGGACGGCACCTGCTACCATTGCTGTTGTTGCTCTTCTGATGCGTCCCCTGGAGAGGAAAGAATGTGGGCTCTGGAGCCCCCCAGACCTGAGCTTCCATCCCAGCATTGCCTTTTACTAGATACAGAACCCTCTTTGCCCTGTGGGACTTACTTTCTCCATCCTCTATGTGCCTGCCTCTTTCTGGCCACAGTTCCACATAATCCTCAAAATTCATCTGGCAGCACCAAAAAATTGTTTCTGTTTTGAGAGATGAAGAAACTAAGGCCCAGAGGGACAAAGAAGGTCCCATATGTAGTAAAAGGCAATGTTGGGATGTAAGCTCAGGCCTGGGGGAGAGGGGGAGCTCCAGAGCCCACGCTCTTTCCCCTCCAGGAGAGGAATCAGAAGAGCAACAACAGCAATGGTAGCAGGTGTCCCTGCCTGCCCACATCCTCTTGGGGGTTCATGGTTCCCTCAGCCAGCACCTGTGGCTCGCCTGGCAGCTGAAGGGTGCCAGCAGATGGATAAATGCCGGGTGCTGGAATGGCTCAGGTCAGGTGTGCTGGGTCACCTCCAACATGTCCCCAGAGGGGTCGAGTCCTGAACCCTTCCCAAATGATCTAATTGCACTTAAATTAGGCTCTCAGGGTTGGTGACTGGGAAAGCCAGCCTAAAAGAGCAGTTAGTGCCTCTCTAGGCTCCCCAAAGCATCATGGGAAGTTCTTTCCCATGTATTACCTCATTCACCCTGCCCTCCGAGGACGTGGGCTCTGTGATTACTCCATTTTACAGATAAAATACTTTCACCAATGCAAGGCATTGCAGGGCCTTAAACCCAAGTGAGCCTCAGACCAATATCTGCATTCCCAAGTGCTGAGTCATCAGGGGAGATTTTGCTGGATTTCTGGGCAGTCATTTTCACTCCTTCCAGCTGTGCACTGCATTCTTTTACTGGGGTGCAAATACGAACTGGGGCAGCTGGCTGATGGCCAGCAAGGGGACATTTCATGGTGGTATAGGTGGATCTGTGCAGTTGTGTAGTATCATAAGCACTGCACTGACTCCACCCTAAGATATGTAAGGTCACCATGCTATGTGTCTTCCGCCTGTTCTTTGTCAGAGAGAGTGCTTTAGACCTAGATTCAGCTTTCCTTGATTCCTTTTGTGCACATCTTATGTACCTGCCCTTGTTTCCTGGTCCTCAGCCCAGTGGTTCTTCTTCTAAGGACCCCTCCCATTCTGCATGTCACTGGTTGAGAGGGTATGTGTCTATGTTCTGTGAGTTTCAGTACAGAAATGGCCCTAAGTGACTTACCCAATTTTCCCAAGTGCAAAGACCTACTTAAGACTCTTTCCCAAAAAAATCACTAGCCTTCTAGACTCTAGCTTCAGATAGAGGGCCTCAGCGAGGGAGTGGTATTCTTCTGTTTCTGATTGTTTCCATTCAAAGCCAGGTTCTCAAGTCCATAAAGAAAGGATTTCCCAAAGATTGCCATTGATTTCATTTATTGCATTATTTATGTGAGCAGGTAATGAACTATTTGTACTGCAAACAGGGTTTTCGCAGGTATTACACAAAGGAGTTTCAGTAATTCCCAGAGATCTTTTGGCATATTATAGCCATCAAAAGATAAGCCTGCCCATTTGTAAACACACTCTTGGACATGCACTATAGGCACATTCCTTAGAAGGAAGAGACTCAGTTCCCTGGCCTGGGTAGGGCGGCGCTCCTCTCCTGCTAAGGACCAGTCTCAACCCTGGATTGTCAGGGAAGAGTTTAGACTGAAAGAGACCTTAGCCTCAATGACTCTTTTGAAATCAGACACTGTTTTGAGCATCTATTAAAAGTTCAGATGAGAGGCGACCAACAGAAAAAAAAGGGTCCAAGTAAGTGAAAAAAAAAAATAAATTAGTGAGGAAAAACAGTGCAAGGGTAAAGATAAAGACTGACATTTGGCATTCATCAGGGAGGTCACAAAAAGTGTGGTCTGTGGCTGAGTGCGGTCCCACATCCCACAAAAACGAGGTAGTCCCCTCTCAGGAACATGGGTCCCAGGTGGCCAGGTCTTGTGAGTTATTTCAAAAGAATCTAAAAATTTTAAATTTTATGTGAATGCTCCTGTTTTCTAAATGTTGGACAACAATTCAAATATCTGTCACATGATGTGGACCCAACCACACAAAGCCATACCACCATCTTGCCTCTCCTGCTGCACAGACTTTCCTTCCAGAAAAATGTCCAGTTTGCACATATAAATACAATTCGACATCAAATTTCAGAAATCCGTGAACCTCTGCCTTCAAGTTTCAAGTGGCATAAAACCTTCATCTTGG
Source organism: Proteles cristata cristata (assembly GCA_017311185.1). NCBI lineage: Eukaryota > Metazoa > Chordata > Mammalia > Carnivora > Hyaenidae > Proteles > Proteles cristata. The sequence goes on from JAESUZ010001396.1 coordinate 966,396, forward strand.
GTGAGCGGTTCTCATCTTTAAACTTGGTTTGGGGCACCTGGGTGGCTCAGTCGGTTGAACATCAGACTCTTGATTTTCGGCTCAGGTCATGATCCCAGGGTCATGGGATTGAGCTCTGCATCGGGCTCTGTGCTGAGTGTGGAGCCTGCTTGAGATTCTCTCTCTCTCTGCCTCTCTCCCCTCTGCACACACACAAACAAACAAACAGACTTAGACATGGTTTCCTGGGAACATGTTCTGACCTTCACCATGAAGGTTATCTACAAACAGGTAACCAGTGTGCTTGCTTCCCCTTCCATCTTCCCATTCAGTGGCCAGAGACTACTCCCAGCATGTCCCCTTAAATCCTCACAGGGATTTTCATCCAAAAAGCATCTGCTGATGTTCAGTCCTCAGGAAAATGCAAATCAAAGCCACGATAAGGTATCATCTCACCCCTGTTAGGATGGCTATTATCTAAAAGACTGGAAATGCAGGTGCTGTGAGGATGTGGAGAAAAGGGAACCCTTGTGCACTGCTGGTGGGAATGTAAATTGGTACAGCCACTATGGAAAACAGTATGGAGGTTCCTCAAAAAATTAAAAATAGAACTACCAGATGTTCCAGCAATTCCACTTCTGGATATTTAGCTAAAGAAAGCAAAAATGCTAATTCAAAAAGATATCTGCACCCTCACATTCATTGCAGTACTATTTACAGCAGCTAAGACATGGAAACAACCTAAGTGTCCATGGATGGATGAAAGCACAAAGAAAATGTCATGTACACATAAAACAGAATATTATTCAGCAACAAAAGCAAATCTTGCCACACGCAACAGCACGAATGAAACTTGAGGACATTATGCTAAGTGAAATAAGACAGGGAAAGACAACTATCATATGATCTCACTTATATGTTGGATCTAGAAAATAAATGAATAAAAACAAACTGAGTTCATAGATACAGGGAACAGATTGGTGGTTCCCAGAGGCAAGGAGTGGAAATGGCAGAAATAGGTGAAAGCGGTCAAAAGGCACAAACTTCCGATTATAAAGTAAATAAGTTACAGGGATGTAACATACAGCATGGTGACTGTAGTTAATAATACTGTATTATAGGGGTACCTGAATAGCTCAATCAGTTAAGCAACTGACTCTTGATTTTGGCTCTGGTCATGATCTTGCGGTTTGTGAGTTCAAGCCCTGTGTCAGGCTTTGCACTGACAGTGTGGATTCTGTCTCCCTCTCTCTCTGCCTCTCCCTCTCCATCTTTCTGTCTCAAAATAAATAAAAATAAACTTTAAAAAATACCGTATTGTGTATTTGAAAGTTGCTTCAACAGTAGATCTTCAAAGTTCTTATCACAAAAACAAAATGTATTATTATATGCGGTGTTGGATGCTAACCAGACTTATTGGTGATCATTTCACAATATAAACAAATATTAAATCATTATGTTGTACACCTGAAACTAACATGATGGTATATGTCCGTTTATGGTACATATGGTATATCTCAATTTAAAGGGCAAAATAAGCATCCACTGGTGAAGACATGATTTCCAGCGCATGTAAACCTGGCTGAAAATGCTAGAGTGTGGTCCCCAGTCTCTTCCCTTCCGAGCCTGATTGCTGATGGCAGATGCCCAACCAAATCATGCTTGGTGCTGGTCCTGTTCATGTGGGTCAGATACACACACCCCACCCTCATGATATCTACTTCTCTACCTGGCCTTTGGATAGAGCCCCCTGGAAGTGACCAAAGAGACACATATGCCACCCCTCTCTAATACAAAAGAAGACTCGAAAAGCTCTTTGCACATCTTGGGTTCTGAGCCACTGTTGTATGCTCAGTGCTGCTGCCCTGAGTGGTGGTACAGGGGCAGGAAAGAGCCAAGCCAGGGCATTGGCTGGACCTGTTTGATCTAGGCTTTGCCCCTGACTAGCCAGGAACCTGGACCTGAGACCACCTCTCCATTACCACCACCACATAAAGAGTTCTCATTATGGATAGACAAGACACACTGAATCCTCAAGTGTGTGTGTGTGTGTGTGTGTACTCTGAAACTCATTTATTAAGCTTAGAGAGCTTAATAACACATCCATGACTGTGCAATTGGCAAAGAGAGGAGCTTGAATCCTTGTGTTGAGCTAATGCTTGTGAGTTCTGCCAATGCTTTGTAACTATGGGTCACTGAGTGGCTTAGAAGCACCACACATGAAGTGCTCCGACCAGAGAGGTCCTTAGAGATGTTGTTATAACCATCACCTCAAGCCACAGCCCTGACGCTCAATCTCTGTCTGGATTTACAGAGCATGCTTGGTCCCAGAAAGCTCATTTCCCCCAGCCCCTCCTGCCTGGCCCTCCCAGTGCCCTGACTATTGCTACTTTTCCACATTTGGCCAACCTTCGAGCCTCTTCAACTTCAAAATGCTGCCATCTTGCTGGTCAGGTGGCTATGTTTTTCTAAGTCCAGACCCATGGGGCTTCCTGCCCTGTCATTGGTTCCCATCAGCCTGACAGCACCAAGGGGAAGGTCACTGTCACAGCAGCTGGGGAGAAGCTCCATACTAACTAGTCACATTAGTTTGCCTAGATCACTTTCCCTTTCTCCGCCTTAGCTGTTTCATCTACAAAATGGATGAGGTGGAGTTAAGTTGATACTTTTCTAAAGTGTGCTCAAAAGAGCATTAGCCTCTCATCTTCCCCCTCACTCTTGAGAATTTACAGTGTATGTACTTCAGCTTACTCAAGGCATTGACAAGTCCTGTGCAGCAAGCAAACTGCTGCCTTGGCTTAACACACCATCTTCTGAGCTTCCTAGACCACACAGCTTTTTAATTGACATCAGTTAATATTCCTTGGGCCAGTGTTCTGTGGAACATGCTTTGGCTAATTTTCAAGTATTTAATGGTAGTCTTTGCTCTTGAGTCTGTGTTGGGGTCCAGAAGACCTAGTTGGCTTCAAGCCCTCTGGAATTGATAAGGTCCCTGACCTCTGCTTCCCTGGCCATCACAGAACATCTGTTCTCATGGCCAACTGTGGTGAGTTCTTGACTTCTCAAGAGCTCTCTCTCTCTCCTTTCTGATGTTTGCACCTTTCCTGACCCCATTCCATGTGGCTTGGGTGGGGCTGGCCTTGCTACCTGGCTCCAGGAATATCCCTATGACCTAGGACTGGCTGTTGAGGTAACACATCCTCCTGGCCATCATGACTGGTTTGTGACAGGCATGGCACCCCAGTGGGATGAACTAGAGAACTCTGGTACTTTTGCTGGGAGGGTTAGGAAAGAACTGGTGCCTTCTTCCTGGCATGGTTGCAAAGCAAGTTGTTTCTTCCTCTACTTTGGGAGAGCCTGCCAGAGAGATCTCCAGGGGAGGCAGAGCTGACAACAGTAACTGATAATTCCCTGATGATATCACCGAGGGGCTGGATCCAGCCTTTCCTGAAGCCATAGCATACTCATCAATCATTTTCCATTAAACTGTTTTGAGTTTGGTTTTTACCTTGTAACTCAAAGAGCCCTTCCCCACCAATTTTACAAGTGCTGTGGTGGGAATCCAATATTAGAGAAAAGGGAAAGAGGCTGTAGAGTTTGGTGAAGCAGTGTATGGGAAGCATCTGGGAAATGGAGTGGGATGGTTCCCGTGGCATTGTGTGGGAACAGGCAAGAAAGGACTGATCACAAGGACCCTGGCAACTGCAATGCCGAACCTAGAGGAATGATGCACCACTGCCAGTGTTCCAGGCCACACCTAAACAAAGGCCGGCCAGGACAGAATGCACTCTAATATAGCCTTGCTTGTGGCTCTGGTGGTCATGGACCCTCCAGCTTGGCATCTCCTGGGAGCCTGCAGAATCTCAGGCCACACCTCAGACTTACTAAATCAGGATCTGCATTTTAACAAGGCACCAAGTACTGTGTGTGCACAACCCGATTTGAGAAGCACCGCTGTGGGGTTATCGGTAGTGTCTGTGGTAGCATGCCAAGATGGCCACCATCAGCTCCTTCCTTCCTGTTTGCCCACCCACAGGAAGGTGGACGGTTTCTTCAGGCCGTTCATCTGGGCTTGCCCAGGAGTTGCTTGGACAACAGAATGTGGTGCAGTGGTGGTACCTGTATTACGCGTCACCCCCAAGAAGCCTAGCAGCTCTGCATTGTCCCTCAGGAGCCAGCTGTCGTAAAGTCTGAATACCTCAGGACCTCATTGCTAACCACATGGAGATGCCATGTGGAGGCCTTGTGGGTTCCAGAAAGGTAAGAGTGGCCTTCACCAATGCCATGTAGAGCTGAGCCTACCCAAATTTCTGACTCATAGAATTGGGAGAAATGATTGATCACTGCTGTATTAAACCATTAAGTTTTGGGGTTATAGAACAAAAGCCTACTGAGGTAGTGACTATCTTTCCTCTTGCAGGGTGTTCACTCACTCTAGACACTGTGCTGAGCACTTTCCACTGCCAACTGCTGTTCCAGGCACTGTTCCAGGTCCAGGGTGGAGTGATCATGAGATAGACAGCACCCCTGCTCTTACAGGACTGAAGCTCTTGTCCAGGAAGATGGCAATAGGCAAGAAAATACCCAAATACAGTGCAACAGAGGTATGTTTGTCTGCCCCACCCACCAGCATTCATATGTTGAAATTCTAACCCCAAGAGTGACAGTAATAGGAGATGGGGCCTTTGAGAAGTGATTAGGTCATTAGGTGATTAGGGTGGAACACTCATGAATGGGATTAGCACCTTTATAAAAGGAACCTTAGGTGGCTGGGTGGCTCAATGTGAAGTGTCCTACTCTTGGTTTTTTTTTTTTTTAATGTTTATTTATTTTTGAGACAGAGAGAGCATGAGCAGGGGAGGGACAGAGAGAGGTAACAGAATCTGAAGCAGGCTCCAGGCTCCGAGCTGTCAGCACAGAGCCCAAGGCGGGGCTCAAACCCATGAGCCGAGCCATGAGAACATGACCTGAGCTGAAATAAGACGCCCAACCAACTGAGCCACCCAGGTGCCCCTGAAGTGTCTTACTCTTGATTTCAACTCAGGTCATGATCTCATGAGGTTTTTGAGATCAAGCCCCATATCAGGCTCTGCACTGGGTATGGAACCTGCTTAAGGTTCTCTCCTCACCCTCTGCCCCTCCTTCCTTCTCTCTCTCTCTCTCTATCTCTCAATAACTAAATAAATAAAAGGAACCTCAGAAAGTTCTCTTTCCACCAGATGAGGCTACAAGAAAATGGCTGTCCACACCTTAGAAGCAGATGATCAACAGAACCTTCCATGTTTGGCCCCCAATCTTAGACTTCTAGCCTCTAGAACTGTTAGATAAGCCATCAGTCAGTGGTGCTTTGTTATAGCAGCCTGAACAAAGACACACGATAAAGTCAGAATTTAGGAGCAGTTTGGAGTAGGGGCTGGGGACAATATTAGACTGTAAGGAAGGTTGCTCTGAGGAGACACACCTGATCTGGGCAGTGATGTTGAACAGGGGCAAACCGTACAATGACCAGAGGGAAGGGGGATGTTGCCAAAGCCCTGAGGGACCAATGTGGCTTGTGGGAGGCACAGGCTGGTGGTCTGGTTGGTGAATGTAGTGGGAGGGGCTAACTGGGGGGAGGAGGGAGAATGAGGTCAAGAGATGAAGTCACAAAAGTTGGCAGGGCTATAGCTACACTGTCCAGTTTGGTAGCCACTAGCCACACAAGACTGTTTAGGCCGAATGTACATAAAATGAAGATTTAGAACTCACTTCCTCAGTCCCACCAGCCACATTTCAAGTGCTCGATAGCCACACATGGCTCATGACTAACATATGGAACAGTATGGATGAGAATATTTCCCTCAATGAGGAAAGTTCTATCAGCTATCTCTGGCTATAGAATGAACCAGGAGTAAGCCAAGGTTCAAGGTCAGACTATGTGCTCTTGAGCCTGGAACTTCATTAAATCCCTGGAGGTTCTGGTTTTACCTAGGATGAAAAGAGGTTCCTGCAGCCCACCAGTGGGTCTGAATTATCCACAGCAAGATGTCAACTCCACAAATAGTTTAACTGAGGTCTTACCAGGAGAGCATGTTCAAGGCTTCATCCATGGTAACTGGCAGCAAAAAGGCCTGTTTAACTGACTTCTTTGCAACCTCATTTAGGCTGCCAATTTGGGGCTCCCTGATGTGAAAAAAGTACGGAGCGTGGCTACTATTTCAGGGCAGTGCGCAGAAGGGAAATTGCTACAATTAGCTAAAGCTGATTTTGATTAGCATATTTTCTTCCTTGGTGCATAACATCTGTTGGTGTGGAAACAGTCACACACAGTCTCGCTCTCAGAGCGAGAGGCACGGGCAGTGAATGAAGCAGGCCCACGTGGAGCCCAACACCAGCCGGAGAAACTTGAAGAGGAGGTAAAATAGCTCCTGAGGAGAGGCGCCTGGGTGGCTATTGGCTGAGGGTCTCTTAATTTTGGCTCAGGTCATGATCTCACGGTTTGTGGGTTCGAGCCCCGCAATGGGCTCTGCGCTGATGGTGAAGAGCCTGCTTGGGATTCTCTCTCTCCCTCTCTTACTGCCCTCTCTCCCTCTCAGAACAAATAAATTTGAAAAAAAAATTTTTAAGGAGGTAAAACAGTCCTTGAGGAACTGGGCAAGTCGAGCAGTTTGTCCTCAGGAAGGGATAAATAGGAAAGTGTTCCCTTCTCCCCCTGCCCTCCCCCACCCTGCACAGGCTGGGGGGCTGCAGGTGGAGGTGCATGGCCACACCTGCATGGTCATTTACTGTTGGTGGCAGCTCTACAGTTTCCCTACCCCTGTGGCGATTACCCAAACATCCTCATCTGAGAAATGCAGACTATGACACCCACCTGGTGGGTGAGGGGCGGATTATGTAAAATCTCTGGGAACACACCTGGTATACAGTAGGTGCTCCATAAATGTTGGCTGAATCATAGTCTTCATAGGAAGGAGTTTTGGGAGAGGAAGAGAAATGGGCTAAGGGGTGTTTGATTAGCATTCAGGCTGGTTCCAACCCTGTCACCCCTCATTCATTCATTCAACAAATACTCATTCTGCGAATTGGCTCTGTGGCCTCAGATCACCTCCCTAGAACCAGCGTGGCCACCAGTTTCCTACCTGGGGCCCAGCAGATTGGTGGAGCTGGTCTCTATGGTTCCTTTAAGCTTTCCCCCCTAACAAAGTTTGTAGCCACCTTGGGAGGCCTGACCAGTTTGGGTTCAAACATGGGAGGTTAGCAAGGTTTTGAGACCCAGATCCTTCAATCGGAGATTTGGAACAGCTTTTAAAGATCTTTTGGTTCAGCTCCTGACTGATCACAGGGATCCTGTCCCAGCCCTGCTGACGGAAGGTACTCGGTTTGCCTGGAAGCTTCCAAAGGCATTCTCGCTGCTACGCAAAGCAGCCCATTCTATTTTCAGAGCGCTCTAATCTACGGACACGCTTGTCTGTATATGGAGTGTATAGAAATTCTAGGTTAATGTCCCTCTTAGAACATGGCACCCAGCACAGAACACAGTTCTCTGTTCCCTTATCTGTAAGACGAGCACGAAAATACCTACTTCACCTTCCTGGTGGCAGGAGCTCACAGCAATAACAGAGATACGGGATCTGATACTCGTAGGCACCTAATGTCTGCTCCTTCCCTTTCCAAACGAGGGCTGTTGCAAGCGGAGGACACGGACCCCTCTGGCTCCAGCCTCTAGACTGTTCCTTGCTTTCAGTGGGGCCTGAGATGGAGCTACAGTGTTCCCCGCAGGCTTGGCGGACCACTACGAATTGTACTCCTGTGTGCGAGGGAGAGGATGGCAGGCAGCTCTCACAGCAGGGCAGACCACTATGGTGTGTGAGGTGTTCTGCGCCTGCGCAAACCTGCATTTCCTGCAGACTGCCAATGAGCGCTCTGGATGCGGGGAGCCAATGGACAGACGAAGCAGCGGGGAAAGCTGGCTCAGGGTGCCCCTACCCAGGCCCCCACTGTCGGCTGTTGAAGGCCTGACTGTGGGTGCCCCAGCTGGGAAAAGTCAGCGTGCTCCCAGAGGGACAGCCCTGCACCCCGCCCTGTCATCTTCCCTGTTGCCTACGCTTCCGGTGTTCTAACCCATCTAGGGACTTCCGGTGATAGCCTTAAATCTCTCTCTGTCCCAGGAGGGAAGGAAGAGACTTGATACACCCGGCGCCAGAGCCAAAAAGAGAAGGCCAGGTGTACAGAGAGGAAGGCCGTCATACACATGGTCGGAGGCATCGCTCGCATCGCCAGGAAAGCTATACCTGCTCGCGCTGCTGCAAGGGTGTCGCTGGGCCAATGGCTGCCTCTGCCCCCAATTGGGACTCAGAGCCATCCTCTAGGGGATGTGCCATCTGAGAGCCTGGCCTCCCTGCCCCAGAGCCTCTATCGAGCGCCTAGATGACCTTTGCCCAGGGAGCCCGAGCAGGTGGCAGACTGGGCCTGGGTGGCGATTAGAATATCACTTCCTGCATTTGGCAACCCTGCAGAGAGAGGTTGGGAAAGGGGCATCTGAGTCAGGTGAACTAGCTTCCCCTGAAAGGCTCGGGCTTGTCCTGGCACACTCCTGGCCGCCAGATCGGATGTGCTGCTGTGACTATGATACCCTGGGGTGCTAGCCCAGCCAGCCGTGGACTCTTTGTTTCCTGAGAAGTCTGAATACTCACCGAGAGCGCCTGGCTGGTCGGCGCCACAGGTCAGCTTGTCTCGGTTGCCGTGGCCCTGTTAGTGCAGGCCAACCCTGAGAGGGGAAGCTCCCATATCCTGGGCTCAGGGGCAAATCAGGCCTGAGATCCTGAATGGGCCACATTGTGAGGTCACATCACTGGGGTCCCCCACCAGGTCTGCTGTCCCTGCTGTATCAGGCGACAGGGAGTTGTTCCTGAAGAAGTAACACATCTGACGGGCACTGTCGGGAATAAAGCAACCACCCTGCTAGGGACCAACAGCCTGGGAGGCACCACGTCCCTATCCTGCCTGGCTGGGTCAGCACAAGTAAATCAAGTGCCTCTTTTCATTTTCCCAACAAATTGACTCACAGGGGAACCCCCAACCCTTAGCTATTCCTCTACACATTTTCCATGATTGATTTGAAAGTCCAAGGCACACCCAGGACTTTCCCCCCACTGCCCACCTGGTGTGTTCAGAGTGCGAGCAGAAGAATTTAAATATTAGCTCAGAAAACAAACAGGAAAACATAAATCTCCCCCACCCTCTCTCTTTAGTCAAACCTGACGCATGCCTTTCAGGATATCTTCTGTTTACATGCCTGCACTGCTTTCCTCTGCAGGTGATTGGGAATTAGGGACAACTTCTAGTTAATAAGCCCCTAAAGGGAAGGAAAATCCCACAAAAGGGGACAAAGTCTAAAAGGTTTCTTGAGTTCTGTCCCCTTGCTTCTCTAGGGCTTGAGGTCAGGAATGGGAAACATTCTTTTTTTTTTTTTAACTTTTATTTATTTCTAGGAAAGAGAGGGAGAGACAGCATGAGCAGGGCAGGGTCAGAGAGAGAGGGAGACACAGACTCTGAAACAGGCTCCAGGCTCTGAGCTGGCAGTCAGCACAGAGCCCGACGCGGGGCTCGAACCCACGAACCGCAAGATCATGACCTAAGCAAAAGTCGGACGCTTAACCGACTAAGCCACCCAGGTGCCCCAGGAATGGGAAACACTCTAACCAAAGGGAAAATGGCCTCGCTTTGGAGACTATCCTAAATTTTCAAGTCTGAAACCATAGTTTTCAAGCTTTGGTACACTTGAATCACGTGGAGGGATTTTTAAAAATACAGATTAATCCCTCCTCCCTATATTTCCTGATTCAGTACACCTGGTGTAGGATCCAAGAATCTGTGTTTCTAAGAGGTTCCCAGGCACTGCTGCTACTGGTCCAGAGAGTACACTTTAAAAAAAAATTTTTTTTTATTGTTTGCTTATTTTTGAGAGACAGAGAAAGAGCATGAGCAGGGGAGGGGCAGAGAAAGGGAGACAGAGAATCTGAAACAGGCTTTTGGCCCTGAGCTGTCAGCGCAGAGCCCAATATGGGGCTCAAACTCATGAATCACCAGATTATGAGCCAAAGTTCACCGCTTAACCAACTGAGCCACCCAGGCGCCCCCAGGGAGTACACTTTAAAAAGTATTGCTCAGGGACGCCTGGGTGGCCCAGTCAGTTAAGTGTCCGACTTTGGCTCAGGTCATGATCTCATGGTTGGTGGGTTCAAGCGCCACATCGGGCTCTGTGCTGACAGCTCAGAGCCTGGAGCCTGTCTTCGGATTCTGTATCTCTCTCTCTCTCTCTCTCTGACCCTTCCCTGCTCATGCTGTCTCTATCTCTCTCTCTCAAAAATAAATAAAACATTAAAAAATAAAATAAAAACGTATTGCTCAAAAACGTAATGCTGCTGGTCTTCTGGGTTTGATCCTAAAATAACACTGCCAGCTGATGACAGTATTCAGGGGTTGCTGGAGAACAGAAAGAAGCTTTAGTTTGGGGCCAAAGCTAGCTGAGCCCTCTAGATTCAACCAACCTGCTTTATTGACCCGTTCAATGCCAGTGCTAAGCCATGTTGGGAAGGCACAGCTCATGTCTGTGTCCTGCCCATAGCCTCTTGGCTTTACCACTTCTGTGCACAAATGTGGCCTGACTTCCAGCCACCAGCACCTGTGGCCCTTTGTTGGAAGGCTCTCCTCTGCTGCTGGAGCCTATCCTGGCTACAGGCAGTGCAGCTGTGAGTCCAGGAATTAAAATCTCCCCAGGAACCGCCTCAACCAATGACGTTTAGTGATTGGTGGATAAATACCCCAGCTCTTTCCCACTCAGGCAGAGTCACTGGGTGGCACACTCTGTGCCGTCTCCCAGAGGTCGCCACAGGACAGAGCCTCCATTGCCCGGTAGTAACTGGCTTGATAACACTGGATCTTCCTGCCCTCCCTCTCCTGGCCCACCTCCCCACCCCTCTGCCAGAGTGTCCTGGGATTGCCTCTAAATATTTAAGCAACTTGCCCTTAAACCTCGCTTTCAAGGTCTGCTTCTGGGGGAACCCAGGCCAAGACATCATCGATAAGAAATGGTTTTTGTCCTTGATAAGTTCACATTTAGAGGGGGAAAGCTGCATGCTGTGGCTTAGTGAAGTCAGGAATTTCTGGGAATTGCTGGTGAGTGTCGGATCTCCAGGCAGATGAGGCATTCTGCTGGTTGCCCTTAGGAGTGTCATCAAGGGCACCTTAAGGAAATGTAAGGGCTCAGATGACACTCTCAGGAGGAGGCCAGGGGGAAGAAGGGGCCTGGCGACAGGGCCCAAAGGCTTTTTCTTCCACACAGACAGGCCTGAGTGGGGCACCTTCAGGGGACTGATTTGCTATGCAAATTCCTCTTGCTTCTACCTCCCTAGACAATTTCTCTTAAAACAGGAATACAGAGGTGTACCTAAACCATATAAAATATGACTCTTGTTAGGCTTAGGGGGCTGTCAGATTCTTGGAGAGGGGTTGATAAGGGTCTCTGCTGGTCTGATAGGATTAACATGTTTTCCTAGGTGCCCATCCCATGCCATGGCTGTGTCTAGCCCCCTATCTGTACTGTAGCTGGCTTCATCCAACTCCTCCCTTGCATTTGCAGGGGGCGTGGTCCCCCAACTGGCCCCACATAGCCCTCCTCACCATCAATGTCTGTCCGTCAGAGAACCTCCACATACAAACATATAATCCAAATGAAAACCCTCCACATGGCATCAAAATACACTTCAAATCAAGTTCCTGGCCCTTCTGTTGGACACACACCAAAATTCTGGAACCACCAGTGAATGGCCCCAGTCACTCCTTGGCTGGGCACCTTCACAGATCATTCTCAGGGGCCCAGGGGCCCCAGAGTTCTTTCCCCACATTTCAGCTTCAAGAAGTGGAAAGGAAGCCTATCGACCTGGAACATTGTGCTAATGATAGTATTAACCTTTCTGGCATTACCCAGGACTCAAAAAATAATGGCTACCAAACAACCATGAGCCTTGCCTCTCAACAAAAGGATCACATACATGAGGGGACCAATTCCAAGACCTTAGCACAGGCTAAGAGATGGAAACGGGGGCTTAGCTGGTACCTTCAAAGACAACAGTCTCCATGTCCATCTCATTATTTTACACTCCCAAAGCCGTCCAATCGTTTTATTTTGTGATTAATTTGTGACACCATTTAAAATATGGGTGTAAATTTCAGTGCTATTTAGAAACGTGAGAAATTAGAAATCATTTGAATGTCTAAAAGAGGAATGATTGAATAAATTGTAGAGATCCCCATGTTGGAGTATTAAGACCATAATAAGATGGTCATTAGGACCATGGGAAAACAGAGAAGAATGGTATTATTAAGTGCAAATTTAAAAAGCAGAGGCTACAAAGAATTACAACTATGAAAACATTTGCCTGTGACAAAATACTCAACATCACTAGTGATCAGGGAAATGCAAAAAAACCAGCACATGCTCACAAGCATGGCTACAATATAAAAGAATAGCAATACTAAGTGTTGGTAAGAATGTGGCGTAACCTGAACTTCCATATGTTGTAAAATAATACAACCACCTTGGAAACGTGCTTGGCAGTTTTCTTTAAACATAAAGATCTATGAAATGACCCCGCAAATCCACTCCCAGGTATTATGCAAGAGGAATGAAAACACCTCCAATCGTTGTACAAAAATGTTCATAGCTGCTTTATTCAGGATGTCCCCCAACCAGTAACAACGTAAATGTTCACTAACAGGTGAGGGAACAAATACATTCTTGTAAATTCTTATAATGGAACATTAGTCAGCAATGAACAGGAACAAAGTCCTAGCGCCTAGCTGATAATGTGATAAACCTCAAAGACACACTGAATAGCAGAGGCCAGAGACAAAGAGGATGTACTTGATTCCATGAACTTCTGAAACAGGTAGAACTAGTCTAAGGCGGCAAGAATGTTTAGCGATGGCCTGGAGGTAAGAGTGGGGTGGGGTGGGGGATGGACTGAAGGTATAAAGGAACTTTGTGGGGTAAAGGAAATGTTCTAGATCTTTAGTACAGTGGTGTTATTCAGGTGCATATATTTGCCAAAACTTGTCAATGTGCATGGTTAAAATGTGTGAATTTTAAAGCATGTAAATTATAGCTCAATAAAGGTAAGAACACATGTGTGTGTGTTTGTGGGATGTGTATACATGACATGTGTTACATATCCATACATTCACATAGTCATATAATTACACACACACACACACACACACACACACACACACACACACACACACACACAGCTTGCCTAGGAGGAAAAACCAGAAGAAAATACACTAAAATATGAAAAGCAGTTGTGTTTCACTAATTAGAGTATAGATGATTTCTTTCTCTTTTTGCTTCTTAGATTTGCCAAATTTTTACCTGTAAGGTTCTATAATAGAATAATAAATGTTCATGTTTTCATCGTGAATTCCTGGAAGCAAGCACTTATGATGATGTATATAATACGCTAGGTTTTTATTGCATATGTGTGATGAGTCCTAGAGATTTCTCTTCCTGTATATCCACCAATCTAAATCTTCAAGCCAATTTAAAATCTCACATCCCCTACTAAGTCATTCATAATATCCTTGCCAGAAAGAAAAACTGTCTTTTATCATCCACTATCTCTTCATACATTGTTTCTCTTTAATCACATCATATGCTCACCAAGGACTGGAATAATGTCCTTATTCTTTGTATTCCCAACAATCCCCAGCACAGAAAAAGCACAGAAATTTGGAGAAAATAGATCAGACTAGCACAGGGTCACTATGTACACTATGTATACTATGTACACTATGTACAGTGGCACAAATTCTAAGCAATAATACAAATGGCTCCCCCTGCTGCATGAATAGTGCCCTCTGGAGTTGTGCAAACAGGGTTCTTGGTCAGAGTCTCTGTCTACCACTTCCTAGTTTTGTGACCCTGAGGATGATACCTCCTGAGCTTCAGTTTCCTTATCTGTATAATGGGAATGTTAAGATGATTGAATTGAGATAGTATGTGTTCAAAGCCCTGTGCAAACTCTGTGTTATCTCTACAACGTTAGATGTAGAAATGAGTCTCATAATAAATTTGGTCACTGGCCTTACAACTTGCTCATTACCACCACTTCCTCCTCAGCTTTTCCTCAATTCCCTGAAATTGTCAAACATGTTCCAGTTTCAGGGCCTTTGCACATGCTGTTCTCTCTCCCTAGAAGACTTTCATGTCCACATCTTCTAGCAGCTGTTTCCTTTGGGTGATTCAGATTTCTGTCACAATGTCACTTGGGGCTCTACCTAAGCACCCTAAAATAGCCTCTTCCCCGCTGTCATTTTCTACCTCCTCACCCTGTGTTATTAATACCTGAAATTATTTTGTTTAATGCTGATTGCCCATCTCCCATCCCAAGCCTTGTTGTGTAGAAGGAGGGTCTCTTGTCTGTTTTGTTCATGCCACATCTCTAGCCCCTGGAGTTCTTGTGGGTGCTCAAAATTCATTTACTGAATGAAGGAACAGATACTTATTGCTAAGTAGGCGACATGCCGTATTGACTCAATTCAGTCTGCCAACTGTTTTCCAAAAACAAGAGACTGTGAGGCAAACACGGCTTATTCCCACCTCTGCTGAGAGTGGGAACCCACCCCAGTGGCTGAAGGAACGTCGCTAAGATGTGCCCGGCAGCCACAGGTCTGAGCGTTTGCCACCGAGCTGCGCCCGGTAAGGCTCCAGGTCAGCGGACGAGTGTCGAGGACGCGGGGAATAAGGAGAGCATTGTGCCGCCCACGCCCACGGACGTGGATGGTTCCGCGAACGTCTGGGGAAAGCCCCTCCCCCCAACTGGACACACCTCTCCTGGCCGGGTACTTTGTTCCCTTCTCCCTTCCCTCTTTCTCTCCCCGACTGAGCAGCGACTGAGCGACTGAGCGAGGAAGTCAGGCCCATCAGCCTTACCTGCGTTCCTCCAAGCGCTCATCGCTCATCGTAGGTTTCTCTAAAGTTGGCTCAGGCTCCGGCAGCGCCACGGTGGAATTTTCTGATCCATGCCAGAGATGGAGCTCATTAGTTTTCCTGCCTGGAAGAAAGAAAACACTTCTTTAGGAACTGGCGTGTTTAGCGTTCTGCTGAAAGAGGGTGAGGCCGGCTTGCGAGGAAGTTTAATGTAGGTTTGTAGGTGGGTCATTCAGGGAAAACCCAGTGCACTGCAAGGCGCTCACAGGCCTGCAGAGACCCCCGGTGCCCCCCCACACCGCTGGTTGCCCGCTGCCAACGGCCCAGGGCACGGCAGGGCCCTGGCGGACTTAACCAGAAACAGGAATGCACCCCCACTTCCCCTTAAAGTGCCCACCCAGTACATTTCTAGAAAGTTCGTCTGCTGCCTCTCTTCCCTCCTTTTTTGAAATGTGCATGATTCCTGGAGGGATCGCTCTTGAGGTCCTGCTTTCCAAACTGGAAAATAGGTGGGTTATCCCCTGTGCTGGGACCTGATGCCACCAGATAAAGAACCAGAATCGTTTTATTTATTTATTTATTTATTTATCTATTTATTTATTTATTTATTTTAATGTTTATTCACTTCTAAGAGAGAGACAGAGCATGAGCGAGGGAGGAGCAGAGACAGAAGGAGACACAGATTGCCAAGCAGGCTCCAGGCTCTGAGCCATCAGCACAGAGCCGGACGCAGGGCTCAAACTCATGAACCATGAGACCATGACCTTAGCCAAAGTCAAAAGCTTAACTAACTGAGCCACTCAGGCACCTGATAGAATCTTTTTATACAAAAGTAGGTAATTTAAAAGCTTATATTAAAACTTTGTATATTTATGAATACAAAATGATATAGAAAGAAAAAAGTAAGAAATGTTACCTATGGGGTTGGAACTTCAGGGGATATTTAAATATTTTTCATGATACTTTTTCCTATATTATCTGGACTATGTATATAGTATTCGTATATACTACTCTGCTAAAAATAACAATAAAATTATTTCCATTTTTAGAAAATCTGCTTTGCAGATATATTTTGGAGAAGAATACAAAAATTACATGGCTATTCATATATAACTGAATGACTTCCTGATACAGATGATTTAGAACCCAGAGCCCCTACTCCCCTGCCCATCCTTAATATCCACCTCCACTCTCCCCTGTCTTTAGAGGCAGTTTGGTGCAAAGGTTTAATAAGAGACATTGCATGGAGGCACCTGGGTGGCTCAGTGGTTAAGCATCTGACTTCAGCTCAGGTCATGGTCTCAGGGTTCATAAGTTTGAGCCCCACGTCAGGCTCTGTGGTGACAGCTCGGGGTCTGGAGCCTGCTTTGGAGTCTGTGTCTCCCTCTGTCTCTGCCCTGCTCATGTTCTGTTTCTCTATCTTAAAAATAAACCTTAAAAATAAAAAGAGACATTGCATTGTAAGTCAGTAAGACTTTAGTGTGAATTAGTCTGAGTTCATCTCTCTCTCTCTCTCTCTGTCTCTCTCTCTGCCCCCCCCCCCGCCACACACACACACCACAGTTCCTAGAACTCTGAAAGAATCCACGGACTCTCAGTATAATAACACTGGAAGAAGAAACAAAAGTTGCCTAAGTTAAACCAGTTAACTGATTTCTGCCCAAGCCTGGATTTTCCTGACGACAGTGACCATTAGCAGTCTGAGGAAGAATGTCAGCGGCGTTACAGGCAGTGTTCCCATCCCACCAAATCTAATTTTTCTGCAGTGCACATTCAGATCCGAGACTGGGCGGTTGTGCCGAGCTGAGACAGTCGGCTTGATGTATGAGCTGGTTGGAGGGCCTGCCAAACCAGAGCAGAGAGCTCAACTCAACCGCCCTAGCAGGCTCTTTCTGAATTTTCTCATACTTTCTTTTTTTCACTTCTGGTTAAAGACCTTCTTCAAAACTCTCACTAATGATTTAAAAAAATCTGATTAACAGAGTTTGAGAAGAGCCATGCAATGATTAAGTGGTTGGGAAAAAGAGGTGGAAGAAAAGTTGAAGGACCAGCACTTTTTAAATCTGGAGGGAAGAACCTGGAGAAGGGTATAGAATAATGATTTTTAAGTGCCGGGCACTTACTAATCAACTGACATGCACTCTGTGAACACTTAGCAGACGCCAGGCATTGAGTGGGATGCCTTTGCTCTGCCCCAGAGCTGGGAAGAGTAAGGCTTTAAGAAATAAGTACACAGTGGCTTGGGAGTGATTTAAGATAGACAAAAGAGGGGCGCCTGGGTGGCTCAGTCGGTTAAGTGTCTGACTTTGGCTCAGGTCATGATCTTGCAGTTCGTGGGTTCGAGACCTGTGCTGACAGCTCAGGAGCCTGGGGCTCGCTTCAGATTCTGTGTGTCCCTCTCTGTCCACCCCTCCTCTGCTCTCTCTCTCTCTCAAGAAATGAATAAACATTAAAAAACATTTTTTAAGACAGAAGAAAGAACTTCCCCAACCTGAAGCAGCTTGTTGTAGAACTGAAATCCCAGGGAATTCAGAAGGAAAAACATAAGACTCAGACCTTTTCTAAGTCTCTGTCATTGCTGAAGAGTTGCGATTCCTGCACACAGATTCTGCCAGTGAACTCGGGTGCTCGGCTGTGTCAGAGAGGCCTCAACATGGAGCCAGGAAGGGGGAGGGGGACTATCTAGAGGTTTTGTGGAGGAAACAGTTCTGCGGGCTCTGCAAGGGCAGAGTGAAAGCAGGTTCACTCCAGCGTTGCACTCCCACCGAGAGAGGGCCTGGCAAGCCTAGCACCTGATTCTGGAATGGATGGCCACAGGCAGCTCTCGAAAGGTGGGAGTGAGAGGGGCGCCTGGGTGGCTTAGTTGGTTAAGCGTCCGACTTTTGCTTAGGTCGTGATCTCGTGGTTCGTGGGTTCGGGCCCCGCGTCGGGCTCTGTGCTGACTGCCAGCTCAGAGCCTGGAGCCTGTTTCAGAGTCTGTGTCTCCCTCTCTCTCTGACCCTCCCCTGCTCACGCTGTCTCTCTCACTCTCCTAGAAATGAATAAAAATATTAAAAAAAAAAAAAAAAAAAAAGAAAGGTGGGAGTGAGAGATAATGATCAGAAGTGGGGAGAGCCTGCCTGGGGCAGAGGCACAGGGTGGGCGCAGATGGGAATAGGCAGAGCCTGGCAAAGGTGGCAGCCAGTGGGCTATGGCATTCCACAAAAGTTGGGCAGAGAAAGGACGATTTAATGTGGTGGGAGCGATTCCAGGCTCCTGACAGGGCGAGGCCAGGCAGGATAGAAGCAGTAGTTTTGGAAAGTTCTGTTTGTTATAACTGAGGAGGATGGACTGGAAAGAGAAAGAGAGAGGGGGGAATAAAGAAGACATTCAGATCTTTTCACAGTTCCTCTCTACCATTTCACTTTATCTACTCTGGAGCACTTACACAAGCTGAACGTTAGTGTAGTGAATTATTGATTGCCTGCCCCCCTGTCTACCAGATATAAGCTCACCGAGCATAGATAGGGTCTTACTGGTCTTCTTTGCTGAAGTCTTAGCACCTAGCAGGGACTCTAATGTGAAGCATTGCTCCATAAATATTTATTGAATGAATAAAGTAAGTTGGGAATGGGGGGCAAAGTTCTGGGGTCCTGAGTTCTTCATTGCTGGTCATCACAGAGAAGAGCCAAGATATCTAACCAGCGGGGCTAGTGAAGGATGTTTTGTGCTCAGGGCTGGAAAAATGAAGCCGCGTCATGCGTCTAACTCAGTGGCTCTCAGGCTTCGTCCCAGGATGTCGGTGAGAGGCATCTAGCCTTGCCAAGCTGGCCTCAGAGTCACGGAACATTGCTCACGACTGGTACTTCCCATCTGAGACAGGGGAATGTGATTGCAGACCCCAGAGAGGGCATGTTATGGAAAGATGCCATTTTTGGCATCTCCAAGGCTTATTTAACTTTGTCCTAAGTGTGAAGTCTTGAGCAAGCTACTGCACTTCTCTGAAGTCACCTGCCTCATATGCTACTGAGGGTAACAAATAATACTACTCTCTCGTGCTTCTACTAAGGATCATTTGCAAAGCATTTTAGAAACAGGAAAGTGTCAGATAACCATCATCCATTTATTTTCCACCCCCTTGCTTTCTTTGGGTACTCACAGCCATCCAGGTCAGTCCTCAGTTTTGCAAAACTCCTAACTCCAAGCTCACTTCCAATGTCACCCACACAAAACCACTCTTACCCAAGTTATCCATTACTACTGTAAAAATTGGTAATTTAGGGTCCTGTTTACCATCTAATTTCTTTGTGTACGTTTTATTTTTCTTTTGAGAGTTACGATAGTCCATTGAGAAAGATTTTTAAGTGTATAATAAAATTACTCTTATTTTAAGTAACGTGACTGCAAAACTTAAATCCTCTGGGATAGCATAGGTCTTCTGCTCTAGTTTTTGCAAAGGTATATATGTGCTGCCTCTGGGGTGGAAAAAGTTTTAAAGTTTTAAAACTTTTTTTTTTCTTTTTTTAAATATTTTTTTATTTATTTCTAGGAGAGAGAGAGAGACAGCGTGAGCAGGGGAGGGTCAGAGAGAGAGGGAGACACAGACTCTGAACAGGCTCCAGGTTCTGAGCTGACAGTCAGCACAGAGCCCTACGCGGGGCTCGAACCCACGAACCGCGAGATCGTGACCCAAGCGAAAGTCGGACGCTTAACCGACTAAGCCACCCAGGCGCCCCTAAAGTTTTAAAACTTTTAAATCTTAAATTTGTGTTTAAGAGAGCTCAAAGGGCCCTATCTTCGTTCATTCGCTTACCCATTCGTTCACTCAAGAAATGTTTATGAGTTTCGGACCAACACTTTTGGTGGCTTGTTCACATCCGGTCTGCCATTTCTGTGATCTCAATAGCCTCTGATTGCAAACCCCAGCACCTTCTTCTCAGGACTTCGTCTGTAGTGTGTGCTGGAAATACCAGGAGCAGGCTTCAACCAGTGGTGGAGAGAAGCTGGTAAATAAGTACCCAAGCTTTCTCGCTTCTCAGTTTGGGGGACGTTGAGGCATAGTCCACATTGTCTCCCAGAGCTCCTTGATGGAATTAGGCTTCAGCTGCCTACAGAGGATGCACTGCTCCTCGGCTGTCTTCCCTTCCTGCCTCATTTCTCCATTCCCTTCTTGGTGATTTCTAGGATCAGCTTCCAAATAGACTGCCTTCACTCAAATCTTTTTCTCTAATGTCTTCTGGGGAGACCCAGCCTAGGGTGAATTCGTGCCAGAATCAAGGCATTGAGCTAGGTGTTTAAGGAGCACCATGATGCATCAGATTGAGCTACTGACCCCGAGTTCAAAGCTCATACAAGGAATGAAATGTGTGCAGAAATGTCAACATGAACATGTACAGTACTTTATTGTTCGAATATTTTCAAAGCTTGTTGGGTCTTTCTCACACACATGCACACGCACGCACACACACACACCCTCTACTCTGGTCCAGATGACTATTATATTCAGTGGTGTGGAGAAGCCAGCTGGCTCAAGACAGATGATTGTTACATTTTCAAGAATTTTTCAAGCACTTCATTAAACTTAACCATTATTAAAAATTTTAATGATAAAGGGGCGCCTGGGTGTCTCAGTCAGTTGAGCATCTGACTCTTGATTTTGGTTCATTATGATTTTGTGGTTTGTGAGATAGAGCCCAGCATTAGACTCTATGCTGTTTGCTTGGGGTTGTCTCTCCTTCTCTCTGTTTCTTCCCGGCTCTCTCTCTCAATCTCTCTCTCAATATAAATAAATAAACTTAAGAAAAAGTTTGTTAAAAAAATTTAATAATATAAACTTACAATGAAATAGATTATATGAAAAACAAAAGTAAGAAATACTAAACATCACCACTTTCCAATTATTTCACCACATTTTACTATTACATATGTCTTTGAGATTATTTATGAGATTATCTCTGTGATGTATAAAAGCATATTACTACAAATTTCTCCCCACTTTTGTGTTCAGTGACTCAGTAGCTTGAAATCAGCTATGGCGGGAGTAGTGACACCATAGAAACTGGCAATTGCTGCAAATTAGAAGTACCCCTTCTATCCCCTACTTCCATAGCCAGTTGTTAAATATTTACCAGTATAACAGTCTTATCTTGCTTGAATTTTGCCAAAGCCTCCCAGCTGGTCTGGGGATCCCTCATTCCCACTAACTTAACTAATGCTAATGTAATCTTTTAAATGTAGATCAGATGGCAAGACTTTCCTGCTTAAAGCTCCCAACCCCCAGTGGCTTCCCAATACCTCCTAGGGAATGCAGGACCTAAGTACCTTTCTGCCTCACTCATCCTTGCCTTTCCTTTCTTCCTCCGTGAGTTCCAGCCATACGGCCTTCTTCCTGTTCCCTGAAGTGCCTGCTAAGCTCCCCGCCACTCCTGGATTTTTTTCACTTATTCTTCTTATCCTTGTTTCCAAGACAAGATCAGCTTCTTCTCATGTTTAAGTGTCAACTCAACCATCACTTCCCCATGGCCATGTTCTTTATATCTACCACCTTCCCCGTTCCCAAATCCTTGTCCTTCTCCATCACTAGATGCTGTTCTCTTTTCCTTATAGGCCTTTGCACCATTTTAATTCATCTTGTTTATTTATTGGTTGACTTGTCTACTTTCTCTCTCTCACTAGAATGTGGTCTTTATGAAAGGAAACCCATTGCCTTGTTCATGGCTCTCTCCCCATCACCCAGAACAATGACACGAACATAGTAGATACTGAGTTGGATTCATCTGTTGGATGGATGCATGCATGTTCCTTCTCCTTTCCCCTCTCTTATTCATCTCTGTACCCTCCACAATTTGGTGGCCACCTTATCATCCACTCTTCTTCTAAAACTGTTTCCCCAAGGTCCTTGGTGACTCCTGAGTTGCCACGTTTAACGCATAATCCAGTCTTTATTTTGCTGGAGTACCAGGATGCATTTAACAATGCTTACCATTCCTTATTTCTCGAAACTCTCTCTCTTCCATGAACCTCCATCTTCTCCTGATTTACCCTTGTCATCTGTCTTTCTTGCGCTCAGTGGTAGATTGCATCAGTAGTGCCATTTCTTCACCCCTTGCCATATTTCCCCTCCTGTAGAATCTAGGCTTGTCTGCGTGACATGCTTTGGCCAATAGAACAAGATGGAAGTGACACAGTTGTAAGCCTTTGAGAGACCTTGTGTATTTCTGCTTGTTTTCTTTTCCTTCAGCTGTTGCTGAGGCGAATGCCCCCTTTACCTCATTGAGCCAGGAGAAGCGAGTGAGCCAGGTGGAGCAGTACTTCTAAGATGCCCCAGTCAAGCCCAAACTAGAGGTAAACCCCAGCCACCCAAAGATGCATGCATATCAGCCAAGATTCTCCAAGTCTCAAAGCATTTTTTAAACCATTGAGTTTTGGAGTGGTTTGTTATGCAGCAAAAGCTGATCAATACAGACACTTTTGTGGGTTTTCCATTCTCTGTCCAGGACTCTAGTACTGGCTTTCTCCTGTCTCCATCCACATGCAGCTCCCAGCTCTCTATGCCACGCATGATCATCTCCGTCCTTAAGGTCTGAACCCCCACTTATGTGCTTAGGTTTCTTTTTTTTAATGTTTTATTTATTTCTAGGAGAGAGAGAGAGAGAGAGAGAGAGAGAGAGACAGCGTGAGCGGGGGAGGGTCAGAGAGAGAGGGAGTCACAGACTCTGAAACAGGCTCCAGGCTCTGAGCTGGCAGTCAGCACAGAGCACGACGCGAGGCTCGAACCTACGAACCGCGAGATCGTGACCTAAGCGAAAGTCGGACGCTTAACCGACTAAGCCACCCAGGAGCCCCATTATGTGCTTAGGTTTCTAGTCTGCATCACCTGCACTGGCCTCAGTGCCTGGGCTTCACACCCACAGAAACAGTATCTTCACCCAGACTTCCTTCAGCCTCTTCAAACCCCACATGTCAATAAACATGTAATAGTCTCCCCAATTCCTGTCCCTTTACATGTTCATTCTCCTGTGGGTCCTGCCCCAGTGGTGTCACTCAGGCCAGGAACAGTGGCTCACAGGTGGCAAATCTCTGTCCCTCATACCCCATAGTCACCAGCCCTCACCTACTTCACCTCCTAATCGTCCCTCATAAAGGATCATTGCACCTCCCACTCCTATCACTGCCCCATTCCTAAGCCTTCATGTCTGGAGCTATTACAACAACTCCTCAACTTAGTGGGTCCCCAACCAAATTGAGCATCACTGTCACTGGAAAGAGAGTGCCAAGAGAGTGATGTCTGCTGTCATTGGTCACAAACCTTTTCCCGAGTCACCACCACTGAAGGTTAGAGTTACCCCCATACACATAGGTACAGCACGCCTTCTGGTATCTAGCCGCAAATGCAGGAGTTACGTGCATGTGCCCTGAGCCAAACACTCCTCTTCTGATTAGCCCTGTGACACTGGGCAGGTTGTGTAACCTCTCTGTGCCTCAGTAAAATGGACATAATATGGGGTGCCTGAGTGGCTCAATCGGTTAAGCCTCTGACTTTGGCTTAGGTCATGATCTCTCAGTTCATGTTTGAGCCCCATGTTGGGCTCTGTGCTGACAGCTCAGAGCCTGGAGCCTGCGTCAGATTCTGTGTCTCCCTTTCTCTGTGCCTCTTCCTGGCTTACACTCTGTCTCTCTCTCAAAAATAAACATTTAAAAAAATTAATAGAATGGAGATAATAACTGTACCGCCTTTATTGAGTTGTTCCGAGGGTTAAATAATTTTACCTGCATATAGGGCATCTCAAATAGTGTCTGGCACATGAGAAAATGTAAAAATGTGATGTATTGTCACAATGACTTTTTTTCCACATAGCATTTAATTCTGTTTGTCATTTATCATCCTTTCATAGATGTTGATAAAGCAAAAGCTCTTTTTTGCACTGAAAGATATTCTCATCTTTCTGTCTACTCATTTAAAATAATACTTGCAATTTAGTAATAGAAAGCCAAGAGCTGCCATGAGTTCATGGGCCATAGGTAATTCTTCTTATATATTTCTTATATATTCTTCTTATATATTTAGGGTCTCCTATTAAGAGTGTTCTGTTTGTTTCTAACACACAACTAAAATCAATACATCCTTTTTTTGAGTTAGGTTGATTGAAATACAATTTTCCTTACAAACCAAATTCACCTTTTCAAGAGCATATAATTTGATCATGTGACCATCACCGTCACCAAGATATGAACCATTGACATCACCCAAAATGGTTCCCTTAGTGCTCGTTACAATCACATTTTGAGACTCATCTCTTCCTATCGTCATCCGCAAGTCTTGGGGCTTTGGCAAAACAAAACAGCTCAGAGTTGTCCCTAGTGCTTCATGCTATCTTAGGTCACCAGGCCTGTGTCCTTTCTCTTCTCTCACCATGCAAACCCGTCACCCACTTGCTGGCCTAGGTAACTGCCACTTCTCTTTCAAGCTCCTGCTGTCACCTGCTCTGCTCTCCTCAGTCTAGCTTACTGCCCTTGCCTGAGGGTCTTCCATTACCTTGGGCCTCTCTCACTGGCCCTTTCTTTTATAGGTGACAGCCCTCACTGCACTATCACCCAGGGGGATGGCAGGGACCTGTTTCCCAGGCTCCAGCCTCGTGCCTGGCACTGAGAAGACAGGACCTGGAGGCTTCACCGTGCCACGGGGTCTCTCTGCCGCCGTGGAAGCTTGTGTGATTTGGCAGATAGAAGGCACAGCAGGGCCAGGGGCTCTGAGCCTAAGGGAAGCCCCTCCACCTCCCCACACCCACTTCTGCTACCTAATCCTGCTGTGGTTCCTCTTTTCCCCAGACACACCCTGGGAGAGCGCAAGGCCGAGATGCTGATGAGGCTGAGCCAGACCCTGGGGCCCCGTGGGCATGTGGTGGGAGTCAGGCTAGGCCAGGCAGCAGGGGCTGTGTGGGACAGGGACTGCCCTGGCCTAAAGGAACCTGGCGGAGGGAGGACAAGGAGCAGGGAGGGAGGAAAGGTGAGGCTCAGGCCAGGACACCTCTCCACATTGAAACATACATTGGGTTGAAGCCAAAGCCAACGTCAGATTAGAGGGAGGGAACAGAGAGCCCCTTTATGGTAAGTACCCCTCATTCGTAGGAACTTTGCAATCCTATAATTCACTTAACATATTTATGGAACATGTATTTACTGTGTAGGCGCTGTGTCAGGCTCTGCATCACAGCTGTATGGAAGACATAACGGTGACCCCTCCATACCCTACAGGCACGCGTCCTTCATCCAAGGGCTTCCTGTTGCAACCAGCTGCTTTTTTCTGCCAGAAGGCTTCTCTCTGGCTTCTCTGGGGCATGAGACCAAAGTCCTCCCAGAAGAAGCCCTCAATCAACAAGGAGTGGGAGTGGTGGGTAAATAACCCACTGCCTCACTCTTCAGGTAGGACATCTCTGGGATGTGTTCCACACAGTTTCCTGGCATGTCCAGCAATATTGAGCCCTGGTTGCCTATTCTAGTCAGTAGCCTGATATGGTGCTACTTGCCTGATACAGCTCTCTCCCATTCTACTTCTCTACCAATGTGTCCTGTGATCACCCCTAAATGAGTCACTTGAATCCAAACCCCCCTGTCGGGATCTGCATCTGGGAAAACCTAAACAGTGAATAAGATGGAGGTCTCTGACCACAGCAAGGTCCTCAAGAGCAGTTTAGTCTTCACTGGGTCTGCATATCACTCTAGGCTATGCCCAAAGTGGTATTCACTACCACTACCAGGCACTCAACAGACTCCAGTGAATGCATGCATGCATGAAGAATGAATGAATTTCTTCTCTAAAACTCAGATTGTCCTAGAGGGGTAAAACCATGTTCAGAGAAGTTAACCAGTTTACCCATGGTCAGTTAGAACTAGTTGATGTGGGGCACTAGGGCGGCCCAGTCAAACATCTGACTCTTCATTTCAGCTTAGGTCATGATATCACAGTCATAAGGTCGAGCCCTGCGTTGGGCTCTGGGCTGACATCCCAGAGCTTGCTTGGAATTCTCTCTCTCCCTCTCTCACTGCCCCTGCCCCACTCATGCTCTCTCTCTCTCTCATTCTTAGTCTCAAAACAAATAAACTTTAAAAAAAAAAGAAGAAGAAGAAAGAGAACTACTTGATATGCTAGCCAGAGGCTGAGATTCTTGATTTTTATTTCAAGCGGGGGCTCACCACTGGAAAAAGACTGAGTGTTGAAAGTTAATCCAGGTTAATTCCCATGGATTAATCATTAATGTGTTAAGGAACTGCTGAGATTAAAAATAGGAATGAACGGTTTAATTTCAACTCCGCCCCTCTATTCCCTTACCATGGCTTGTATTTTTCACATCTTTCTAACAACTAATACAGTACCAGTGACAGATCAAGGAGTAATGTGAAATTGTCCAACCAACAGATATTGGGAACAGGACTCTGGAGCCACGGGGGCCAGAGAAGTGGTATGTGGCAGATTACACTGCAGCAGCACTTTTGGGTTTTTGGAGACCTTAACTTAAAATAAGCTGGCTTTGGCTCACATTCAAAGAGTTGGCCTTAAAAGACCCTGATAGAATGGTTAAAAACCAGGCCTAAAATTATCTTAATTGAGAGACTTATTTGGTTATGAAGAGACAGTGTAGGCTTATACTGAGGGGAGGAAAGTACATAATGAAGAAGTACTATTTGACCAGTTTTCAGAGAAATGGGTGAGTTTGCTTGGGTCAGACCCTCTCACTCTCTTCCTTACGTGGAGTAAAACGCCATAGGGTGGATTGTATTTATTGCTCTGCCAGCTGTGCATTGTACGAGTAACTCAATTAGACTGTATTCAGTTGCACCACTCCTAAAAATGGGTGCAATCGCATCCATCCTGGATTCCTTGCACACCTTCTGGTCTTTCAATCCCAATTCCTCCATTTGCTCAAGAAAATCCTTTCCGGTACTGAATGCCATCTCTTTGAAGATTAGAACTTGTCCTCTAGGGGCTGACTCCCAGCTGAACTTGTCCTCACACCGTGGGCCCGGTGGAGCCGCTGCTTGGAGGAATTAGGTGGATTTAAATAAGGCATTCCTCTCTGATGTTGGCGGGTTGCGCAACCGCGCTCAGGGAGACACCCACCGCCACCTCAGCCAGTGGAGATACAGGGACTGAGGCCTGGCATCGCCTGTATTCGAACCTTCAGCAAGATGCCGGGGCAGCGACCGCCCCAAGGCAGCGACTGCAAGAGGCGCCGCGGGCCTGGGGTAGGCGGGGCCGATCGGCGCCCCCTCCCCCTGTGGCGGGGCGTTTCGGCCCCGCCCCGCCCCAGCGCAGGGCCGAGCGCCGCACCGCACGACCCCGCCCCTCCCAGGCCCCGCCCCGCGGCTCCCCGCAGCTCCTCCCCTCTCCCATTGGCCGAGGCAGAGACCCTCCTCTTTGCCCAATGGCCGCCGCCGCGGCTCGGCCGCCCGCGCTGTGACTGGCCAGTGACCCGCGGAGTGGCGGGGCGCGAACCAATGGGGAAAGGCGGCTCGATGAATGGCTGGCCCGGGTGGGGAAGGCAGGAGGCGGCGATCCCGGCGGAGGGGGCCGTTCGCCAGCTCCAAGGCAGAAAGTGCCACGACTCCACACGCGCGCACGCAGCCAGCGAGCGGCCGGAGCCGACAGCGGACGGGGCGGACGGTGTCGGGGTCGCGGCGCCTGCAGCTGCTTGGGGGCGGCTTCTTGGCGGAGGCTCAGCGGGCTCCTCTCTCCCGGTTCCGCGGCGGCGGCGGCTCCTGCCCTTTCGCTCTCCCTCCCGCGTCTCCGGCTGCAGGTAAGAAACTTGGCTGGGCCCTGCAGCGGCGGCGGCGGCGCGCGGGCCGGGCCGTCGGGGCGCCGGGGCTGGGGCCGGGGCCGGCCGCGCCGCGAGTGACACGTCTCCTTGGCGGCCCCTCCCGGCGGCGCCGCCCGCCGCCGGCCGTCGCTGCGGCCACCGACCCTCGGGGTCTTGGTCGGGCCCCGGGGGGGCGTGTGCCGTGCGAACCCCGTGCAGAGGCGGTGGCCGAGCGCGCCCCGCGGTGTGGACCCCACGCCCCTAAGCGGTCGGAGGGGACTTGCGGCCGCCTGGCGGCGCGACGTGGCGACCCCTCCCTCCCTGCGGGCCGTCGGGCCAGCCCGCACGCTCTAAAGTTGGGCGAAGAAAGTTGGCGGCGGGGCGGGGCGGCGCACAGCTGGCGGAGGAAGGGGTTAAGTTTCGGGAAGCGGCCGGATGACGTTGCCGGGCTGGAGTCCGGGCAGGAGGGGTGGGGGGGGGCGGGCGGAAGGCGGCGGGGGCCGGCCGGGGGGGAGGAGGGCGGGATTGAATGGGGGGCTCGCGGGCCCAGCACGCCCGCCTGCCGGCTGCGGCCTGGAGGCGCTTGGCGGAAGGGGCGAGCGGCCCCCGACAGGGCGGGCCCGGGACGCGGGGCTGCAGGGGACGCCGTGAGAGCACCAGGGCCGTCCGGGGTCCGGACTCCCGGGCGGCCGCGATGGCAACTTCCCGGAGTCGGGCGGCGGCTCCCTGCTCCCCCTGGCGGCGGGGCCGGCGGCGCCGTTTTCCCGGCCGGGCCGCGCGGAGCCCAGCGCGAGGGCGCCCAGCGGGGTGACGGGGCCACCCGGGCCCTGCCCGGTCCGCCCCGCCCGCGCCACGATGAATGGCCCGGCGGTGCCATGCCTGGGCGGAAGCGGGCACCTCCGGCCCAGCCGGCCAAGCTCTCTGGCACCCGACCTGGCGCCCGCCCCGCCGGGCTCTCCAGTCCGCGCCCTGGGGCAAGGAAGACGGGCTGGGGTCCGCGCTTCCAGTAAGGCGTCCGGGAAGCGTCAAGGACCCTTCCCCAGTTTACAGACCATAAATGGTAGTTCGTTGTGGTATAACGGTTAAGGGAATGGGCTTATGAAATCCCTGAAGCTCCGAGGGTGACTAGGGCCAAGCTCTCTCACTTCGGGTGTGCGGCTTTCCCGTCTGAGAAACGGGGCTGCCGGATCGTTTCTACTTTAGAGAAAAGCTGTGAAGACCCAGCACGCGAAGGGAATACCCAAGTGTTGCCTGTTAATGCTCGGATGAGTTTTTAGGGGGTTGCGGGGCACGAGAGGGAGGTGGAGTGTGGGGCTGCCTCCAGCCCGCCTGTCACGGATCGAGGGCTCGAAGAAGCCCCAGGATCCACCCCCACGCCTCGCTTACAGACCCTCTGCGTAAGCCGCTTAACCTCTCCGAACCCGGGTTTCCTTATCTGTAGCCTGGAAAGATACCACCTACTTACTCACCGCGTGGTCAGGGCCGTCTCCCCCGGCAAGTGCTGGGAAAAACTAGGACCTTGTGCAAACAGAAGGCGGTTTGGCAATACTCCTGGAGGTTGGAGGTCAGCAGAGACTGGGAAGCACCAAGGAAATGAAACTTGAAAGTGTGCTTGGGAGCCTCCCACCACTGTTTGCTTATGTGCTGGACTCTGCAGGATGGGGGCATCTGGACTGTCTTTGGAGGTTGGGGAGGTGGGCCCACTAGGACCTTACATCCTAGGCTAGATACCTCTTTAGAAGTCTGGCTGCTGAGTGTTTCTGGGGACCCAGGTTTTAGGGACAGCCGCACAGTTGATGCCAGCTCTACACAGTTGGGGAGCGTTCTACCGTCTCTGCCTCTCTCTTTGCACTTTCCTTCTGTGCTTGCTCTTCTTAACTTCCTCTGAATCTGACACCAGAGAGGTCTTGGTGATCCTGCAGCATGCTGCTTACGGTGGTGATGTCTCAATTACTTTATGAACTTTCTAAAGGTCAGCTCCACCATGGGCTGCCAACCTGTTTCCCTTCCAGAAAAGCAGCTTCCGGTTCTGAGGTCCTGGAGATGCCACTTCCTTTTCTATTTAAGCAAATGAGAAAAAATGGGGGCATACCTCCTACTAGGCTGAGTTTTCCCTTAACCAGGAGCAACACAAACGTGGCTTGTAGGGTGGGCTGGGCTGGGGACAAGAGAGGTCTTGAGGTTCGGAAACAGGATGTCCAGTGGGTAGAGCCATAGGCACTATGCTATAACAGGACTCCTTTCTTTCATAGTTAGCAATCAGCCACTGAATGTCTATAAAGAGGTAAGAAGTTAGAGTTGGAACCTTGGTGTATGAATATTTTTTTGGTGGTGGGAGAGTTTTAGATAAATCCTGAATCATTGAGTCACATTTGAGCAATTAAGATCTTTGCTGAAGAGCCAACAGGCTGCAGTAATTATACAGTTCCAAATTCTAAGTGGTTGAATGGGAATTATTTAATTGGAATATTGGCTTAGTATGTGACAGGGCACCTTTAAAAGTGTCAGGACCCCAGACTCTTCTTACTGTTCTTTTATCTCTGGGGACTTTAACTAATGAATGACACATAGGCAGAGGCTCAGAAGTTCTTTCCAGATAGCAGAGTTTTCTTTGCTAAAATCTTGTTTCAGGAGGGAAAAAATAACGGTCTAATGGACTTCCAAAGGCAGTCTGTGCTATCCATCCATACATCCTGAGGCTACTGTAGTTAAGACCTGGCCTGTAACATGATATATGTTGACCTGTAGACTGCCATACCTGTCAACATTCTCGATAGTTATCCAACTACTTTATTGGGCGACTCAAGCTGAGCCCAGCTTGGTTTTTAAGGTTTACTGTTTAGAATCCACAACTTCAGCGTGTACCCAGGCCTTGCAGCAACCTCATGCTATAGAAAAGGTGTCGTTCCCATTCTCTGGCTGGGAATGTGGAGGCCCAGCAGGTCAGTTGGTTGTCAGGCCGGTTCCTGTTGTCCAGCTCCTGGGCAGTATGGGTGTGACCTTTTGAATGTTCAGCCACAGGGCCCTATAATTCCATATTTACTGGGATAGTAACAACCCAAGGGAGGACATGGACCTAGAAGATCAGAATTAAGAACTTCAGAGGAAGACAAGCAGACAGCCAGTTGAAAATGTGGTCAGTGCAAGAAGGTATTTTTCATTCCTTTATCCAATGTCTCTTGTATGCTGGGCCTTTAAACACTAAATATAAATGAGTGAGACCTGTTTCTTGTGTAAAGAAACTGTTATCTAAGGGCACCTGAGTGG
Organism: Proteles cristata cristata; assembly: GCA_017311185.1. NCBI lineage: Eukaryota > Metazoa > Chordata > Mammalia > Carnivora > Hyaenidae > Proteles > Proteles cristata. Next base: position 997,383 of record JAESUZ010001396.1, read on the forward strand.
CTCAGTCGGCTAAGCGTCCAGCATTAGCTCAGGTTATGATCTCATGGTTTATGAGTTTAAGCCCCACATTGAGCTCCTTGCTGTCAGAGCAGAGCCCTCGTTGGATCCCCTGTCCCCCTCTCTCTGCCCCTCTCCTAGTGGTTCCTTTCTATCTCTCAAAATAAATAAACAACAAAAAAAAGAAAACTGTTGTCTAAAACTGTGTTGTCCAATATAGTAGCCACTCAGAGTTGTTTAAGCTGAAAACAGTTATAATCAGGCCAATAAACTATGGCTTAGTCACACTAGTCATATTTCAAATGTTTAGTAGCCAAACGTTTGCAATGCAGATTTAAATCCTTTCCATTATCATGCACAGTTCTCCTGGGCGGTGCTGTCTAGAGATAGCTGGAATTTTTTTTTTAAGAGTTCAAGGTAGCTGGAATTCTTTAAACATTCAAATATTCTTTTTTTTTTTTTTAACATTCAAATATTCTTGATCATTTAGGAATATTACCATGTCGAACCATATAAAATGTCCATTTTATACGTTAAAAACGATTGACTTAGTGGTAGTTCATGGGCTTCACCCTAATAAGATATCGCCTTTAGAAAACACTCGTTCCCGCCTCCTTGTGTGCATTGTAAATTGCATACCAAGAAAAAAACCAGGTGGGGGAGCAACACAGATGTGGCCCTGCCCTGGGGAAACTCTTACCTATTATCAGAAGCATCAAAATGGTCAAATGTACCAAGCCAAGTAGGCATTGGGCAGACAGCATATGGCTTGTAGGGAAAGTTAATATTTAATTCTAAGTGAGAGCCTGGGCAAGAGGGCCATCAGCATTATAGAAAATTAACTCAGGGACTTCCTAGAAGTTTGTTCTTGGGCAGACAATACCAATGAGTCTCCTGAAATTGGCACCCGGACTCCCACATCTTAAAAACCGGACACATCTAATATGTTTACCTTAAGTGCCTTGAGTGACATGTCTCCACCGTCTAGCAACGGGAAGCAACTTTGATTCGTGAAGAAAGTATTGTTAATTTCTAAGTTTGATTATTTTGGCAAGGTTGGAACAAGGTTGGAACACCTTCCACGTGGCAGTGTATTGGTGCTTTAATAGTTGGCTGGCGTAAATTGTTTCCTGGGTCGTTTGTAGGGCTCTGTTATACTCTATATAATTTCAAAAGAATCTCTGGACAGTATTTGGGAAAACTTTGGAATTCTTGGCTGTACTAATGGGCTTGTCTTAGTGCTCCATGGAGAATAAGGTAAAGCCAAAGTTAAGAAAGAACCCAGAATGATGAGCATCTACGTATTCTCTTCTCAGTCGGAGAGCAGGTCCACTGAGATTGGTTCAGAAGTTATCAGCTATTTATAGGGATAATGTGTGTCATCTGCTGGCTGAAAAGTTGGACCAAAAGACCATCTTAAATTGAAACCTTTAATTCCATGCCCTAACCCTGGTCAAGGTGTGAGTGAACCAGATCTGTTATAGGCTTCTTGAGTGGTTCCAGGATGGTGCCCTGTGTGGACTGAACTTGGCCTGCACGTGAGATTTGTTCGGCCAACCTCATGTTATTAAACAGCGGAGCCACCTTCTAAAGGGGACTATTTTCATTAGAGTCTAGATTTGGGAGTTCTGGGAGAATGGGAATGTGTGAGCACAGAGGGTCTGCTCTCTTGCATGGCCACCATGGGCTGTGGTCATTGTCTCTGGGCGGGGCATCTGGCTCTCCTTCACCAGCATCCTACCCTGGGTTACATTCCATGTGTGGTATTGGTGGTCTCGTAGGGGGTGCTGTCTACACTGCGTCATCTGGCTGTGACCCGAGTGGGCACTGCTGTCTCCTGCTGAGCTGCAGTGTAGGGCAGAGGGAGAAGTGCTATTTGGGTTTCTAGTCTAGGAATAAGTGATGTGAGCTTGAACATGACTTTGTGCTCCCCGGGCTTCCATTGCCTCTTCATGTAAAATGAAAGTAGGCCGGATGGCTCCATCTTTCAGGCCACAAACTTTGGTTTATCCTCAATTCCTTGCCTTCTCATTCTTGTATCCTATACAATAGCAAAGCTCCACCTTCGGAACAGAGCGGGAATGCATCCACCACCACCCCCCCTTTCCACAGGTACCATCCTGGTCCACACCCTTCCTCTCTTCCGTGGGTTACTTCACGAGCTTTCACCCCTGCCTTCTTACCACTTCTCTGCTGGAGACCCTCCTTGGCCAGAGTCTTTACCTCCGAGGGCCCTGCTGTCACTGTGACTTCACTCCTGCCATCCCCCCGTGTCCTCTGCTCCAGTCACACCGGCCTCTGTTTATCCCATATGCTTTTGCCTCAGGGCCCTTCTGTGTGCCCTTGCCATCCACACAGCTGGCCACTGGCCGGCCACTGTTTCCTAGAAGGCCACGTGGCTTGCTCTCCCCCATCTTCTTCAGGTCTGTGAACTGTTACCTCCCTTACTACCCTCCTTAAGGTGACAGCCCCTAGTGATCACCACCTTCACCCCTGCTCCCTGGTCCACTTCTCCGTATTTTTTTCCCTTCATTATCACCAACCAGACACGGGACTGTCAAGCACGACACTGACTTTGTCTGCTCCTCCAGTGCCGGGATCTGGCTGCTTTCTTTCCCCAAGGTATCCCTAATGCCTGGGACAGTGACTGGCACCCAGTGGATGCCCATCCTTGGCGAGCTAATGGGGAGAGGGTTTTCTAGTGCTTGTGTTCTAGGAGTGTATTATTGTTTAGCCTGAAGTAGTCAGGATTCCTAGAGCATCAGATATAAAACACAAAAAACATAGAGCCAAGTGGTTTTCGGATTCCCTCCAGCCTGGTGGCAGTTGAAGGGTTGACAGTAACATTCATGGAGGAACACTTTTCGAGTGAGGATGCTGCTGCTCTGCCCGTAGAGCCCAGGGTTTTTAAAGTGACCCTTAGTGGAAGGCCTGGGCATTAGCTTTCTCCCAGGTGCCAGGCCAGTTTTATATATACATATATATTTGTTCATTTTGGTGTTAAGATATTTTTTTATGTTTATTTTTGAGAGAGAGCAAGTAGGGGAGGGGCAGAGAGCGAGAGAAACAACAGACTCTGAAGGAGGTTCCAGGCTCTCAGCCATCAGCACAGAGCCCGATGCAGGGCTCAAACCCATGAACCGTGAGATCAGGACCTGAGCCAAGTTGGACGCCACCCAGGCACTCCCAGGCCGATTATATTAATCTCAGTACTCCCTGTGTCTCCATAGCCCCGCATCCATGTCAGGGTGCCTCACCAGCACTGGGTCCATCCCAGCTGCTTCGCAGTTCCAGGGGGAGGCTCCGCAGTTCCAGGGGGAGAATCCGCAGAACAACCACCGTTGATTTGCTTCTGGAGCTGATGCGCATTGGTGGGGCTTTGGGGAGTAATGGAGTGTATTAGCGACAACACGCTCACCAGGAAAGAAAATGTTATTTTTGCTCTGAACAGTGTGCCGGTTCTGCTCTGAGAAGAGGTGGATTTTGTGTTTAGTGAGCAAGAATGTTCCTCAGTGGTAGGAGGAAAATTCTTTTCTTGTAGTTGGCATTTTATTCTCTCTTTTAGTCAGACTTCGAGGAGCACAGGAATTAATGAGGTTAACCTCCTGCCTGCTGCGTGGAGGTTACCAGCTTTGGAGGACTTGCACGTGGAAGCTAGGGGAGGTGGGAGAAGATGGTCCAGGCGGGTGGTCTGGTTGGTAAGAGTCTGTCCCAGGTCTACCCCCATCCTTTAGTTTCTCCCCTGCTCTTCTGCTTTTGCTTCTTGGCAAAGACAGGAAAAGTAGATCCTGGATTTCTTGCCCTTTCTTTTTTTAATGTTTGTTTGTTTTTGAGAGAGAGAGAGCATGTAAATGAGAGAGGGGGAGAGAGAGAAGGACAGAGTGGGCTGTCTGAAGTGGGCTCTGTGCTGACTCACGAACGTGAGATCATGACCTGAGCCAAAGTCTGACGCTTAACTGACTGAGCCCCCCAGGTGCCCCAGTTCTGCCCCCCCTTTTTAAAAAAAAATTTTAAATGTTTTCTTTATTTCTGAGAGAGAAAGAGAGAGAGATAGTGTGAGTAGGGGAGGGTCAGAGAGAGAGGGAGACACAGAATCTGAAACAGGCTCCAGGCTCTGAGCTGGCAGTCAGCACAGAGCCCGATGCGGGGCTCGAACCCACAAACCGTGAGATCATGACCTGAGCTGAAGCCAGACACTTAGCCGACTGAGCCACCCAGGCGCCCCAATTCCTCCCCCATTCTGATGGGAGCATCTGGACTACTCGTTTCACCTGGGACGGTGAAGGTGCTTGTTCTGCCCTAAGCCCAGGTGGGATGTGTTTCTGGAACACATTCAGTGGTTAAAATGTACCACTCAACTCCATCAAAACTGTTTTCTTTTCGATTAAGATTCAACCTGAGTAGGATTTCGATGTAGCCTTGATTTCTCTGCAGTACATATTCATTTCTTTCTGAGTTCTAGATGTTTGTAGTAAGGAGGAAAACAAACGAGTAATATTTGGAATTTAGTGGCAGTCCTCGTGATTGAGGAAAAGAAGGAGTCAGTGCTGAAGAATAAATGAATCATTGACACCTGTAATGAAGTCTTGCAAGGATGTGTCAACGGACATTGAAAAGGTCAACTTTCACTCCGGCTCTGAAGCCTAGCCACTGTTTTCTGTGTTAAGTTGCTTCCCTTGTAAGTTGGAAGCTTATTAAGTTGGAGACTTATTCTGAACAGTTTTATTTTATGTGTGTATTTATTTTTACATTTTTTTTAAAATGTTTATTTTTGAGAGAAAACGTGCAGGTGAGCAGGGGAGAGCTGAGAGAGAGGAGGCCTGAGGATCCGAAGTGGGCTCTGCACTGACGGCACAGAGCCTGATGTGGGGTTTGAACTCACGAACCGTGAGATCACAACCTGAGCCGAAACCAAGAGCCTGATGTTTAACCGACTGAGCCACCCCGGCACCCCTGAACAGTGTGATTTTTAGAAGTGGGTCTGGAGGCCTGCACAGTGGGCGTGGCCACAGACTAAGGTGACTGCCTTCCTGTCCCCAGGCCCCAGCCACCGGCTCCTTTGGTGGGAGCAACACCATCATGCCCGTGCGAGGGCTGGAGGTGGCAGCAGTGACAGTGTCACAGGTGCTCCATGCACCAAGGATGCTCCTCCTTCAAGTTCCGGGTGATACAGTTGTTCCTACCAGTGTGGGCATATATATTTTTTAACTCTTTAGTAAAGCAAAATACCTACACAGAAAAGTGCTCTGTTGTGAGCCCACAGCCCAGTTTTAAACATCCACAAACTGATCCCCCTGTTTAACCAGCACATCAAGAAATACTATCCCCCAACACGTTCCTCTTCTGCCTCCCTCCAGCTGCTGCCGGTCCCCCAGGCTAGCTGTGCTGCTGGTTTCTGGCATGCAGATTCATTCCATCGAATTTGAACTCCAGGTAATCGGAATCACACAGCCCGTCCTGTGCTCTCTTGGGTCTTTCATTTGATGTGGTGTGTGGAAGTCCTCTGCGCCGTCCTCCATGTAGTTCGTTGTCATTGTCATTGTTGTGTAGTTCTCCAGCTTGCGAGTCTATCACCAGTGCCCATTTCATTCTGCATGGGTACTTGGACAGTTTCTAATTTGGGGGCTTAGAATATAGGAGAAATTATATTATGAAATACAAAGTCCTGTCCCTCACTGTGGTGACCGCTTATCTCCATAGCCATCAGGTCTGTTTCTAGGAGTGGGATTTTGAGCCACGAGGAGGCATATTTTCACCTTTAGAAGAGAGGCCAGACTTTTTCCCAAGGTGCAGGTATTCATTTATACTCCCACCAGAAGTACAGAGGGCTGGGAGTATATTATACAACGGCTGATTTTGAAAAGGAACCAGAATGAAGTTTGCTATTTCTAAGAGATAACTCGCTCATTCCGTACCTCCCCTTGGTCACAGAGGTGGGAACATTTGGCCATGAATTCGTTAATACACGATGGACCTTTGTAAAAGGCTTGTGGAAGGGGGTCATGTTTTGTTGCCAATGAGCAAGTGCTCTCAGCCACCAATCTGAGTGGGAAGGCAGCTCCTCTTGTCAGTAGTTAAATGAAGGGAGAGCCCTGAAGTGCGGCTTGAGTTCTTTATCAGATAGATCCACGCTCCCAGGTTAATGTGATGAGTGTTGGAGTATTAAGTGGATTTCTTAAAAACAAAAGAGCCACAGTTGAGTACCAGATGTCATTGGAGCCCTGATCCACACACATTTCTAATCTGAAAACCCTCCCAGCTTCTAGAATCTTTGGGCAGAGCCCTGGTTGGTGGTGGAAGTACACCCTTGAAGGCTCCCCTCTTCACAGAGTGGATGTCTGTCCGGGGCTGAATTTGGAAGTTTCTCTGGCACAACCAGCCCTCCTATCCCGTAGCAGGATAATCTCAGTGTTCTTTTAAGAGCCTGGTTGGCTGGGATTTCATTGGGTGAGGAGAGCCACATGTCAGTGTCTTTGGGTACAAGAGTACCAGGAGTCAGTAGGAGTCAGTAGCCCAGAGAAGTGAGGGATCCCTGTGCTCTGGCGATAGGGTGAACTGGGCAGAAGGGACCAGTCTAATGAATGGGGTGGGACAGGGCAGGTGCTACATAGCCAATAACAAACATCTTGTGAAAAGCAGGGAATGGCTTGGAAGATATTTTCTTTTTTTTTTTAGGTATAATCTACGATATTCTATTTCATATGTACAGTAGTAATTTGTATACGTTGGGAATTGAATACGTGGGTATACTAAACACCACGAGAAGTTTAGTTCTGTCACCACACAAAGCTGATACTGTATTAATGGTTGACTGTATTCCCTGTGCTGTATATTACATCCCCATGACTTACTTACTTTACAACTGGAAGTTTGTACCTCTTGGTTCTCTTCACCCATTTCACCTCCTCCCACTTCTAGCCTCACTCCCCTCTGGTAACTACCACTCAGTTCTCCATAGCTGAACCTGGGTTTGGTTTGTTCATTTCTGGTTTTTAGATTACAACGTACAAGTGAAATCCTGTGGTATTATATAGGCTTTCTTTGACTTATTTCATTCAGTGTAATATCCTCAAGGTGCGTCCATGTTGTGATAAATGGTAAGATTTCATTCTTTTCTTTGCCTGACTAATATTCCACTCTGTGTCTGTGTGCGTGTGTGTGAAATATACCACATCTTTTTTATCCATTCATCTAACGATGGACACTTAGGTTGTTTACTCTTAGAAGATAGTGAGGAGGCCAAAAGCTCAATGAAAGGAGTAGCCTTGGACAGACGGTGAACACAGACAGCCCTGAGGGCATTTGGCAAATGGGGGTAACCACTGAATTTTGTTGGCATCTCTGGGCACAGGAGGCAGTATGAGGGAGGACCCTGCCCCCTTAGAGCTGCAACCACAGAGGGCTGCTACACCTTCAGGGTGAAGGCAAGCCCATTCCCCTCCTGAGGACTCACCAGCGGTACCTCATGCATATCCCATGACCTAAGTGGGAGGAAATTCTCCAGCTGATTTTAAAATTCTTTAGAGTCGATGTAGACATAGTCCTCCTGGGCCATCCTGTGAGTGAGCAGATGAGCAGATCTTTGAAGGACCGCCCCTTTATTCCAGCCTTAGTGAATCCCCATGTGTAATTTTCACAGGAAAGTGAGCAGTCCCTAGTTAAGAATAAGTAAACACAGAGAACGTGGAGCACCGTGAAAGAGGACTGGCAGAAACAGATCTATGAAAATATGAGACAGTTGAGGGGTTGACTCAGACTTTGAACAAAGCCTCTCACAATACTTAAAGTCATAGACAAGATCAAAAATACCTACAAGGAAAGGAAACTGTAAAATGACCTGGCAACTTTGAAAAAGGAATCAGGTACCACTTCTAGACATGAGCAGCTCAATAATTGTAATTAAAAACCCAGGACTGCTTTGGTGGCTCAGTCAGTTAAGCGTCCAGCTTTGGCTCAGGTCACAATCTCGCAGTGGATGAGTTCGAGTCCCGCATTGGGCTCTGTGCTGCCAGCTCAGAGCCTGGAGCCTGCTTCAGATTCTGTGTTTCCCTCTCTCTCTCTCTCTCTGCCCTTCCCTCACTCATACTCTCTCTCTCTCTCTCATTAATAAGAAAAAACATTAAAAAATTGAAAAACAAACAGATTGAAGAGAATAAGTGAACTGAAAGGAGGTAAAGCAGAAGAAGATATATAGATTTCATCTTAGAGGACCAAATAGATGAATAATTTGTAAGACCAATTAATCGAGGAGGGCAGATGGAGACGCATGTCTAATTGGTATTCCAGGAGAGGAGAGAGATTGTGGGCCAGAGCAGTATTGGACGAGATACTGCCTGAGGGTTTTACAGAATAGATGAGGCACTCATCCAAAAAAGGAAAAAAAAAAAAACACCCATACGTAGAGTGTAGTGATACAGGAACCAAAGGAACAAAAATAAAAAACTCAAGATAACTTTTAAGACAGAGACTCAGACAAGACAGGTGATTAGTGACAGGCCCTCACTGGAGGAGATTCTGGTGGATGTGCTTGGAAGGCAAGTAATGCCAAATGGAAAGAGTAAGCTGTACAAGCAAGAAAGAATAAAGAAGGTGGTAAATATTTGGGCCACTTTAAACAAACGTGGAAGAATAACAGTAACATTTGGCGTGGGGTTGGGCGAGTGGCTGAGAAACGGATAGGATTAAATACAGGAAAATAGTAATACAGAAGACAAAAGGGGTAATGGAGCTAGCGGAGGGGGTAAACTCATTTAACTTTGAACTTGGTGAACCCTGCATGTTCTCTTTTAAAGGCGATTGCTTATAGAAACAGTGTATTCTATAATAGTAGAGGGGAGAAATAGAATGATTTAAAAACAAAAAGAACGGACAGGTGGGAAAATAGCACAGCATAAGATTATAGATTTAAACTCATATTATCAGCATTCATATTTAATATACATTGATTAAATACTGCAGTTAAAACATAAAGATATCATACTGAATTTTTAAAGTCCACTGTCGTACTGTTTACAGGAGACAGGTTGAAAATAAAATAGAAGATACATTATAGAAATTCTATTAAAAGAAAGCTGGTAGAAATTCTATTAAAAGAAAGCTGGTGTTGGGGCACCTGGCTGGCTCAGACAGGTGAGCAAGGGGCCGTTGGTCATGAGTTTGAGCATCATGTTTGGTGTAGAAATTCCTTAATACACACACACACACACACACACAGGAAAACTGGTATTGTATTATTGGTATATAAAACAGACTTTTAACACTCACAAAAAGTATTAAAGGGCACTTCATAATGATCAAAGTTTAATTCAGCTTAAAGCTATGGCCTGACTGGTTGTCAGTCACAGTAAGAATTTTGTCATGGGCCAGCACATCTTAACTGTTGTCACTTTGAGAAGTCAGGATTCTGGATTCCTACCTCGTAGGCATGCTGTCTTCATTGATGAGGTGAAACCTGTAGGCTTCCTGTGAGCTTTTGGAAGATTTAGGCCTTTTGAAGTACTTACTTTTCCAAAGACTGTTATTTCGGAGAAACACAAAAAGATGTCAATTCTTTATTTTTTCCTTAGGCATAGAAATTGAATCTGAAATAGCTGATGAATAAGCAAAGGCTTATAATAGAATACATTCCTATTTTTAGTGTTACATCTTTAAAACGAGTAACATTGTTTTTCTAAAGTGGGAATTCAGTTGTTTCCATTCTCTTAAAACATGAAATAAATTATTTCAGAATATTAGCCATCAAATTTTCTTTCTCTGGAAAAAGAATCAGAAATTACACTTAATATTTAGATGAGTTGATCTGAAAACCCTCTTCTCCAGACAGTTAGAAATGGTACAGTTAATAGGCATTCTCTGAAAAGCATAGCTGAGCTTACAAGGTAATAAAAGATATTGCCAGAGCTGTAAATCAAGGGTGAAGGGAATGGCTATCACCCAGAAGTAAACTGACCCTGGGATGTGGGTGGGGTCTTGTCAGCCAGAGTCACCTAGGTCTTTGGCTTTTGTGTCTAGGCAGGAATGGGGGTTCAGGCCTTCTACAGTTCTTCTGCTGTTGGGGAAGTGGCTGGAGACACTGGGGAAATCTGGTCAAGTATGTACGCTAGGAAAATGGAAGAATGAAAAACATTGTCATTAAAATTTCAGTACACGTTAAAAAAAAATGGAAGTACCATGTATAACTTCTAAACACCATAGAGGAAAAGGAGATAAAGCCTAAATAGTCCTATAGGATGCAGAAATAAAGAGAATGGGAGGAGAATAAGCAAAGAAGTATTATAAATAGGAATGACAAAATAAAGGTTTCAGTGAGTCCAATTATATAGGAAATCACAATAGGCGTTGACGAAGTAAACCTACCAGTTAAAAAGACAAATTGCTACACTGGTCTTAAAATAAAATCCAGCTTTATGCTATTTTTAAGAGTTCTACTTAAAACATATGAACACAGAAAGGTTGAAAGTAAAGAGTAGAAAATGATTCTAGGCCAATATTAACCTCCCAGACATCGGTATAACCTTTTAAATAATCAGGCAAGCCAGACTTTAATGGTAAAAAAAAAATTAATAGGGGTAAAGAAGGTCAGTATGTAATGGGAGAGGGTGGGGGAATAGCAGATACTTTATCAGGAAGATGTAACAATGCTGATCTGATGTTCACCTAATGAGATGGCCTTCAAATAAAGGCCAAATTGACAGATTCCCAGGAGAAACTGATAAATACATGATTGTGGTAGGAAATGTTAAAAGCTCTCAATAGCTGTTAGATTGAATTAGCCAGAAATGGTTCTATAGGTTACTAAGCAGAAACTAAGGATATACATAGAACCTCTCATAGAGTCTACATGTATTTATAAAAATTGACCACAGTCTAGCAAAACTCACTAAAGATCATAATCTAAATCAGTAATTTAAAAATTTTAAATGTTTATTCTTATGGAGCAAGAGAGAGAGCATGAGCAGGGGAGGGACAGAGAGGAAGACACAGAATCTGAAGCAGGCTACAGGCTCTGATCTGTCAGCACAGAGGCTGACATGGAGCTCGAACTCGCGAGATCGTGACCTGACTGAAGTCAGACACTTACCTGAGGCACCCAGGCGCCCCTAAATTAGTATTTTTTAAAGTATAGGCCCCACACTCGAAAAACAAACAATCCAGTGAAGAAATGAGCAGAAGATATGAACAGATACTTCTCCAAAGAGGACATCCAGATAGCCAACAGACACATGAAACGATGCTCAGCATCCCTCCTCTTCAGGGAAATATAAATCAAAACCACACTGAGATACCACCTCACGGCAGTCAGAGTGGCTAAAATGAGCAAATCAGAGGACTCTGGATGCTGGCGAGGATGTGGAGAAACAGGCGCCCTCCTACACTGTTGGTGGGAATGTAAACTGGTGCAGCGCCTCTGGAAAACAGTGTGGAGATTCCTCAAAAAATTAATAGTAGAACTCCCCTATGACCCAGCAATAGCACTGCTAGGAATTTACCCAAGTGATATAGGAGTGCTGATGCATAGGAGCACATGTACCCCAATGTTCATAGCAGCACTCTCAACAATAGCCAGAATATGGAAAGAGTCTAAGTGTCCATCAACTGACGAATGGACCAAGAAGATGTATATACAGTGGAATACTACATGGCAATGAGAAAGAATGAAATCTGGCCATGTGTAGCAACATGGATGGAACTTGAGGGTGTTATGCTGAGGGAAGTAAGTCAGGCAGAGAAGGACAGATACCATGTTTGCGCATCTAGGAGAATTAGGAGGAACTTAACAGGACCATGGGTGAGAAGAAGGGGAAAAATAGTGGGGGAGAGGGAGGGAGGCAAACCGTGAGAGACTCTTGAATGCCGAGAACAAACTGCGGGCAGATGGGGTGGGGGGGGGAGGGGAAGAGGGGGTGATGGGCATGGAGGAGGGTACTTGTGGGGATGACCACTGGGTGTTATATGGAAACCAACTTGACAGTAAACTATTTAAAAATAAAGAAAATAGGGGCGCCTGGGTGGCTTAAGTCGGTTAAGCGTCCGACTTTCGCTTAGGTCATGATCTCGCGGTTCGTGGGTTCGAGCCCCACGTCGGGCTCTGTGCTGACTGCCAGCTCAGAGCCTGGAGCCTGTTTCAGTCTGTGACTCCCTCTCTCTCTGACCCTCCCCTGCTCACGCTGTCTCTCTCTCTCCTTGAAATAAATAAAAAACATGAAAAAAAAGAAGAAGAAGAAGAAGAAGAAGAAGAACATCCATTTGTTCCTTGACTCATTCCTAAGTACTTTGGAGTGCATTCTGTGAACCAAGAAACATTGTATGTCTTGGAAATGAAGCAGGGCATCAGACACAGTGCGATTTTACAGACACCAAACTGGGGGGAATATGGACAGAAAAATTAAAATTAAAAAAAATAAAATAAAATAAAGAAAATAAAAATAAAGAATAGGCCCAACCTATTGTGAGCCTCAAAATCAATTTAATTTATTGTGAAAAACATTTCAAATGTTTTAATGGTATAGAAAATACTGATGCATCACATGTACTAGTATTGAGTTATTTCATGAAAGTTGTGTAGTTTATGTATGTATATGTATATACTCCGTATGTTTCTTTGTCCTGGGTCATGTAAAAAGTTATTAATATCTCCAGATCCTGATTAAAAGTCGAAAAGCATTGTCCTATATCACTAAGAACAGATTCTCTGATGAAAGCACAGTTAAATAAGAACTATCAATGATAATTCAAAGCCCCCATGTGTTAGGGACATTAAAGACACTATCATCTCACGAGTCTAGGAGATCTTATGGGATTTAGAAAATACAACTAAACAATCATGAAAATTGTGTGCTGCAGCTACAACAGTAACTTAGAGGGAAATTTATTGCTTTAAATATTTGCTACAAGAAAAAATTAATAAATGTCCATGTTAGGAAGTTAGAACAGAATAAACTGATAGAAATTAGAGGAAGGAATAATGAAAATTATGTATGCTGGGTCACAAACCCAAAAGCTGGTTCTGGAATCATCCTTGATACTGAATCAGCAATTTATAACAGCCAAGACATGGAAACAACCTAAGTGTCCATTGGCAGATGAGTGGATAAGGAAGTTTGTGCTACAGACACATACTCGCACACACAATAGATTATTACTCAGCTATGAAAGAGAAAACCTTGCCGTTAGCAACAACATGGATGGACCTTGAGGGCATTGTGCTAAGTGAAACAAGTCAGAGGAAGACACATTTTGTGTGATCTCACTTACACATGGAATCTAAAAACAACCCCAAACCAGTCTCCTAGAAAAAGGGATGACCTGTGGTCACCCAGGGCAAGGGTAGGAGGAATCACTCAGGCAGATGGTCAGAAGGTGCAGACGCCCAGTTAACAACATAAGTGAGTGCTAGGGAGGTCCCAGACAGCTAATATCTATCTCTGTGTGGGACGTCTGAAAGTTGTTAAGAGAGTTAAGAGTTCTCCTCCCAAGGGATAAAATTGTTTTTCCTTTTTTTTCCCTCCTGCCTTGTTTTCGTCTCTGTATGAAATGATGGAGGTTCACTAAACTCAGTGTGGTAGCCATTTCACAATATATGCATAAGTCATTATGCTGTATACCTTCAGCTCACACTCTTCTGTATGGCAGTTCTATCTCCATAAAACTGAGTGGAAAAATGAAATTAAATTAGCAGTTAAAAATCAGCTGTCTACCCCCTCACCCCACCGCCAAGAACAGATCTGAAAACACCAGGTCTTGACAATTTTACAGGCAAGTTCTTCTAAACCCACAGAGAAGAGAGAGGAAAGGGACCATCCTTAGCTCATTTTGTAAGGCTTTGAGTGCCCTTGCTACTAAGATCACATAAAAAACGGGGTCATGAGAATGATCCCTAGGAGCACACTTGCAAATCTCACATAAAAAAAGTGAACAAACCAAACTAGCGATACATTAAAAAAGAAAGGACCCAACATCAAGAAGCTTTTATACCATACGAACCATCTGTGAGTTAACATTAGAATATATATTATTGTGATTCAACCCATTTCAGATTAGAGAAAATGTCAAGGGATAAAGAAAAAGCATTTGCTAAAATTCAGTGCCCAATTGTTAAAAAAAGAAGAAAAGAAGAGGTGACTAGGAATACAAGAGAGCTTAACCTCATAAAATGTTTCTGCTATAAACCTACAGTCAACACAGCATCTAATACAAGTGGAGACTCAGAGATGAGACCAGTCAGCCCCCCTCCCACCCTGCTCAGCACTGCTTCAGAGTCCCTGTGAGACAAGAGCGTGGGTGGGAGGAAATGAATGGTCACAGTATTTCTTACAATATTGAAACAAATTAGGAGATGGTGGTCCTGATGCAGCCATATCTGCTAGGGCCTCTGACGTATTGTCATTCTGTTTTAGTTTTCTACCTCCCTGGCTGGTCCCCTTGTGCCCAGGAAGGGCATCTGGAGGCTTGATCTCTTTGACATTCGCCGGGCACCTCCCTGCCCCATGTTTCTCTGTGCACCTGCACGTGGCCCACGGCAGAGCAGATGGTTAATGATGAGATCCAGCCCCAGAGGTGCTGTTGAGGGTATCTTCATGAAACCTGCCCAAGTCCCAGTTACCAAATTGGCTTGAACTGACCAAACTGGACCGCATTGGTTGGGCCACATGAATTGGCAAATATGTTCCACGTCTAAAGAATTCAGGGCTTTCGCTGACTTTTGTTCCCTGAATCCTTACCTGCTAGGAACAGAAGAAAGGCCATTGTCTCTGGTCCCTCAAGGTGGGTCAGTGAGGTTCCGCCACCCAAGCCTGGTGGTGGTCTCCTGCTTCCTTATGGGGCCTGTATCTTTTTGCTTGACACACACTCTCTCTCTCTCTCCCCCTCTCTCTCTCTCTTTTTTTTTTAATGTTTATTAATTTTAGAGATAGGTCAGGAGAGGAGAAAAGAGAGAGGGACAAAGGATGTAAAGTGGGCTCTTAGCTGATGGCACAGAGCTGGATACAGGGCTTGAATTCATGAACCAGAGCCAAAGTTGAGTCGGATGCTCTACCAACTGAGTCACCCAGACGCCCCTCTGCTCCACACTGTTAAGTGCACTAGCAATAGTAAGCAAAAGCACATATTTCACAGAAGTCTCTGGTATTGACAGAACACCGGTTCTTTGTGGTCAGTCCATACAAGACGTGGGTGGTCACACATCTGGCCTCATTCTTTGACCGCCTGGGCCTGGCCCCGTGGGAAAGCCCAGGGGACATTCCTGCTGGGGGTCCTTTTAGGACTGGGGATTTCAGAAGCAAAGCACCCAGAAAGCTGGTCTCGAGAGCACAGTTGGGAGGCATCGCTGGCATTATCGCCCCTGTGAGTGGGGGATCTCCCCATGGCGGTTCTGCCGAGCTGCGGGCCCGGCTGGCTTTCACGGAGATTCCTTTGCTGTTCATGGCGATATGGCCTGAGCCATAAATGTTTCAGTGTATTACTTCTCAAGACTGGGGCTTTTCATTTTCCTGTGAAAGATTTCTTGTAAAGAAATTCTAACTCAGGAATTAGCGGTGGGGATGTAATTTCTTTTTAGAGCAACCCGTTCCACACAACTTGGACGACACATTTGTGCTCCTCTCAAACACACATTTGTATGTGCCGCAGAGAGAAAATATTCTCCCCAGCTAGTGTTTCTCAAGTCTGTGCTCCCAACAGAGGGTATATTTTTGTATCCCCTGTTTGCCTAGCTTGAGTAAGATTCAAGGCACATTTTTCAACCCTGGCTTTTCTGCCTACACCGCAAGGCCGCCCTGATCCCACTGTGCTCAGCGGGGAACAGACCCGGCTTTGTGGGAGCCTGGTGACTGTGTTGGCGTGGTGACCCTGCAGCAACTCCATGGCAAACTGTCCTTTGAGTGCACAGTTGTTGAGAAGCCACTTGGGGCTTCTGGAGTGACCCAGGCCAGGGCGGCCTAGGCCCCAGGTCTTGCGGTGCCTCAGAAGATGGAAAGTGTTTCAGAGGGTTTTTGTCATCTGAATAAAGTACAGTTGATGACAATGTGATTTTTGTACCTGAATGTGCCCATGTTGGCAAAGTTTTGAGAGCTCCTCGTGAGGACCTAAAGTTTTTGGTTGGTGGATGCCCACCAAGAAATGGAAGTTGACGGTGAAACGTTCTAAGCCTTCATGTCCCTGCCTTCCCACCCGGTGGATTCCCTCCAGGGCTGAGCAGGGTCCAGTTTCCTTTTTAATACCTTGCTTGCAAGTGTGTTCCTGGAAAGGCTAATTTGGGACAGTCTCTCTCGAGGGTGCCTGGCTGTGGCTCACACCGTCAGAACCCATGGCCAGAGGTCAGAATCCACTTGCCCAGGATTCAAAGGCTCCATGAGCCCACCTCAGACTTCACTTGTGGAGGTGACAGCTGTGATAGAGGTAATAGTCTGGGAGAAGTAAATGTCAGAGCTGCAGCTGGTGTGGTGACCATGGGGGGAGCACGTGCTGTGGAGTTTTTGTCATGAGGACCTTAAACCTTGCTCCTGCAAAGGGCGTATTTACATAAAGCCACAGTGGAATTGTGTGTGTGTTCGGTGATTTTTTTTTTTTTCCCTCAAACTTGTGAGGCATTTGAAACAATCTCTCCTCAACCTCTTCTTTAAAATGCCCTAATGTTGGGGTGCCTGGGTGGCTCAGTCAGTTAAGTGTCCGACTTCAGCTCAGGTCATTATCTCACAGTTTGTGGGTTCGGGCTCTGTGCTGACAGCTCAGAGTCTCGAGCCTGCTTCGGGTTCTGTGTCTCCCTCTCTGTCTCTCTGCCCCTCCCCCATTTGCCTGCCTTTGCTCTCACTGTCTGTCTGTCTGTCTCTCTCTCCCTCTCAAAAATAAACATTAAAAAACAATAAAATACCCTAATGTCAAAGTTTGGATTTCATGCTTGTTGAGAAATCTCTTGTCCTCCCCTGCTCCCAGTGGAAGAGGAATCTCTACTTCTAAGCCCCTGGCAAGCCTGGACCCGGCCTACCCCCGAGGTCTAGAGACTTGGGGAGCAGAGGTCATGCCAAGGAGCAGGACCCACTGACCTCTCTTCTTCTGTTCCCTCCTTCCTCTTGTCCCACCTTCCCCAAGTTGCCTTTTTTTTTTTTAAGTTATTTATTTATCTTTGAGAGGTAGGGGAGGGATGAGAGAGGGGGGAGACAGAATTCCAAGCAGGTTCCATGCTGTCAGCTCAGAGCCCAAGCTCACAAACCGTGAGGTTGTGACCTGAACTGAGATTGAATCCGACACTTAACTGACTGAGCCACCCAGGCGCCCTGTATCTGCCTGCCTTCTTATACTTGCATTCTGTTCACTGATTCCATTGCCGCTCCTCTGAAGGGGGGCCAGGACCTGTTCAGGGGACTGGGAATATGATAGTAGCATCAAAATTCATTGATAAAAGTCGAATGCATCCAAATAAGTAATTCTCTTGGGGTTCCTCACTGAAGTTGGACCCAGCCAGGGCTGGCAGCCAGAGAACCATGGACTCCAGTCCAGGGGCAACGAGAAGAGGTGGCTCATCCTCTCGGTTTGGAGAGTGTCATCAGGCAAAAGGCTGCCTCCCGGAGTGAGGATTGGGTCTGCTGACACCATTTCCCCCCACTCTTTGCAGCCTGCAGACGTGAATTTCAAACATGAGGTCCCTTATTTGGTGGGCTTTCCAAGACTTCCTGTTGTGCAAATGGCAAGTTCAGCAACTCTTTAGGAGCTTATTCTCAAGGCCATTTTTTCCTCAACAGTTTCTCGATCACTTTTCAGGAGCGTGAAGGCTTTTGTCTCTGACACTCGGTCATTGTGTCTGTCAGCACTGGGGAAGAGGGAAAGGAAGGCAGCAAAGCAGAGCTAGCGGGCCAGGGGGCTGCTGGCCAGAACGCATGCAGCCGAAAGCCTGCAGAAGTAGTTGATTTGGTTCACATGGTACTTGTTTACATCAGTCGATTTCATTTTGAGAAAAAAATGATTTCTGGCCTAGTGTGATCTCTGAACACAGCACTCACATTTCTACACCAAATGGCCATGGCTGGGTGACACTGTCCCCCTAGTTGACTGTGGCATTCTTGCCCCAGCCCTCACCACTCCCCGTTGTCTCACACCTGGCCTGTGCTTGTGCTTATGTGCATCTTTGACCCCCGTGGTGGAGAATCTCTTGAGTTGTGATTGTGGCTTCTGAGTCTCCAGGGTATTATGTGTCCACACCTGCCTTCTGCCATTTCTGTGGTGCTTCCTATCCTAGCACTGGTAGGGGCTGCTCATATCTTACGTAGAAACTCACTTCTGAAGAGGAGCGGGAAGGGATGCATGACATCAGAGATTGCCTGGATTTGTTTCTTCAACTTTATCATAGTCTGAAGGATTAGCAAAAGCTTAAGTTTGGGTGAGGATGGAAACTGTCAAGTGCCTTTGTTCCTACAGAAAGTAACCTATGTGTATGTATTTGGCAGGTTAAAGGAAAGCAAGCCAGGATGGATATTTACGACACTCAGACCTTGGGGGTTATGGTCTTTGGTGGATTCATGGTTGTTTCTGCCATCGGCATCTTCCTGGTGTCCACCTTCTCCATGAAGGAAACGTCATATGAAGAAGCCCTAGCCAACCAGCGCAAGGAGATGGCGAAAACTCACCACCAGAAAGTGGAGAAGAAAAAGAAGGAGAAAACAGTGGAGAAGAAAGGAAAGACGAAGAAAAGGGAAGAGAAACCCAATGGGAAGATACCTGACCATGAGCCAGCCCCCAACGTGACCATCCTTCTCAAAGATCCTGTGCGGGCACCTGCAGTGGCCGTGGCTCCAACCCCAGTCCAGCCCCCCATGGTCATTGCCCCTGTAGCCCCAGTACCAGCTGTGCCCCAAGAGAAGCTGGCCTCCTCCCCTAAGGACAAAAAGAAAAAGGAGAAAAAAGTGGCAAAGGTGGAGCCAGCAGTTAGTTCTGTAGTGAATTCTGTCCAAGTTCTTACCTCCAAGGCTGCCATCTTGGAAACTGCTCCCAAGGAGGTGCCCATGGTGGTGGTGCCCCCAGTGGGTGCCAAGACCAGTACTCCAGCCACTGGCACTGCACAGGGCAAAAAGGCAGAGGGAGCCCAGAATCAGAACAAAAAGGCAGAGGGAACCCCTAATCAGGGCAGAAAAGCAGAAGGTGCTCCCAACCCAGGCAAAAAGCCAGAGGGGGCCCCCAACCAAGGCAGAAAGGCAGAGGGAGCCCAGAATCAGGGCAAAAAGGTAGAAGTGGTTCCAAACCAGGGCAAAAAGGCAGAGGGGGCCCAGAATCAGGGCAAAAAGGGAGAAGGAACCCCAAACCAAGGCAAAAAGACAGAAGCGGCCCCCAACCAGGGCAAAAAGACAGAAGCGGTTCCCAACCAGGGCAAAAAGACAGATGGGACCCCCAACCAGGGCAAAAAGGCAGAAGGGGCCCAGAATCAGAGCAAAAAGGCAGAGGGGGCCCAGAATCAGGGCAAAAAAGCAGAAGGGGGCTCCAGCCAGGGTAAAAAAGAGGAGGGGACCCCAAACCAGAGTAAAAAGGCAGAGGGGAGCTCCAATCAGGGCAAAAAGGTGGAAGTGGTTCAGAACCAGAGCAAAAAGGCAGAGGGAACCCCCAACCAGGGCAAAAAGGCAGAGGGGGCCCAGAGCCAGGGCAAAAAAGTAGAGGGGGCCCAGAACCAGGGCAAAAAGGCCGAGGGTGCCCCCAACCAGGGCAAAAAAGTAGAGGGGTCCCAGAACCAAGGCAAAAAGGTGGAAGGGGTCCCCAACCAGGGAAAAAAGGAGGGAACCCCAAACCAGGGGAAAAAGGCAGAGGGGGCCCCCAACCAGGGTAAAAAGGCTGAGGGGACCCCCAACCAGGGCAAAAAGGCAGAGGGGGCCCCCAACCAGGGCAAAAAGGCAGAGGGGACCCCCAACCAGGGCAAAAAAGTCGAAGGGGCTCCCAACCAGGGCAAAAAGGCTGAGGGGACTCCTAACCAGGGCAAAAAGGCCGAGGGGGCCCAGAATCAGGGCAAAAAGGCCGAGGGGCCCCAGAATCAGGGCAAAAAGGCTGAGGGGGCCCAGAATCAGGGCAAAAAGGCCGAGGGGGCCCAGAATCAGGGCAAAAAGGCAGATTCGGTTGGTAATCAGGGCACAAAGGCAGAGGCTGTTGCAAACCAGGGGAAAAAAGCAGAGGGGGCCCCCAATCAAGGCAAAAAGGCAGAGGGAACCCCGAACCAGGGCAAAAAGTCCGAAGGGTCCCCCAACCAGGGCAAAAAGGCAGATGCATCTGCCAATCAGGGTAAAAGGACAGAGTCCGCTCCTATCCAAGGCAAAAATGCAGATATGGTCCAGAGCCAAGAGGCACCAAAGCAAGAGGCTCCTGCAAAGAAGAAGTCTGGTTCAAAGAAGAAAGGTGAGCCTGGTAAGTAGTTCTGACTTCTCTGTGAACTTGGAGGGAAAAGCAATCTTTTATTAACTTATGGATTCCCTTTGGGGGAGCCATATGTATCAGCTAGCTGTTGCCACAAGGCTGGGTAACAAACACCACAGAATTCAGTGGCTTACACCAGCAGTCGTTTATTCTTTTTCAGGCTTCTGTTGAATTGGCTGAAGGTTAACTGATCTGGGTTATCTCAGCTGAGTGGCTCTGCTTCACACTGCAGTTTAGTTGGGTTTGGCCCCTTGCTACAGATTGAGCATAGGTCTGTTCCTCACGTGTTCTGGGGCCCAGGCTGAGGCTTCAGGGAACCTGGCAGTTAGAGGCCCTTCTGGTGACGGCAGAGCTGTAAAAGGGCACATGTCCAACCAGCAACCATCCTATTGGCCAGAGCAAGCCATGTGACTGAGCTAGAGTCAAGGGGTAGGAAGTCCACTGTCTCCGGTGGGAGGGACTGCCAAGGGATGTTGCAATAGGTGTGAGTATGTGAATACAAGGGGAGAGGAGGAACTAGAGCTAGTATTCCATCCCCCATGCAATCTGGAACCTTCTGTCCTGGCAGATCTTTCTTAGATGTCTGAGTGCATTCTGCCGGCCTGTTTTGTTGCTTACCTCCCCTGGTACTGTATGTTTGTTGAATGAATAATGGTAGGATGCTTTTAAGGAACAATGGCATCCACTCCTGCCCCACCCCCCAGTTTTTCCTCTCCCCCACCCTCTATCCCAGTTACTTAGTGGGCCATTTTATATACATACAATACAGAACAGTAATTTTCTGTTATCTTTTTGGTATGTATTATTATAGAAACGGGGCCAGTGAGTTCCTGTTTCTAGTTCATCACTCGTTTGATATGGCAGTCTTTGGTTTTCTTTCTTTCTTCTTCTTTTTTTTTAACATCTTTGACTAGCCTTTAGTTGATTTGGATAATTAATTGCATTTGTCTTAACGAGGTATCTAAAGGGGTCTGAGATGTTTGGACCTTGTGCTGGATAGCACAAGGCCCTATGTTCTTAGCCGAGTTTCCCTTTCTTGCCCCTTTGTGAAGATGCATTACTTTTTCTCAGGTTTCTTCTTCCCCCAACTTTTGAGGGGGGCGTTTGTTCAGGTAGTACCCTGTTCCTTGTGAGGGGACCCATGCTGTGTGAGCAGTTCAGGCTCCTGCTGAGGGTCAAGGATGAGCCCACCTGGCCTCACAAGTGAGGCCAGCCTCTCAAAGCCCTTTGAAAATCCAAATGTTCAGCCTCAGTCTGCCTCCGCAGGCCGGAGGGAAGGTGTGCTGCCTTGTCTTTAAGTTGGTGTTCCACTTGACCCAGGGACAGGGTGTTTGAGACATGAGGACAGGGATGGAACTGAGAAGTGGCCTGTTTTCTGTAAAGCATCAGGTGTGTTCAGAATAGACCTTCCGGTGGCTGCTGTTACCACATTTGGCTTTAGGCATCTGAAATAAGGCATGGAATAGAAATGTGATATTTTAGGAAGGAAAGCAAATGGTACTAATCTGGTAATAGAGAACCTTGTTGGGAGGAAGCCCTAACTTTCTGACCTGTGTGAACCCGCACAGCAGATTGCTGGCGTAAGACAAAATTTGAACAGAGAAAAGAAATGACAGAGATTAAATATTATGAATAGAATGACAGTTATTACTAAGTTAACTCAGGGTTTATTATTCTAGCCAGTATTTTAGTGGGATTCTTGCCCCCTCCCCCAACTCCCACCTTTGACTTGACAAAACTATTCTAAAAGTCCCATCTGGAGGGGAAAATAGGTTGGAATATTGGATAGATTTTTAAGTGGCCTTTGGAAGGCCAGGTGTGTCTGATCTGTGGATGTATTTCCATACCATTGTAATTACAGGGAAGGCACTGGCCTAAGGACAGATAGGTCAGAGAATAAAACGGTCCTGAAGCAGACTGTCAGGCCTGAGAACTTCAGTGAGGGGAGGGAGACTCGGTTCAGTGGGGAAGAAGAAATGTTCTGATCTTGGGCAACATGTTCAACAAGATTTGGAAGAGTCTGCTTAGACTGGATCCTTCTAAAAATGCATGGTCTGGATGAATTAGATTTAATTAAAAAAATCAAATTCTATAAAATATCAAAAACAGCCAAAATTAATATTAATCAGCCCAGATGACACAAGGCCTAACATCACTCCAAGGTTGCAATGAGAAAATCACAAAGGCCAGAAAGGGGCGCCTGGCCACAAAAGCAGCCACGCGGGATCGTCAGACCCAGAATGAAAACCCAGCCGTGCAGGGTATTATGTGCAGCTGAGAGGCCACCTGAAAGGTGAATTTCCTGATTCTTCAGAGGGTCTGAGAGCCTAGAGACCTGGGGGAAAATCTGTCTTGTAATTTGTCATTTTCCTGAATGTGCATTGTGTGATCTCCACCTGCCATGGTTGGAGGTGGGGTAAAGCCATCTTCAAGCCCCACCCCCACCCCCAGGGTGGATGCAGGCCGCTCCCCGTGCCAATGCCATGAAGATCCTGAAATGTCTGTGTTTTCAGAAGTAGTGGAGATACACCCACATGCAATGCTTCTCCAGCTCTCCATGTAGATGGATCCCCTGGGGGTCTTGTTAAGGTAAAGAGTCTGACTTGTAGTTCTGGGTGGAGCCTGAGACCCTGCATGTCTCGCCAGCTCCCAGGAGATGCTGATGCTGTTGTTTCCAGGATCACACCTGGTGTGGAGTGTGGGTAGTAAGGACTCCTGAGTCACTGCCAGGATGGCACAGGGTAAGGTGGGTGTCCCCATGATGCCTGGCTTCCAGCAGCTTTGCAGCTCTTGCCTGTAAGGGACCGTGGGCCCCGAGGGTGGAGTAAGTGAAGTGTGTGCTTTTGTCCTGTTTGGATGTTTGGTGTTCTCAAATACAGACATGCGGTTCAGGGCTTGCTCCGAAGACAACTCCGAAGTCAGATGTTAGTGATGAGCCATCAAGGTCCTTCTCCGCTCTGGGAGCCAGCAGTCATTTTCAGCCATATTCCTGCTGTCCAGCAGTCCAATTTCTTTCCGTGTTTTCATTTAGCCTCGACCTGTGGAGATTGAGGGTCTGAGGCAGAAGTCTATGGACGGCCTGGATTTTCCCAGTGGAATATGGAATGGGGCTCACTCACCCTTCTGTTGTGATGACATCTCGTACATGTTTAGCATTCCAGATTTGATCTGACTCACATTTAGCATTTGTGGTGGTGATCTTGTGGCCATGACCGTGTTGCTGAATGGGAAGCAGGCCACTTTCCTCTTCATGCAATCATATCGCATGTCCCGTGTTCCTCCCTTTGCTTGAGAGGGTGCGTTCAGCCCTGGCTGCCTGCCTGCCTGCATTTGACCTCCTTGCCCGCTAGCTGGGGTGGAGCTTCTGTATGTCTGTCCAGGGCTACTCGAGGGCACAGCTCGGGCTAGGCTGGGCAGCCCTGGGCATCCAGAAACGGGGGGGCGTGAAGATGTGAGTGGCCTCGGCTAGGGGAGACATTGCCTGGTGACTAGGGGAGATGCCTGGAGGGTAGGTTGCAGGTCAGTGTTGTGGAGCAGGGCAGGAAAGGAGTTCCTTCTCCGAATAGCGGAGACTTGAACTTGGATCAGGGCTGTGATCTCTAGGGCTGTGCAGTTTTAACTGTGGCCACCAGAGAGCTAGAGTTTAGGGCTGGTCACATGGAGGCTACCTCAGGTAGCATTCAGATCAATCAGAAGTCAAAGGACTGGTTCAGTTGCGCCTGCCACACTCCGAGTGCTCAGTAGGCGCCTGTGGCCAGTGGCTGCCTTTGCTGGACGGTGCAGGGAAGAATGTCCCCATCAGTGCAGTTAGGACAGTGCTGTTCTAAACCAGAGCCACCAGAAGGGAGGTGAGGCAGCCTGTGAAAATGAGTATGTCTGCAGCTCTGTGCTGGCACCTCACAGCTCACCCCGTGCTTTGTTCCGTCTGTCTGCGTCCTGAGTGCGGCGGGGGTGAGCTCCCCGTCGTCCTCCATTTCCCAGTGCGATGTGACAAGTGAGGCCATGGAGGCTGTGGCTGGCCCATGACACCTGACAGATCAGCAGCAGAACCTACCCCGGAGCTGGAGGGCATCACAGACAGGGTTGTGTCCTCAACTGTCACGAGGTGGGCCCAGCAGGGTCCTCGCTGACAGACGCCTCAGAAGGAGACAGACCAGGCAGGTGTGGAGGCGGGCACAGGACATGCTTCTGCAGGCCCCATTTGGAACCCTTCCAGGACTTCTGATCTGTTTTTCCTACGAGAGCAAATCAGGGCCGTGTGGCAGGTTTTTACCACTTGTCCATGGCTGGATTTGACAGTAAACACCTGCCTTCCTCCTCCATGCTTTTAAAATTTATTATCGTATAAGTGTGTGCGTCCGGCAAACAATGTAGACAGGTGGAGGGTGAAAACCAAAAGTCTTTCCACTCTATCCCCTCACCACCCATTCCCAGGGGAGCCTTGGAGATGTCCCACTCATCACATTGGCATACACCAGCGGGGCCAGTGGTGACACAGCCTTGGAGCTTGTTTGCTTCACCAGTACCAGAGTACTGGTGATATCTTTCCATGTTGTGCCTGTGGGGCTGCTGCTGCTGTCTGCTATCCAATAGCATGAATGTATCACATATTTAAATGGTATTAAGCAGTGTGCAGGTTTTTTTGCTGCTAAAAGTAATGCCACAGTGATGCATGTATACTGTAGTGTATCTCTGCAAAGTAAATACATCAGTACGCAATTGCTGAGTGAAAAGGCAGGTACATGCTTAATTTAAGAGCACAGGGCTGTATCGCTCCCCAAAGACTTCACGATTCACAATTTGCTCAGAGAGCCCCACATGAGCATTTTCCAGAACCTTCCACTGGACTTGACTGTTGACGTGGTGCTATCAAGATGATGACCACTTGAGGGGAGCATTAGAAACCCAAGTGTGGACTAAGGAGAAGACGCTTGCTCATGAAATAGAAGGCGCAGATTCCTTTATCAGTGTTTGCAGAAGAGGGACCACAGGGAATCACAGAGAAGTGGAAGTTTCCCTGGAACTAAAGCTGCCGCTATATACTGCCTGGTTGCATGCCTCCACTGGTTTGTGCTCAGATAGTTCCCTCAGGACTTGTGCACGGAGTTTATTAGGAAAGCTGCGGCCCTCTCACAGGAAGTGTGTTATGTACATGATGGTGGTTTCTTGAAAATCTGTTTTTGCCTGTGGATTCAGTCTTTGCTGGCATCCTTCAGCCCGCCTGCGCCATGCTACGCGTGTGCTCATGGCCATGTGAGGTTATGCTTTGAGGAGAGCCCATTCGTCCCA
This sequence comes from Proteles cristata cristata, assembly GCA_017311185.1. Classification (NCBI taxonomy): domain Eukaryota; kingdom Metazoa; phylum Chordata; class Mammalia; order Carnivora; family Hyaenidae; genus Proteles; species Proteles cristata. Next base: position 1,023,051 of record JAESUZ010001396.1, read on the forward strand.
GCACTTAGAGGGGAGTCCAGATTCACACGGTGCAGGCCTGGCCCCCAGATAAACCAAGGACTGACAGGGGGCACAAGATGCCCGTTTGCACACGCTCCAGAACATTGTGCTTCCTCTGGAACTTGGTGTGTACACTGCCACCACTAAGTGTGGCCCTTCCTCCTTGCACTGGCGTCACACCAGACCCCCTTCCTCATCTGTGGCCTGTTTGCCCTGGGGCCAGAAGACCATCATGTCAGGGCTTGGGGCACCCAGCCAACCTGTAGGAGATAGCAAACACTCTGACACCCCACGATGACCTTGTGACACACACATAAGTCTGGGTGGGAGAAAGGCCCTCTTGAGGTACACCGTATGGGTAAATGTTAATACCTTTCTTTCGCCCTTCTGTACTTTCCAGTTTTTTTTGTGACCTGCACTATTTTTTTTTTTTTAATTTAAATTTTAGTTCCCAGTTCAATATGGGTTTCAGGAGTAGAATTCAGTGATTCCTCACTTACATACAACCCCCAGCGTTCATCCTAACAAGTGCCCTCCTCAATGCCCATCACCCGTCTAGCCCATCCCTCACCCACCTCGCTCCCTCCGTCAACCCATAGTTTGTTCTCTATCATCAAGAGTCTCTTCTGGTTTGTTTCCCTCTCTTCTCTTTTTTCCCTCCTTCCCATATGTTCATCAGTTTTGTTTCTTAAATTTCACAGATGAGTGAAGTCATGCAGTATTTGTCTCTCTCTGATTGACATACTTTGCTTAGCATAACATACTCTAGCTCCTTCCACATCATTGCCAGTGGCGAGCTTTCATTCTTTTTGATGACTGAGTAATGTTCCATTGTAGATGTAAACCACATCTTCTATATCTGTTCATCAATCAGTGGACATTTGGGCTCTCTCCATAGTTTGGCTATTGTTGATAATGCTGCCATAAACAGTGGGGGTGCGTGTACCTCTTTAAATCAGTAATTTTGTATCTGTTGGGTAAATACATGCATTATTTTTTAAATGGAAAAGAAAAAAAACTCCATTATTTGACTGCAAGTCATTGTACATAGTGGAGTTAACCTTTCGGGCTTTGGGAGGTGCCCAGCCCTGACCATAGGTGCCCTGAGCATTCTCTGAGCAGCAGAAGGCCCTCCTTCTCCTTCAGGAGGCCAGATTGAGGGAAGAAAGTTCTTCTCAAGTGTGTCCCAGCCTTTGGGTGCCCAGTATATGATCACACACTGAGCTAAGATGGGAAGTTAGTGTCACATCTGTGAATCTTGCAGTGTCCAGGGTGGGGGGCGCTTAGCTCCATATTGTGCAAGACCTCCCGGCCCACTCCTTCCTCTGCCAGAGCAGGTGAAAATGAACAAATAGGATCATTCTCTGTACCCTCCTGGGGCAGGGTTCATCAGAGGTCAGGGGATATAAGGAAGAATCTTCAGACCTACTAGGAAGACTTTGCTGAAGGTGTCTGTATCTTAACATGTGACGTAATCTAATCCTAAGGCATGCGAGTTGGTAGTAGCAACACCCCTTTCTTCCTGCTGTCCCATCCCCTCCCCCCACCTCCCAGTCTCCTCCTTGACTGCATGCTTGCTGGATCACCCCCAGGCGCGTGACACTGTTATTCTCAACCAGATGTTTGGTGAGGTGTGTGGTTTACAAAGGTCCTTTCCATGCATTTGTCCTCCTGAAGGTCTGTAACATGGATGGTATGTTTACCTATTTTTGCAAAAGCAGAAACCACAGCCCAGCTCTTGTTTTGAGACTTCCCAGAAGTTGTGTGGCCAGCAGATGGTCAGGGACCTCAGCCTCCAGCTATGGTCCCTCCGTCTCTGCAGGGCCCTCAGGCCAGGTGCAGCCCACCTCAGCAGCTACTCTCCAGCCCCTTAGGACTGAGGTACAGGCAGGTGTGTCTTGAAATCAGGTTTGATATTCTTTTCTTTCAAACCTAGGTTTTGAGGGGATGAAGCTCTGAAATCTCTGTAGGATCTTTGAGCCTTCATTCCCTTTCTCTGTAAGTTCAAGCCCAACTTCTCCTTTTTTTTTTTTTTTTTAATGTTTGTGTATTTTTGAGAGAGAGTGAGTGAGACAGTATGAGAGGGGGAGGGGCAGAGAGAGAAGGGGACAGAGGGTTCAAAGCAGGCCCTATGCTGACAGCAGTGAACCTGATGGCGGGGCTCGAACTCATGAACTATGAGATCATGACCTGAGCCAAAGTTGGACACTTAACTGACCGAGTCACCCAAGTGCCCCAACTTTGCCTTTTTGAAAGAAGAACAAACGCATGCCCTAGGGAGGGAGCTGAATCAGTATGGCGCCCCATGTCTTAGAGAAGCTGCTGGATGCCATTCTTCCAGAAGTTTCTATTCAGTCATGTTAAAGCATGGCAGTGCTGGGGCTCCAGTCATTGTCCTCAGGCAGCTGTGGTCAGGAAGCCCATAGTTGAACAGATCTTACCTTTTCTGCGGCATGAGCTAAAATCTTCATCACCATCACTTAAGGAGGGCGTGTTCTCCTTGGACCAGCCTGTGTGCCTGAGGAAGCAATGGAAAGTTCTCACCCAGAGGTCCTGCAGGGCTTATCCTTCTTTAAGAAATACTGTGATGTTTCTTTTTCTTTCTTTTCTTTTTCTTCCAGATATAAACTTGGTTTTGTTGAAATTTAGGGGGAAAGTATAATGAGAAAAATAAAGTCATTTAATCTAGAGGATATTTTTTTAATGTTTATTTATTTATTTTGAGAGAGAGCTGGGAAGGGGCAGAAAGAGTGGGAAAGAGAGCATCCCAAGTAGGCCCTGTTCTGTCAGCGCCGAGCCCAATGTGGGGCTCGATCCCATGAAGCATGAGATCACGACCTGAGCTGAAATCAAGAGTTGGATGCTTAACCAACTGAGCCACCCAGGTGCCCCTCACCTATAGGACTGTTAAATTCCATGAGACATTATTAATGCACAGCCTCACGATTTATTAACAGATCACTTTCTTCTCCAAAGGAAAAGGCTTTATTTTTATTCAAAGGCCCCAAATAGGGCTGCTCTTAACATTATTTGTACTTCACTCCATGCAGTTAAAACACCAGATGTTAGCGTCTGGGGCAGTCAGGGGTCACATGTGGCTGCCCCTCCGGGCCCTTTAGCTGACTGGCGGGGGCGGGCAGCCCTGGGCTGTGCTGGGTGCTGCAGCCCGCAGCCAGAGTCAGCAGCCTGTGTGCTGCCCAGGAGCTGCACCTCCAACCTCTGATGCATTCCATGACTCTTCCCTCAAGAACCTCGAGGGGACTGCTTTCCCGCAAACTCAGGAGGGTGCTTCGCGGCCTCTGTCCCCCAGCATGAAGCTAGTGGGAAGACCAGCCATGATACTGGCCAGTGCCGTGTCTCTAGAGACCAGCGTTGAAGGGGAGGGGGTGCCCTCTGGAGTCGGGGGCTTGTCTTGTCTCTAAGCCAGAGGGCTTGCTTGTGTAGTGACAGTCTTCAGGGAGGTGTAGGGGAGCCCTTCCTGGGGCCCTGGGGCCTTCCACCCAAGTTTGGCTCAGGTGATCAGGGATGTCAGGGCCTGGGAGTCTCCCTGAGGTTGGGGACTGGCTTCCTGTCCTGAGAGCCATTTAGGGTCCCCCAACCTACAGTGTTGGGGTGGCACCCGTGCAGGGTCCAGAGGCAGCAGCCGTTCTGCCAGTGTCTGTGTGTCCGAGACAGGCTCGCAGAACTGCTTGGTTGTTCCTTGAGCAGGGAGGGCTTTGGTCTCCCTCAGCTCCCAAGAGCACACCTCTGGGGCACGTGCCGCTGCCAGAGTCCCTGGATGGACACCTGGGCCTCTGGCCCCCCAGCCCAGCTTCCTCGGTGCCCTTGGGTCTGGCCCCTGACCCTGGGCTCTTCCCTCATCTGCCCCCCTCCCCAGCCTTGTCTCCTGAAATAACATTTCCTCCTTGCAAACCTTGCTTCCTGCTGGCATTGTTTCTAGCCTGTAAGATAGAATCCAGATCCTTGGGGCCTGGGAAGTCCCCCTTCCCTCTGCCCGGAGCAGCAAGGCCCCACTGAGCCCCGCCCCTCACTGCCTGTCCCTACTGCTCCCCTTCCCGCAGCCCAATCCCCCCCAGCCCTCGACATCCTTACCCAGTAGCACTAGGGCCAGAGCTCCCCTGCCACTGCGGCCACTGTGCTTCCTGGCACTTCCTTGGCGGCACGCCGTCCCCAGGCTCCCTCCCTGTGGCTCTACCTGGTTGTTGCCGTGGGTCCTGCCTCTTCTCTGCCTCTCAGCTGGCGGTTCTGCCTCTAACTCCCACCTTGCCAGGCCCCGCGGTGTGCCGCCTGCCGGTGACTGTACAAGCATACTCTGTGTCTCTAGACACTGTTGGGACCTGCCTGCCCCGTGCAGGGCTGCGCGCCACCTGTACCGGCTGAGCTGTGAGCTGCAGCCGCATCTTCGGAAGGGCTGCCTGAGGGGCCGTTCTGCCCCCATGGCTGAGCAGCCCTCAGCACCATCCTTTGCCTTGTTGGTCAAGTCCATTAGAGCCCCGCAAGAGCATTCCAGGGACAGGTCTGGAGGGGCTCTGACCCAGAGCTGGACTGTGGAGTTCCCCAACGCAGCAGCCTGGCCCCCAGGATGGTGTCGTTTATGCAAAGACAGAACCCTCCCAAAAGGGCTTTGCAGTTGACAGTGAGAAAGGGACTCCAAAGTGCCTCTGGGCAGGACAAGTTTGATTTTAAGTGACTGTACCCCCGGCATGGTCACAAAGGGGTGCATGGTTTTGGAACCTGAGGTGTGATGGGTATTGCCCAGTGCTGCACTCTCCCTGTCTGGGAGCTAAGGGAGGCAGAGGGCTCCTTGCTTTATCTAACCCTGTTGCCCTTTTAGCCTCATGAGAGGGTGTAGACAGGGGCCAGAGGGCCCATGGGCTGTGCTGCTCTACTCAGGGCTGGCCCCTGGGCACCATCGTTGCGTGACTCCTCCATTCCAGGGGTACGAGTGGGGGAAGAGGCAGTGTCATATTAGCCCCACTGAGTCCCTCCCTCTGTGCCCTGTCTGTTCAGGGAGGGGTCAGGGCCTGTGACTGTCCCGTGGCTGGGGCTTGCTTGAAGGTGGCCCTGTTGGTTGATTCTGCAGTGCATTTTGTGCCGGGCATTGTTCCAAACATGTTGGGATTTAATCTTTGCAGTGAGGCGGTGAAGGAGGAAAGATGATTAGCCCTATGTCGCCGATGAGGAAACCGAGGCCAGGAGAGGTGAGGCAACTTGCCCAAAGATGCACAGGCAGGAAGGAGCTGAGCCAGAATTTGAGCCCAGACCACTTGACTCAGGGGCCTTGTTCTGATCCTGATGCCCATTGCCCAAGATCAGAAGTGACCTGCAGGCCGCACTGGGGCAACTGACGTGTTTGTTCAGCCCCACAGAGGTTTTTATGTATTTCTTTTTTCATGGAGTTCGCTGTCAGCACTAAAGGTCAGGAGATGACACACATCTCCTTTCCGGTTCTCCTCGGCATCTCCACAGCTCCCAGAGTTCTGGGCCAGACCCCACAGGACCCATCCCTTGGAGGTGAAAGAACATGTCCAGAGACTGCCCCCTGAGCCAGACCCGTGCCATTCTGCAGGGCCTGGCCCTAGAGGTGTTTACTGTGTCCCCTGCCAGGTGGGTCTGAATTAATCCAGAGCAGGGAGGTACTGGTTCTATCTGTCCACTCTTTGCTCTCCTGCTACAAGCTTCCTCCAGGCCTTCCTGCTCGTCCATTCCTGGCACTTCACACCCACCAAGGCGGGCACAGCACGGACTGTAGGAGCAGGCTCTCAGGTTGCTGATCTCACTAGGATTCACCACCTCCTGGTCTTTGTGAAGTCGGTGGCTTAGACGATTAGATGTTAGTGTTTGACAAAATTAGTTAAGTGCCGTATGATTTCACAGTGCCAGGAATTATTCCATTTTCAGGTATTTGCTGGAGATGTGTAACATGGCAACACGAGTTAGCTCCCGTTAGCACGTGATTTGTTGATGAGAGTCTGGGTGCCCATCTCCCAGGAACGGGCATCCGAGTGAGCTCAGTGCCACTGGTTTGGTGAGAGGATCTTGAAACCCAGAAGTAAATGCAGTTCACACGGAAGTCCAGAAGTTCTGGGGCCTAGTTCCAAGCACTTTTTTCTTTCATTTTTACTTCCCCTGATTTGGGGAAAATAAAAATGACACCATTCTTACCTAAAAGACGTAACAAAAAAGCATAACGCTGGGGCTGTCTAAAAATACTTTACAAGATAGTGTTCACATGAGCACAGAGAAGGCCACGGAGGTTTGTGTGGGGAGATTGGGCGACAGGCAGGGGAGAGTTAAATTTTGCTGTATGTAACTTTGGATTGTTTCACCTGCTCAAGTTTTCATTACTTTGTTTACTAAAACATCTAATAAAATGTAATATAATTAGATGAGAAAGCTTGAATAATGGTGTATTAGAATGACACTCACATAGAATACTCTCGGAAAAGTTCTGGCCATCCAAGAGGGAACGCAGTCTGTCAAGACCACTGGGGTGACATCTGCGGGGAAACAACTCCATAGCAAAGCGTAGTTCCATTATCTAGATGTCCCGCATCCCCCACCCCCTGCAGTGTGGTAGGGACTCCAGGGGCCTAGAAGGATGGTTTAGGAGAGGCTTCAAGAGAGGCCTGAGGGCTCTGCAGGGACAAGGGCCATACTTTTGGGGGGATTTGGGGGCCTCCAGGGCTTGAAAGCAGTGGACCAGCCTGCCCAGTAGAAATACAGTGTGAGCCATGCATGTGAGCCTCTGTGTAATTCAGACTTTCCTAGGAGCCACATGAAAAAAAAAAGGCAAAGAATTAAATTTTAATGATATATTTTATCCAATCCCATTTTCCCCAAATATCATTTCAAAATGCAGTCGATACAGAAAATTATTAGAGATATTTTACTAAGTCCTCAAACCGAGGTGTACTTGTACCTGTGGCCCAGCTCGGTTCACGCCGGCTGCAAGTGCCTGGTGGCCACACGTGGCTGGTGGCCAGCATATTGGGACAGCACAGAAGTGGATCTTTCCTGAGTCAGGAAAGGAAAACGTTTGTCCATTTGAGTTCCAGCTATGTCTTTGAAACAGTGGACCTCTGTCTTCTGGAAAACCTGGGCAGTAAACTTATCTGCCTGCAGGCTGAGCGGGGAAAGCAGGGAGCCCATAAACCAAAATGTTCCTGGCGGGGTCTTCTTCCAGTAGTGAACTTGAGAGTGGTCCTTGCTTCATTTTTGGCTTAGCTATGCCCAGAGTATTTTTTCCAAGTGTATAAATTTGCCATCAAGATGATTTTATGTTATATATATATATATATATATGTATGTATATATATATATATATATATGTATATATATATCAATGAAAAGAAGAAAGGCTGAAGGGAGTGTACACTCCACCCCCACTTCATTTTCGTGACACCCTTGAGCTCTTAGGCCTCTAACATCAGCGTGGTTATTTTTAATCTCCCGAGCCTCACCAAGGCAAGAAGTTCTAGAATGAAGGTGCTCATAGCAACCAGCTCGCCCACATCCCACCTTCCCCTTATTAAGGTATCACGCTAAATGCTTTGACTTGCGATGAAAATATTGTGACTAGCAAGTGAAAATATTGTGACAGGCCAGAGAATTTGGGGTTGCTATGGAAACCTTCCCCATGCTTCGTTGTCCTCAATGAGGTGGGCTTAGCTGAGGGCGCTGCTGAGGACCTGTTGCCTTTACTTCACTCATTTGGGGCCTGGTCATTCGGCTGCGGGGCCAGTCTGGGCCTCAGCATAAGGAATTCCCAGGGGCATTTCAGGTGGGGTTGCTGCCAGATGGGGTGTCTCAGTTCACCCCTTCCTGCATTCAGGACTGCTCAAGAGCCTGCCTGAAGTGAGTGTGCTGCGTGTGTGTGTGGCAGGGGGCCCCAGGAGCACTGCAGAGGGCACAGGTCACTCCTGGGCTGACAAGTGGGCAGGCCCGTTGTGAAAGAACCTGGCCCAGCCTCCCCTCCCCTCAAACCTGCCTTGGGCTTCATGAAGCCAGAACCGGTGTTTGCACCTAGATGTGTGGCATGAGCCGCCTTTTCCCTGGGACCACAGGGAAGCATCCTTAGGGACGCAGGCCTTTGCTTTCCATCCTTCTCTGGTGACCACGGGATTGTGGCTGGGGGTCCGTGTTCATGAGGAGCCACAGGGCTTTGTCACAGCAGGCGGGTGGACCCTGCTGCGCTGTGCGGGGCTAGAACTGGACCAAGCAGTTTGCTGGAAAAAGAGAAGGAAAAGCATTTTTGGGAAGGTATGCCTTGCTTAATTCTCATTTTGATGATAAAAAGGCGGGGGCGGGGGGAGTGCATAGTGCCTGTCTCCCCCAACCCAGAGAAACAGCCTTTCTTTATTTAGAGACCTCGCCCCTCTGCTCTCTTTGGGCAGTTGGGACAACTGTGCAGGGACTCGAAGTCTGGTCCATTTCTCAGTACTCTGAAAGAGCTCAGTACCCAGGCTAGGCTCTGCACTCAGCTCGTATACCACAGGCAGCTGGACAGAGTTCTCGGTCGGCTTTTTGGCCCCTGCTGCTTTGAAGTGTGACCAGCTTGATTGCTAGGATCGGAGGGTAAGTTCCCGCTCCTTTCTGTCTCCCTGCACAGTGCCCCCAGACTCCGACAGCCCTCTCTACCTCCCCTACAAGACTCTGGTCTCCACAGTTGGAAGCATGGTGTTCAACGAGGGTGAGGCCCAGCGGCTCATTGAGATCCTGTCTGAGAAGGCTGGAGTCATTCAGGACACCTGGCATAAGGTAGACCCGGCCTCCCCGCTCTCCCCTTAAGGACCGGCCCTGGGGCCCCAGCCTCCCCTTAGTGATCCCTGTCAGGCTGGCCACATACCCAGGGTTCCTGAAACAGTCTCCACTGGCCTCTCTCTAGGCAGCACCCTGCCTCCCCTTCCCAGACACAGATTGCATGAATCACCCCACAGACGCTTTGCTTTCTGCCTCAGCCCAGCCACAGCCCAGCCACGGAAACAGGAAGACCGTTACGGGTCAGGGCAGGGCTGTGTTTTGTGAGCTGGGGGGTGAACACAGGAGCTGGGGCCCTGCTGGCCTGTGGCCAGAATCCGGGTGCAGGAAAGAAGGTGGAGGGGCACACCGCGTGGTGGGGAGCTCCATGACAAGCCTGGAAGCACCTTTCTCTGATGTCCCTCCTGCTGTGGGGGCCAGTGCAGAGGCTGGCCCTTGCCCTCTGCCGATTGTGGCAAAGGAGCTGCCCATAGGAGGTGCTGCCTGGCATGTTTGTTCCTCATCCGGAGTTGGAACTGTAGAGATTTTGCTGGAGAATTCTGTGGCACGCTAGTGGTTAGTGATGCCACGGGGTGCCCTGAGAGCCGAGCCAGTGACTCCTGACCTGAGGCCACTGGGGCTTACTCCCTTCCTGGCCCTCGCCAAGGTGTCGCATGTCCCACAGTCGCAGGAAGCTTCATGCTCAGTGAGCTTGGGGGAGCAAAGGGCGTCTCTTGGCGGGCGAGTGACTAGAGGAGGTCAGGAGGACCACTCCTCCAAGGAGACAGGCCCGGACTCACCGCAGGCCCCTGTTCCCAGAGTATGCCTCCCCTCCTGAGGCATCTCACAGGCTGTACACAGCAGCTAAGGGGTGGCACCAAGCCAGAAACAATGACTAATTGCCCCTCAGTGGGGTAGGAGGAGGCCCTGGCCAGCACTGGCCCAAGTTAGTGGGAAGCACCATGCTCCTAAAACTACCACAGAGATCCAGAGCTTTTGGACCACACAGCTCCCGTGTACAGGAGGCCTAAAGGCCTGGCCGACTGGGTGGCTGCTGCATGGGGGCCCGTCCCCAGAAGTGTGTGGAGTCGGGCTAGGACCCACTCGCCCAGAAGCCCCATCCCATGTGATCCAACTCCTGCTCTGGTTGTGGGTCAGGGTCAGATTGCTGGGGGGGTGGGGAGGGCGTGCCAAATATCTGTGCACCCCCTCTGTTAACGCTGCTCTTCGGGCACTTCCAGGCCACTCAGAAGGGTGACCCTGTGGCGATTCTGAAACGCCAGCTGGAAGAGAAGGAAAAGCTGCTGGCCACAGAGCAGGAAGACGCAGCCGCTGCCAAGAGCAAACTGAGGGAGCTCAATAAGGTACGGCTGAATGCACACGCTGTCCCGAGCACCCCCAGCGCCGCCTCCACATCGTGGGCCGCCCTTCCCCCCCTGGACTCCTTGCTTGCACTTGCTGGCCTGGGACTGCCTCTCACGCCAGGGAATCTGTGGCCACGGGAAGGCCTTTGGCTGTCTACAGGCTGACCACCCGGGGCTGGCTCACCGGTCGTGGCCCTGTGTGGCTGTGGGGCTCCCCTCCCATGACAAGAGCACATGCATGGACGTTAAGTAAAGGGTCAGGGCCCTCATCCTCTGATGGGACTGGCCAGAACCTCACTGCCGGTCCCAGTGATGGGCCATCTTTTTAGGGTACTCGCCTGGAAAGCAGCCTGGGCACACTTGATCCAAGGCGGTTTTGTTGTGAAATGTAGTAAAAACTCTGGAGGGCAGTGGAGGAGCTGTTTTCCTCCCTTTTCTGGGGTCTGTGGGGCAGACCTGCAGAGAAATGGCAGGCCCCTTAGTATCCGCGCATGGCTGGCCGTCCGTGTAACATTGGCACTTTGTGAATAATAGCCATGGGTGTGTGCTGCCACGGCAGGCCCGGGACGGCATTCAGGGTATGTCAGGACACATGGGACAAGGGGTCAGCCCACGCCCCTGCCTACCACCCCTGCCTGAACTCCCTGTGCCCTGTCCCTTGCCTCTCTCCTAAGGAGTAAGTCCTGGTGCCGCGGCCCTACGGGGCTGGTTCCACCCGACTTTCAAGCTGTCTTTTTTCAGCAGAATTCCATGGCTTGCTCTCACCCTCCTGCTGCTTACCTCCCTCTCTCCCTCTTCTGTCCGGGCAACGGGCCCAGGGAGATGGCCCGGGACTGGGGATGCTCCACGTGGTCTGGGCCACAGCCCTTCCTCAGGGCACCTCCATCTGCTCATTCGAGAATAGACAGAAACGAGGCAGCCTGAGTTTCTGGCCACAGTCGGAGGGACACGGCCCTGAGCCAAACAGTGAAGTTCATTTGGTGGAGATGGCAAGAGCAGATGAGCTTTTGGGTGCTTCCTCTTGGTTAATGGTCCACCCAGGAGAAGGACCTTCCCTAGAGCTCAGTAGCCTTCTGCCCAGTCGGTCTCATCCTCTGTCAAGACCGTCCACGTGCGGCCTTCACGTGAGCCCATCTTGAGCTGGTGGTGAAATGCAGGGTGGCTGGAGCCACTCGCCCTGCTCCCGGGAGCCGGCTGCACAGCCTCTTTCTGCCTCTGCTGATGGTGCACCAAGGCCGCGAGCGTCTGCACCACAGGAAAGGGCCAGTACTGCGAATCGGTGCCCTCCCACCCCCTGGGAGCCAGCTGGCTGCACCGTCAAGTCTGTGCTTTCGGGGAGCCGTCCTCCGGTATCCTCTTTCTGGACAGACTGAGCAGTCTCTGTGAGATCTGTCTACCCCCAGAATTAAGCTCAGGTGAGAGGATACGGGAGCAAGTGTCCCCGTGGCTGGTTGGGTTGGCTGCGTGGGTGTCTGGCTAGCTCCTTGTGCCTGCCCCCTTGATTGTAGGGTGGGCTGGCGGTGTGATGAGAGAGGAGGTATGACTTCTCACAGTCACAGTGGCCTGTTTCTCCCCCATGACCGGGGTCCCTGGCCACCGTGAGCAGGGCAGCAGGTGCAAGGGGGGGTGCATCCTGCACAAGGCCCCTTAACGCTGCCCCTCGTGCTGGACGCTTACTGCTCACTCTCAGTGGTGGCCACTTGATACAGCCCTCGGTTTGTTACCCATCTCGCTCCGAGGTGTCCAGCCAGGCCCCCCTCCCCTGACCACACCCTCCCTGCAGCCTGAGGAGGCCTTCGTGGGCTCCCAGGTACTACCGTGGCCCTGTGAGGTCCCTCTTTAAGCTCTGCCAGTGGGTCCTAATCTTCAGACCTGAACCTGCATCCCTGTGCTGCTCCCCTGTTTGCTCCCCTGACGTGCTGACCCTTCGTGGCGGCCCCGGGCCTCTCTTCCCGCTCTTCCCTTCTCCTCAAACGCCGAAGACCACTTCCAGCATGGCTGGCTGGAAATTTCCTCCTTATCCTTGAACACTCCTTTGGCCTCTTTCCCTCCCTCAAGAAGCCTTCCACAACAGCCATTTTCCTCTCCCGACGCCACAGTGGTCATCACCAATGCAGTTACATGTCATTGTAGCTGTCCCCTGTGATTCTGGCCACCTTGCGTGGCTCAGCCTAGCAGGCTGCCTGTTAGCAAGTGGCCACCAAGTCCCAAGGCCAGCACAGAGCTAAGAGAAAGCCTTCTCAGCCTTAGACATCATATTTCCCCAGGGCTCAGTGAGCTCAGCTTTAAAATGGGGTCATGATCCCCATCTTACTGAGAGAATTGAGGGAGACACCTGCGTGCATCAGAGTGGGTGCGCAGTGTTGGTCACCTCTCCCGTTCCTGTAGATAATCAGCGAAGGGCCCCTTAGCGTGGACCTCGTGCTCCTGTGGGCTCTCACCCTGGACAGAGCCAGGACGAGGATTGTGTGAAGAGTGAGGTGGGGAGTCCCAGATGGGCTCAGGGAAGGCCGGGCACACAGGCAGCACTGGCACCCAGCGGCCACCCAGTCACTGGCTCCTCCTCTCGCCTCTGATTTGCTCCCAGCCTGGGGGGTGGGGTGGGGTGGGGCACTCTGACTCTTCAGGGTGGGTCTCCCTGGCAGCCCAGCCCGGAGAAGGAGAGGATTTCCCACTTCCCTGGTCCCCTTCCCAGCACAGGGATGGGACAGGGCTTGTGAGATACTTGCACTGTGGTCACCCAGGCCAGCTGGGCCCACACCAGGTTGTTGCCAGTCCAGCTGGAGGCTCCCAGGACAGGGAGCATCCTCACCCCAGGGGCTTGTTTGCATCATCCTTTCTCGAATAGTCACTCTCAGCTTCCCTGTGGCTTCCATCCATTGCCCTTCTTCTAGGAATAACACAGACCCCACCCGCCTCCTCTCCCATGACCAACCCTTCCCACCCTGTGCTCTGCCCATCCCTGAGGCTGTGGGTCCCCAGGCCCAGCATCCTGTGTTCATGGTGGGCATCTGACACTGACCAGAGCAGATGATCCCTGGGCTGCACAGGGAGGACTGGGCCCTCCATGTGGCCCAGCCATCAAGGCTCACTGTTTCTTCCGTCCTGACACAAAGCACTCGAGTAGAAGTGGGCATTCCAAGGCCTGGATGTCAGGGACCCAGCCAGGCCAGGCTGTTGTAGGCGCAGCAGGGCCGAGCCAATAGTCCTGGAGAGCACAAGACAGTGTATCCTGTTTACATAGCTCCTTCCTGTGTCCACCGCTTTCACGTGGCCAAGGCCTGACATCCAGCCCCTACTGGTCAGGTCAGCAGGGCTTTCCAGAGACCCCTCATTGCCTCCTGTGGGCTCTCTGCTATGGCTGGCTTGGTCTGTCCCGGAACTCAGGGGGAGGGGTCTTAGGCTCCCAGCCCCCGGCGATGTCTGCACTGGGAGGACTTGGGTCCCATCTGACGAGCTCCTGCCCTGGCCTGACCGCCTCTCTGCTCTCTCCTAGGAACTGGCAGCAGAAAAGGCTAAGGCAACAGCCGGGGAGGCCCAGGTGAAGAAGCAGCTCGTGGCCCGGGAGCAGGAGATCACGGCCGTGCAGGCACGCATGCAGGCCAGCTACCGGGAGCACGTGAAGGAGGTGCAGCAGCTGCAGGGCAAGGTGGGCAGGGGCTCGGGGGCACGATTGGGGGCCCGGGGACATGCGCAGCTCCCCACAGGGTGGGGGAACTGTTTTTGGAATCTGCTTTGGTTTTGGAGGGCGGGGCCGTTTCATCTGGCCAGATGTTGTCAGCCAGCCCACCATTCGTGTGTGAATGTCAGCAATCAGCAAGATGTAAACTAGATTTTAGAGAGCACTTTTTGAAAACAGCCTGGTCCCAGGTGGCCAGTGCCATGTCCCCTCTCCTCGGTTCCCGTGGGTTAAGTTCGCAGCCTCTGTGTGACTCCCCAGGAATGCTGGCTCTGCCCTCTCCACTCGAGTTTGGGTGGGCCCCACAAAACAAGAAGCATGAGCTGCCCCCAAGGCCAGCGAGGTCCAGTCACCTGCCCAGCCTGGCCCGTGGAGCCAGAGCCCTGAGCCTTCTCCCCTGCCTTGTTCGTAGTGGGCCGTGGCCTCCTCCCTGCTGCTTGGCTCGGGATGTGCCACAGGAGGTCAGAGAGCAGGAAACAGGCTTCCTCGGGGTAATTGTAGGCTATGGCTGTGTGCTTGGTGTCATAGCAGTTAACACAGTGCCTGGAGGCTACAAACAGTGAGGCAGGGAGTGGGGGGAGCATGTGCAGGCGGTCACCTTGCCTCTGGTGCATTTGTCTGTGGGCTGGAGCCTCGCCGACCTCACTCCCAAAGCCAGCTCCCTGTGAGGCCAAGAGGCACTCTGATGCCCCTTCGCTGCTTTTGCAGATCCGAACTCTTCAGGAGCAGCTGGAGAATGGCCCTAACACACAGCTGGCCCGTCTGCAGCAAGAGAACTCCATCCTGAGGGATGCCTTGAACCAGGCCACGAGCCAGGTGGAAAGCAAGTAAGCTCAGCGCCCCCGTTCAGACACCACGAGGGTGCACTGCCAGAGGCCCTGGAGCTGGGGAGGGTCTCTGAGCCTCAAGGCTTTGCGGGTAAATCCTAGATTTTTACTGGCTGTGGGGCTGGCTTGGCAGCCTTGCACGGGCCCCACACGTGAGCCTATGGGGCTGGCTGTGCACTTGCGACCCTCCCTGTTTGGGGCTCTGTCCTAACTCTCCATCCCTCTGTCTAGTTGTGAGTGGCCAAGCCTTCGGATGCATGGCCATCATCCTCACATGTGGTCAAGGCCCTGGGGAGAGCCAGCTAACCCCAGTCTGGTCTGTCCGTGCCCACCGTCCACAGGATCAGGTGCCTCTTGGATCCTGGCTGTGCCAGCACCTTGCCTTCCTGGGGGAATAGATACTTTTTCCATGTCTGTCTTCAACATCTCGATGTGGCCTTTAAAAACTTCTCATGGTGGCCCAGAATTTCAGGGACTAGCAGATTGTCCATGATCAGAGTTTGATGGTAGTGGGGGGACCTACTGTGGGCCTAAGCTCCTGGATTCTCCACTGGGGATGAGGTCTTCTGTGCTGGAAGGGACATTTGCAGTAGTACGTACTGCCTCACAGCATTCGGCCCGGCCCACTTAGCGGGGCTCTTGCTCTCAGCATTGCCTGTCAGGAGCTCAAGTGCTAGCGAGTCCAATGAGGGGGCCACGTGGCTTTCTTCTGACTTCCTGATCTGAGCAGTATAGTCTCAACAGGCTGGCCCAGAGGAAGCCTGAACCACATTTTCTTTTGATGCACATTTCTTGGCCCTCTCTTGGCCTAAAGCATCCTGAAGGGACTTTCTGGGGTTCTGCATGATCCTCAGAGCATCTCGTCTTGCCAGGAGAACCGACAAAGGTAGAGGGCGCTAGCACCCTCTGTTCTTTAGCTGCAAGTCACGTTGGGAGAAGGCCATCCCAGGAGCTGAACCAGGGAGGGGAGCCTGTGCCCACGTGTCTGGTCTTGCTGGTGGCCCCCTGGGGCAGTGATCTGGAGGCTACCTTTCCCAGGCTGGTGCTTTGTGTATGGAGGCCTCCTCTGGGCGTACACGTGCACACATCTTCATCTGCCCTGGCCTATAGGCTGGAGGTTCAGTGGCTGTGATTTCCTCGGCAGCTACAAGCAGAATGGAGGAACACTCTGGTTTACCCGCATGTGTCATATCCACTGCAGCCTCTGTCCTGGGGAAAGCCAGCAAGCTATAGACCTGTCACTCCGAGGGGGTGGCCACTGATTCCCTTTGTGGTAGTTCTGCCCCGCGTGGGGTCAGGGTCCCGGGGCCCTGCCCAGAGCTCCAGAGTGGTCCCAAGGGGCCACCACTGAGCTCTCCATCTCCATCCCAGAGCACTGGCGTTTAGCCTTTCCTGGAAGCCCTCCAGTCTTTTTTCTTTTTTTTAAATGTTTATTTTTGAGAGAGTGCAGGCAGGGAAGGGGGCAGAGAGAGAAAGAGAGAGACAGAATCAGAACCACGCTCCAGGCTCTGAGCTGTCAGCACAGAGCTAGATACGGGGCTCAAACTCACAAGCCCTTGAGCGAGGAGATCATGACCTGAGCTGAAGTCGGCCGCTCAACCATCTGAGCCACCGAGGCGCCCCGGAAGTCCTCCAGTCTTGAATCTTGGCCTTAGACAGTGTGAGCTGATGGCCCCACAGAGGACTTTGGGACGGCCACCCGGATGCCGGTGGGAGAAGCCAAGTGCGGAGAGGTGGGACCCACCTATCCCTCAGCCAGCAGACTAGCTGGTCTCAACCAGGTTTCTGTCTCCACGTAGTCTGACACCACCATGCAGGGTTGTGGGTGGTCTTGTCTGTCTCCTTAGTCTTGCCTAGGACTGTCCCTTGGCTGGATGGCCGGTCCTGCCTCGAAGAGGTGTCTTTTGAACTGGGGAAGGAGGCTGGCGAGCCGATCACCTCCCCGCATGGGGGAAGGCAGGTCTTCAGCTGCCTTTCTTTTCCTTTCAGTTGAGTCTCCTTCCTTCACTTCTGTGCTTGTTGCTGGTCCTGAGATCCAACTTTTGTGCGGTGTTGAACAGTCTGTTTTGTAAAAGTGCCTCAGCCTCCCACCCCTCGTGGCCTCCAGGCCCAGCCATGGTCCAGTCTGCCGAGGAAGTGGGGCGCGGGGACTCCAGCCCTGCAGTGGTGTCGAGACCAGTCAGCCTGCTTCTGGGGCTTGTCTGGGCCTAGATCAGCGATGGGGAGAAGGGTGTCTTGCCTCTTCTCTGACTTTCCCGCTGTTTCTAGGCGGGCCTCCTGTGGGATACTGTAGTGCGCGTTTTGCTCTTTGCTCCCTATGGTCCACACACCATGCCGGCAAAAAGAACGTCTTCACCAGCACACATCAAAGTCTGTAGGACCGACTGTGAGAGGCTTTGGTAGTGGCCCCGGGATATGGGGGGTCTCTTGTAAAAGAACTCGTGCCCCAGAGCAAAGCCTCACCTGCCAGGCCCTGTAACCCAGGGGTGGGGGGGCCCTCAGGGCTGGTGAGAGTTCACCCGGTCCCTCTTCTGTCCATCAGTTGGGGGCTGGTGACTGTCTTGCAGGCAGAATGCTGAGCTGGCCAAGCTCCGGCAGGAGCTGGGCAAGGTCAGCAAGGAGCTGGTGGAGAAGTCCGAGGCCGCACGGCAGGAGGAGCAGCAGCGGAAGGCTCTGGAGACCAAGGCAGCTGCCTTTGAGAAGCAGGTCCTCCAGCTGCAGGTGAGCCAACCTCAGCGCCCGCATCCGCTCTAGCCCCTAGGCCTATTTATGTAGCAGAGACAGGCTAGAGCTTGCCTGGCCACAGGGGGTCACCTCTTCCCGGTGATCACGAGGGTGGCCTGGGCTCGTCAGTAACCGTGAATGCTTGTAGTGTGGAGTGGGTGCGTTCGCTGTGGTAAGCATCGTCCTGAGCGCACTCAGGCATTGACTCCGCTAATTCTCATCAGAACCCTAGGAGGCAGGTGCTGCTATCTGTCGTTACCCATTAGGGGATCTGAAGAACAGAAAACATAAGTAACCAGTCCCAGGGTCTCACGGACATGGGATTTGAACCCCTAGGTCTAGCCCCAGGGTTGTTTGTCCTTCCACATTTGCCACCACCTGTAGTCCTGCAGCCTCGGGCTTCAAGGCTGGGGTGGAATTCTTCCTTTTCAGCCTCCAGCCGTGGGCTGGGGACTGGCATTTTCCCCCGGAGACTGGCTGTTCTCCTTCAGAGGGGGAAGATTGTCCCCATCCCAAAGTGCACTGGGCAACATCCAGTGTGGCCTCCGCCTAGAGGCTTTGCTTCTGGGTGCCCCCATCGGCCTGTTTGGGGACCACACGTGGGGAGCCTTGCTAGCATGTCTGCTGTGTGTTTAATGTTTCTGGAGAAGGAAATCCTGGTGGTCTGAGGGCTCTGGGCCCTTCTGCGGCTCAGCCATTGAAGTTAGGCTGTAGCACATCTCGTGGAAGGTACTAGAACGATAGATGTGAGATTGTAAGACCCATGTTTGGGTGTGTGTGAGGAACTAAAAAGGACTGTGGACAGGTGAACACAGTTTGGATTGGAGGATTTGGTGTTTGCTGACTTGTACGTAAAGCAGGCCCGCCCGTACCAGTGAGATCGGAACCCCTGGAGTGGGCCTGGCCGTTGTTTTGTGTTAAAGGTTTCGGGATAGTCTGGGTGCGTCGGGGGCTGGAACCTCCCCTCTGGTGCCCAGCTCATCACTGTTATGTGTGCCATTTCTAAGGAGTCAAACCCTGGGGCTGGCTTTCACCGGTAAGCCCCAGACTCTTGAGCGTCTCCTGCCATCTCAGGCTTTGGGCTCTCATCCCTTGCCTGGGGCTGCAGAGAGTCCTCTCTCTCGTCTCCAATGCCAGGGATTCTGGGAGTAGATGATGACAGGTGGTGAGGAAGGCAGGGGGCGTGTGGCTGCCTTCTCTGCTGTCCTGGTGTTGACCGTGAAGCCCCTGGTATCCGCTGGGGATTTCAGAGCCTCTCTCTCCATCTGTAACATGGGCATGACAGTAGTACCTGTCCCACGGGCTGGCTGGGGATTCGCCACACTGATGCTCACAGAGTGCCTAGAACAGTGCTTCACTCAGAACAAGAACTCGACAGGTGCGAACCTTAGAAGGGCCCTCTCAGGAGCTCTCCAGATTTTTCTGGAGGGTTAGGTTGTGGGAAGCACCTCTCTGTCTCACTGAAGTCAGAACGGGGCTTTTCCCATTTCTTTAAGTTTATTTATTTATTTTGAGAGAGAAGGGGAGGGGCAGAGAGAGAGAGAGAATGAATCCCAAACAGGCTCTACACTGTCAACACAGAGCCCTCCTCTGGGCTCAAGCTCACGGACCGTGAGCTCGTGACCTGGGCCGAAATTAAGAGTCAGGCACTTAACCCGACCGAGCCACCCAGGCGCCCCTCCAGGAGCATTTTATAAAGGCTGTTGGGGTAGGTTGGCGGGATGTTAAGAGTTCTCTGTCATCTGCAGCGTCAGAGCCCGCTGAGGGTGTAGCCTCATCTGGCAGCCTCACGGCCCCCTTCCTTGTGCCCGGTCCCCAGGCGTCTCACAAGGAGAGCGAGGAGGCTTTGCAGAAGCGACTGGACGAGGTCAGCCGAGAACTGTGCCGCTCACAGACCAGCCATGCCAGCCTGCGGGCCGACGCCGAGAAGGCCCAGGAGCAGCAGCAGCAGATGGCCGGTAAGCATGGCCTGTTGGCTCCGAGGCTCCCGTCTGGCCTGTGCCAGATGTGTGCCGCCCTGGCCCCGCTGCCGGCAGGAGCCCAGAAGATGGGCCAGGCCTGTTGGTGAGTGAGGGCAGCACGGGAACCCTGCCCCTGCCCTTCAGGGAGTCATGAGGTGGCGGTCTCAGCAGGAGGCAGGCAGAGCCTGAGAGCTGGGCTGGGGGGCTGGGGGGCTGGGGGAGGGTGGTGCCACCACCTGCAGCCTGCCTTGCCATGGGGCCCGCCGGAGTGTTGGGCCGTGGGTGGGCTAAGCAACCGTGAGGCCTTTGCTGACCTCTGGTCCTTCCTGGCCCACTCAGCCCAAAAGCCAGGTTTGAAAGGTGGGCCTGTGGTCCCCCTAGGCCTACATACAGGTCACCTTCGTAATCAGAAGGATGTGACCAAATGAGGGTGCTGAGGGCCCTTGGAGAAATGGCAGACGGGGCCAGGGACCACTCCGTAGTCACTTGCTCACGAGTGTTCCCTGAGCGATTGCCGTAGGCACCCAGAGCTCGGCCAGGAGTGGCAGCAGGGGCGACGGCAGGCAGATGGGGGGCCGTGCATCCACCAGGTCACACACAGCCCTATGCTCTACAGACGTCTGACAGCCAGTGTGACCTAATGCAGGGCTGGTATGTGGTTACTCTGAAGAGCCAGATAGTAAACAGCTTTGGCCTTGTGGGCCAGACCCAGGGCCTGTCACAGCTGCCCAGGCCATAAGGTAGCCTACCCCTAGGCCATAATGCAAAGGCAGCCCTAGACAGCACATAAACAGACACACCTGTCTATGCTCCAATAAAGCTGTACTTACAAAAACAGGCAGTGGGCCAGAGGTGGCCCTTGGGCCTCGTTTGCTGACCTCACTCTAATGGGCCAGGTGTGGCTTCAGATTAGGTGGTCAGGGAGGCCTCTATGAGGCGGAAGGAATGTTCAAGCCAAATTTGGATAACGGGAAAGGGCTGGTCTCACAAAGACCAAGAAGAGGCAAAAACGCCAGCCCAGGGCCCCTGAGAATGGGAATGAACTTGAACTTGGTCCATACAAGAAACAGAGGCCTAAGATCAGCAAGCATGACTAGAATAAGAGGTCAAAGAGGGCAGTTGGCCAGTGTGGGGCCAGGCGGGCAGGCCCCAGGTGGCCCTCCCTGTGAGGTGTCACATCGGAGCACTCGGGGCATCTGGGGACAGGGATGGCATGAGCTCATTGTACGTTTGGATGCTCTGGTACTGGGTAGAGACTGGATCAGAGGAGCAGTAGTAGCTCAGGGGATCAGGCATGAAGCTCCTGCAGTCATTCTGGCCAAAGGCAACAGGCCGGGCCCAGGTGGCCCCAGAGTGCTGGTGAGCTGGGGAGGGACTTGGCAGATGGCAGAAGGGGAACCCACGGGCCTCGCCAGCCTATCTATGAGAAGTGAGGATGCGGGGAAGCAGAGTAGCCAGACGACGAGACCAGGCTGGTTGGTGGCGGTGCTGGGTTCGAGGTGCCTAAGCAGAACTCAGTTGATACAAGCCAGTTTCCCAGAGAACAGATGCGGGGGTGTCCATGCCAGTATCTCCCGCCCCTGCCCACCCTTGCTCACCTCCTCAGAGCTGCGTGGCAAACTGCAGTCCTCCGAGGCAGAGATGAAGAGCAAGTGCGAGGAGCTGAGTGGCCTCCATGGGCAGCTCAAGGAGGCCAGGGCCGAGAACTCGCAGCTCACTGAGAGAATCCGGTCTATTGAGGCCCTGCTGGAGGCGGGCCAGGCCCGAGACACCCAGGACGCCCAGGTCAGCCTGCGGGACGGGAGGGAGGAGGCTGCTGGGTCCCATCCCGCCCAGTAGGGAGCCATCCTGACTAGTCACCACATGGGGCCCATCTCATGGTGACATGGCGCTTTCTGTCTCTTGTTCCAGGCCATCCAAGAGGAGCAGCAGGCCCGGTGAGTGGACGCGGAGGCCTACAGCCTCAGCGCATGGTGGCCAGGACCCCAGGAGCCAGGGCTTTCAGCAGGGCTCATGGACCCTTGGGCAAGAGCCCCTTCAGAGGCCCTTCCTTTCGCTGCTCCCTCCAGTGGCTCTGAGGATGGGGAACAGGCCTAGCCAGAAAATAAGGCTTCCTTGCCAAGAGCTCCTTGCCTCCTCTCGAGGCGTGAGACTGGCAGGTGCCTCGGTGGGGGCTTCTGGACCTTCTCCCCCTCCTGTCCATCCATCCAGCTGTGACTCAGATGAAGGACTAGCTGGTCAGAGGGTCTCCATGTCTACACAGTGAGGGTTTTTAGAGGGACTGAGATCGGAAATTAGCAGCCATGATCACACACCCAGATAGAGAACCCAGGAGGTCTCCCAGCTTTTTGCACAGATTTGCGACGTCAGTGCAGTTGAGAGCTGACCAAGTCACAGGACGGTCAGCGAGGCAGCGTCACTACTGCAGACCTTGTTTTCTCTCGGTATTGGTGGCCCGGCATGAAGCTGTGCGAGGGGACTGTGTGTTTGCTGTTGCAAAGGCTGGAGCCGACGCTTAGGTGGGGTGGCTTGAGTTAGTGGACTTGGAGTCCTTGGGACCGTCCCCTCTGGAGCGTGCGTCCCTGCACAGATGCCCACAGGCTTGGGAGGGGAGTCCTGGCTGCCGTTGCCGGGGCTCTACGGGACAGTCAGGGGAGTGAGGCATGAAGGGGGTGCTCCGTCCCATGCAGACGGTAAGATGTGTCCTAGACAATCAACTGACACGGTTCCCTTGTTCTGGCTGCTGCCGGTGAGTCACCTCCCTTGCACCTCCTCAGGCCATGGCCCATGTTTCTTAGCCTCAGGCTTTGCGGTTTGGGAGCTGAGGAAAGAAGCCAGAGGGCCCAAAATGCCTTGCAGGAGACACAGCCAGACCCCCCCACTGTGTTCCTTTCCCAGGCTGCTGCTTTGCAGAGAGCTCGCGTGAATTTTTGTTTCTCTTGGTGTTTATTGAAGTAGAGAGGTTGCATCTGATGAGGGGTGTTTTGGGGGTTTTTTGTTTTTGTTTTTGTTTTTTTGCTTTTGTTTTCTAAGATCATATTCTTGGATCACAGAGCAAATCATTGGGGCGCTAAAGTTACACTGCAAAGATGGTTCATTCTGATTTTTTTGCATCGTGCAGATGTGTTTGGCAGAAGTTGGCTTTTTAAAATTTCCTTCTGAATTTGTCTGGAAGTTGTGTCTAAGTCAGGCTGTCCTGTTCTGAGTGGAGATGAGTGACCCACCCCAGATGGTGCTGGGACCCGGGCAGCGGCTGCCAGGGGCTATCAGTGTGTCCTTGCCGGCTGCCTGCCCACCCTTCCTCCTCGGGCATCTTGTTCTTTTGGATTTGCTCATGTGGTGGTTTGCTGTAGGCAGGCTCTTGCATAATGCAGGGGGTGGAGGGCGGGGGCCTTGAGGGAAGAGCTGTGAGGGGTCCCAGTAGAGCTTTAAGGGTGAGTTCGGGGTTCCTTGGGCCTAAAACCAACCCCCAAGAAGTCAACTGACTTCAAGGCCTTGAGCACTGTTTTTAGAGTAACAAGGTGAGGCGGCACCACAGTGGGAGTCCATTCCCAGGTAGGGTGGGTGGGTGGGGCAGCGAGCATGCTCAGCCCACGCTTACTGTTGTTGCATTCAGTCCTGAGATGTGTTAGAATGGTGTGTTTCAAACACGCTGCTGACGCCCATGGAAAGTAAAGCAGATGTGTATGTCCTCATGTGGCTGGCAGTGGCCAGAGCCCCACCCACCTCCCCCCAGACGGCTGGCAGCCCTTTCTGGCAGGCACATCCATGGGTGGGGACTTCTTTCCTGACTTCAGGTCCAAGTTCATCACTTCTGGACTTCAGCTTTCACCTGTTCCTGCTGTTCCTGTGGTCTTCCCTGTCCTAAAGTTGTTTGGTTGTTGTTGTTGTTTTAATGTTTTATTTCTGAGAGAGAGAGAGAGAGAGAGAGAGAGACAGCATGAGCAGGGGAGGGTCAGAGAGAGAGGGAGACACAGAATCCGAAACAAGCTCCAGGCTCTGAGCTGGCTGTCAGCACTGAGCTGGCAGGGCTAGAATCACGAACCATGAGATCATGACCTGAGCCGAAGTCGGACGCTTAACCAACTGAGCCACCCGGGTGCCCCTCCCTGTTTAATGCAGAACCTGACATATTAAAGCCTCTGTTTGAGGCCTGTGGCTCAGAACAGCTAGTCTGTCTCTAGCAGTGTCAGCCTCTTACTTTCTGGAAAATGAGGCTCTTGAATGTGGAGACAGGACTGACGTCTTGCTAATGCCATGACAGCGGGGGGGTCATCTGGGGCAAGGCCTGAGGGAGGAGCCTTGGGGTCTCAGCAGAGTTAGGTTTTGGACAGAGGATGTTTCTGCCATACCCAGAGGAGGCTTGTAATGAGCCTGAAAGCACTGGCGTCCAGACTCTCAGTGGGTGTGCAGGTGACCACTGAGCCTCTAGCTCAGTCGACCTCTGAGAAGGCCCAGCCCATGTCTTCAGAGGGCCAGGCGTGGCTGTGGCCACAGGCAAGGGCCAGCTGCCATGTTTTGTGGGGACTGATCAGGGCCAGGCTGAACAGGAGCCACATACCAGGTGGTAGGGCTCAGTTCTCTAGAAGAAAAAGCATCCCCCAAACCCGACTGTCTGGGGCACTCCCACTGACTGGCCACCGCAGCTGCTCTGACCTCTTCAGTCCCAGCGGCCGATGTCACCAGGCATAATTCTGGTGGCCTTCTGGTTCTGCACCCGGCCCC
The DNA here is from genome assembly GCA_017311185.1 of Proteles cristata cristata. NCBI lineage: Eukaryota > Metazoa > Chordata > Mammalia > Carnivora > Hyaenidae > Proteles > Proteles cristata. The sequence goes on from JAESUZ010001396.1 coordinate 1,047,070, forward strand.
ATGGGCACTCGGGATGAGTGGAGAGGGATGGGGCTGAGGCGGTTTCTTGGGCTCCCCTTGAAAGCTCGCGCCCTGTTGAGGTGGTAAGCAGCGGTGGGAGGGGACTGACCCTTAGCTGAGTGGCTCCCGGTGGGTGTCCGGGCAGCAGAAGGGGCACTACCGAGACAGGCCCTGGGGGCGCCGTGGCCCTTGTAGGCCCAGCAGTGACATCACTGTCTCCCTTCAGCCTCAAGGAGCTGGAGTCCCAGGTGCGGTGTCTGGAGAAGGAGGCCACCGAGCTCCAGGAGGCGGTAGAGCAGCAGAAGGCAAAGAACAATGTGAGTGCTGAGGGCATGGGTGTGAGGCCGGGCTTGTGGGAATCCCACCCCAGGACAGGGCACAGCTACCCCTTTATGTCCCACCGTCATGGGCAGCTTGGGTGAGGCCTCCTTTCCCCTTGGGTCCCTCAGAAGGCTCAGAGCTGACTCCCATTCCATCAGCTTGGGGCATGTGCTTAAGCAGGGAGCCCCCCAGCCTCCACTCCCACCTCATGGTGGGGTCTGAATGTATCAGTGGGTCTGGTGTGGGCCATATGGTCACCTCGGCGTGGGCAGGCAGGTGTCAGGAGAAGGGGATATGGAGGTCCCTTTCCCCTGCAGGGATGCGGAGCCTCTCCTACATCCTCCTTGCTGGGCTGACCCTCACTGCTCCTCACGTGGGCTGCCCTTCCCCGGGGAGCCCTGCCTGGCCCTTCCTGTGCCCTGCACGGCCACAGCCAGCTGAGGGGCTGCTGGTGGCAGGAGCTGCTTCTCTCTCTTTCCCACCGGAGCCTCCTGACGGCCCTGTGCCGCAGCCGCTCCCCGGTGGGCTGCCCCCGATGGGCCCGGCAGATGTGGGCCAAGAGAAAGCACGCGTTGTCCCTTTGCAGTCTCCCCGTGGCGTCCCAGGTAGGGTTGGGAGGGTCCTGAGCCCGGCCAAGGCGTCTCATGGGGGATGTGTGGGCAGCCGACCCTCCCTGGCCACTGACCTCTCCTGTGTCTGCCCCCAGGACCTCCGAGAGAAGAACTGGAAGGCCATGGAGGCTCTGGCCTCGGCCGAGAGAACCTGCGAGGAGAAGCTGCGCTCCCTGACCCAGGCCAAGGTCAGAGTCCTACACACACAGACTCACCTGCTGGTCCAGACTTGGTCAGCAGCAGCTTTGTGGTTTAGCAAACCACGCAAACTGCATGCAGAATAGCCTTGGCCTCGGAGCCTCGGAGATCTGTGCCGGCGGGCCCCGCGGCCAGCGGCCAGAGTGCCCTGTGCCCCTGCGTCTCCGTCCCTGCCCTCCTCGTCCCGCTCTTCCTTTGCCTCCTTTCTCCATAAGATGAAGAGGGAACACACCCTTGGTGCTTTTTCTCATCTGGACCCTTTGCCGTTAGGGCACAGAGATGGAGTGGCTGTGGGGGCTGTGAGCCTGTCTGGCCTCACTGCCTTTGAGCCTGAGGTTGGGCTGTCCTCGAGTTGTTTTTCTCCCAGGCTGCTTTCTCGGGGGCCCCCGAGAATCTGGCCCAGTAGGTTCTCTGCTTGATCTTTACTGTAATTAACAGAAGGAAAGCTGTCTTTAGCAGCAAGCTGTCTCTAGGTCCTATGCTCTGTGCCACCCGGGTCGGGGAACGTGGGGCCCCTGTGTTGCCTCTGGAGCCCTGGGCCAGGAGCCAGTGCTGAGCTCTGATCAGGGGACGTAGCCTATAGTGGCAGCCGGGGGAGGCCTCACCTACCCCCTCTTGCCACACATTTCCGTCCTTGATGAAAGGCCCTGGGAAGCCAGCTCTCCCCTCAGCCTCACTCATGCAGAAGGAATGTCTGTCCTGTTATCATGAGCTCTGCAGCAACTTTCATGAGCCTCCCAGGAAGCCTGAGGGTTGTATCAGACACGGTCCCAAGACAAGGCAGGAGGGGGAGGGCCAGCCTCAGGTCAACAGCTGTACTCAGACTCCTCAGAGGTGACCTGGGAGCCTGTGTGGCCTTTCTGTGGCAGACGCAGGAGCTGTGACAGCAGATGTCACCTGCTTTGCTCACAGTCTTGCAGCCAGATAGATAGGAGCTGGCCTCTGGGTCCTCTGGCCCTCGCCTTGGACTCACATGGCCAGGGGGCCTGAAGAGGGTCGTGAGGTCAAGGATCCACAGCAGGCCACCAGCATCGGGCAGCAGCTCTGTTTGCATTGGTGGTGAGCCGAGAAGGCTCCGCTTCTGAGACTGGAGGCCAGATCACATGGGTGCCGTGGGCAGGCGGGGCATATGTTTGTCATGCACATCCCAGAGCAGCATTCAAAGGCTCTGATCCAGTCGGAGTTCTAGTGTCACCCTCAGGTCTCCAGTCAAGCCACTGTCGACAGCAGGTTCAGCCTGCTGGGGACAGGTTACTAGATAGACTTAGTCAGAAACCTCCCCAGGGTCTTCCTCGCACTTTGCATGGGAGCCTTGAGGAGGGCGGATGGGGGACCACGACCAAGCCTTTAGCCCTCCTGGGTAGGTGCTCCCTTTGGAGAGTGAGGGCCCTGATCCTCGCCCCTCCTGGCTGGCAGTAGCCCCTACGTGGTGGCTGCTGGGAAATGCACCTCTCCTTTGCCTCCCCCTTAGCGCCCCCAGCAGGTTGGCCGTCTGCACACACGGATGAGCACACACATGCTCACGTGAAGAGTCAAAACCAAGATCCGATGGTGGTGGTGGTGGCGGGGGGGTCCTGCTGGGAGGTGTCAGAGCAGCCTGCACCTGGCACGTGGGCAGCTTGCCGTCTCCCCATTGGTGCAGAGATCTGTCAAGACTGACCCCACGCGGGCCGAGGTGGCCAGAGCCTGGTTGCTGAGGTTGAGCTCCCCCCCCGCCCCCCACTGGTCCCCATCCCGTTCACAGAGCCACCTGTCTTCTCCTCTGGTCCTGTCCCTCCCCTGAAGAGCTGAGGTGGGGCCCAGGCATCTCCAGGAATGCTCCCCGGAGTCGCCCTAAATGTTACGGCTGACTGCTGCCCTCCCCCCTGCTCTAGGAGGAATCAGAGAGGCAGCTCAGCTCGACCCAGACGCAGACCAAGGAGGCCCTGCTGGCTCTCCTGCCAGCACTCGCGGACTCGGCTCACCAGGTAGGAGGCGAAGTGCGCCCTTGGGGCCCTGCCGCCCATAGGAAACGTCCCCGGGCCCTACCTTGTGTGTCTTGTCGCAGAGTTACACCGAGTGGCTGCAGGAACTCCAAGAGAAGGGCCCCGAGCTGCTGAGGCCGCCGCCGGCCAGCACAGAACCCTCCCCGGTGAGCATGGGTGCTGCGACATGGCCCGCCAGGGCCACCACTCACTCTTGCTCTCCCCTGTCCCCGGGAAGGGAGGGGGCCTGGAGCTGTCTCATCAGGCAGCTGGGTGCAGCCTTTGTGCTTGGCTAACCGGAGCCCGGTTTGCCGTCAGGACCTGGCGTCCAAGCTGCGAGAGGCCGAGGAGACCCAGAGCAGTCTGCAGGCCGAGTGTGACCAGTACCGCACCATCTTGGCGGAGACGGTAGGGTGTGAGAGGCACAGCCTTCGCCAAGGCGCTGGGCTGGCGTCCCTCGGGGTGCTGCTGGGAGAGAGCTCACATAGCCTCCAGTCAGTGGGCAGGCCAGTGGCCCCGGGGGAAAGAGCCCTAGGTTTGGATGCTGGCTCTGTGTGCCCTTGGGCGAGTCCTTGCCCCTCCCTGGGCCCCAAGGGGATGAAGGAGGTGCTCAGGCCTTCCCCTGCTTCTGAGCAGGGGAGAGGGCTGGGCCGCAGGTTTGGTGCTGGGGGTGCAGAGACAGTCATGACACACACCAGTCTGGGAAAGGAAGAGGGGAGCATTCGGCAGGTGGCGGGCTTGAAGCCACTGTGTGACTTCAGGGGCCACCTAGGTCCAGCCCTCCTGTCTGACCCCGTCCTGGACCTGAGATCAGCTGGTGGCAAACCCAGCAGAGTTGAGAGTCCTGATGGCGTCCTTCAGGTTACAGACCTCATTCTGCTGCATGGCCCACACACAGCCTTCGTTCGCACACTGGCCAGAGACCTCCGCTCTAGGACTGTGGCCACCTTCCTCTCCGTGTGACAGCTATGACGAACTCAGAGATGGGCCGCACCGACAGCCAGGCAGCCATCTGAGAGGAGCCAGGGGGGGCAGGAGGCTGCAGCTGTGCTCATGGGGGTGGGGTCTGCGGGGAGAGGGGCCCTGCCTCAGTGGCCCTTTCCCCCAGGAGGGCATGCTCAAGGACCTGCAGAAGAGCGTGGAGGAGGAGGAGCAGGTGTGGAAGGCCAAAGTCAACGCCACAGAGGAGGAGCTCCAGAAGGTACAGGAGGGGCCCCAAGACCCTGGGGCGAGTGACATGGGAGTCGCTCCAGCAGGTCCACCTTCCCTAGGAATTGAAACATAACTTCCCAGAGGCCAACAGCTAGATCAGAACTCATCAAAACCAGGGCCAAAGCTGACGGGGTCATGTGGGTCTCCTGGGAGGCACAAGGCGAGTTTGCTGGGTTTCAGTAATGCTGCGTAAAGTGTGATTATGGAGTGACCGCCGCCTCCTCAGTCTCCAGAGCCCCCACCCACTCCCACCCCAGGACAAGGCTGCTGGTCATGTGTGGGGTGGGCACCGTTGGGCTTCCTGGGAGAGGCGGCCTGTCTTGCTCCAGTCCAGGGGCCGTCTAGAAGGACACCTGGTGCCACATCCTGGGACTGTCCCCTTCCAGGGGCTCGCATTTGATGGGACCTTCCCCTTATTTTGCAGTCGCGGGTCACAGTGACACATCTTGAAGAGATTGTAGAGAAGCTGAGAGCAGAACTTGAAAGTTCAGATCAGGTAGGCATGGGGGCTGCTTTCCTGGTTACAGAGGGCACCGTAGTTCTTTTTCCCCTGGGGGCCGCATGTGTTGAGAGGGGCAAAGGGATCTTGTCTGTCCTGTGAGCCACCTGCAGCCTCAGAGCAGCCTGAGACAGCCATGGGCTGTGCAAAGTGCCCGGCCCAGCACATGGTGGCATCTGTGGCATGCGAGGGGTGCAAGGGGCCCCCTGGCATGCAGCAAGTAAATCTAAAAGCTCTCCTCCAGGGCGGAGTGTGGACCACGTCTGGGCCCAGAGATGCTGGAGTCCAGGCCGGTGTTTTGCTGCCAGGGATTCACTCCTGCCTGTTCTGGGTTGGCCCACTGCCAGCGGGCCACGGGCCATCTCCCAGCTCTTAACCCAGGGCAGCCAGCCTTGTTGCGGCCTGTCACCCTGTCCCCTGTGGTCAGAGCCTCCTGCTGGCCCCCTCGGGGCCTGTGACGTGGGCACGTGTGTATGCAGGTGAGGGAACACACGTCACATCTGGAAGCGGAGCTGGAGAAGCACATGGCGGCCGCCAGCGCCGAGTGCCAGAGCTACGCCAAGGAGGTAGCAGGGGTGAGTCTGCCCAGCGGGGTCTCCATCCCCTCCCAACACACACAGCGCTCATTAATATAAACTCAAAGCCTGGATTCACAGCTTAGGGCCCTGCTGTGGGTCGGCTGAGCTGAGGAGGGGTGTCACGGGGCACACAGCAGGAAGATCGTGCCGGTGACAGGAAAGCACACAGCCCTGACCGCCTCCTGAGGCCAGTTCTCTCCCTGGCCCCGGGGCCGCCATTTCAGGGGCAGATGGGCTTAAATCTGATCCTTTCTGACCATTCAGAAGTGGAAAGACAAGCTCAGTCCCCACAGTTCTGGTTTAATCTTGAACTTTCGGCCTTATTTTATAAGATGGCCTATAAACGAAGATCCAGGACGGGCCTGTGATGGCATCTGTCTTCCCCGGGTCTTCAGAAAGAAGCAGTAGTTTGGGGAGGCTGGAGAGCCCCTGCCTGGCCTGCTAGGCTTTGCGATGCTCTTGGCTGGGAGGGTGGGGGTTTAGATCGGCATGCACGAGTAGGTGTTAACTCCCAGGAACTGGTTTTCTTCTCCTTTTCCCCCATCGCTTGGATCTGCTTTCTCTCCAAGTTGAGGCAGCTTTTATTAGAATCTCAATCTCAGCTGGAGGCAGCCAAGAGCGAAGCCCAGAAACAAAGCAATGAGCTCGCCCTGGTGAGTGAGCGCGCGGGCAGGAGCGGGGCCTGTGCCAGGGTGTGAGTACGTGTGCATGTGTGTGTTGTGGTTCTCCACCCCGCCCAAGGCCACACTCACGGCAGAGTGGGGTGTGCCCCGGTGTAGTGTGGGGGCAGGCTTCGATCAGTCGCGCTGAAGGGGCTCCTCACGTGTTGGCCCAAAACCCCGAGCTGAGCAGGTGGCTTCCAGGGCCAGCGCTCCCGCACCACTCACACATCCTCTACTGCGACCTGGCCCTGTGAAGGCGCTTGCAGCTCAGGGCAGGGGTTCTGGGAGGTCAAATCTCTGAGCCCCGTGGCCCAACACTGCCCCGCCCTCAGGGCCCTTGGGTGTTTCCCCATGTCAGCAGGGGCTCAGACCAGGTCAGTCAGACCTGTGGGTGGGCACCAAGGCCCATGGACCCGGGGCAGGGAGTCAGCCCTGGGTGCCCATTTGCTGCTGTGCAGGGCTCCCCACCGTGCAGGTGGCCTTGGGTCCTCCTGGATGTCTGTTTTGGTGGCTGCCCGCTCCATGCCACCCGGGGAGGTCAGTGAGGCCCCACAGAGCCAGGCCTCCCCCGTCCCGGTCCCAGCTATGGGGCTGCAGCGGCGAGTCGCGGCCTAGAAGGCTGGTCTCTCCAGGTGGATCTGCGGTCTTTCTTCAAATCCTGAATGGGTTGTTAACAGTTAGAAATTGGCAGGTTTTGGATACAAACCCACGTGCCTGGTTTTTTGAGGAGACAGAAGGTCTGGTCCATGGTGCTGGCTTTCCCACAGCAGCATCTGCACTGGGGCACAAACTCCTGGCTCCATGGGGGCCCCTCAGGTTATTCGGGCCTCACATGGGACTGTCACACCAGAGGGCGGGTGCCATCCACGCTGACTCACCTGAGCCCGAGGGCCACTCACCAAAGCTGTGGCCTAAGCCGGGTCTGAGTGACGAGCCCTAGGGGTGCTGCCCAGGTTGAGGTCAGTGTGCAGAGAAAACCCCCAAATTCCTCATCCTCAAAAGCCTGCACATTTTGGGGTCACCTTTGGGGGGCTGCTGTTGGGAAGGTAGCAGAACAGGGTGCCCTCACACTTGGGGTACCCTTTGTAGTAGTGCCTTTTGCAGGGGGCCCGAGACCAGCCATGCCCTCTGGGGAGCACGTACCGGGGGCCCACCCGGATCTCCCGACAAGAACCTTTAACAGGGCTTCATGATGTTGCTTCTGCTTCAGATTTGAGGCCCAGTGCCTGGGGGGCCACCACAAGTGTCACCTGCTCCCTGCAGCGGAGCTCTGGTGTGAGGGGATCTTGTTAGGCAAGTGTCCTCTTGTGACTTTTTTTTAATGTTTATTTTTGAGAGAGAGAGGGAGACACAGAATGTGAAGCAGGCTCCATGCTCTGAGCTGTCAGCACAGAGCCCAACGCGGGGCTCAAACTCCTAAACCGTGAGATCATGACCTGAGCTAAAGTCGTAAACTTAACCGACTGAGCCACCCAGGTGCCCCTCTTGTGACCTTTTTAAGGCCCTAAATAGTGGACCTGCACCTGGAAGGAATCTGGGACAGCAACATAGGCGGTGTTTGTGTCGAGCCTGCCCGCTGCCTCTCACTCTTTTGGATTCAGCAGCTCAGTGTGCCGTGTCCATCAGGGGTCACCTTGCCACCGGGGAGGGCGCCACGGCTAGCCTTGGAGCAAAGCACATGGGGCCAGCGTGGGCCTCAGTTTGGCTCTGGTGAGGGGTCATGGCACTGGCCCCCCACCCCCATGAACCTGCATGGGGACTCTTGACACAGGTCATAGTTACCAAACCAGGCCCCCCACAGGGGCTTCAGCCGCTGGGAGCCTGTGCCAGCCTCCTGAGGGGCCTGTGCGTGTGTGCATGACACTGTGTCTGGCTGTGTATTTGCACAAATCCACCCTCCCTGTTTCAGGTAAGGCAGCAGCTGAGTGAGATGCAGAGCCACGTAGAGGATGGTGACGTAGCTGGGTCCCCGGCTGTCCCTCCTGAGGTCCCCCCAGCAGAGCAGGACCCCGTCGAGGTTAGGGCGGTGAGCTGGTCCCCAGATGTCTGTCACTAACAGCCCGTGTGGGCCCCCTCGAGCCCGGTTGGAGAGCAAAGGCGGCAGGCCTCTGTTTTGGCCGAACACGGGCGACTTGTGGCCCCCACCACCTGCTCTGCCCACCCCACTCTGCCCAGAGAGGGGCCGCCAGGTTCTGAAGAAGTCCCAGAGCAGAGGAAGGGGCCAGGCGCTGGGTCCTAACAATTGTGTGCAGGAGGAGGGGTGAAAGGGGGAGTCCGGGCGGCTGGGCCCCAGCTAGGGAGTGGCCTCCCCCTCTGGCCCTAGCTGCCACGTCACAGCAGGGCGCTTGCTCTCCAGACTTCGGACCTGAGCAGCTGTGGTCGACCTGAGCAGCTGTGGTCGGGAGCCCTCAGCGGGAGGCAGGGGCCTGTCACCAGCATAGCAGTGGTGGGCGCAGCCCTAAGGGGCTGGGACTTGCACAGTGGCTCTGAGGCGTCCCAGTCCCGTGGGTCTCATGAAAGATGTCTGAGGTCGGCAGAGGTTCTAGCAGCATCTGCTTTTAATCCCCCAGGCTCTGGACCTGAGGGTGAGGCACCAGCTCCCCAAAGGGGGAGTCTGGGAGTGACTGTCAGCTGGCTGGGGGGCAGGGAGAGGCTGAGGGAGCACCAGGAGCAACTAGGAGGCAGAGCCAGCCCCGGAGCCCTGGTTCCCCCGGGGTGGGGGGTCTCTCCCAGGTTCCCACAGTCTGTGCGCTGTTTCCACACAGCTGAAGACACAGCTGGAGCAGACAGAAGCCCTCCTGGGGGACGAGCAGGCACTACGGCAGAAGCTCACCACCGAGTTTGAGGAGGTCAGGCCCTGCCCGCGCAGCCCTTGAGTTGCTGGGGACAGTAGGGGTCAGGGGTCTGCTGGACGGTCTGGCCTTGTCCCTCCCAGTGGGGGGTATTGCTGCGCATGTGGGTCCCACCTGCGCTCCCCGGCCTCAGCCACAGGTGGGCCTGCCGCTTGTGGGGCATCCCGCCCATGCCCCGCTGCCCTCTCTCCCCCAAGGCTCAGAGCTCGGCATGGCGGCTCCAGGCAGAGCTGGAGAAGCTCCGCAGCATGGGGCCCCTTGAGTCCTCAGAAGCAGAGGAGGCCACACAGCTGAAGGTAAAGGAGGGCGGGGGCATCTGTTCAAGGCTCAGGTGGGGTCAGGAAAGGAGCACCTCTCCCACCCCACCCCGACCTGGCTCTTGCCACCATCCATTGTCGCTCTTTGCGGTGGGAGGGGGAGACCCTTGAGCAGGGGCCAACCTCGTTTGGCGGTGATGGGGGGTGGAAAGGTGTCTAAACCTCCCCTGTCATACTCAGCAGTCACCAGTCAGTGGGGCTGTTTACATTAAAGTGGAAGTTCAGTTCCTCTGTCACCCTGGCCACAGTGCACTGTAGGACATCCCCCGTGTCACAGGAAGCTCTCCTGGTAGCTGGGTCGTAGACCTAACTGTCTCTGGGTGACCAGGAGACCACACCCTCCCGCCACCTTTGGAGGACTCTGGGTTCCCTGGCATTGGGGTGTGTAGCCAGGCGGTCTTTCTACTGTGTGCCATGTGACAGCTGATCCCCTTTGATCCTGTGACCACCCGCAGGAGAGACTAGAAAAAGAGAAGAAGTTAACCAGTGACCTGGGACGCGCTGCCACCAAATTACAGGAGCTTTTGAAGACGACCCAGGAACAGCTGGCAAAGGAGAAAGACACAGTGAAGAAATTACAGGAGCAGCTGGACAAAACAGTGAGTGTCCCGGCCCCACCCATGGCCTTGCCCCCCACGCCCCCCCCATCCCCAGAACTGGACCCTGGCCCACAGCGGGGCAGACTGAGTCAGGGTGCGGAGGGCCGGGGGAGGGGGTGGGCTCGTGGGAGCCCCAGGACTCCTGGGACACAGAACAGATGGGAGACCCAGGCCTGAGGGCCGGAGGTGGTGGGGACAGACTCCTGAAAGCAGGCAGCAGGACATTTGGCCTGCTCGGCCCAGCACCCACCTTTCTGTGGCTCCCCTTGTGGGAAGTATGTCTCTGACACCCACTGGCAGCTAGGTCCTTGCTTTGCAGCCTGGGGGACCAGGGTCCCCACCCAATCAGGGCCCTCCCTCTCCTGTGTCCTTGGCTCCTGTCAGTCACCGGGGTCTACTCTGGTTTTCCAGACTTGCTAGGCTGGGTGTTCACTGAAGGGATGGGGGGGTGGGGGGGATGTGAATCCCAAGGCAGGACTGGAGGTCCCTAGGAGTTACGGGTGAGTGCTCGCCTTGGCTCTTTAGCCCCAGCCTCTCCCTCCCTCTGCCCACCTTTGTTCGCAGGACAGTAGCAGCTCAAAGGAGGGCACTTCTGTCTGAGTCTCCTCTGCAGGAAAAGAAGTTACTGTTCAACTTACCAAAATGCCTTACACATTCCTTACAAATAAATAAACCAACCGACACAGCGTTATCCAGGCCCAACTTCCAGTAGCTCTGAGAGAAGCCATTAGACACAAAGAGTCTCTTAGAGTCACGGAACTAGATCTTCCAGACCCCCGTTTGTAAAAGAACCTTTGTCACATTTGATAAACACTATTCCCCAGGACCAGCCCTGGACCACCACCGAGCAGACGCCAAAGCCCTTATCAGCTCCGTGACAGACCCCAGGGTGTGTGCTGGGGAGGCCGGGGCCTCTGGGGACCCGTGTGTCAATCAGTGCAATTGTTTTCTCTCACTGGGATGGGGGCCGGGAGGCGGGCGGGCGGGGCTGGGTGGGGAGTCTCAAAGGCTGTGGAACAGACTGGAGGGTCACAGCCCAGCCTGGCGAGGCAGCAGCCCCTCAGCCCTGGGAGAAGTTGCCAGCAAGAACTGATGTATGACCTCCTGGATGTTAATGCCATTAAAACCAACATTGTCGCCCGGCACTTCTGTCTCATCTGGTCTCCTGGGGCTCCCTGACCTGGCCGCTAGGCCCAGGGTGAGGAACAAGGAGGGGCTGGCCCGCTCAGGGGAAGAGCAGGTGTGCTGCTTGGTTTCCCTGAAGTCAGGAGAGTTGCAGCTGTCTTGGGGCTATGAGGCTCGCTATTTCGGGGCTCTGCCCAGCACCTCTGGTCGTGCCACCCAGGGCCCATGGCACCAGATGTGACCACTGCCCCCAACCCTTGAGGATCTGAGGTTACCTAAGCAGGCCCCAGGCAGCCTAGGCTGCGGTGCGTGGTGAGCTCGGTGAATGGACAAGGAGTCTGTCCTGGCTGAGGCATGGACACTCATCTGTTCCCTGGGGTGGGGGGGGGAGACAGTCCAGAGCCGGAGCAGCCAGCCCAGACTTGCCAAGATCCTCAGACCCACTGTGTCTGTGGCGGCCAGAGGCAGCGTGGGCGTGGAGTAAGCAGTGGGACTCGAGCTTCAGCAACACCCAGATTTGAGGGGTCGAGTTCCAGGACGGATGGGACCAGGCCAGGAGCAAGCAGAAGGTGAATCTGCACAGACCTGGGGTTTGGTGGCCGGCACCAGCCAGTCCTGTTAAGGGGCTGCCTCAAGCAAGCGCTGGCCCCTTTCATCACCCTCCTGAGCCTCAGTCCCGGGACAAGAGCTGGACTGGCTGGGGGAAGGGTGCTGGGGACAGAGAAGGACAACCCAAGAACTAGTCTCCACTGCCTGCTAAGGGACCTCCGCATGCCAGGAGTCAAATCCAGCAGAGGGCACCTCTGTGGGTGGCTGTCTTGGGACCCTCGAGACCCAGGCAGCATATTCTCGAGCCTGCAGCCTATCTGCTGAGCAACACCCCCGAGGCCAGGCATGACACAGACCTGGACCTGGCTTCTGGAGGGCGCCTTGCCTGTGGGCCACCTAATTGTGCTGTGTGGCACCTACATGTTGCAATGTATTGGGATAAGGGTGCTGGGAATTGGGGGATGGCTCCCCAGAAAAGTGAGCTTAAGCTGGAGTTCACCAGAGCAGGAGACGTTTGTCAGGGGAGGGAAGGAAGGCACAAGGCCAAGGGGACAGCAGGTGCAGGGACAGGAAGAAGCCAGGTTTTCGAAGGACAAGGTATGGGTAAAGCAGTAGGAGCTACAAGATTTTTAAGCAAGAAGAGACCACCCTGTTCTAGAACTCTGGCGGGGGCTAAAGTGGAGAGAGGAAGCCCACAGGATTCAGGGCTCCAATGGCATGCTTTCTGGCAGGAGACTGGGAGAAGTGACTGACAATTCCCGATGCTGGCCAGGTGTCCAGCCCTGTCCTCGGTTCTCACGTAGAACCTTCCAGTACCCCACCCTACAGACATTTTTACCAAGAATCCCCACAGAACGGAAAGCTCACCTGGTAAAAGGCAAGGCAGGTTTCAGACCCACCTCCTTATTATCCATGCCTATCCATGCATCACGCAGCCTGAAGGACCAGCTAGGAGACAGCAGAGTTGTGGAGTCCGTGGACGCCATGAATAGCGGCCACTGAACACCCCCACCAATTAATTCTGTGGTCCCTCACCGTACCTTCCGTTTCTCCTATGCACGAGGAGCAGGGATTCCGTGCTAGAGGACTGGCCATGGTGGAGGGGTCACAACCCTCCTCCCACTGACACAGTGGCCTTAACCAAGGCCAGTGGTTTGGGGCCCTGGTCAGTCTCCTGTTGGGAAACTGAGGCTAGACCTGGCCCTGCACCAGGACTCCTGCCTCAGAATCGTCACCATGGTCCTGTGAGCCTACACTTCTGGTAAGTTCCATCCCCTTGCCATGCTCTTCTGGGCAGATGCCCTCTGAAGGCACAGGAAGGGGGGCCTTGGGGCAAGAAAGGCGTGGGAGAGAGACCTGGGAGGTACCAAGCTGCTGCCTTTGGGTGCTACACGGTGGCAGCTGCTCCCTGGGTTGCAGCTCCAGCTCTACCCCCTGGACAGACCACGTGGTGGAGGCCCAGTATCCACCTATGAGGAGGAGGTAGAACAAGGCAGGGTGTGGGGCCCCTGGGGGCTCTGAAAATGCCACCTTGGAGACCACCTGCCATTCGTCAGTCCTCTGCTCTACCCTACGCAGCCCCAAGGCAGCAGAAGAAAACCCAAGTTCACCAAGCACCCTGCTAGGGTCCGCCTGCCTCTGCCTGGCCGGTTGACAGGCACCCTGGGGTGCCGGTGCAGCACAGGGCAACTGGCTTTTGCAGTCACTTGTTAAGTTTAATGTGGAGGTAGGAGCCCCCCTGGCTAGGCTAGAGCCTGGCTGACCCGCTAGCCTGCCCACAGGAAGCACTGCTCTTCCCTAGGCCTGGCTTCACAGAGGCCACAGCCTGGGCTCAGCACTGCTGCTGCCATCTGAGACCACGACAGCACAAGTGGGAGAGTCCTGAGAACATCCAGTCTACACCATACCCTTCCCAGGCTCCAGGAATCGACCAGAAGCTGGAGGGTCACGCAGCCCATAAACAGCATCTCCAGACCTGGAGCCACACCATGCCAGCAGCGACTCTTCTGACTTCCTCTGGTCATCTCAGCGTGGTATTTAGTAAAATGTACAAACACCAGGATGCCTGGCCTGTAGGCAGCAAAAACAAGATTCTAGAAACCACCAGACATCTTCCATAAATGCCTTCTAAGCTTCCTTCAGGTTCGGGTCTCACAGGATTCAATGCCCAAAAGAACTCTTGCCCTTTCCTGCCCCAGTTCCAGTCTCATCCCTGGCAGTGACCAAGACCTAACCTTAGAATTCCAGATGTTAGAAATGAGGAACCCTCCTGGAGTACAATGGGATTAGCTTAAGGACAGAAAACGAGAGGTCCGAATTGTAGTCCCAGTGCTGCCCAGTAGGAGTTAGATGACTACTTCCCTACCAAGGGCACACTGGCTATGGGCTGGGGAAGTCTCAAGGACAGGCTTGGCCGGCCAGACACAGCTCAAGTTACACAAGCCTGCCTTCCACCAAAACGTTGGCTCCTTGGAACTTCACCCTCTTGCAGCCACAATGCAATTATAGGTGACCCCTGAATAACTCAGGGGCTAGGGGCAGGATACCCCTACACTGCACAGTGAAAAATCCGTGTTATTACTTTTTCTTAAAGTAGGCTCCACGCCCAGCACAGAGCCTAATGTGGGGCTTGAACTCACAACTCTTAGATCAAGACCTGAGCTACCCAGGCAGTCCTGTGTATTACTTTGACTCCTCCGAAACCTTTACTAATAGCCTACTGATGATGTGAGGCCTTACCAATAACAGATTAACAGATTTTGCAAATTACACTACATTCTTACAGTAAAGCTAATGTTAAGAAAATCATAAGGAAAATCCACAAATAAATGGACCTACACAGTTCAAACCTATGTTGTTACAGTGTCAACCATAAGGACCCTTCTAGCTGCAGCTCAGCCGGAACTCGGTCTGGAGACCGTTACCGCATTTCAGAAATGCCCAGATCACAGGAAGGTGATGTGTCCTTGGGCATATCGAATCTGTGAATCCCAAGAGCAACAAACCAGTCAAGAAACAGAAGCTGCCCTTCCTGTGTACGGGCCAGCCAGCACTCTGGCCAGTTCTGCAAAAAGGAAACCACTCGGCTGGGCCTAATTCTATTATCTGAGTAGCTGCGCTATTTACTCAGGGATTAATATTCCCTGAAATAACAAACTTCACAGTCAAGCTCTGAATTTGTTAGCAATGGCTTTATTTGCTTCTTTCCCAGGGCAAGAGAGTTATCGCTAAATGAACCTTTAGTCAGCTTTCCACAAACACATTTTTGTAATGTGTCTACACTTGTAAAAACGTAACTGTGTTTGCGGAGAGCAAAGTGTACCCGCAGTTTTCTCACCAGTGTTGGCTGAGGTCTCAAACTCCAATTCTGCATCAGAATTACCTGGAGTCCCTGTTAGCAGGATTCTTGGGCCCCAACCTCAGGAATCCAGTAAGAATCTCTCAAAAGTTCCCCTAGGTAGAGATAATAACTATTAGCATCTTCCAGTTTCTGGTGTATGAGTGGAGTGTTGGGAAATGTTTACGTTCTCTTAACAACCCTGTACCTGGTTTGAAATCCTTTCCTTCCCACAGCCATGCATCCCTCTCCCACACCCCCAACACACACACACAAATGTACACACACCATCAGGAAAGGGTGGTTACACAAGTAGTGCCACATGTCACAAGCTAAAATCACAGAAAAAGGCTTCCTCGTTTTAAAACTCCTTGACCAAATACCTGGCTGCATCTACCTGCCTGATTCTTGAGTGGGGCAGCCCTGGCCTGCACCGCTTCTTGGGAGGGCTGTTAATATACATGGTCCCTGAAAGCACTGCTTTGCCATAGAGAAACAAACTCAGGAAGAATGAGTGACAAGCAGCCTATCAGTAAATCATTAGCCAGCACTGTCTTGTAGTCTTTTTTTTTTTTCCCTGCAAGCAAGAGCGGAGGAGGGAGCAGGGAGTGAGAGAGGGAGAGAGGGGGAGAGAGGGGGAGAGGGAGAGAGAGGGAGAGAGAGAGAGAGAGAGAGAGAGAGAGAGAGAGAGAGAGAGAGAGAGAGAGAATGAACACCCTGGGATCACAACCTGAGCTGAAATCAAGAGTTGGATGTTCTTCAACAGACTGAAATACCCAGGTGCCCCTAGACAATTCTGAAAGTACTGTGACTGAAGTGTTAACTTTTTTGCCTCCCAAGTAAATCAGAGAGGAGGCAGAAGCCTGGTATTTGAATACACGTTTGGAGTAAGAAAAGGATTCCCAACTTTTACACCAACTTCCTCATTCAATAAGAGGAGGAACTGTGATCTTAATTCTAATGGTCTGAAATACTCAAACCGCCATGCCTTACCCATTTACAGAAGGCAAAGTCCTTCACCCCCAATTCACTGTGAATAATTACACGAGAGGTAAGTTAAAAATGCTTCCTTTATTACATAAAGCCAATACTGCTACTTCTAAGTCCAACTGTGTGCATCTCTACATTGTTCAAAGTGTTATGCCTATGATGGTAAAGACAATCACTTCCAAGTGTCATCAGGCAGTGGCTTCCTGTGGGTGTCCTCCATTATACCTGCTCCCCATCTCACATACAATCAACAGACTGCTCTAGGACATTTGGAAGTTCTCCCAGGCCCCAGCAGAAACATATACCTAATGTTCTTCTATACTTTAATGTATCAGAAGCAACACAATGTTGAAGGAGACACAGTTAAAGACGTCACAAGTGTCCCAGCTTGTCAATACACCATTTTATCATTTTCATTAGCAAGGTGTTTTACAATGGAGCCTGAATTTGCATTAGAATGAAATTGTTACAAGGTATTGCACATTCTCCTGAGGACACACCATGATTTTATTTCCAAGATACGAGGTCACTCTCAGAGCAGTCTCCGACCTAGGGAATGGAGAGCTCACTGCAGGTGCAGAGAGCTGCTTCCTGCATTCCAACTGTGTGCTCAAAATAGTGCTTTGCAAAATCAGCGCTGGTTAGAAATGTGCACAATTCTGAGGCAGTCTCCATCACACATCTGCTAGAATTAAAAGACTGCCTGACTTAGTCTTACTGTAGTTAGTATATTAGTGCTGTTACATATGGTGAGGAGATTTACTTTCTATTATGCAGTTTAGCTCAAGAGAGAATAAAAGAATTTGGGCCAAAATTATAACCAGATTATGACCAATTCTCTAAGCAAAGAAACAAAGTAACTGCTGAGATTACAAAGATGCAATAATTCTCTTCATATGGCCTTGTACTGTTTCGTGAACTGCATTATTAAAAATCATGACTTTAACAAAAGTCTTTACAAGCCAACTCATCAAAACAGGCATCTGGCCAATAAGAATTTAATTTCACACCAATAAAACTTTAGACTTTAGATTTATTTAAAGGGCCACCTGCACATGTGTATAGAAGATTTAGTTTACTCTAACAGATGACAAGACAGCTCCCCCTCAGTGAGACCCTGGCCTAACATTTATATAGCAAGAGGCTAACATTACACATGGAAGCTTTCGATTTGTGGCACTGAATGGTGGTCTACACAGGGCATCCTTCAAAAGCTACAATTAAGGATCCACCTAGCTTTTCAGCAATACAAGCCCGATTGAGGTCTTCTGGCCCATTTGCTTGACATTCGTGTTTTATGCCTAGGAAGGAAAAACAACAATTCTGTTTAAGAATTATGGCAGTAATGTAACCTATTTCTCTAAGACAGAAACTGTTTTAAAGGACCAGCTCTAACATGGACAGACAAGCTGTGGTATGTACAAACACCAGAACACTTCACAGTACGGAGAATCAATAATCTCTAACTACATGCATCAAAATGAGTAACTAACAGAACGCTGACTAAAGGAAGCCAAACTTTATAAAAACATACATTCTAGATGATTCTTTATGTATAACAGAAAATCAGCCAAGCTATTTATGCTGCTAGAAGCAAGGGTGCTGGTTCCACGTGGAGGAAGGAGTAAGAGAAAGTGGTGTGACTGCAACACAAGGGAGACTTTTGGGGTGCTGGTTGTTAAATCAAGAAACCACCATTTTGTTCAGCTTGTGAAAACTGAGTTCTACAATAATTTATGATGTATACTTTTCTATAGCGATGTTGTACTTTAATAAAAATTTAAAAAGCAGGTCTAGTAATTTTCTTGTTTTTTAAAATGCAAGTAAAAAGTATGAATTCAGTGTTTTGATTGCACAGTTGATTTTAGTCAACTACATTGAAGAGTTAAGAGTATTTACAACCAGCATCTCCTTTGCTCTAGAAAAGTTAGCTCTCCAATGGTATTTATACTATAAGTGTGAGAAATCAATCACAATAAAAACTATGTAAAATGTGTTACTGATTGCTTTCTCAGAAAAATTACATCACCACACTGCAGAAGGAGCTCACTTAGGGAATTACATACAGTAGCTTCTCTGTAAACAGCTGCTATCTTTCAAACAGCTGCATGGTTTCTGATTGTTCATAATTGTAAGACCATTTCTTAAGCTGCAGAAAGTACAGCAGGTCAGCCTTTGGACCATTTAGACTGAGTGGAGAAAGCCAGTGATGGTTTCACTAGGGAAGAAAAGCAACAAGGTGACCATCTTTAACATCACCAGGTCAAGCCTATAATAGCAACTCCATTTCCTTTATTGAAAGACAACAGAGAATACGGATGGTGAGAAATCCATTGTCAATCTTTTTCAGTTGCATTGTGGAATATTAAGGAGTCGTGTTAAAACATCAGTTAACCAATCAGTGAACACACTTCCGGGTGTGGCCCAACATCAACCCAAATGCCTGTAGAATCTGACAGGCCTGAACTATGCAGCAGCAGGTTTCAAGAAAAGGGTGAGAATTTTGTTTTCCTAAGTAAAACAAGCTAGAGCAAATCAGTTCTACTACAAGAATACAGAAGCCAGCCATGGTCAAACAAAACAAAAACCACACTGGGCCAAGCCCTATGACCTTGGCTCGCCCAGCTATTTGGAGCTAGCCACAGCAAGGAAGGTGGTGGGGCAACCTCTTAAACTGAGCTTACACAATCCAGACCAAGCTTCCCATTCTACCGCGGAGAGAATCAAGGTCAAAGGAGGTTAAGCGTTTTGGGCCAGGGTCACACAGCAGTTAGATTACAAGCTTAGCCCTCATTGCAGGCCTTTGGGCATTTGCCCCATGCTCTTCGCATCATACCAACATTTCCTCCTGGCTGGAGGTAGTAAGTATGGTCAGGCCATCTCATCAGGATCCCAATCACCCAGTGGCAAGTCAAAGATAACTGGCCAGTTCAAGAAGGGCACTTTCCTTTGGACACAGATAAGACAATTACCTAAAATCATACCATTCCAAAGTAAAGCTAAAGAGTATCCTTTCTCATTTATGAATGTTTCTTTTATGCAACTTCATGATGTCAACACATTCAAAGGCAATAAATTCATTACTTAGTATGACCAACATAAACCATGCCATGTGAGAGACTCAGCAGCATCCCAAACTGGTTTAAAACCAGCCTAAACAAGTCCTATGTGTGCAATGTCCAGAGAATAAGGTGTTTTGGTTTTTTTGTGTGCTCCCTTCCTCCCTCCCCGAGAATAAGGCTTTTAAGACAGGCTGTTCAGACCCAGAATGACCAGCATAAGGCAGAAGACATACTGAGAGCAGGGTTCAATTTTCCAGGCTTTTTCTCAAAACAGGCAGCACTTGTCTTGTCACCAAGACTCTCCAAAGGAAACAAGGTGCTTCTTAGAAACGATGTAGCCCCCCATTCCAGGACTACCAAACCTCTAAATATTTGGAAGTAAATCTAATCCATACCTTGAAATTTCTTTTTGATTGCATCCTTGGAGCTTGCATAGATCATTTTACTTTTCAGTGGAGCTAGTTCCGGTGCCCTAGATAAAAAGATGCCAAGAATGAAAAAAGGTTTAGAGAAAGTACAATTTACACTGTGTTAAACATTTGCATCAGTGATGGGGGAACATCCTCAGAATCTCCTGGAGAGTTTTACTAACTACCCAATTTTTCTGTGTCCCCAACTCCTTCAAGATTGTCACAGACAGGCATACACAGAATGGCTCAGGCTGAGTAAGGTGGGAAAAAATCAGAACCACTGATTCAAGATCAGATTAACAGTCCATAATAATAATAAAAAAAAAAAACCAACACTGGATAATTGACTGTATTACCCAATTTGTTTTCTTTAAAATTTTTCCCACATTTTTATCAGTAAGTTCAGGCTAATTACAACCATCTTTAAGCAAGGTTTTAACTCCTTCTGGTTAGAAAAAAGTTTCAAAATACAGAAAAGTAGAGAGAATAATGTGTAAATCAAGTATTTGCCACCCCGAATTAAGAAATGCTAGCAATTCTAGCATTTTTGCTTCAGATTATTTGTAATCTATGCTTTTTTAGAAAACAAAGGAAAAGTTCCCTTTTTACCCCTTGCCAGTCTCTTCATTCATGTCTATTCCAACAGCAAGTTATGACCAAACAAAAGTACTTGCTTTCCATCTTAGTCTCACATAATAAAAGAGGTCACAAGGATTTTTGTAAAGCATAAGCAATTCAGCATTAATATGCCTTAATTGTTAATATTACTATTATCTTGTATTAACAAAAATGTTAGTGTCTCCCTCCTCTTGAATGAATTCTGGAAAGCACAGCATATGCTTCACTACTTTCTTGGCTAGCAATATTGAAAAATAACAGAAATATGAACAGACAGAAAACTCTCATCCTATCCAAACTGCTTGTTCATGAACGCATCATTTCCCACTTCACCATCAAGCCCCAGGCCCGCCTCCACTCCACACCACCCACATACACTCCTAGATGGAGTACAGTTAAATACTTTTAAATACCCAGTGCTTGCATTCAGCTGCCATATTTCTAGGCCATTCCACAGTCATTAGCAATAAAGGCTGGTGTGGACCTCCCCTAATCTACTCCTCCTACATAGGGCAGTTTCTATTCTTGGGAACCAGGAAAAGCAGTTTCTGTGTCTCTCAGGTGCTTATTACTCCCAACCTGAAGTTCTAAGGAGGGAGGCAGAGCCATAACCACCACCTTAGGTCTGGAAATTGCTTGAGCTGCAAACTTACATGGGTTCTTTCTTCATGCAAAATAGGTCAGGGACAGGAAAAGGCATTGGCTGTTCTGATTTTACTCTAACCAGACATATATTTAGTTAATTTTGAGAAAGCGGAGGCACGCATGGGGTAGGGGCAGAAAGAGAGGGAGAGAATCTCAAGTAGTGGCTCAATCCCCCGATCGGCAGGATCCTGACGAGTGCTGAAATCAAGAGTCTCACACTTCACCGACTGAGCCCCACAGGTGCCCTCTAATGAGGTTTTTAAAACGCCTTAAGGGGCGCCTGGGTGGCTCAGTCGGCTAAGTGTCCGACTTCAGCTCAGGTCATGATCTCACCATTAGAGTTCGAGCCCTGCGTCGGGCTCTGTGCTGACAGCTCAGAGCCTGGAGCCTGTTTCAAATTCTGTGTCTCCCTCTCTGTCTCTGCCCCACTCCTGCTTGTGCTCTCTCTTGTGAAAATGAATAAACATTAAAAAAATAAAAAATAAAATGACTTAACAGCCATTTCCTAAACAGAGCCTGCTATCGGAAACTCCTATACAGTTTTACATTTTCTTAAAGTAGCAGTGCAAAACAAAACACTGCATTAACACTGAATTTCCTTTTCTTCTTTCCAAATATTTCCCAAATGTTCTTTAATAAGGATGTATTATTTTCACAGTGGGGTAAAAAAGTATAAAAACCAAAGAAAAAGTAGTGCAAATGAAGGAAATGGTCACCAATTTAAAAGCCTAATCCTTTAGCGGCCATCTCTACCACTCAGCTGTAAATCTTAGAAGGGCAGAGGCTTGACCTGTTTTCCTCACAGCTGTTTTCCTCACAACTGTTTTCCCAGGCCCTAACACAATACCTGGAATGTAGTAGGAATAAAATTCCAAATCAGGAATGTGCTCACCTGAAGTCTAATTAGCTACTATCCTTATGTATCTATGTATATCCGTGGCTGTCAGGTTTACAGAACAAAAAGCTGCCCCCAAACAAGCACCGTGACCCTGTATTTATATACCACAAAGCATCTTGGTTTAATCAAGTTCAATAAAGGCTTGCTGAAGTGTGTACCTGAGGAGCAATCTAGAATTACATTCCTTTAAATCAGAACTCTTTTTACTTCCTAGCTCCATATCCGAAGCCATTGGTGGCACACAGTTAGGAGCTAAGTCCCTCCTCGCCTTGCCCCGGCTCAGGCAAAAGTATCAAGAGGATCCTCACTCCCCCACAATCAAAGGCTGTCACCATTCTCCTTTTCAACGGAAGCTAAGGAATATTCTGTGGAAGAATTCCTTACCAAGGAATGTGGTATAATACAACTAAATGTGTGACTTTTAATTCAAGCTTAACCTAAAACTTACTTGAAAAGACCTGAATAACAAATTTAAACAGGCTTTCAAGAAAAAGGCCACATAAATCATCTTATGACACTTTTTCAGCATTTAGAACAATGTGCAATGAAACTTTCTGAAATGATGGAAATGTTCTGTGCTACCCAGTAGAGTGACCATTAGCCGGCTAACTATGTGGCTACTGAGCATTTGGAATGTGGCAATTTAACGACAAAATAGAATTTTAAAATGTATTTGATTTTAATTATTTTAAATTTAAATAGCCACAGTGGCTAGTGGCTACCCTACTGAGCTAATTACAGTTGTAAGAATAGTACCAACTGTAAAAGTAGCAAACCACAGAGGCACAGGGATGGGTGATTTAACGAGTAGCTGGTTCCTGGCAAGGCATGATGCAGAAGGATTTCTGTGGGGTAAACTGTCTCCTCAGGATTCTAAGATTTTTAGAGAAATTTTAGCTTATAAGAAGTGAGTTCAGGGGCACCTGGGTGGCTCAGTCAGTCAGTTAAATGTCTGACTTCAGCTCAGGTCATGATTTCATGGATCATGAGTTCGAGCCCCACATCCGGCTCTCTGGTGTCAGTCCAGAGTCTGCTTTGGATCCTCTGTCTCCTCCTCTCTGTGTCCCTTCCTTGCACTCTTTCTCTCTCTCAAAAGTAAATAAACATTTAAAATATTTTTTAAAAAATGAGGTCAGAGAATACATAAAATCTAATTCCTGTCCCCTCTCATACCAAAAAAAATCAACTACTAAAAGTCATCTTCTTTCAAATACACAAAGAGTTGTTAAAATTTAGTTTTCATCCCACAAACATCAATCCAGCTAAGACATTATGAAACCCTATAAATAAAAATTAAATGAGAATGACTGCAGATAGCTGGACTGAAAGTCATTTTGGCCCTGGGAACTGGTTCTCCAAGCGCTAACAATGAGATTAACTCTGAGTTTACAGAGCCTTGATATTTCTGATGCTTACCACAAAAAAAACATCAACTCCTCTTTCCTGGATTCCTTGGTTTCGAAGCTTGCATCATACAAAGCATAGCGACAATCTTTTTCAGGAAGCATTCCCACAAAATGCTTGAAAGGATCAGTTATGGTTACCCCAACATCTCCAACCAAGATCTCTTTCCCTTCTTCTACAATGATGCACTTTTTGTCTGCACTGAGACAAAAAATGACAGCCTTCTTTCTTTTCTTGATTTCTTCTGGTGTGGAGCACTTCCGAACTTTCATGTCATAAAAAATGCGACATACTTCATCTGCAACTTGTACTCCTGAGGCCTATAATGCAAGTAAAAAATCAGAAGAAAAGCTACAACTTTTATTGTGACAAACATAAAAACACTATGTAACTTTTTGTTATAGATCGGTACACACTTCAAATTTTTAAGAACTCATCATCCAAGAGAAAAGCAAAATCTAAGCTGTAATCACTAATTTTAGGCATTAAACTTTTAAAAAGATTACATAAACTATTCATCACTATTATAAGGTAGTAAGAGAAGACTGAACAACAGCAGTCCTTCCGACCCTAAAACCTAGAAAAAGATGCTTTCTGGAGGTGCTGGGTTCTCTTCTTTTTAAAGAGGTTGTTCAGTCGGTTAAGTGTCCGACTTCGGCTCAGGTCATGATCTCACGGTTAGTGGGTTCGAGCCCCGCACTGGGCTCTGTGCTGACAACTAGCTCAGAGCCTGGACACTGTTTCAGATTCTGTGTCTCCCTCCCTCTCTGACCCTCCCCTGCTCATGCTATCTCTCTTTCAGAAATAAATAAAACATTAAAAAAATATTTTTAATAAAAAAATAAATAAATAAAGAGGTTGTTCAGAGCCCTGACTGGGAGTTGTCATCTCCCCAGTTTGGGTATTAATGATACCCAAAATTCTTTTCATAATGCAAATTAGATAGACAGAGTGGCTGAGTTGGGAAAGTTCCATCCCTCTAGCGTATCTCTCTCTAATAAAAGAGGAATTAAAAAGTCTTTGTTCTACTCACATTTCAAAATTATGTGATTAATAAATCAGTAACATATTAGTCATATGCTTGTAAGATTTCACTCACAAAATCTCCAAGTTTAAGTTTTATTTATTTATTTGAGAGAGAGAGGGCAAGTGAGCACACTCGCAGGGAAAGGACAGAGAGAGATGGAGAGAGAAACTCAAGTAGGCTCTGCGCTGTCAGCACAGAGCCTAACAGGGCTCAATCCCACCAACCGTGAGATCCTGACCTGAGCCGAAATCAAGAGCTAGATGCTTAAGTGAATAAGCCACCCAGGCACCCCTAAAATCTTCAAGTTTTAAATTAAGATCAGAATAACTAAAACTAAGAAACTAGATCTTAATTGTTTTGACCCCAGAAAAGAAACAATAATTAAGCGACAAGATAACGGTATTAATGTAATCATCAGACTGCAATACATATACCTATCAAATCAATACCTTGTAGATGTTAAGCTTCCACAATGTTGTATGTCTTTTATGTCTCAATTTTTAAAAAGGTTAAGAAAATGTTAACTGCTATAGAAAAAAGATAGTTTAAGATCATACTGACCAGAAAAATAAACCTTTTACCATGTTATACTTACTATTCTGAAATGAGGAAGCAGTGACATAATCTTCAGAGCAGAAGATCTAAACCCACTTCTTAATCTTTTTATCTTCTTTAAGAAATGTTCTATTTATGTTAACTTCACTAGAGCCATAATTTTTAATGCTTAATTAACTACTTTGGTTTGCATGTTAGCTTTTCTAAAGCAAGATTTATAACTTAACAATTTAAAAACTAAACAATGCAAAAAACATTAATGACACCCAAAATTAATGTCAAGTAATATGATTAATAAAACTGCATATAAGATGAAAGGACAGCCCACATATGGGGAGAAAAATATTTGCAACTCATATATCCAGTAAGGAACTTATATCCAGAATATTATATAAAGGTCCCTTATAACTCAAAAATTAAAAGACAACCCAAATTAAAAATAGTTAAGGGATCTGAATAGACCTTGCCAGAAAGATAAAAAATGGTCAGTAAGCACTTGGAGAAAGTGTGCAACATCATTAGCCATCAGGGAAATACATATCAAAACCACAAGGAACTACTACTTCACACCCATTAAGATGACTATAAAAGAGAGCAGTAACAAACGCTGGTGAGGCTGTCGAAACACTAGGACACTTCTATGTTGCTGACAGAATTGTGAAACAGTGTAGCTGTTTCAGGAAACGGTTTGGAAGTTTCTCAAGAAGTTAAACATAGAGTTAATACCTATCAATGCCACTCCTAGGTAGGTATATGTACAACAGAAATGAAAACATATGTCTATATAAAAACTCGTACACTGGGGCAACCTGGGTGGCTCAGTAGATTAAGTGTCTGACTCTTGGTTTCAGCTCAGGTCATCATTTCATGGTCCTGAGATGTAGCTGGGCATGGAAGATTCTCTCACTCTTCCTCTCTGCCCCTACCCCAATTGTGCACATATATTTTCATAGAAAATTTTTAAAAAATAAAATATAAAAAAACTTTTACATAGATGTTCAGATTAGCATGATTCATAATAGCTAAAAGGTAGAAAGAACCCAAATGTTTATCAACTGATGGACAAAATGTGGTACTATCCATATAGCGGAGGAGTATTCAGCCAAAAAAAAAAGGTAGCATTACATGCTATAACATGGATAATCCTTGAAAAACATTATGCTAAGTGAAAGAAACCAGATATAGAATGCCACATATTGAATGATTCTACTTCTATGAAATGTCCAAAATAGACATATCCACAGACAGGAAGCAGATCAGTAGTTTCCAGGGGCTTAAGGGGAAAAATGAATGAGGAGTGACCACTAACAGGCACGGGGGTTTCTTTGTGATGTGATGGAATGCTCTGAGATTTGACAGTGATGATGGATGCATAACTCTAAATATACTAAAAACAACTGAATTATATTTTATGATATGTGAATTACATCTTAGTAACAAAGATATTAAAAACTGTACACAGGAATTCTGGGGATTAAAATACACTAAGATTCTAGCATTTACTTAATAATGGAGTAACTGAGCCATTTAGTCATCTCATTTTTTAAAAAAGGTCTAACACACTTCAAGCCTATCTAATCTGTATCTAATCATAATCTATTTCAATCCTGTCTAATCTAATCCATTTTGTTTATAAACATTTCACTGTAAATTAATGAAGCTGTAGATATAGAAAATTAAGACTACAAAACTACCTCAAAAACTATACAATTTTATCACTTTCTGACTTTTAAAAAGCAATTTTCCTAAACTTTCTTTTATGCTTTAAAAGTAGTATGGTTCTGATCTTCAACAGTTCGTCTCAGCTAAAAAAGAAACTTTATTTTGCTTTTTTGAACAGAGATGAATAAAATGTTCAAAGTAATAAAGATTAATGAATACCAGAAAGAGCCTCCAATTCCTCTAACTCCCTAATCCACATGTTGATCCGTAAATCACAACTGACCAACCCATATTTAAAAGCATGAAGGAAACATTGGCAGTCTTGTGTACAACTAATCATTTGAATGTACTTATCAATATCTAAGTGAATTACCTCAAACAACACTTTAAATTCTGACTTGGAAATAAATCATTAATCACGTACCGGTAACTGAAAACAAAGTAAATATGTATTCTGCAATTATAATGCAACTAATCTCAGCCAAATCCAGCTATAGAGGAACTTTTAAATGCCTCAGTAAGGGGAAAGTTGAGCTTTTCTCTATCAGAAAGGAGGTTTATGGAAGGTTTCTGATGAAAGGAATTCTACAGACACTTCTACTTAAGGAAATTAACATCGAAGACTGTGAAGGAAAATTGGCAAACACACTGAAAACAGGAAGATCACTTCTGAGGCAATTACAAATATCCAGGGAAGTTAATTTTAAAGACATCTAGGTGGAGATGACCAGTTAGCAACTGGAAACATGAGCATGGATCTAATAACCAGTATTTAGAGGTACCACCATTAAATAGCAAAAGAGTACCAAGTCAAGGGAACTAAGAAGAAATGATCAGAAAACTAGAAAGAAAAAGTTAGAAGGGAGAAAACAGCATCCTAGAAGCCAAGGGAGAGCAGGCGGGAGGAGTCAACACCACCAAAGACTGCAAAAGTTTAAGAATGACTGAAACAGACCACCAACCTCGGCAATTGAGTTTCTATGCGTTTCAGGAGATTGGAGGAATGGGGCAGAAGTCCAGGGTAATGGGCTGAAGATTTACAGGGGTAAACTGAGGAGGTAAAGACAGAAAGCATAAGGTGGTCAAGGGCAAAGAAAAGATAATATGCTAAGTTTACATACATTGTCTTAGGACTGGGGATACCTGATCATGCTAAAAGTTTAAGAGTTTGAGGGAACAAGAGGAGGAAAACCAAAACACCAAAAGGGGGAAGTGTGTGTGTGTGTGTGTGTGTGTGTGTGTGTACACACACGTACATAGAGTACTTACAATTATCAGACACTTACAAATCAGAAAAATTCTATGACATAGTTACTATTTGCATTTTGCAAATGGTGAAATTGAAACATAGAAAGATTAAGTAACTTGGCCAGTAACCTATAGCAGAACTGAGATCTGAATTCAGGCAATTTGGTTCCAAGGGATATTCTCAATCACTCATAATTAAGAGACAGAACTCTAAAGAGACTGATGAGATCCGGGCACAGATAAGGGGATCAGTCTTAGAAAAGGATATACAAATATCCCTTGATTTTCAAAAGTTCAAGTTACACCACTTTACTTTTATGAAAGACCTGCCATTAGTACCTGTTTTGGCAGACCAAAAGAAATCTAAAGATTTTCACCTTTACAAAAAAAGGCAAAAAGCAAAAATAGCGTTCAGCATTTGTATGGAACAGTGCGCACTCCAAGCAGGGAGTGGCCCTGTCAAGCTCCTTCCCCAGATCTACACTCAGCATCTCATCAAGACACCATAGCTTTAAACTGTGTCTGTGAGCATGTGCATCTCTTGATTTATTCTGTTTATCTGTTATCAAGATATGTCCTAGGTATCAGAAGAGCCTAAGAAAAAGGTTATGTTTGGGGTCTGGAAATGCTCTAAAGTTTTTCCATGTGAGTTAATGGTAATTGCTACACCATTCTGGCTTATGAAAGGTTTCACAGGATCACTCTACTTTTGGATAGTTGGGGAAACCTATACATTTTTCCCTCTAAAATAGTAAAAGGGAGGGTTAACTGTTTAGAGATGGAAGATACACACTGCTAAAACTATACTCAATTTTCTCTGTGAAGTATAAGCTAGAAGAAGTAGAGCAGGGGTTTGAGGGCATATTAGGTAAAGATTTAGAGTAACTGCTATGAGGAGTTCCAAAGGGAATCACCTGAGGACAAGCAAAGGGGCTCTGAGGCCATGTAATGCTTCAGCTGAGGTCAGAGAGGGTGACGGTAGAGCAATGTGGCAGTGCTCAGATGCTGATGGCAGTTAGGTGGATAGGAAGGGCTCTGCATTCTCCCCAGGAGATTTTATCATGCTTAACGTTTCAATCATCTAATCCAAATGATTCACACATTGTTCAGATTTCTGCCTGAGCTCAAAGCCTTTATACCCAATTTCCTATCTAACATCTCCAGCTGGATGTCTCAAAGAGATCTGATGCTCAGCATGTCCAAAGTCCTTTTCCAGCCAGTTTTCCTTTCCATCCTGGTTACACTGGCTCCAAACCTAAGAGATATCCTCAACGGTTCTTTCTCCCTTACCACACTTAGCGCTTTCATTTGTTGTATCTTTCCCAAGACATTCAGCTCTCTCCATCTCTGTTGCCACTCTCCCAGCCCAAGACACCACTGCCTGTTATCTGACTGCTACAATAACCTCCTGAGTGGTTGCAGGGGAGAGAGATCAAGATTCAAGATTATGTGTACACTACACTGCTTCCTCCTCATGAGCACACAGGAAGACTACATTCCCCAGCCTTCCTTGCAAGTTCAGCTGGGAGCCATGGAGTTCTGCTTAGCAAGAGGTACACACAGTGACAAATGACTTCTAACCCTGGCTCTTTAACAGTGATCTTCAAGCCCTGTCTTCCCCTGACAAGATGACCTTGGTGGTCACACTTCAAGACAGAAGAAGGGTGCCTGACTCCCCTCAGCTCTGCATGACAGAGAGTAGTATTTTCTGTGTCAAGTCACTGAGATTTTGGGTTTAATACATTATTGCAGTCATTCAAATACAACAGACTTCCCATGCCCATACCTGATCCCCTCCACCCTCCAATTCATCCTCTACATTGCAGCCAGAGATCTGAAACACAACTCCAATCTCCATGCTTAAAACATTTCAATGGCTTTCCATTGATCTGAGGGTAAAAGCTGTAATAATTCTTTAACATGTGTTGGTCCTACCCACCTCTCCAGCCTTATCTTATACCCCATGAACTCTGTAATCTCACCACCCTGGCCTTCTTTCAGTGGTTTATATTGGCCATGCTCCCTCCCACCTTTACTCTTACCTTATACTCTAATAGTACTTTCCTACCCTTCTCTGCCTAATACCCTCAGCTCAATTCTCACTTCGCAAAAAAGCTGTCTGGGTCAAAACCACTACATATTTCCATGACATCATGAATCTCAATCCCACAGCACTTAACACAATTTCAATGTTTTATTTATTTTTTGTGTTTTTTTTTTAAGTTTATTTACGTATTTTGAGAGCAAGTGAGTGCATGCGTGAAAGAGGCAAAGAGAGGGAGAAAGAATCCCATGTAGCAAAACTCAGGGCTCAAACCAACAAACCGTGAGGTCATGACCTGAGCCAAAATCAAGACTCAGGTGCTTAACTGACTGAGCCACCCAGACACCTTTTTTTATTAAGTTTTTAATTTTAATTCCAGTATAATTAACATGCAGTGTTATATTAGTTTTAGGTGTACAATTAGTTATTCAACAATTCTATACATTACTCAGTGCTCATCAGAAGAGTATTCTTCAATCCCCATCACTTACTGCACCCATTCCCCCACCCAACACCCCTCTGTGACTGACTTATTTCACCTAGCATTATACTCTCTAGCTCCATCCATATTGTTGCAAATGGCAAGGTTTCATTCTTTTTTATGGCTGAATATTCCAGGGTGTGTATGTGTACACGCCACACCTTTATCCTTTATCTATCAATAGACACTGAAGTTGCTTCCATATCTTGGCTATTGTAAATAACGCTGCAATAAACACAGGAGTGCATATATTCCCTTGAGTTAGTATTTTTCTATTTTTTTGAGTAAATACCCTCAGCATTCTCTCTTTAAGACTATTAAATAATGACTGTCTCCCCAAATAGGCTGTAAGTTCCTTAAGATAGATTGTCTGCTTTTGTTCACTGCTGCATTCCTCTGAGGAAATCAAAGATTTCGCAAGACCTCCAAGGAAGCTTACTTGACCACTGAAGAAGATAAAGACAGCATACATAAAGTTTCAATACTTGGCAAAACGTACATTTTTCCTTGATAGACTCCAATGAAAAGAGGTTTAAAGAAAGCAGAGATTCAATGAGGGGTCAGAGGGATGCAGGTAGTCAGGGAGGATTTAAGCTTACTTAAAGCACTCCAAAATAAGGATGAAAGAAAGACGACGACAGTTCCTGACAAAGCAAACCTGGCACAAACAACATGAGAGGAGGACACAGGAGGGAAAAAATGGGACATGTGGACTGGCTTCAGGTGGAAGAGGCCACTAATGGTAGGCTGAGTTTGGAGACAATGGATATTTTTAAAGACAAAAGAGGATCAGCTAAAAGGCTAATTCAGTAAGCAAAGCAAGAGGTGCTCAAGGCCTTCATTAGAGTAGTGGGAGCAGTATGAGGAGGAGGCTGGGTGCTGGTACTGTGAGTACCTGACAACAACTAGCTGGGAAAGGGAAGGTAGAAAGGAAGGAGTCAGAATAAAGTGTATAGTTCGGTGATTAGCATTTCATCAAATGCTTACTTTCTCACATCTTTCCATATGGTGGCTTTAGAGGCTTTGATATTAAAAAAAAAAAAAAAAGTATGGTCTTCTACAACTAGTAGTGTTATAATATTAAATTCTGCCCATGAAAATAATAGAAAATCCACCAGGTAAAGTGTATACTTTTAATACTATGAACTATACACTATTCAACTGCAATAAATAAATATGCTTGAATTTATTATACCTTGATTTGCCTAGTATACCCTTGAAATAGCACTGATCTGGAAGATGAAACAACTGGCCTTTTGATTCTTGATAATGATTTTATAAAGTATAACTAAAACCATCAGATCAGACAGGGCAAGCAGGGAGGGCTGGTCTTACAACCCAGGCCTCCTCCTAAACTCTACCCAGCACAGCTCTTCTCAACAAGTTGGAAGCTCTTTTACCCTTGATTCAGGGAGTGGAGGGTATACTGAAAAGCTGGGGTAAAACATTAGCAAGAGGGAAAAATATGAAATAATCTTTAAGTAACTATAATTTATTAACATCTTGAGACCAAGTGAAGCTAACTTGAGGGATGCCTGGGTGGCTCAGTCAGTTGAGCACCCAACTCTTAATTTGAGCTCAGGTCATTATCTCACAGTTCACAAGCTCAAGCCCCATGTTGGGTGCTGCAGTGACAGCGAGGAACCTGCCTGGGATTGATTCTCTCTCTCTCTCTCTCTCTCTCTGCCCTGCACCCCCACTCATGCCCTCTTTCTCTCAAAATACACTTTAAAAAAAAAAGAAGATAACTTGAAATTAAAGCACCAGGATTATGAAATAATGAATTTAGATTACAAACTGTTTTAATGTTTGTTTATTTTTGAGAGAGAGAGAGAGAGAACACACACAAGCAGGGGAAGGACAAAGACTTAATCTTAAAAGATGTTTTAAACAGAGGAGAAAGCATACTGAATCTATTTTACTCACATCTTGTAACATGAGCAAGTGAGCTGGCTTCTCTAAAGCTCTTTCATCATCTGTAAAATAGGAGTTATGATAATCCTACCTCAAGAGGACAGAAAACACAGTACAAGTAAATCACCTAAATACAGTGCCTGTCAATGGTACCATTCAGTAACTGAAGACTCATATTATTATTAACCAGAAAACCTAGTTAGAGCTTATAATTACCAATGTGGCTAATTTTTAATGAACCCTTTCGGGGGTGGATGACTACAGATAAAAGAAATCCAGACAGCTTAAAACTTATATTTGAAACAGTAATTTCTCTCTGTTCCCTGATAACCAGAACCACAAATTAAACCATACTGACATGTGACATATATCTCCTCTTTCATCCCCTAACTATTGAATCGTTGCAGAGCAAAGACATGCAAGAGCGAACAGCTTAACAGTCCTCTCAAACACAGTCAAGATTCAGTTACACTACCTCTTACTAGTCTTCTAGGCAGAGCTATCACTTACATGCCTAAGTCAAAAAAAAAAAAAATCTACACTGATGAAAACTGGGGCCTATGGGGCAAGCTAATAAGCTTTGTTCTAAAATTTGTCCCTACCTAGTATACATCAGTCAAGCAAGCACATAGCAATCTTCAATCCCTTGATAAATTCAAAATATCTGGAGCTGTTAAGTATAGTTTTATAGATTGTACCTTGCTTAAGGGTGCAAGACAAGAGCTAAATTCAAGTTCAAGTTCCACTAGCCAAGGGATGTGCCTGCATTGCTTCAATTGTTTGAAGGAGTGCCATCTACCTGTCTCCTGAGGCCACATCACCAGCAGGAGCACCATTCTGTAATTTGCACAAAGTCACTACATAAATTATCAGTAATCCAGAAAATGTTCCATGTTAACTCTCTGCCTTAATACACTCCTTCATTCACCTCACAGCAAAGCAGATTCCTTGAGATAGCCTATGCAGACCAAACAGCAATTCTACTAGCTATATGTTAATTTTAAAGAGTTCAACTAAAACAAAATTTATGTTTATGCTTTACTTGGTAGGGACAAAATTCAACCAATATCCTAAACTCTATGAAACACTACCCACAACCCCACCAAAAGAAAAAAAAAAAAAAAAAACCTTACAGAAAAGTCATCTCAACAGTGAAAGTGGGTTAGATACAATAATGTCCAGCTGCTAAAAGTAATCTATCTCATTCATATTGTGTGCAATTGTAGACACAATCCTAACCAGATCTGTTAACACATTTCTCGCCTCAACTGGGAAGACAAAAGTCAGAAGGGGAGGGTAGAAATAGTGGGAACAATAAGGTTCATAAGCTTAGTAGAGAATATAACACTCTCCACTTCTCACAAAAAAACTAAACAGAAAAATGGGAAGGGAGGCAAGCCAGAGATAGAAAACACATTGCCAAACAGTCCTATGCTTCCACTGTTTTCTTTTTCAAGTTTCCAATTTTCTTCAGGATAAAATCCATGCCATATCAAGCCCTTTATGGCCTATCTCTGCAGCCTCTTTTCCCACTTGTTCCTGACACATCCCCCTTAATTCAGCCATGTACAATTCTCGGCGATTCTCTGACTATACCATGTTCTTTTGAGATGCTTCATCATCCTTCTCTTCACTTGGTTAAATCCTTCAGGGTTCAGCTCAGGCATCAATCACCTCCTCTGGACAGGCAACTCTTACTTGGTCCTTCAATCACCACCTCTAATCTAAATCACATGATCCTTCCATGTACTGACATGAAATACAATTATTTCTATCAAAGTATTATCTACTACTGTGATTAACTGTTTACTGTTTGTGTGATTCTTACTAGGCAGTGCTCCTTAAGTGCAAGAACTCAGTATCTTTTTTTTTCAACCCGACTTCAACCTCAGAACCATCATCTACTTTAACAGGTTTTGAAAAACAATTATCCCATAAAATTTTTATGAAATGTACTATTGCCTTCAAAATATTGTTTCCCATCCTTTATAGTACAACTCTTCAATTTACACCAAGGAAAATCATCCCTCTCAAAACTTTAGTATTTTCAGGAAAAAATAAAGAAAAAAAAACCTCTAAGTAATTTTTATTGATCTCTATTGGAATATTTTGGTCTTGATGAGATCTGCTATTATGGTCTTTTTCCTAAAGATACAGAACTTTATAAGTGAAGTAGTTTGCAAAAATCCTCATAACTGACTGATAAAAAACTTGTAAAGATGGAAAAATTTTACATTATTTGGTTTATAAGTGACAACTCATTGCCTATCACATTATGAAAACATGAAGGTCCTCATGATAACATTGAAAGAGTTGTTTTGAGCTATAAATTGTCATATAACATATTAATTTCAAGAGTACAGCATGATTCAATACTTGTGTGCATTGTGAAATAATCACCACAATAAGTCTAGTCAACATCCATCACCACACAGTTACAATTTCTGTCTTATAAGAACTTTGAAGATTTACTTTTCTAGCAACTCACAAATCTATAATACAACATTATTAACTATAGACACCATGCTGTACATTACATCCCCA
This sequence comes from Proteles cristata cristata, assembly GCA_017311185.1. Taxonomy (NCBI): domain Eukaryota; kingdom Metazoa; phylum Chordata; class Mammalia; order Carnivora; family Hyaenidae; genus Proteles; species Proteles cristata. The sequence goes on from JAESUZ010001396.1 coordinate 1,081,396, forward strand.
TGACTTACTTGATAACTGGGAAGTTTGTACCTTTTGACCACCTTCAACCATTTCACCATCTTTGGCAACCACCAATCTGTTTCCTGTATCTAGGAGTTAAGGGTGGGGGTGTTTTGTTTTAGATTCCACATAAGTATGGGGCACCTGGGTGGCTTAGTCAGTTAAGCGTCCGACTTTCGCTTGGGTCATGATCTTGCGGTTCGTGGGTTCAAGCCCCGCGTCGGGCTCTGTGCTGACTGCCAGCTCAGAGCCTGGAGCCTGTTTCAGCCTGTGACTCTCTCTCTGACCCTCCCCTGCTCACGCTGTCTCTCTCTCTCTCCTAAAAATAAATAAAACATTAAAAAAAAAAAAAAAAAAAGATTCCACATAAGTAAGATCATCCAGTATTTGTCTTTTTCTCTTTTTTCACTGAGCATAATGCCCTCAAAAGTTCCACCCACATTGTTGCAAATTACAAAAGCTTTTTCTATGGTTGAATAATACAGAATAATTTGTGTGTGTGCACACACGCGTGCGCACACATGCCAAATTTTCTTATCCATTCATCCATCCATGGACATTTAGGTTGCTTTCATGCCTTGACTACTGTAAATAATGCCACAATGAACATGGGGGTGCATTTATCCTTTCAAATGTTTTTGTTTCCTTTCAACAAATACCCAGAAGTAGAATTGCTGGTAGTTTTAATTTTTTTGAGGAATCTCCATATTGTTTTCCATAATACCGTACCAATGTACATTCCCACCAACAGTGCACAGGGGTTCCCTTTCTTCCACATCCTCATCAACACTTGTTATTTCTGGTCTTTTTGATAACAGCCATTCAACACATATATGGTCAATTCATTTACAACAATGAAGCCAAGAACATACACTGGAAAAAGGACAGCCTCTTCAATAAATGATGTTTTAAACTGGACAGCCAGATACAAAAGAATGAAACTGGACCACTGTCTTACACCATACACAGAAATTAACTCAAAATGGATTAAAGACTTGAATGTTAAGACCTGAAGCAGTAACACTAGAATTAAAAAACAAGAAGTAAGCTCCTTCACAGAGGTCTTTGTGATTATTTTTTCTTCATTTAACACCAAAAGGAAAGGCAACAAAAGCAAAAATGAACAAGTGGAACTACATCAAACTAAAATGCTTCTGCACAGCAAAGGAAACCATCAACAAAATGAAAAGGCAACCTACCAAATGGGAGAAAATTTTGGCAAATCATATACCTGATAACAGGTTAATATTCAAAACATATAAGTAACTTATATAATTCAATAACAAAAAGGCAAAGAATCCAATTTAAAAATGGGCAGAGAATCTGAATAGACATTTTTCCAAAGACATGTGGATGGCCAACAGATAAACGAGAAAGAGCTCAAAATTAGTAATTATCATAGAAATGCATATCAAGACCACAATGAGATCTCACCCTAACTCTACTCTTAGTATCTTTTTCAATTCCCTCTGTCCAACATATACACACAATCTCCCATCTACCCAGAATTGTGAAGCTGCTTAATAAATGTTTACTTAATCAGTACAAGTTCTCTCCTTAGTATTGTTATAAAAGTCACAAATTATCATTTTTTAAACCTGTCTGATATATAAGTATCATTTCATTTCTGAATAAATGCTGGGACATTAATGTGTACAATGATCAATATGCAAAAACCATAACCTTTAAGATATCAATAAAAACACACTAACACATTTCAAAAGTTGTGCAGTCTACACCCTTGTTAAATAGGCGTTTGATTCCACAACTGAAAAAAATAAGGACACTTTTTAATAGTAAGGTGTGTATCTATTCAGTAGCAGCTTTACCAAGGTGGAGAGAAGAACCGTTTCAAGCCATTTATCAGTATTGGGAAAAGAAAAAGATCTCTTCTGTCTTACTCTTCACTAAGACAGGAAACAAAAAGGACTCTATTCCTCAACTGGGGGACAGAATACTACCCATAATAAAAAGGAAGAAACTGCTGATGCACAAATGCTTTATGCTAAGTGAAATTAGGCCTGACTCAAAGTGTCTGACTGCATAGTTCCACATTCATAAGACATTCTTGCAAAGGTGAAATTGTAGGGACAAAAAACAAATTGGTGGTTGTTGGTGGGAAGAAAGATTAACAGGAGAAAATTTTTTGGAATGAAGGAACTATTCTATATTTTGATTGTGATGGTAATTACACAACTGTATATATATGCAAAAACTGTAAAACTGACACTAAACATGGTGAATTTTACTTACATTATCCTGAATGGAAAAAATTACACATCACTTCTAGTCTTTACTTCATGTAACAATATAAAAATATTCTACTCCCATTTGAGAAAGATCATTTTGAACACATAATAAGCTAAAGGCAAAAGATTTCCCTTTGATTTAACAATTTGGCTTCTCTCTGGATAATCAGTGAGTACATCAATGAACCTGAGAGAGGAAACAGATTTAATGTTGTTGGTTAACTTTCTCCATGGTTACACTCCATTTCTAACCCTACCAACTCCTCCTTAAACATGTATTTCAAATCTATTCCTTCTCTTCTACTCTTTACATCTCCTATCACTATCAAGATTTAAAATATTCACCAATTCTGGAGCACCTGGGTTGGCTCAGTGGGTTGAGTGTCTGAATTCGGCTCAGGTCATGATCTCCCAGTTCGTGGGTTAAAGCCCCACATCAGGCTCTGTGATAACAGCTAGCTCAGAGCCTGGAGCCTGTTTCAGATTCTGTATCTCCCTCTCTCTCTCTGACCCTCCCCTGCTCACACTGTCTCTCTCTTGCTCAGAAATAAATAAAACATTAAAATAAATAAATAAAATTTAAAAAATAAAAATATTCACCGATTCCAAAGAACCTACAAGGTAAAGTCCATATTCATTAACAGAGCATACAGGCCCTTTATTATCAGAACAAACCTACTTTTCCAGAGTCATCTTCCACCATAAATAACTGTTTAAGTCACTCTTAGCTTTCAGAAAGCAATTTGGCCATTTAAATTAAGAGCCTTAAAATAATCCAAACCCTTTGAAACTTTAACCTAGTAATAACTTCAAGAAACTTATTCTAGGGGAATAATCTGAATACTAAAACCCAGACAGTTCAAATAAATAGAAACAGAATTCCAGAGAAAAGTGTAGTATATCCACAACACAGTTTCAAATACAACTATCAAAATCACAGTTATTTAAAAACATGGGGGAGGGGCGCCTGGGTGGCTTAGTCGGTTAAGCGTCCAACTTTCGCTTAGGTCATGATCTCGCGGTTCGTGGGTTCGAGCCCCGCATCGGGCTCTGTGCTGACTGCCAGCTCAGAGCCTGGAGCCTGTTTCAGTCTGTGACTCCCTCTCTCTCTGACCCTCCCCTGCTCACGCTGTCTCTCTCTCTCTCTCCTAGAAATAAATAAAACATTAAAAAAATAAAAAAAATAAAAAAAATAAAAAACATGGGGGAAACATTTGCTTTAAGTGAAAAAAGAAAATGGATATAAACTTTTATGTACAGTGTTTCTCAACTATGTAAAATGTATAGAGAAAAGGAAAGGAATTTTATCTCTAACAGTAGGAATGTAAGTGATTTTTATGTTCTCTCTAGCTTTCTATATTTTCCAAGTTTTCTAAGAACTTACTTTTAAAATTGGTAATATATATACACATACCCAAACTTTTTTGATTCACTGATTGCATAACTAGAACTCTATTTTAAAGAATAACGCAGGGGTGCCTGGGTGGCTGTCAGTTAGAGTCCGACTTCAACTAAGGTCATGACCTCACGGTTGGAAGGTTAGAGCCCCACTTTGGCTCTGTGCTGACAGCTCAGAGCCTGGAGTCTGCTTCAGATTCTGGGTCTCCTTCTCTCTCTGCCCCTCCCCTACTCGTGTTGTCTCTCTCTCAAAAATAAAAATAAATAAACATTAAATAATGCAAATGCAGGCAAAGGTTAATGGGCAAAGATGTCAGAGCATTCTCTCTTTTCCACGCCATCATGGTCTGTGCAGTTGACTGCTGATGTCATGTCCTCAGAAGACTTGCAGAATCCAGCGATTCCTGGCCAAGAAACAAACGCAGAATCCTCCCATTCTTTTCTTCAGTGGATTTGGATGAAAACCGGTAATAAAATCAGGTACAACTCCAAGAGGAGGCCTTAGAGAAGAACCAAGCTGGTCTATAAAGGACTGTACAAGAGATGGCACACATATTATGCTGCATGAGGTCCTGTGTCCTTATCCTATCACTCTGTAAAACATCACTACCTGAACAATAGGCATGTTTTATGGGGGAAATGATTTTTTTCTGTTACTATGCTTTTGCACCAGTAGGTTGGTTCAGTAATAAATGAGACCTTTTGTTTGAAACAAACAAAAACCAAAGCATCAGTTACCAGCATGGATCTAAATTTAACAGGGGATGATTTACTCCAGAGAGAGAGAAAGGAAGGTAAAGAGGGCGCAGAACATGTATGAAGAGGATGGATGAAACACGTCTGTTTAGGCACGCCTATAACCACAACACCCAGCCCGGCGGAGGGGAGAGGTAAGAACGAGACAAGGGAGAATGTATCTGAATAGCAAGAACTGAGCTAGAGTTAATCATGGCATGCAGCGGTGCTGGTCTTTGCAGGGGGGGCGTCTGTTTCCGCAGCATCTATCCAGCTCCCATAGATGAGCAGCTACCCAGAGCAGATGGGCGTGGCTTGGGGTAGGTAGGTCCCGCCTCCACCATGAGCCCCCAGGGATCCCTGAGGCCCCGCCTTGGTGGTTGTGGGCGGGAAATGGCAACCCCCCAGGCCCTTCTCCTCGAACCAAGTGTCCCAATTCACTCCTTTGGATCCGTTCTCACTGTGCCAGAGGCACAGCCAAGGTGGGCAGTCTCCTATGCCCCATGCCCAGCCACATTCCAGGCTCTCACTCCACTCATATTAATGATGCCACCGGAAATGTAACCCCATGAAACGGGGCGCTTCTGAGCACGGGACCAGTGGGATGATTTAATACCATCACTGTACATGCACGATACCATTAAAAAATTTAAAGTTTTGGGGCGCCTACGTGGTTCAGTCTACTAAGCCTCTGGCTCTTGATTTCAGCTCAGGTCATTATCTTACAATTTGTGAGATCAAGCCTTTGATGGGGCTCTGTGCTGACACTGCAGAGCCTGCTTGGGATATTCTCCCCTCTCTCTGCCCCTCCCCCACATGTATGTGCACTCTTATTCAAAATAAAGAAACTATAAAAAAATATTTTAAAGTTTTGGGGTGCCTGGGTGGCTCAGTCAGTTGAGCATCTGATTCTTAACTTAGGCTCAGGTCATGACCCTAGAGTTGTGAGATCAAACCTCACTTTGGGCTCCATGCCGAATGTGGAGCCTGCTTAAGATTCTCTCTCTGAAGCACCTGGGTGGCTCAGTCTGTTAAGGGTCCAACTTCAGCTCAGGTCATGATCTCAAGCACTGGGCTCTCTGCTGTCAGCACTGAGCCCCCTTCAAAAAAAAAAAAATTCTTGGGGAACCTGGGTGGTTCAGTGGGTTGGGTAGCCGACTTTGGCTCAGGTCATGATCTTGCAGTTCATGGGTTCGAGTCCCACATCAGGCTCTATGCTGACAGCTCAGAGCCTGAAGCCTGCTTCGGATTGTGTTTCCATCTCTCTCTGCTGCTCCCCTGCTCATGTTCTCTCTCTCTCAAAACTGAAAATAAGCTTAAAATTTTAAATAAAAAAAGACTCTCTCAAAAAAATAAAAATAAAGTGAAATCTAAAGTCATTTTTAAAAATTTCAAAGTTTTGGGACGTCTGGGTGGCTCGGTCGGTTAAATGTCCGACTTTGGCTCCAGTCATGATCTCATGGTTGGTGGGTTAGAGCCCCGCGTTGGGCTCTGTGCTGAATGCTTGCTCAGAGCCTGGAGCTGCTTGGGATTGTGTCTCCTTCTCTCTCTGCCCCTCCCCTGCTCACATTCTCATTCTGTCTCTAATTTTTTTTTAATGTAAAAACAAATTTTAATTCAAAGTCTTTAAAGATATATTTAATATGCCATAAAATTTCACCCATTTAAATGCATAAGTTCAGGGGCACCTGGGTGGCTCAGTCGGTTGAATGTCCGATTTATTTATTATTTACTTAAATAACAAGGATACACTTAAAATGATCTGGAAGAAAATGCACCAAATGTTAATACCTGGGTTGGAATTGCCATTACAACTAAACTTTTCTCAATGTTTTACAATGTACATAATTATAATAACCAGATATGAAATTAAAGTATTCTAAAAATGTATAATATCTCTGGATCAATTTGTCATTCCTCAAAGTTCTAAGAACCTCACTCTTTGCCAAACTACCTTATTTCAGTTTCTTTTATAGTCCCCAGCACAATGACTGACACCATCAACTACCTAACAACTCTGGTCTTAAGAGAAAGTTATCCTTGATGTCTTTATCTTAAACCACACACCCAAATTATCAGTAAGTTCTGTCACCTCTACCTTCAAAATATTTATCTAATCATTGCTCATTTCCCCACTAACAATCCTAATCCAAGCCACCACCATCAACTGGATGAATAATAGCAAGTCTGTTAATTAGTCTTTGTTCCCACTTGCACATCCCCACAGGAGTAAATTGTATCTTATTACACTACTTAACACCTTAACACGTCCCCACATACGCAATAGCTTCCTAGTGCAATGAGAATAAAATTCAAATTCCTGACATTGGCCTATAAATCTTCCTGTTCCAGCTCTTGCCTACAATCCATTTCCTACTTTTCTATCTCCCTTTTACTGAATTCCAGCTACACAAACCTTTTTTGTCCTTGGCATGCCAAGTTCATTCTCTTCTCAAGGCCTTTCTACTTATAGAGTTCCTTTGGCCTGAACTGCTCTTTACATGGTTATTTTTTGCCATGCAAGTTTTAGCTGAAATGTCACCTCCTAAGAGAACTTCCCTAACAATCTGACTAAAAGCAGCTGACTCTTCTAGCACTGCCTATAGATTACCCTATTTCCTTCATTCCACTTAACAATTCTCTGACATGGTCTTGCCATTTTTTTTGTCTTTCTCCCTCCGCCGCCCCTCCCCCCATTAGAATGTAACTTCTACACGGAAAGGACTGTTTTAGTACTATATCCCTAGTACCTGGATCAGTTCTTAGCATATAATAATTTCTTTCTCAATTATTGCTGAATAAACGATTGCTATTCTAAATCTTGAGGGTGATGAAAAACTGATTATACATTAATTTCTTTGGGAAAAATACAAAGAGTAGAAGACAAGATATTTTTACATTAAGAATTAAATCACCTATGACACCACCTCACATCAGTAAGAATGGTTAATATCAAAAAAATCAGGAATAACCAGTGTTGGCGAGCATGTAGAGAAAAGAGAACTCTCAGGCACTATTGGCGGGAATACAAATTGGTCAAACCACTGTGGAAGGCACTACGGAGGCTCTTCAAAAAATTAAACATACAACCCAGTATGAATTCCAGAATTCCACTTCTGGGTACTGACCAGAAGAACAAAAACACCACTTCATTAAAAGACACATGTACCTCTATATTTACTGCAACATTATTTACAATAGCCAACATATGGAAACAACCTAAGTATCTACTGATAGATAAATGGATAAAATGATGTGGTATATATACACACACAGAATATGACTCCACCCTACAAAAAAAAATGAAACCTTGCCAATGGCAACAACATGGATGGTCCCTGAGGATATTATGCTAAGTGAAATAAGTGAGGAAAGGACAAATACCATATGATTTCACTTATATGTGGAATCTAAAAAACAAAACAAAAACAGAAACAGACTCATAAATACAGAAAACAAACTGGTGGCTGCCAGAGAGGGGAGGGGATAGAGATGGGTGAGATAAGTAAAGGTGATTAAGAGGCACAAATGTCCAGTTATAGAATTTTTAAAAAATTAGTCACAGAGATATAAAGTACAGCATAGTGAATATAGTCAATAGCTTTGTATAACAGATGGTAACCACTTACAGTGAATATTTCCTAACATATATAATTGTCACATCATTACATTATATACCTTAAACAAACATAAATTGTATGTTAACTATACTTCAATTTTTAAAGTCAAGTTACCTGAAAAATAAAATTTAAAAGTAGATCATAAAAAGATTTAAAAGTTGATCATATATAATCCAAATAAAATTAGTTTTAAAAAATAACAGAACAATTGGAAACATGTTCTAATGCACTCCCTTCCACCTTTTTCATTTTATCTACAACTACTGAAGCATGTGATGGTATAATCAGAATATGAAGGGAAAAAATGTTAATCTAATTAGGATATAACTTTGTTTAATGTCATTTCATCCAACACTGATCAGCACTTTATTATATACCAGGCACTGCTTTTGAATTAGTTATATGGATCACCCAAACTGCTTTGATGGTAGGTACTCCCGTTTGGAGGAATGATGAAACTGAGGCATAGGATAATCAGTAACTTAACCTAAGGTCTTACAGTTAGTAGGTGGCAGAGCCAAGATTCAAAACCCTAGGTAGCCCCACTCTGAGCCCAGGCTCTTAACCACTTCTTAGTATAGTTTAACAGAAATGATAACAATACCTACCTCACTGGGTTACTATAAAGACTGAACGAGAGAAGGTATAACACAATGCCTGTCACATATTAAATACTTAGAAGTTTTCTAAGACACTATTTCTTATTCTTTCATTTGTTACACTTTCAAGTGCTTTTCTATGGTTCAGGATGCCTCAATGAGCATCAAATGCCATTCAGTTTCATTTCCAAGGGAAGAAAGGGAACTGGCATTTATTGAAAGGCTTCTGTATGCAAGAATTATTTTAAAGGTACTACTCTAATAATACTTGCCTTATCTCAAAGGATTTTCACTTGTAAGACTCAGAAGTGTAAATGCAGTATACAAAGGGGAGGTACTATTCAATTAATTTAGTACTTAAAACTTAATTTCTGGAGCACCTTGGTGGCTCAGTCAGTTAAGCATCTGACTTCAGCTCAGGTCATGATCTTGCAGTCTGTGGGTTTGAGCAAAGCATCAGGCTCGGTGCTGACAGCTCAGAGCCTGGAACCTGCTTCGGATTCTGGATGTCTCCTTTTCTTTCTGTCCTCATCCCACTTATGCTGTTTCTCTCTCTTTCAAAAATAAACTTAAAATTTTTTTAATAAAGAAAACCTTAATTTCCGTTGTAAAAAAAAAAAAAGTATGTGGGAATAAAAGTATAAAAAAGAATCCATATCCATTGGAACCTATCCGTTATAATTACAAATGCCCTCTCACTCACTCATGTTCATACAGGACCATCTGTTGTAGGCCTACTATGAGAGAGGCATCTTGATACTGAAATATACAAACCTTTTCTTAAGGAGATCTACTGTCTAGTTCTACAAATATCTTAGTAAGTGCCATAAAATGAGAAGTAATGAAATCTGGCCATTTGTAGCAACGTGGATGGAACTCGAGGGTGTTATGCTAAGTGAAATAAGTCATGCAGTGAACAGATACCATATGTTTTCACTCATGTGGATCAGGAGAAACTTAACAGAGGACCATAGGGGAGGAGAAGAAGAAAGAAATAGTTAAGGAGAGGGAGGGAGGCAAACCATAAGAGACTCTTAAATACCAAGAACAAACTAAGGGTTGATGGCAGTGGAGGAGAGAGGAAAAGGGATGATGGGTATGAAGGAGGGCAGTTGTTGGGATGAGCACTGGGTGTTATATGGAAACCAACTTGACAATAAACTATAAAAAAAAAAGTGCCGTAAAAGGAATTCATATGCTATCTTAGCCCTGCTTCTTAGACATGTGTAGAAATGCAGAGAATTCACTAAGTATTGATACCCATATTAACTTCCCTTTACAAATTAAATAGGCTAATCCACAAAGTCTGAGGCTTGTCCATTAAATTGGCCACTAACCACATGTGGTTTAGTGAGTCCATTAAATGTGGCTAGTATGACTGAGGAACTGCATGTTTAAATGATATTTTATTTTAATTAACTAAAATTTTAAATTGATTACCAATACCATTGCCAGAAAACTTATAAGTATGCTTTGAACAACTTAGGTATGTGAATCTACTTTTTCAACTGTAAAATGCATATCTAAATACATATCAAATGCTTCCAGTGAACATTGAGTATCTGAATTAAAATGTGCTGGGGTGCCTGGGTGGTTCAGTCAGTTAAGTGTCCAACTTCAGCTCAGGTCATGATCTCATGGTCCGTGGGTTCAAGTCCCATGTCGGGCTCTGTGCTGACAGCTAACTCAGAGCCTGAAGCCTGTTTCAGATTCAGTGTCTCCCTCTCTCTCTCTCTCTCTCTGACCCTCCCCTTCTCATGCTGTATCTCTCTCAGAAATAAATAAAATGTTAAAAAAAAATGCGCTGTAATTGTAAAATATATACAGGATTTCAAAGAATTTGTATGAAAAAATAATATGAAATGTCTCATTTTTTATATTGATTAAATGTTGATATGACATACTAGGTTAAATAAATTTCACCCTTTTTTGTAAGTTTTTAATAGGGCTACTAGACTATTTAAAAGTACACATTAACTTGCATTTTATTTTTATTCAACAACACTGGTCTAAAGTTTACTTACAACATTCTTAAAACAAGTTTTCAATGAATTGAGGATTCCTCAGAGCTCTGAACTTCAAAAATTGACTTAACAGATTGCTTCTTAACAAGGTGAAGGAGTCCTACCTGTATTGGCCTGCACTTTAGTTTTAGCTCTAGCACTACATGAAAATTCTACCATCAAAAATGTACCACATGAAACCATTAAAATAAACACTAATTAAATTTAGAGGTTGGCAGTTTTCTGAAAATATGCCAATATAGGAATACAAGTAGGAAATTCATCTTTGTTTTCTGTGATAAGGCAAACAGGAGTAACAATCTATAAAGTAATGCAAAAATGTTGAAAAGAGTAAAAGTCTTCCCTTGACATATTCTAAAAGCACACACAAATTAGCTTCAAATATAGAGTTCCTGCTATAGTATGCACTGAAGTGTCTCTGAAGTGCTCATCCTATGCTCGGCTGCACCAGAACAAGAGTTGTTTGATTCTCCTCTCTCATGTTAACCAAAAGCCAAACTCTCAGCTTTTCCTACGCTTTTTCATACTTTCAAATACCTACTAAAACCTGAATTTTAGGGGCACCTGGGTGGCTCAGTCAGTTGAGCGACTGACTTCAGTTCAGGTCATGCTCTCACGGTGAGTTCAAGCCCCCCATCAGGCTCAGTGCTGAGAGCTCAGAGCCTTGGAGCCTGCTCTGGATTCTGTCTCCCTTGCTCCCTCTCACTCTCTGCTCTCCGCTCTCGCAAATAAATAAACATTAAAAAAATTTTAAACCTGAATTTTAAGCGCATTAAAATTTTTTTTATGTTTATTCATTTCTGAGAGAGAGAGAGAGAGAGTGAGTGGGGAAGAGACAGAGAGTGAGACACAGAATCTGAAGCAGCCTCCAAGCTCTGATCTGTCAGCGCAGAGCCCAACACGGGGCTCAAACCCACAAACCATGAGATCGGGACCTGAGCAGAAATCAAGAGTCAGATGTCTGACTCACTGAGCTACCTAGGTGCCCCTTGTATATTTTCTTTTAATACATTATTTACTTTATGGCTCCACAAATAAGCCTAGATAAAGATGTGATGAGTATTTACATAATGTCAGGTCCACCAGAAGTGCATGCATGTTTATGCAAAACATAAAGACATTTTACTACTAATCAAAGAAATACAAGTTAAAAGAGTCAGAAGGCATTTCACATCCTTTAGACTGGCAAAGGTTTTAAGTCTCATAATACCAAGTGGTGAAAAGAAATGGAGTAAACAGGCTGATAAATGTAGCTAATGTAGAATACCTGTAGGACAAAAAAAAAAAAAAAAAAATACACACGCATACCCTCTAATTCAGGGCTTCCATTTCTAGATCTATACGGAGAACACACTCACTGGGCCTACAGAAGTAACATAAAACATGGAAACCATCTACTGCAAAACTGTTTAAGTAGACCCCCCCCCCAAAAAAAAGATAAAAGAATGAAAACTTGGGGAAATGTTCATCAATAGGGAAATGGATGGTCATAAAATGGAACCTATTAAGCAGTTAATATAAAGAATCACAGCTATAGCTAAACCCACAAATCACCCCCCACCCTGAAAAACTCACCAAGTTTCATTTTTTTAAGTAGCACTTACATGAAATTTAAAAACACATCAAAACAATATATACTACTACAGATGCACATATGTATAGCTAATGTATGGAAATATCAAGGAGAAAGAAATACATTAATTTCAGTTGACTATGTTAAACTTTACCTAAGCCCTGGGCTCCTGGAAAGGAGAATGGGTTAAGAAATCCACCCCCATCATTTTGTGTTTGGGGAAGCTGGGAACCAAAAGATCCTGCTTTTGCTCACTGGGATAAGACCTGTCCTCATGGTTCCTCAAAACTCTCTGTTTTACCTGCCCCAAGTCCCTGTCCTTTTTTTTGAGACATTCCTCCTTAATTAATGTTCTCCTAATTGCAATAGCCTGAAAAAACCATCTCCTTAATTGGCCAGCACATTAGGTCTTTGACACAGGAGTGGTTATCTCTGGGGAAGGAAGAGAATGGGTTGAGGAAGAAGACATTTAGTTACCATTACTAATGGCAACACAGAAACCTGAAATAAGGCAAAAAGTTAACCTTTCTTTTTCGTACAAAGAGACCGGTTATTCTGTGTACCTTTCTGATTAAAATGTTTCAAAATTAATTTGTAAATTATGTTAAAACTTGATGTGGACTCATAAAAGGTCACGAGTAAATCCTTCAGTCTGTTTTTTTTCATGTTAAATTCTTTTAATGTTTATTTATTTTTGAGAGAGAGAGTAGGGGAGGAACAGAGAGAAGGAGACACTGAATGAAAAACAGGCTCCAGGCTCTGAGCTGTCAGCACAGAGCCCAATGTGGGGCCTGAACTCAGGAACTGTGAGATCATGACCTGAGCCCAAGTCGGATGCTTACCCGACTGAGCCATCCAGGCACCCATGTTTTTTTCATGTTAAATAGGCACATGAACACATGCTCAACCTGTTTCACTAAGCTGCTGTGAGTAAAAGTGCTTTTCTTAATCATCAAGTGGTAGGATACATTTGTAATTTATTCTGAGTCAATTAGCTCTTTGTTATAGCAGAGCTGTGACTGGGGCAAGGTTAGATTTTCATGTAGACTTTTACTGTTTCAGGGGCAAGACTACACTCCTACTTCCCAGAGAGCCATATGGCTATGCTGTAAATGTCCTACACCATTGGTTACAAGAGGCACTAGGTAAGTCAACATGTAAGGTCTCGATCCACACCCAACAGAAAGAACTACTAAGCAGATAACCCTAAGAACTTGACTGTAGACTAGTAAATGAGCTTTCTAAGAGGAAGTTGGCACACCCAGGACACACACCAAAGTTGTGTGTAGTTCCTGTGTAGGATAGGTTGAAAACATGAAATTCTGAAATTTCAGATTCTGAAAACATGAAATCTCATCTTAAAGTGCCCAAGGTGATCTTTTGAGTTGGTTTCAAATTGCTTTTATTCCCATGTGCTTCCAGAAGGCTTGGTGAGTACCAGGAAGTGATTTTGTTAAAGGAGAACAAACCCATCGAAAGCTAAAATTTATTCTTAACAAACAAAAAAAAAACCCTTAGAAACATGGAACCTCAGTTTCAAATATAGAGACAAAGTGCTAAAATCTGGGAGAATACAAGAACGTCCAATCTTCACAATACTGTCTAACAGCTAACTCTGAAAGGGGATGTTCTGTGCTTGTAAGGCTAAATACACGAACAATCTTTACAACTGGTCACTCTAGGGCGCCTGGGTGGCTCAGTCAGTTAAGCGGCCGACTTTCGCTTAGGTCATGATCTCGCGGTTTGTGGGTTCAAGCCCCGTGTCGGGCTCTGTGCTGACTGCCAGCTCAGAGCCTGGAGCCTGTTTCAGTCTGTGACTCCCTATCTCTCTGACCCTCCCCTGCTCACGCTGTCTCTCTATCTCTCTCCTAGAAATAAATAAAACATTAAAAAAAAAAAAAAAAAGAAAAGTAAAGTAAAAGGATCTAGTCTTCAAAAAAAAAAAAAAAAAACTGGTCAGTCTTCAGTCTATATATTCTGAGCCCTATTTGCAAACATCCAAACAAGAACTTGTAAGGTCTTCTTGATCTCCCTAAGGCCAACAAGTTCGAAATGTATCTGGAATTCACTCATCCTGATTATTTTTTATTCCCCCCTCCTTCTCCAGGAACCAGTAAATAAAATATTTAATGCATACAAATACGAAAGGCTTGAACTAAAACTTAACTGAAGTTAAAATGCCTGGTCCTCTTTTCAAATAGAAAATAAAATCTGTATTAAAGAAATTCAAAAAAGAATGTCAATCTAGAAGAACTTAAAGAAGCCTCCAGCCCACTTCAAAGCACTGTCATCAGAGTGGATACTCTTAATTTTTATGAGAACTCAAAACTCTTAAAGTCTTTTAGTATAAAGTAGTATATACACTGATAATCTTACAGAGGTTTAAAAGTCTTAAGATGCTTCTCTTCTCTTAGCTTCCAGATTTAAACCAAAGAAGAACTGAAAACTGAACAATATGAAATTCCTACATCTCCTTAGTCATCAAAAAACTACCAGTTAATCTCTTTTTCTTCCTCGCACTACCTTAGGAAAACCAAAATTGTTATTCAGCAAAAAACATTCTGTACCCCCAGTAAACTGGTACCAACTGCTTGCAGGCAGACAGATGGAATAACAGTGTAATAGTTCTAGCAAAGCCTGGTAAGCCTTTGCCTGCAAATCATTGACCAAAAATGGTAACAGCCAGTGCAAGACTAAAGAAAATGACAAAATGTTCTACTTGATCGTCCAGTTAAGAATACTGTTGTGCTGCAAATTAGAGAGACGGTTTATTGACGGAAATATGTAAATTAAGCCAAGCGTCCGTTCACCACCGAGAATATAAGGGGCATGTTTCACTTTTTCGTGACTATGATATTCTGATGGGCTTTTAAAAACCTTTTTCACTCGCTTGTATTAGCATCCCAGCACTATGCCCACTCCTGACACGCTAAGTCCTGGCAGAGCCAAACTGTCCCCAGATAAAAGAAATGTTCTAACCGTGCATGGAGAGATCGGGTAGGGAAGGGTTAAAAGGGCCACTGCCAAGCTTGACAAGCACGACAAGAGTGCTGCTGGAAGCTGATTGCCAGATACGACAAACAAAGCGGCTGCGAGGCCACCCGGTTCTTAATCATACCAGGGTCATGCTCGCGATAATCATTCCGCCCTCTCGGGTTGTTCAATAAAGGCCTTATTTTCTTTAATGAGATGGACAGACCTCAGGGACCGAAACTCGCACGAATCACTGACCACCTTGGTGCCCGGCTTTGGGGAAACCTGCGCCAACGAGGCTCGCGCCGGACTGCAACGCCCCCCACCCGGGAAAGGCGGACTCCCGGGCAATTTCAGCGAGGGGTTGGCGCTGCTCTACCCCGGCAGGTCGTCCCCAGGCTGGGGCGGGAGGAACCTGGGGACGAAGCTCCCGGGGGCGGCCTCGCAGCAGCAGCTACTGACGCAGCGGCCAGGAGCCGCCCGGAGGCGCGGGGGTCCCAGCGGGTCCGCAGGCGGCGAATCCCGGAGACCCTCCCCCGCCTGGGGGCCGCAGCAAGGCCCCGCGTCCCTCCCCCGCCGCGGGCGCGCCTGTCGCCCCTCAGCTCCGACCCCCGCGGCGCCCCAGCGCCCTGCCGCGCAGGCCCCGGCAGCCCACGCCTCGGGCTCCCTCCCCTCACCATCTTCGCCGCGGCGGTCTGAGACGCTAGAGGGGTAGCCGGTCGGCGCCGAGGCTGCGTAGCGTCCTCTTCACCACAGAAGGAAGGAGCGACCTAGAGAGCTGCCTACGCGAGGCGCGAGCCTACCAGGGGATGGGTGCGCGGGCGCGCGCCTCGGGCCCAAACGCGGCTGCGCACGTCACGCGCGGCCCGTCGTTGCTACGCAACCGGCTCTCCAGGCAGCGCCCCGCCCAGAGGACGAGCGGAGGGTGCCGCCTCACCTTCCGGACCCTGGGGGACCAGGTCCCGCTGTCACCAGCTCGGATCCGTGGGGTGGGGCTTTCCTCATCTACTAGCGATGAGGAGGCCCGGCTCGGGCTGGCACCTGCCGGCGAGGAGCGGGCAAAGGATGAAACGGGGCAGGGAGTCCTATCCCCCAGTTTGGGGCGCGGGGGAAGGGGGAGGGAAGGGCCAGGGTCACGTGGCGCCCCGCCCACTGCGCTGCTGTTGCCCTAACATGGAAGTAGCCACCTGGCCAGGTGTGTGCCGCCGCTGGGGGCGGGGCCTGGCAAGCCGAGGAAGGAGGAGGAAGGAGGAGGAAGGAGGGAGGACGAGGTAGAGCGAGGTAGACTGGGGAAGGGGGAGAACGACGGTGGGCGGCTTCCCCGAGCAGGAGTCCAGAGGGGGGACCCGGGGGAGCTGAGGCGCGGACTGCGGCGCGGAGAACGCGTTCCGCATATTTTACCTACTTTGGTGCGATTCCCGCGGTCCTCCCCTGATTGGCCCAGGCCGGCACCGTCGGGCCGTCGCGTGAGGGAAAAATCTGCACATTCTTCCTTCTTCCCGAGGCGACTGTGGCCATTCAGAGTGCTCTGTGAGTCACCGCTAATTTCAGGTCTGGAAAAAAACAAGGAGTGATTTGTTTATCTTTGGGAACAGCCCGGGGAAGGAGGCCCGGCTGCCCGCAGGGGTGTGGCTGGGAAACGGCAGAGTTGTACTGGGACTATGGCGCCAGCCCCGCAGCTCCGTTTTGGGGGCTTTTAATTTGGGGTTGGGTTGTTGTTTTTTTAATGGGTGGTTACATCAGAAACACAGTTTTGAGAGAGCCTGAAGGAATCCTAGTGTTTTTCCTGAGGGTGTTTTGTGGAGAGTAAAGGGAACAGAAGGAATTTACAACCGGGATGATATCTAACTTAAAGTTTTACCTAATTTAGCCTACCGAGAACATCACGGCCTCCACCAAAAATTCTTTTAATGTGAGGCTTTGGGACAAGACTTTTTTGGCTTTTTGTTTCTTCTGGGCACTATATGAAATCTAGACTGTTGTGTGGCTTTTGTTCTGCCACTCAACATAGAAACTTGTTTCTCATTACCTCTTCCTGGTTTTTTTGTTGTTCTTTTCCAGAAAAAAAAGTAAGTTGGGATAATTCTAAGCCTTTACCACCTGGTACAAGACTTTTGTAGGCTAGAGCAGTGGTCTCAACTTGAAAGAGAACTTGTTGATGTCAGATTTGTGTGTCCCGTCCCCAGAGTTTGAGTATAATAGGAGTTAAAACGCAATAGTTTGCATTTCTAACGATTTCCAGGTGATGCTACTGGATGCTACGCGGCTGTTTGGACACCACACTTTAAGAAGAAAGAACTGTATCCCACTGCAGCTGGAATCTTTGTTTCTCTGCCTGGGGCTTCTCCACCTGTAAAGTCTGCAGAAGGACTCCTAGGTGGCTGAGTCAGCTAAGCTCTTGGTTTCAGCTCAGATCAATCTCTCACAGTTTGTGAGTTCCAACTCTTGCGGAGCCTGCTTGGGATTCTCTCTCTCCCTCTCTCTTTTCCCCCTCCCCTGCTCAAGTTCTCTCTCTCTTCTAAAAATAAATAAATGAACTTTAAAAAATAAAGTCTTCAAAGACTTCCTGTCTAGTCCCAAATAGAATCTTGCTCATGTAAGGATACAAGCCTGCCTGCTCTAGCCTGTCTTCTGCATTCATCCCCATCCTGCCACCAGTGTTATATCCAAACATAAGAATCTGATCTTGTCAATTTCCTGTGTAAAATTTTCTAAAGTTTCAGGGAAGCCTGGGTGGCTCAGTTAATTGCCAGCTTCAGCTCAGGTCATGATCTCATGGCTCAAAGGCTTGTGAATTCAAGCCCTACAACAGGCTCTATGCTGACAGCTCAGAGCCTGGAGCCTGCTTCAGATTCTGTGTCTCCCTTTTCTCTCTCTGCTCCCCCACTGCTTGAACACGCTCACATGCTCCCTCTCTCTCTCTCTCTCTCAAAAATAAATATTAATTTTTTTTCCCTAAGGTTTCATCAGCAGGTCATTCTGACCCTTCCTTCTGCCTCTGGCCTCTCAGCCTACCTTTTATGCCCTGTCTGCCATGTCTTCCAGAGTGCCCAATTTCCTTCCAGACTAAACTTCTCATTCCAAAGCCCTTCTTACTCTTTCTAACTGCCATAATTATGGACCTGTTAGTTTCTCAGGCCAGAATGTTTCTATTACCCTTCCATCCTGAAAACCTCTGACCACTAACCAAGGGATCATTAGTGGTTTCTTCTTTAATCCCACACTTCATCACTTCTCAAATCTTTATAAGCATCCAGATCACCTGAGGATCTTGTTAAAATGCAAATGCAGAGGCTTAGAGGGTGAGGTCTCTGATGACCCCAAGTGATTCAGATGCTTCTGGTCCTCCCCCCATACTGTGACTAATAAGGTCTTATAGTTTTTCCCTAATGTTAATGTAGATCTGTAATTGTTTCTATAAATTTGCCACCACCACCAGTTTAGACTGAGTTCTTTGGGGACAGGAGCTGTTTAGGGACCGGCACCATCCCTGATATTATGATAAGTGTTTAATACATGTTTGTTCAGTATGTGAACTAATATCTAAAGATGTTTAACAATTCACCAGGCAAACTTCTGTATTGGTTCGTCATAACCTAAGATGAGCCCCCATTTTTAAGAGCCCCTTAAATTTTAACCTCTGCCTTTACACATAGATTTTCTAGATCTTTCTATTCTCATACCACAGAGGAAAACATTTTGATATAAAGTCCCTCCTTAAATATGGATGTATACCGTTGCAAATTAGAAAACACTTTTCTTACTTAATCTGAACATACAGGCATTTTCATTTAAAAGCAATAATATGAGTGGAAGAATAAAATATATGTTAATGAAAGCTTAAAGAGAGTATATTAATAGCCTGGAAAAAGCTTTTTTTTTTTTTTTTTTTGCAGGTGGACATAACCCTGTCCGTAAACAGTATAGGAAAATTATTTTTAGTTTCTACCCTGCATCCCTACAAATTCACCTGTTCCTCTCCCCTTGAACACCCCTACTGTCTGTGATATAGTCTCTGTTCCCTCCTCTCAAGAAAAGTTATTAATTCTTTATTCTTCTCTATGTAAGATGTTTTTTCCCACTTCTTTCAATTTTTTTTTTAAATCCTCGATTGTCTGTAATTTGAAAATGATAGACCTAGGTGTAGTGTTTTATTCTGCGTTTATTCTGCTTGGTGTTCTCTTGATTTCTGGGTCTGTGGTTTGGTGTCTGACAATAATTTGGTTAAATTCTTAGTCACAGTGGTTTCAAATATTTCTTCTGTTCTTTTTCTCTTCTCCTAGTATTCCCATTTTGTGTATGTTATACCTTTTGTAGCTGTCCTACATTCCTTGGATATTCTGAGGTTTTTTCAGTCTTTGTTGTCTTTCCTTTTTGATTTTGAGGATTCTGTTGACCATATCCTCTAGTTCAGGGATTCCTTTCCCCTCTGTGCCCAATCTACTAATAACACATCAAAGGCATTCTTCATTTCTGTGGGTTTTGTTTGTTTTGCCTTTTGGTATGCTTTCCAATTTTTTCTTGATAACTGGACATGATGCACTGGGTGAAAGGAACAGCAGTAAGTAGGCCTTTAGTGATGTGGTGAGGTTGGGGGTGAGGGGAAGACCATTCTATAGTCCTATGATTTGGTCTCATTTTTACTAAATCCGTGCCTCTGGACTGTGAACTTCACAAGGATTCCTGAAAAACAGCCCCCCCCCCCCACAATCCTCCCCACCCCAACTTCTGCCCTTCAGTGGAACAGGATAGCTGGAGTGGGCTGTAGGGGAGTGTCTTTCCCCAGATCAGGTTGGCTTTGATAACTAGTTTCCTCTCAGGGCAGGCCTTGTTAGAACTGAGGTCTCTGGTGAATTTCAAAATGGTTCCTTTTCCTTTTCTCCTCCCCCTAATGACAGAGGAGAGAAGGGGATTTTTCTTTGTCATTTACTGTGGGAACCCAGTAGAGCTTGGGGGGGGGGGACTCCTATGACTGAGTCTCCCCAGAGTTTCTAACTGGCAGACTTACCCACATTAAGCCTCCTCCAGCAATTTGTCAGTTACAGCTCAGGTTTTCTTACCCTGCAGATTCCCAGGGTGATTTCTACTGGGGCCTCTGGGAAGCCATGACTCCCTGTATTTGCCTGTCTTGTCTACAGTTTTGGGTGCAGCAGTCTGCCCTGTGTACTCCTCTGTCTTGTGGATCCAAGAAGAGTTGTCAGTTCAGCTTTTTTATTGTTAGGACAGAGTAGCAACTTCCAAGCACTTGACATGCAAACCAGGAAACCTGAAGTCTGCCCCTTTCCTTTTAAAGAAACTTCCCAGAAGTACCAGACACCGCTCCCACTTTTATCTCATTGACCAGAATGTAGTTTATAGCTACAAGGGGCACTGGGAAATGTGGTCTCTTCTCTGAGCAGCAATGTGCTCAGCTAACAAATTGGGGTTCCTTTACCAAGGAAGGGGGGGAAAGTGGGTACTGGGAAGTAACCAGCAGTGACTGCCATGGGTAGATATTATTACTCTCATTCTGTAGATAAGCTAAGGTGAAGAAATGTTCCTTAGGAACCCAGAGGAATAAGTGATCTGCTCCCAAGCCCATGACCTTTACTGTCAGGCCACGTGATACATCAGTGATGCTGAACAAAAGAACTGAGGTACCTCTTCTTGCTTCCTTAACACTACAGAGTGGGGGTTATACAAAATGAAGCAAATGGAAGCTGTAGAAAATACATTCTGGACATTCCTTTATTGTAGCCATGTCCTCTTGGATCAGCTGCCCCAAGGGCCTAGACATCTATTTTAAGAAAGAGCTAAATATATTTAAGTATATTCATGGGAACAACACAGTACTACATGGTAACACTTGATTTCTATATTAGTCTTCATGTAAAGTAAAAGTTATATACACTTTTTATAACAACATTTTATAACATTATAAACTGAATCACTGATACGTGTTTTTCAGTCACTGGCGTACTACTTGAATTAAACAATGAGAAAATGGAGTGGAAGGTAGCACAACACTCTTGACCAATGGCTATTCCCCCTCTTGGGCTTTATGTTCCCTCGGAAGTTCTGATGAAAAGTATAGGCCCTTTCTCTAGAAAAATAGATACTTGCTTCTTCTCACAAAGCTTGGCTTCCATTTTCAGGGAACTCATGGACCTCCCTGAAGCCCATCTGTTAAACTACATATTTCAGGAAAGATTGGGCGGGGGGGGGGACATTCTAAAATGGAAACCCAAGGTATGGGTGACTGGACAGACCTGCGGTTCCTCCCCCACCATCCACATGCCAAGGTTGGTTTGCTGTCACACTGGTTGTCAGTGCAGCATGAAGCCTTCCAGACCCTTACAATATAAAGCATTACAAAAAACATAGATGGCCTCCAAAATGCATGGATGACTGTAGCTTGTTTTTATTCACTCATTCAGCAGTGTATCTTGGGGATCTATCCTAATGTCTTCCCATTTTCCAGAAGTAATGGAGCACCCTACAGTTCTGATCAGGTTGCTATACTTCTAAAGAAAGATAAAGGAGCCACAAAAGATTCAGAAAGAGGCAAATAAAGGAGTCTAGAATCCGGTATTGGATTTATTTGGTTTAAGGTTAGGCGAAATGACTTCAAACTCTCCAGATATAAAGAAATAAAATAAATCATGAAAGGTAGGAACGAAGTGAATAGAAAATTTCAGCAAATAATAAAAATAAGAGGGCATCTCTTAAAAGCTCAAAGCATGTACTTTTAGGAAAAACAGGAAGGCTATTTTACATGGGTAAGGACAAGAAGAAGATTGGGAGATGGAGGGAACAGAAGACATGTGTCATAGGCAGTAACAGACTGTTAGTGGTGAGCTCTCCAGTTAGGACCCATTTTCCCCCCACCCCATTTTTCTCTGCAGACTTCTGCCTCTCCCATGACTACCAGAGAGCAAGATAACCTTATTACCAGTGAAGTGCCCACCGCCAAGGCTGCTGGGTAATGTCAAGGCGGCACTAGAGCCTTGTGGGGGTATGGAGATGATACCAAGACATGCAAATAGATTGTCCGAGCATGGAAATTTCCCTCACCCCCTCTTCCCTCCCCTGCCTCTGGGGACTAAATAGTTCTATCCTACCAAGAAGAGGGCACTCAGAAGTCATCTGGAAGGGCCGGGCCTCCTGGGTGAGGTTGGTGGGGGAAGCCCTCAGTTTGCAACCTCAGAGGGTCCCCAGAAGATGGCTGCCTCTCTACCCATCTTCCCCCAAACTCTCCAGGAGTAGCACCTGTCCTCAACCCCTGCCCCAGGTACAAATTCATAGGTAAAGCTAATGAGAGGGAAGAGAAACCCTAACATTATAAAAGAAAAGGCAACAAGCTGAATATTTCAAGCAGAAGAAGAAACAAGACAAGAAATTAAAATGAGCATAGTAAATATTCTCAGATAAAGAAAGATACTGGGAAACCAAAAGCAAGAATAAGCAGTTACGGAAAAAATGCAGACATCAAAAATATTCTTTTTTTTTTAATGTTTTATTTATTCTGAGAGAGAGAGACAGCATGAGCAGGGGAGGGTCAGAGAGAGAGGGAGACACAGAATCCAAAAGAGGCTACAGGCTCTAAGCTAGCTGTCAGCACAGAGCCTGATGTGGGGCTCGAACCCACAAACCGTGAGATCATGACCTGAGCCGAAGTCGGATGCTTAATTGACTGAGCCACCCAGGGGCCTTCAAGAATATTCCTGAAGTAAAAGATTCAGTAGATGGGCTGGACAATGGACTGGGCATATGTAAATAACAAGGATGTGAGTCAGAAGATGTGGACAAGTAGTTCATTGTCTCAGAATGTATGAAGAAAGGATAAAGAAGATGCAAAGAACAAGAGAAGAATTTCAGAGACCTGGAAGATAGAAGAAAAGAACCAGTATCTGTATGTAGGAATCCCAAAACGGTGAAATCAGCAAACTAAGGGAAGAAAATATTTGGAAACTTTAGTTCTGCTACATTTTAAAAATTAATTCTTGAGGGGCGCCTAGGTGGCTTAGTCGGTTAAGCGTCCGACTTTCGCGTAGGTCATGATCTCACGGTTTGTGGGTTCGAGCCCCGTGTTGGGCTCTGTGCTGACTGCCAGCTCAGAGCCTGGAGCCTATTTCAGAGTCTGTGTCTCCCTCTCTCTCTGACCCTCCTCTGCTAACTCTCTCTCTCTCCTAGAAATAAATAAAAATATTTTTTAAAAAAATTAATTCTTGAATCCATCATTTCAACATTTATGTTGGGCTTATGATGTGCCAGGTCTTCAGAGCATGAATAAGACAGACAAGCCTCCGGTGCAGTCCTGAAGCTTAAATCCTAGTCAGCTAGAGGCAAATAATAAACAACCAAACAAAAAAATACTTTAGTGACCATAAAACTGAGTGATGTGACAGAGGGTAACTGGGGGTGGGAAGGGCACACAATTCAAGGCTCAGAGAAGTCTCGTCCAAAGAAACAGTTTAAGCTGAGGCTAAAATGCCAAGGAGGATTCAATTCAATTGTGTGAAGATAGTGTGGAGCATCCCAGGCAGATGGGCTGAGGTCAGCGTGTTCTAAAAACAAGGAAGACAGTATGGCTGGAGCCGGGAGAGCCAGGGTGGGTGGCCTCAAATGAGACTGTAAAGTGTAACTAATAATCAGATGATGTAGGACCATGTAGATGATGATAAAGAGATCAGGGTGGATTGGTGAAAGGATTGAATTATCCCCTGTATAAAGCAATGTAGATATATTATTTTCAATTACATTAGACTATACACAAGAAGTGAACAATATTCAACTATCTTTGACCTATAAAAACAGGACTTTTTTGGGGCACCTGGGTGGCTTAGTCGGTTAAGCGTCCGACTTTCGCTTGGGTCATGATCTCGCAATGACTGCCAGCTCAGAGCCAAGTCTGATCTGACCCTTGCTCACCGGAAATAAATAAAACATTAAAAACAGGACTTTTTTTTTTCTTTTTAGTAGGATGTATGCCTAATGTGGGGCTTGAACTCACGACCCTGAGATACAAGAACTCATGACCCTGAGATTAAGACTCACATGCCCTACAAACAGTCAGCCAGGTGCCCCCAAAAAGTAGGACATTGTGGTTCAACCTAATATACATTAACCAGTAGGAGTCCAAGCAGCCTGGCCTTTTTAAAAGCTATTTGCATCATCCTATTATTACCACTTGAATTTCTTGTATGAAAAAGAGGAGGTGTTAAAAAAAAGTTTGTGTTTGGGGACAAAGCAAGTGTCTTACATTCACAACGGGATGCTAGTTTGAAATATTTTCAGTTACATTTGACAGATATTTACTGGATCCTACTGTGTGCCAGCTGTGGCCGTCTTAGCTACCAGGAATACATGGACCGTGCCACAAGGAGATCATGAGTGAAAACAGACTGATGCCAAGATAAACTTGGCCCAGGTTCCACTGGGAATTCTCAGGATCCTACTGATGGGGCAGATCAAACCAGGGAGGTGTGACCAAATCTTAAGGAGTGAGGCATCTGGAGAGGAAGGAAGTGAGCATGACTTCTCACTTAGGTTGGTGAATACAACTTTGGAAGAGATGGCTAGGGAGCTGACTCAGAGACTGATGACTGGGGGAAGAAAATACCTAATGTTCCTACCCAAAAATTAGACTCCATGGACAGGGTAGCTAGAAAGATACAGATGTGAGGATTTTTGTTTGTTTGCTTCTTTTGTTTCTTGCTTTGAGAGGGGGGTGTTATGGCGGATACCTAGTTTTCCCATCTAGGGGTGGGAGGCAGGATGTCAAATGGTGCTTCAGTCAAAGAACCCCAGCTCTGCCCAGTGAGGAAATTTGGAGCATATTCAAGGACAACTCCACCAGAAACAGCTGAGGGACAATGGCCATCATGTGAAATTAGAGTGCCTTTAGTATAACCTCTGCCTTTATCACTACAACTCCAGTATTTCTATCACCAGGCTACCAAGAAGGTATTTGACACCATTGGCACAAGTTTTGGTCTTGACTGGCTATGTGACCTCTTAGGAGGTGTACCTCTCTGGACCTCCTTATCCTTGCTTGCAAACTGAAAGTGTTGTGAGGTTAACCCCTTTGGTTCTAAAGTGTAATGCCTGCAACAATACAAAAACTTTATTGAGTGTCTAGAGCCATATTAGCAATTTGTGGAATATCCTAGCAATACTAAGGCAGACCTTTGAATTTTGATTTATAACTCTAGGCCTTGCGCTCTTGACACAGGGCCTGTTTTTACAGCAAAATCACTAAGTTGCCATAATCGTCCAGGATGTGGACTCCTAGTAGGTTCACATCTGGGCACAAGAAGCTGATTGGCACAAAAGGGGGAAACAGCACTACCGATGCACACTCTTACATATAAATAAGAGTTACACATCACATCTTGCAATATTTTTTTTCCTTCGGTCAGTGTAAATTCAGGCCCCCTTGCAGGATTTTCCACATTGGAGGTGGAAGGAATCACTCACTCACTTGCATTCTCGCTCCAATGGAGAACCTTTCCTCCCACCCCTTGAGCCAGTGAGTCACTTCCGCCCTTGAAACCTCTTCAGCTTCCTTTCCTTTCCAGTCCTGGCCTGGCCCTTTGGAGATGGGTCCAGGCCATTGGGCCAGAAAGGTGCTCAGGCAGGAGGTGACACACCTTTGAATGGCTTTGAAATATCAGGAGGATCATCCCCACAGGAGAAAATATCTGTGTGGTCTGACAAATGCTAGGTGTTGGATTCCAGATTCAGTGTTTTCCCTTTTATCTTAAAAACTCTAGGAAAGAAACTCCCATAGAAGGTAGTGCCTACTGCAGGTTTATTTTATGACTCATGGAAATTTCTTAAATGATAAATATTGGCTCAGACTTAGCCTGACATAAGAAACACTCATCTAGACCAGAGTCTATGGTTACAAGAAACAAGAAGAGCGTGTTCAACAAATAAACTGTGACTCCATGTCCAAGCTTTCAGAGGAAAAAAAAGCAGAAAGTATTGCCTGGATTCCATGAGGTGGCTTGGCAGGCCATGATTTCATTTGTTTTTCTTGAGGACAGAAACTTTCCCGAGATGGATGCAGTATCTTCCTGGCCAGGAAACCATTTCATATGCCTTTGGTTTCCTACTTTATTTAGTCCAGACTCCTTTTGGCTAATACAATGAAAATGTTTTGCCAACCATAAAACTTAATGAGGGTGAAGTTGGAAATATTTTCCCCTCTGGAAAAAAAAAAAAAAGGAAAATAAATATTTTCTTTCCTGAGTAAAAATCCCTTTATATCTGTGTATAGACAAAGCTAGGCAATCTGCATAGATGTTAAAACCCAGACTATTAACTTGTTTCAGAGAAATTCAGAAATTATGAGCCTTACGATACCAGGTGGCTCAGCTGGTTTGAGCATCTGACTTCAGCTCAGGTCATGATCCCATGGTTTGTGGGTTCGAGCCCCACATCAGGCTCTGTGCTGATAGCTCAGGGCCTGATGTCTGCTTCAGATTCTGTGTCTCCCTCTCTGTCTGTTCCTCCCCTACTCATGCTCTGTCCCTCTTTCAAAAATAAATAAAAGATTTTTAAAATTTAAAAATTAAAAAGAAATTATGAGCCTTAAATATGCCTCCTCCTGAATAGGTTTTATTTCTCACGAAACAGTCAGCATTACCTTTCCTCTGATTTTATCTTCTAAAGAAAATGTGAATAGTCATAGTCATACCCAGTGAAAAGGCTAGTGTCACAACTTATCAAAACCTAGTAATGAGTAGCTTGAATCTGCCTTTTACAAGCAGGCTTATACCATATAACTGTTGTAGGTTTATTAACAGACCTTTTTTTTTTTTTTTAAGTTTATTTATTTATTTGAGAGAACAGAGAAGGGGCAGAGGAAGGAGGAGAGAGAAAATCTTAAGCAGGCTCCATGCCTAGATCAGAGCTTGGGGCTCAATCTCACAACCATGAGAACATGACCTGAGCCAAAATTAAGAGTTGGATACATCCAGGCACCCCTACTTGTGGTGTTTGTTAGAATTGGCTATCCCAGGGGTGCCCTGGTGGCTCAGTTGGTTAAGCATCTGACTTCGGCTCAGGTCATGATCTCATGGTTCGTGGGTTCGAGCCCCACATCAGGTTCTATGCTGACAGCTAGCTCAGAGCCTGGAGCCTGTTTCAGATTCTGTGTCTCCCTCTCTCTCTGACCTTCCCCTGCTCACACACACTCTCTCTCTCTCTCTCAGAAATAAATAAGATTTAAAAAAAAAAAAAGAATTGTCTATCCCAACACACACGCACACACACACTTTATAGAAGACTGGAGTCATGATTAATACATGGTAAGGAGGATTAAAAAAGAAATAAAGTGAAAAAAGACTTAAGCCATAATTCTGTGCTTCAAATAGAGCAGCCAAAGAGACTGGGTCCCAAGCCGGGGCCCTGAGAGGAGGAAGCACTAAATCTGAAAAGGTGTTTTTAGTAAATCTGCCAGGTCATGCCGATAACTCTCCTAGAACGAGTCACAGGCATTCATAGTTCCCTTGGGGAAGAGGAGACCATATTGGGCTAGCTGTGGACACCCAGAGCCAAGGCTCTAGAGCATGTTGCAGAAGACATGGATGGCAGAGAAACCATTCCAAAGGCTCTTTTAGAAAGCACCATGAGGTAGGAGAGTAACAAGGTAGTGGCGTGATCTGGAACATGAGTGCAATGGGAAGGGAGGCACAACAAGACACTGCATCCGAATGCCCTTTGCCCCAGCTGCTGGGAAACTTTTCTCAAGTTTCTCTGGAGAGAGAAACTGCAAGAGCCAGATTAATCAGGGAGATGCTTGGTGTCAATACTGAGGAAACAGGACTTCCCGTTTGGAAAGCCTGGCCCTATGTATTTTTCCTCCCTTTGCGTCTCTGCTCATCTTATATTAATAAGCCTTGCAACCTGATGGGAAGGGAGCTTTCCCCACTGGAGAGGCCATGGCAGGAGTGTCTGCAGGTAGCCAAGGTGATGCTGGCAGCCACAGAGGCAGCAGTTGTGGGGATGGCTCGGCAAGATCACCTTGCTTGCTGCCGAGGGAGAGGGAGCCCCCTGGGCCCCACGCCATGACACAGATGGGCCCTGGGTCATTCTGCTTGTTGAGCCAAAGAGCAGTAAAAATAATTACAGAATGGAAATTGCTTTGCTGCACTTTTTTCCTGGCTATTAAATAAAATGTGAGTTTGTTAGGCAAAGAAAAACAACCCTGAAAAGACAAAGAAAATAAGGGTTCCAAGGTCATTGTTCCAACAGCTTTTTATCCAATAATTAAAAAGAACTAAAGAAAGTTTAATTATACAGATGGTCCAAGAATACCTTCTCCTTACTTAAAAAAAAAAAAAAAGCCATATAAAAACCTTCACCTTCACTGCCCTGCATTTCTTTGCCCCTCACCAAAATTAAGCCCTGCCATTGGTGTGGAGCGTGTCCTCCGGAGTTTGTTGGGTATATCCCCACTCCAATACCACATATTTGTACATATGCACATACACCACCAATGGGCCAATACAGACATAGTTTTCGTCTTCCTATGATTAAAAAAAATGTTAATAGTACTTTCCATCATCAGCTTGCTTCCCTATGTTTGGAAGGCAACCAAATGGCTTGCTTTACCACTTCTCTCAGTTCTGTGCTCAGATGTCACCTCCTCAGTGAGGCTTTCCCTGATTACCCCATCTAAAATTACCACACACCCCTACCCTTCCAGTTCCCTTCTGTGCTTTATGTTTCTCCATAACAGTCATCATCATCGAACCTACATTTTTCACTAGTTTATCTTACCTATGTTCTATTCTGCTCCCCACACCCCGCATTTAAATATAAGCCCCACAAGAATGGGGATTTTAAACCATTTTTTTCACTTCTGTATTTCCTAGTGCCTAGAAGAGTGTTGACACATAGTAAGTTGTGAATATTTGTTGAATAAGTAAATGAAGTAGGTTCCAAAGAGTTGGGGGGAAGATACGGCAGGTGTAGACACCATGCCTACAGGCAGCCACCATCTTGTGAGCACGGGCACCGAGCCACACACTGAGGACAACAGAGTGAAGAGTGGTTCACCATACCAGCCCTGAACTGCCTACCTCGAGACTCTGCTCTAAGACAAAAAGCAGATCACATTTGGTTAAACTATTATCAGCTGCCTGCTGTGTGCACCTGCATGCAGTCCTAGCTGATACCAGTCAATACAGTGCGGAGAGGCTGAGATATATTCTGAGGGTGGAAAGAGAAGAGGGCTGGGGACAGATGCTGCAGGAAGCCCAGGAATTCAAAGATATGAAGCCAAAGAGGAGCTCTTCAAGAGGCCAAGAAACAGAAAACCTGGAAGTAAGTGGCATCAAGGGCCTAAGAAAGGGTGCTTCAAGAAGGGGGATGTAGTCAGCCGACTCAAATATTGACAAGCAGTCCTGGGTGGAGAAATGGGGTGTTGGACTGAAAACTTCGGGAATGGGTAAGAGAGAGTCTTTCAGAGGACTCCTATTTTCTCTGTCAACTAGCAGCAGGACCATCTGCGGTGGCTCATTTTATGTGTCAAGTGGTTGGGTTCTGGTCAAATGCTAGTCGACACATGGATGTGAAGGTATTTTGTAGATGTGATTAACATAATCAGTAGATGTGGAGTCAGTCATTAACCTCCATAATGTGGCTCGGCCTCATCCACTCAACTGAAGGACTAAACAGCCAAATCTGAGATTTTCTGGAGAAGGAATTAGCTCAAGGATGTAACATTAGAAATCCTTCCTGGGGGGTGCATAGGTGTCTCAGTCAGTTGAGTTTCCAACTCTGGATCTCATCTCAGGTCTTGATGGGGGAGGGGGGATCATGAATTCAAGCACCACAATGGAGCTTGGAGCCCAGCGTGGAGCCTACTTTAAAAAAACAAAACCAAAAAAAGCCTTCCTGAATTTCCCAGCCTGCTAACCTGCCCTACGGATTTCAAACTCAAGATTGCAATCTCACCTCTTACCGGAATCACCAACCTGCCCTACAGATTTCAGACTTCCCAGCCCCAACAATTGCATAAGCCACCTCCTTGAAATAACCACTCCCCTCCTCTCTCTCTCTATATATATATACATATGTATATGTGTATGTATATATGCATGTATATGTGTATATATATGTATTCTGATGTGTATTTTGATATGTTGTAGTATTTTGATGAATAGTGAAATTGAACGTCTTTTACCCTGTGCCTTCTGTAAACTTGAACACTTCATATCAAACTCTAAAGTAATTCTTTGCTTCAGAAACTTGGGCCACTTATATATGGTTCTTTCTCTTTTCATTTGAAAATGTCACAAATTGGGGCACCTGGGTGGCTCAGTTGGTGAAGCAACTGATTTTGGTTCAGGTCATGGTCTCACGGTTCATGAGTTCAAGCCCTATGTCAGGCTCTGGGCTGACAACTCGGAGGCTGGAGCCTGCCTAAGATCCTGCCTCTCTCTCTCTCTTTCAGCCTCTCCCCCACTCATGCTCTGTCTCTTTCTCTCTCAAAAATCAATAAACATTAAAAATTTTTAAAAAAGGGAAATGTCACAAATGGGTGATTTCTGAAACAGATAAAATCCTCAGCTGAACTTGTCCTTCCCTTTTCAACTGGATATTTGTCTTTGTCTTTTTTTTTTTTTTTTTTTTTTTTTAATTTTTTTAATGTTTTATTTATTTCTAGAGAGAGAGACAGACAGCGTGAGCAGGGGAGGGTCAGAGAGGGAGTCACAGACTGAAACAGGCCCAGGCTCTGAGCTGGCAGTCAGCACAGAGCCCGACGCGGGGCTCGAACCCACGAACCGTGAGATCATGACCCAAGCGAAAGTCGGACGCTTAACCGACTAAGCCACCCAGGCGCCCCTGTCTTTGTCTTTTTGATATTGATTTGTAATTTTCATTACTTAGTCCTTTGTCTTTTGTCTAATATGCAAACCATCCCCCCGTGTTTATTTTAGCTCTTAACATTGGTCAGGATTTGTTGGGTTTTGTTGCGGGGGGCGGGGGGGGAGATTGTAATACAAAAGAGTTTATATTTTAGATAGGCAAAACTTCCAATCTTTTCCTCTGAGGCAGTTATTCATTTTCACAAACATTGGCCATATATAAAGACTTATTGCTTTCACACGAAAAAGATACAAACAATCAGATTATCCAACAGATACAGTTTTCAGTTTAGGAATGTAGTTTATGGTTTTCATTATCGTTTTAGTATTTTGAATCTTTGGATGCATGGGAAAGTCTTAATATATTATTTTTCCTAAAATCTCAAATTTACTGAAGAAGCCTGTTATTGCAACTGCTAGAAGTTTGGTGACTTTTGAAAACAGAAGGATGTTTTCCTTTTCCAAGAAGCCTTGGTTATTCCACAGCACTGTGAAAAACACGGGATCCCTCCCTAGCTTCAGGTGATGGAGGATGAGGAAGAATAAGCCTCTCAAGGCAGAATTAGGATTTAAACTCCATATGTTATTCTCAACATTATATTGATTTAATAGGAACTTACATACAAATATTTTAAAGTTACATAATTTCTTAATACCTCCCTTAAAACCAGCTTAGAATGAACACAGTTTTTTGTTTTGTTTTCTTGTATTGTTGTCACTTAAGACTTGACCCATTAAAACCAATACATAAACTTCAGAGGTGCCTGAGTGACTTAGTTGGTTGAATGTTGGACTTCAGCTCAGGGCATGATCTAGCGGTTTGTGAGCTTGAGCCCCATGTCAGGCTCTATGCTAACAGTTCAGAGCCTGGAGCCTGCTTTGGATCCTCTGTCTCCCTCTCTTTCTGCCCCTTCCCCATTCACACTCTTTCTCTCTCTCTCAAAAATAGATAAACATTAAGAAAATTAATTTAAAACATGGGGCACCTGGGTTGCTCAGTCGGTTAAATGTCTGACTTTGACTCAGGTCATGAGATTGTGGTCCGTGGGTTCAAGCCTCACATCGGGCTCTATGCTAAAAGCTCAGAGACTGCAGCCTGCTTCAGATTCTGTGTCTCCCTCTCTTTCTGCCCCTCCCCTGCCCACACTCTGTCTCTCTCTTTCTCTCCCTCAGAAATAAATACAGATTAAAAAGTCATTCCGACTCTTGATTTAAGCTCAAGTCATGATCCCAGGCTCATGAAATCAAGCCCTGCATTGGGCACTGTGCTAACAGCACAGAGCCTGCTTGGGATTCTCTCTCTCCTCTCTCTCTCTCTCTCTCTGCCTTGCTTGTGCTCTCTCTTGCTCTTTCTCTCTCTCAAAATAAATAAACATTAAAAAAAATAAAGGAACTCCAGCTCATTTAATGATCTGAAAACAGTGATGCAGGGCTCTAGCAGCTGCTGCTAGCCTTCCTCCTGTGTTCCCTTACACTCGAATGCTGAAGGCTGCCTACTCTCAACTACCTGCCATTTCCTGTCCCATGTCCTAGAGTGTTGATGCCCTTGGGAGCAGTTCCCAACCTAAGATGGACAGGGAGTTGTGGATAAGAACCCAGCTTCCTACCTCCTTCTAGAAGACAGAAGAAGTTCTGTCTTCTAGAGTTCCCAGATACAGTGAGCTCCAGCTGCTCACAGAGGTAGTGGTGATGACACCCCTGCGATTGGCCACCTTCCCTTCCTGCCTTACTTCCCCCATTCATCTACTGGTATGACATGAGCCTCTCCTAAATATACCACTGTGCTTGGTGGCTGTTTCTGGGGGGTTCCAAACCAAGACAAATGCTTAAAGTCCATCAGCCTACGTGCAAAAAAAAAAAAAAAAAAAAAAATCACTAATCTCTATTAAGCATTTACAATATGCCACCCACCATTCTAAACACATCATGTAGCCCTCACAACATCTTTTGGGAACTACTATCACCCCCGGTTTCTAGATGGGGCATGTGAGGATTGGAGAGATTAAGCCTCTTTTCTGAGATCACATAGCTAATAGGCCACAAATAATTTTTAAAGTTCATTTATTTATTTTTGAAAGAGAGAGAGAGCGTGGAAATAAGGGAGAGGCAAAGAGAGGGAAGGAGAGAGAAAGAATCTCAAGCAGACTCCACACTCTTAGTGCAGGGCACAACATAGAGCTTGAACCCACGAAACCCTGAGATCATGATCTGAGCCAAAATCAAGAGTCAGACGCTTAGCCAACTAAACCACTCAGGCACACCATGGGTTGCAAAGAATTTAAACCTAGATTTAACCCATACATCCCATGGCACGATATATCATCTTACTTTAAATAACGTCATTGGTATATTATTTAATAGGCCTTGGGAGGGCATTTTGCTGATAGTTGAGTGGGTTGATGTTTTTTGCAGTCCCCAGCAATCATAATGTTGCCAAGCTTGGATTGTCTGCACTCACCCAACTGAAGTCTGAGTCGCTGCAAGAAGCTTTTGTTTTTTCCCAACCACGTCAACACGTTTTCTCCTGGCCCTTGTAACATGTGAGTCTGTTTTTGCAGCTAACTACGGTTCCTGCTGTTTTTGTCAAACCTAGCTGCCTAGCTTACAATTTATTGTATGATAAAGGTCACCATTTAATGCCCTGATAATCAGCTGAGTGGATCCAGGATTTTAGCTGGATGTGATGTTGTGCGAAGCATGTTCATTACTGGTTTGAAAGGCAGCATTTCACAGGCTCCGGATGACCGTTATTTGAACTGAAATATTCTTCCAGCCGCTGACCTTATCAAGTTTTTTCTTTGTTACACGGCAAAATATTAGGCTCTCCTTCTGGTCCCACTGTTGGGTCTTCAGAAAGAGTAAAACAAATGTTTTGTGGTTCCTAGAAAATGTTATAAAATTGTTTCCCAAGTTAGGTCATTGCAGTTGCAAAATTCTTGTTTTGGTCAAACACTTGGCCAAAAACAACAGAGGCAGTGGTCAGCCATTATTTCAGGAAAAGGAAATCTTGGGATTTGCTAAGGATGGCTATCTTCCTTTCCACTGGAACAGACACTAATTCCTCCAGCTGAGCCTGAACTAATTTTGAGACAAATCTCTTTCTCTCCTTGCAGAGATATACTTTCATTTACTGGCTGATTTCCTGAGTTTTTGAAATGGCCCCATAAAATTTTGGAAGGCATTTTAACTTTATAAGGCAATTATATGAAATTAATTGTCAGAAACTTCTTGAATCAACTTGAAATCAAAACAAACCATTTTCTCAGGCTGTAGACTCTAACTCCACTCTGATTTTTTTTAAATGTTTATTTATTTTTGAGAGAAAGAGAGACACAGTATGAGTGGGGGAGGGGCAGAGAGAGGGAGACACAGAATCTGAAGCAGGCTCCAGGCTCTGAGCTGTCAGCACCCAGCTAGACCTGGAGCTCGAACTCACAAACAGTGAGCTCATGACCTGAGCCAAAGTTGGACTCTCAACCAACTGAGCCACCCAGGCACCCCCAACCACTCTCATTTTTTTTTAACTGAGTATTTAAATTTAGGGAACCGTTTTATTTTTTAAATTTTAAAAAAATGTGTATTTATTTTTGGGAGAGAGAGAGCATGAGCAGGGGAGGGGAAGAGAGAGAGGGAGACACAGAATCTGAAGCAGGCTCCAGGCTCTGAGCTGTCAGCACAGAGCCTGATGCAGGGCTCAAACCCATGAACCGTGAGATCATGACCTGAACTGAAGTTGGACACTTAACTGACTGAGCCAGGGGACCATTTTAAATAATGTACTTGGGAAGGCTGATTCTCTTCTTTGAGCTTGCAGGAACTGAAGAAAGAACAACTTTCCATCAATCAATTTCAGCCACTGTGTTATAGCAAATACTTGGCATCCAGGAAGAGACAAACGGCAAGCACTCAGGGAATCAGAAAAGACTGTTTACTTCACACCAGTGGCAGCCCAGGGGAAGTCACCTCCAAAAGCTGAGCATCTGGGTCAGGTTATACTGATCTTTTATACATATGTGCTTCCGGGTTGGGCGGGACTAGTGTAGTCGAGCTTCAGGTTCCTGGCTTCTGGCTGATGCAAGAGGCAGGTAAGATTGCAGAAGCCAAAAGCATGCAGGAGGGAATATCTGGCCTCGGACATCTGGCTGGTTCTTTTTATTTGTGTTTACCAGATTTCCTCCTCAATTGGAGAGATGGGTCAGTATTATTTCATAGTTAACATGATTCCAGTGAATGTTGAACAACTGAGTTTCAAGGGAAGAAATGTCCCTAAGTGTCATAACGTGTGTCAACTCCTGTGGTGTAAAAACTCCACCATAGCTGATTTCAAGCTACCAGTGAGGTGTTAACCAGCTCCCCAACTTCCTGGAAATACAATAGTTGGGTCTTACGAGCTCCTGAGAGGCAGCTCCAGGATAATACTGCAATTGACTCAGCAAAATAATGCCCCAAATTCAGGCTTGGGGACACTGGTGTGTTGCCTCTGTGATGCCCTGGAATTGGTCTTAGAGGTCACTAGGATATCATAGCCAATCCTGACAAAGTGGTATTTTCAGACACAGTGTGTATGTTACTCAAAAACCCAGGTTAGCCTGAAAAAAATAATATACCCTGGGGAGCACTGGATCCTAAATGTCTCATCTGATTCTCATCCTTGCAGATTCTAAGTCCTACAGTTAGGGTCACTGAGGATAATCCAGAAGGCATTTTAGAGACAGGGGCCACTCACAGCTCTGTGGCTTGTTTAAACTGCTATGTTCAGCATAGGCTGACCACAGAACAAAATAAGCAGCCAGGAACCCAGTTTGGAAGCCACCCTTTGTAATGGACTATGTTTCAGGTTTACATCTGAAAAGCCACAGAGGCTGAGGATGCCTGGGGAATGTCTTCATTATCTGTCACTTGAGGGCAGCTCTTCTTTTTTTTCTTCTTAAAACAGAAAGCTCTTTTTCAAGGAATTATTATTTTTTCTTTTATTGTGTCTGTGAATGTGGTCATTCTGCTGACTGGGGCTCTGTTTTCTTTCTTAATGAATGTATTTTTGTCCTATCCCTCTATATTTCCACTAACGATGGAAGACAACAAAACTGTAGGCATCATAGCGGAGAGCAAAGCAAATTTCAATTTGCGGCTGCTTACAAAATTTAACCACGTTTTTTGAAACACCCAGTCAGCAAATGTGAAGTAAGAAGGCCAGGCCTCTGGTACAGCTATCGATAAGGGCCCCATGCTTCATCTTTGGCCAAGCCACACTCAGCTTCCCCATTTGAAAGTTTCAAATGAACTTCCCAATATTCAAGAATTTTGTCTTTATTTCAAGTTTCTTTCTAAGCTTCATTTGTCATTTAATTCACGTTAGCAGGTACCTACATTGTTTCAGAAGCTTTACTGGTTGGTGAGTGAGATATTGCCTCTGCCAGCGTTCTTCTGGATCTAGCCAGAAATAAATGGTATAAACAAAGAGCTTAACTGAAGAGATTTTAATGAAGGGACAACTTCCAGAGTTGTGAGCAGGGTTAAGGGAATCAGCAAAGCATGATAAAAGGCCTAAAACTAGCAACAGCAGGAAGCAAGAGATGCCACAGAGGGGTGATTTTGCTTAGAGGGGTGGAAGGAAGAAGGAAGGAAGTCTCTCTGATCTCCTGCCAGTGACCTCCATTTGCCAAACCCTACAGGAAGCCCAAGGGCATGGGAGGCAGGTGAAGCAATCGAGGAGGGGCTAGCCTCTTAGGGTTTCCAGCATCCTGGGGAAGGATGGAGGACAGATCTCTGTAATGATCGTCTGGTGGAGAGTGGGCACTATAGAATAAACAGCGTTAACATCTGCCCTGCATTTAAAGAGCTCCAGGCTAGTTAGAACAATCACGTGAGCAGGTGTGCCTGGGTAGCAGCGAGATGGAGCCTTAGCCAGGAGAGGTGTCTTGGCTAAGCCCATGGGGGGCTCAGGTGTGTGGAAATGAAGACCTATTTCAACAGTCTTCTTCATAAATTAATATGCATGAACTGGTGGGTGGGTGGGTGGGTGTGGGGTGCAAGGGAGTAAGGAAGATCTTGGTTTCCAAACTGAAGGACAAAGACAAATGAAGAAAAGGACCCACTCATCTGCTGGGTGAGAAGAAAAGTCAGAAGACAAGAATATTAGATAAATGAAGGGCTGGGAGTTAGTAAGTGTCAACCATGAGCAGGTGGTAGAGAGTGGAATAGTAGGCTAATTCACATCATTATAGTCCTTTTCCGAATGAACTAATAAGTCAGATGGTTGGAATAGGTAGTTCTTAGAATTTTGGTCAGACTCCTATGCCTGCCAAACAGTGGCAATCTTACTCAAACAGGCTATCGTTACCAATTTCATTAGAAAACTTCACATGGAGTTTAAGTCCAAGAATTGAAGGTTAGGGCTTACAATGTACAGTCTTAGCATCCCTTACTGTACTTTCAAACTGCATGCAGAGTCTGAAAATAGTGGATAAAATAGCTTGGAATATCATCCCTCCCAATTTCAGTTAAAAGCTAAGTAAGAAGTTGGATGAACCTGAGGAGATAACATTTTCTCTTATGAAAGAGTTATATCAGTTCCTTTTGATATCCATGCGAAAGTACATATGGCCCTATAAAAACGACATACCAGATGTATCTTTAAATCTGTGAATGTATATTTCTATCTGAAAAACCTTCCCAGATATGTGTGCCTAATTCCTTGGTATCTGTTTCCTAAGTGATACAAACCATGGTCTCGAACATCTTCCTTTTAGGGCAAAGTGGGGATGCCGGTTAGCCAATCGTGGCTCAATGATACATCAAGCCACTTGACAATCTTCCCAGAAGAAAAGGAGCTGTGGTTCAGATGTAGGCTGACCCAGCTTAAGAGTGGTGTTGGGTCTGTTTAATGATATCTTAAAGAGAAGTACAGAGCAGAAATATGAATAGCAAGGCTAGATTTAAATCAGCAAGAAATTGTAACTGTGAAAGAGATTTCTCCATACTTGGTCCTGAAGATGGTGCCTGCTGGGACAATGACTCATTTCTGCATCTCTGAGGTCATGGATATGGTCACTTCATGCATAGCCAGAATGATGATGGGTGAGTAGGTATAACAATGTCTAAGAGACAATACAAGGTAGTTCCTCATTGTCTGGTATTCAGGGACGGTAAGTTCACATATGTTTCAAAAGTCCTTCATTATTCTTGGCGTTTTAACTCCCACCATGATCATCAGCGAAATCCTGGTTGCTGAGGGGCACCTGGGTGGCTTAGTCGGTTGAGCGTCCAACTTCAGCTCAGGTCATGATATGGCAGTTCAGAGTCTGGAGCCTACTTCGGATTCTGTGCCGCCCTTTCTCTCTGCCCCTCCCCCACTCGTGCTCTGTCTCTCTCTGTTTCTCAAAAATACATAAACATTAAACAATTAAAAAAAAAAAAAGAAATCCTGGTTGCTGAGACCATGATACCATCTAGTAAATCAAAGGAGCAAGGAGCATTTTTAGATTTTCTTGCTGTTATTAAGAAATATCTATTCTCAGCACAATTTTCCCAGAAGTGTTTGAGATTTGGGGAGGGGGTGATTTTTCTTTTGTTATAATTTCATATTAATAGAAACATTGAAGGAAGAGTACAGGGTACTCCCATATAGCCTTTACCCTAACCTACCAATTATTTACATTTTTCTCCATTTGCATTATTATTCTCTATTTACTTTTATATGTGTGTATTGTATATGCATGTATATTACTTATTTTCTGACCAGATGAGGGCAAATTGGACATTGTGCCTTATTATTCTTTAAACTAGCATGTATTTCCTAAGAACAAGATCATTTTCTTACATGCCAGAGTCCAATTACCAAAAGCAGCCATTTTAACACTTGTAATAATATTATTGTTATTTTAATGTTTATTTATTTTTAGAGAGTAAGACAGAGCGCAAGCAGGGAGGGGCAGAGAGGCAGGGAGACACAGAATCTGAAGCAGGCCTCAGACTCTGCGCTGTCAGCACAGAGTCCAATGTGGGCCTCGAACCCACAAATGGTGAGATCATGACCTAAGCCGAAGTTGGATGCTTAGCAGACTAAGCCACCCAGGCACCCCAACACTTGTAATATTATCTAATTTGTATTCCATATCCAAATTCCATCAATTGTCAGACTAATATTCCTTTTTTTTCCTTGTCTAAAATCCTATTCGGTATCATGCATTACATTCAGTTGTCATGCTTTGTCCTGGTGCCCATCAG
Source organism: Proteles cristata cristata (assembly GCA_017311185.1). Lineage (NCBI taxonomy): Eukaryota > Metazoa > Chordata > Mammalia > Carnivora > Hyaenidae > Proteles > Proteles cristata. The sequence goes on from JAESUZ010001396.1 coordinate 1,120,656, forward strand.
TCAAAAACCCATGAAACATGTCTGTCATCCAACAAATTTGAGGTTGTTGATACTTCCTTCAGTTTCTGTATTAGACCCTGAGAAAAGCAGGTTGGTGCCCAGTGCCCTCCTGCCTTTGATAGTATTTGAACCTGTGGCTTTTACTTTCCTGGAAGTCTTCATAGTCACCCATGTGTGTGCAGTTGGAGAGGGAGACTTGCTTCTGGGTGTTTCTCTGTTATCACTCTTGACGCGGACTTATCACTTGCAGGGCAGCTCAGCTTACTATAAAAGTGGGGGCCTGATGCGGAGGCCAGTCTAAGAGAGCAGGGGCTCGGGGCCCAGAGGTCTGCCCTTTCTCTCAGGTTGCCGGTCGCCCTACTGGAAATGAACCTTTCCAGGATGGCTCATCTTTGGGGTCGTTCCACTTTTGTGGAAAGGCTTCAGGCTGTTCATCTGGACATCGATCTGCCCCCTGCGCAATCTGCAATCGCCCTTTGGGCAGCCAGGAGGCAGGGTGTTCACTCTGAGGGCAGCGTGGCCCTCTTGTGGCGGACATTTATATATCCTGGGAAAGGGATGGCCTATGAAAGGAGAGCAAGCAGAAGAATTGGAATGTTAGCGCACTACATCAGTTTGCCTGGGCTGCCATAACAAAGAAACACAGTCTGGGTGGCCTCAACAGCAAGATTCTTTTTTTTTTTTTTTTTAGGAGCTCTGGAGTTTTGAAGTCTGAGACTGACGTACTGGCAGAGTTGGTTTCTCCTTGGCGTGCAGATGCCCACATTCTCCCTGTATCCTCACATGGTCTTCTCTCTGTATGTATGTCTGTGTCCTCATCTACTCTTCTTACAAGGACGCCAGTCACACTGGACTAGGGTCCACTCATATGACCTCATTTTACTTGATTACCTCCTTAAAGGCCCTGTCTCCAAATACAGTTTCATTCTGAGGCCCTGGGGATTAGGACTAAAATGTGATTTTCATTTATTTTTATTTTTTATTTAAAATTTTTTTTTAATGTTTCTTATTTATTTTTGAGAGAGGGTGAGGGGAGGGACAGAGAGATAGGAAGACGAAGAATCTGAAGCAGGCTCCAGGCTCTAAACTGTCAGCACAGAGCCCAACACGGGGCTCAAACCCACGAACCGTGACGTGAGATCATGATATGAGCTGAAGTCAGATGTTCAATGGACTGAGCCACCCAGGTGCCCCTAAAATGTGAATTTTAGAGGACACAATTTAGCACCTAACAAGCAGAAAGGAGGTCTTAGAGAGTCTTTTGCTCAAATCCATCATTTTAGAAAACAGATTAACTGATTGTTCAAGGCCACACAACTAGAAAACAGCAGAGATCTGGTATTTATAGAATGCTCTTGACTACCCTTTGTGTCTGGAAAAAGCCCAAAGCAAACTCAGGATGTATGTAAACTGAAAGAGAAAGCTCAAAGTTGTAGAGTATGAAATTCACTAAAAGGCAAACATCTAGGCCTATTTTATTCAGGATTTTAAAATATTTGTTCAGTTCTTTAATTAAGAATGTTAATCAAAAATTTTAAGATACATCATAATGCAATTAACTTTAAATGACAATAAGATGTGATGAACATAAAACCTGGTATATGACACTAGTATTTGATGATATACATATATGTGTTCTTATATGAGTGTAATTACCATGCATCTGGTCCTTTGTACATATACATGTTTGTTATAAACATTTTCATTTATATCATCACATCTTCCACATGATTACAATGGTTATAGACCATTTTCTTCTGTTGTTACTGCACAGTTGGCTCAACTACCTTTCTCTCTGTCCTCTCTCTCTTTGCTGTTAAGCATGTATATGGCTATAAGGTAAAGGAAGTAATATTTATTAAATACCTACACTGGGCATTGCTTAAAATAAAGGAGGATCAGGATTTCCACAAATATTTTTTAAAGTAATTTCAAACTCTATCAGGAAAATTGCAATAATACAACACCCATATATCTTGGCATTTTGCATCATTTCCTTTCTCTCTCTTTCTCCATACATTTTTGTGTTTATGTTTTGGTTTATATTGATACATGTCATGCTTTTCAGAATCTTTTGAGAGTAAGTTGCATACATCATTTGTTTTATCCCTTGATGGTTAAGAATGTATTTTTAAGAATAAAGATGTCATTTTACTTAACAGTGGTATAGTCATAAACTTCAGTAAATTTAACATTGATACAATTCTTTTATCTAATTGAGTGTCCATATTCTAATTTTGTCAAGGGATCTAGTGATGACCTTTATAGCATTTTCTTCTCCTCCAAATGTTGGATGGAGTCTAGGAACAGTATTGCACATAGGCGCCATGTTTCCTTAGTTTCCTTTAATCTGGAACATTTCTTTAGTCTCTCTTTTTCTTTGATGGCATTAACATTTGGAAGAATGTCATCCCCTTCTATTTTTATTAATAGAATGTTTCTTATTTGGGGTTTGTGCGGATGTTTCCTTATGATCAGATTCCGGCTAGACTTTCAGATTATGCAGGCCAGAATAAGAGAGGCAGTATATTCAGACAAACCAAGAAACTCTGGAGAATAAACGAGGGTGCTATCTGTACTTGTGGGGAGATAAAGGCAAGGCATAAGCGTGGATCATCTCGGGTGAACTGAAATGTATGATGATCCTCTTCATGTAAGTGATTATTCCCATTTTCCGGTGTCCCTGCTGGAACCTGATTGGTTAAGTCACTTGCCAAAGTGGTGGGGCCAAAACCTAACAGCTACTTAGGCTGCTTGTGGCTGACCAGAAGTGCCCTGTGATCAGCCCTTAGGCCCTAGGAGTGGCGGGTAAATCTCCAGCTCTTTCACCCTTGGGTGGGGGTGGCTCTAAGGTGCCTATTCTGAGCTGCATTTTCCCAGTAAGGGTGACTTGCTTATTATCACAAAGTGTGCTTTGCCTTCCCCATCTCCCGCCTACCTCCCTGCAGGTGCTTCCTGAGATCACCTTCCAGATAAACTACTTGCACTTTAACTCTTATTTCAAGTCTGCTTTGGGGGAACCCAAACTAAAATGACCAGTAGAGGGGAAATCCAGCTGTCGATTAGTACTCGTTGTCATATTTTATGGCTAGTTAAAAAACAGGATTCAAGAGCAGGTCACAAAGTCACAGACTAGCCAGGGGTCCCACAGAAGAAGCTAACTACATCAGCTTAGTTTCTTTCCTCCTGTGAGAGGAAAACTAGAATTTACCAATTCTAGTAAAATTCCAGTAAGAAATATTTACACTTTTAATAGCAACAGCAGAGGGGAGCAGGATATCACAATAGTACCCTCGCCCTGGTACAGGGCAGTGCAAATTATACAAATCTAGGGAATCTATACTTTTGGGGAAAAGTACTAACTCTCAAAAGCAAAAATCTAGGTGAGAAAGAGATTTAAAAATCCTATGCTGTAACAAGTAAAATTTTGTTGTGAAGTGGGTCTTAGTCTGATGATCAATGGCTTGGGTTTGAGTTACCTTGGACTGTACGACTTTGGTCTGTGTTCAAACCAAAAGCCAGTCAGTCAACATTCCAAATTCAGTATCTGGTGATCTTTTTCTTTTTTTTTTTTTTTTTTCAATTTTTTAAATGTTTGTTTATTTTTGAGAGACAGAGACAGAGCATGAGTGAGGGAGGAGCAGAGAGAAAAGGAGACACAGAATCTGAAGCAGGCTCCAGGCTCTGAGCTGTCAGCCTGACACGGGGCTGAAACTCACAGTGAGATCATGACCTGAACCGAAGCCGGATGCTTAACCGACTGAGCCACCCAGGTGCCCCTCTGGTGATCTTTTCGTCTGAAGTCACTCAGTTTCTCCACAGAATTTCCTCCTGCCCCGGGGAAATACATGCCAGGTGACCAGCATCCTAGAAGAGAAGTGATGTGGTAAATGGAAATGGGGATCATACAGCTCAACTTTTGTGATGTATCTCTTTCCTTAACTCCTTTGTTTCAGTATGGTCTCATCCTATCCTTAGCTGTGTTTGGTGACCTTGAACTCATGACCTGTCTTGTTCAGTTTCACCTAGCCTTGCCAGGCTGTGCAGGAATGAGATAGGATCTGAAATTCTAACTGCTTCTTATGCCTGGGGCTAACCCTCTGGTTTTTTAGCTCTATGCTTTACTCCTACCTTCTGTCTTATCTGGTACATCCATATACTTAAAAAAAATTTTTGTTTTACTGTTTATTTTTGAGAGAGACAGACAGAGCATGAGTGGGGGAGGGGCAGAGAAAGAGGGAGACACAGAATCTGAAGCAGGCTCCAAGCTCTGAGCCGTTAGCACAGAGCCTGATGCAGGGTTCATGAGCTGTGAGATCATGAACTGAGCTGAAGTTGGATGCTTAACCACTTGAGCCACCCAAGCGCCCCTGGTACATCCACTTTCTAAGCTTCTCTGAGACTCTTTTTCATGAACCCCCTTGTTTTCCATTCCCAGTACCCTCTGTGGCAGGTAGGTGTCAGCTTGCTTCACTCCACTAAGTCAGTTGCCACTAATCTCTCAGTTCAGCATTCCAAAAATTTGTTGGTACATCTTGTCTACTGTGATCTTTTCTTCCTTATTTTTGTGGAGTTTTCATCTAAAAATAAATTCTTTGCTGCCATTTTTGGTAGGGCTTGGGAGAAGGAGTGGGGATGATGCCCACATACAATCCATTGCAACTTATGGGAAGCCCGGCCCTTCCTTCGAAGTTTCCTTTTTTGGCTCTCCTCAGTTCAGCCTCACCATGCTCACGGAAGCACGGGGCTCACTTTACTGCACCTCACTCCAGTTGTTCTCACACCTTGTTTATACCATTCTGCCTGAAATTCTAACTTCTCATTAACTTTCTGCTTTAGGTACAACCACAGCATTTTGAGAAGATCTCTATTTTAGAACTTATCCCAGATTTCCTGGTGTTTTAATTAGTTGAGGAGCAGTTTGTCTCCCTGCACCTTGAGGGTAGGGAGGGACTTGACCTTATTCAATATTTATCTCCCTGAGACGATGCGTTGTGAGTGAATATTTTCTTAGTGTTTGTGCCACTGGATTACACTGAAATATTTTTTTCCCTTTGTTATGTTTCTGGGGTATCTATTTCTTCAAATGGAGTTACTGTGTGTGGTAGACTGGGTTGCTGGTCCCAGTTCTTGACTGCAGTGTGACAGTTACACACCCACACTCTTGCCTGACCTGGGGGGCGGGGAGGGGGTGGGCCATGCCTCTTCCCTGCTTCTGGACTTTGCTGTGGCCATGTGGTTTGCTTTGATGAAAGGGGTGTTAATGGACAGGATGCAAACAAAGGCTTGGAATGAGATTGTGTGGCTGGGCTTGCTCTTGCCCTGTCATTGCTAGTTATAGGAGGATGAGAGACATTTGGAGCACAGCTACCCTATCAGATCGAAAGATCTGCAGCTTGAAGGAGAGCTATCCAGCTGACCTGCAGACCTGGGAGCGCAGCACTGAATATTTTTTCTTGCGTGCCACTTAGTTTTGGGGTCAGTTTGTTCTGCAGCAATATTTAAGTGATACCTGATGTCAGAGGGAAGGAGTGCTTTTATATCCTTCTTTGTTCTGTGCTGGTTTTGCTCTCTAGGAAGCCGGAAACCAATTTACCATGCCATCAGCATGATCCCCGCGTATCTACCAAAAATACTCATGTGGCTCTCCTTGATTTGATCATAACATCTATTTTTAAATGGCTTAAGAAAAGAAACTAGAACAATAACCACACCACCACCACAATTTTGGACCTTATATTAGAGTCATTTCAAACTGAATTCATTCCATTATCTTACAGTCTTTTTGGAGAAATAACCCATCAAAGATGTGTCCTTTTCTTGAACTTTGGTAACTATAACTTTGATTTGTAGTATAATTATGTGCAATCCATACAGTTGTTAATTATACGGTACTGCTAATCTGAAACCTTATTTTTAGGAAAACAACCTTGTGATAATGAATTTTAAATTGAAGACTTGGGGCACCTGGGTGGCTCAGTCCACGGTTATAGTGCTCCGCTCTTGATTTTGGCTCAGGTCATGATCTCACGGTTTGGGAGTTTAAGCCTGGCATTGAGCTTTGTGCTGTTAGGGTACAGCCTGCATGTGGTGCTGTCTCCCTTGCCCTCTTCCTTATCCTGCTTGTTCTCTCTCTCTCTCTCTCAAAATAAATAAAAATAAACTTAAAAAAATAATAAATTGGAGGGCACCTGGGTGGCTCAGTCGGTTAAGCAACTGACTTTGGCTAAAGTCATGATTCACGATTCATAGATTCATATGTTCATTCGGGTCCTGCATCAGGTTAGTCCAGCCTACCTCCGGTGAACAGGAGCCCCTCCCTGCCCCCCCCACTTTGTTTTAAAAAAACCAGGAGCCCCACTTCGGGTGAGCCCTATTTCTCTTTCTCTCTCTCTCTCTCTCTCTGCACCTCTCTCACTGCGCCCCCTCTCTGTCAAAAAAAATAAATATAAAAAAATAAATTGGAGACATGTCAAAATATTCATTATGTAGGCACATTTTTAAAATATTTTTTAATGTTTTATTTATTTCTAGGAGAGAGAGAGAGAGAGAGAGAGACAGCGTGAGCAGGGGAGGGTCAGAGACAGAGAGAGTCACAGACTGAAACAGGCTCCAGGCACAGAGCCGGACGCGGGGCCCGAACCCACGAACCGCGAGATCATGACCTAAGCGAAAGTCGGACGTTTAACCGACTAAGCCACTCAGGCGCCCCTATGTAGGCACATTCTTAGCAAGTGCTATTAGTTTCCTTCAACACTCACAATTTACTTTTAAATTTGTTAAAGCCTAGCTTTGTTATTTCCACAATACAGATTAAAATTAAACATAGTGGCAAAAAAACTTCTTTTTATTCTCTAAATGAGAGTTGGCCAATTAAATCTTTTAGGCTGCAAGGATTTTTTTCTTTAGTTCAAAGAATCAATTATGCCAATATCCTGATGGAACTCTGCTTGCTCCTACTCCGGAAAGGATGGCAGAATCCACGAGAGCAAGGAGAACGTTAGAATGATAACCGTGCATCTGTTTTCTTAAGTTGTACGAACAATGTTTTCCTCACGCAGATGCACAGGTATTAGTAAGAACTTGCTTGCCGCACACATCACAATTTTCTGAGCTGGGCCATTATTTCGCATCCTTGCTTAAGACCCCTAACGTAATGAGGGTTCCTAAGTGTCATGTTGTAATTATGCAAAAGAATTGCTTACGTGATCAGAAAAAAAAAAACATGGGATTGTTGAAAAGGTCTGTAATTGAGAGTTTGACCGAAAAAGAGGAGACAAAGCGAGGGGTCCGTGGGCCTTTGAGCTAGTCCAAGTTTAACAAGCTCCCTCGGGCTTCCTTCTCAATTCCCAGAGGAAGCAGGCATGCCTCCATTGTGCTCCTGACCCTGCATTCAGTCACAGAGCAACGGGCTTTAACAATCAACGAACAAAAACCTCATCGCCCCGTGTAACCTTCCAACCCCGAGAGCTGCATGGTCCGCTAATCCGGCGCACAAAGGCAGGCCTGTTGCTCTTTTATTCTCCCGGAGGCTGGGCACCGCGTCCAGCTCAACAGCTGACCAGCTCTGGAACGTCCCAGCAGCATGCCGGCCCCCCTCCCCACCCCCGATGTTTATTTAGCGGCCCGCCGCCTGGGCGCACAGCCTCCCCGCGCCTGTTCGCGCGCGCTCCCCGGCACCGGAGCCATGTACCGGCGCAGCTACGTCTTCCAGACCCGCAAGGAGCAGTACGAGCGCGCCGAGGAGGCGCCGCGCGCCGCCGAGCCCGACAGCCTGGCGGAGGGCCGGGCGGCGGCGCCCAGCCTGGCCGCGCTGCAGGGGCTCGGCGAGCGCGTGGCCGCCCACGTCCAGCGGGCCCGCGCGCTCGAACAGCGCCACGCCGTGCTCCGGAGGCAGCTGGACGCCTTCCAGCGCCTGGGCGAGCTGGCCGGCCCCGAGGACGCCCTCGCCCGCCACGTCGAGAGCAACGTCCAGCGCACCCGGGACCTGGCGGCCGAGCGCACGCGGCTGGAGCGCCAGGGAGCAGAGGCGCAGCGCGTTCTCGACGAGTTCCGCTGCAAGTAAGGGGCGGGCGCGGCAGAGGGGCTGGGGGAGCGGAGGCAGGGCGTGGGCTGTCGCCTGGCCACCCAGGGCTTCAGCCCCGCAGAGGGCGCGCGCACCACGGTGCCTCTCCCTCACCTAGGACCCCCTTCCGTTCCGACGGCACTACAAGCTTTGCATGAAACGGTATCATTTGCTTGTAATGTGCTTTAACATTTAGGTATAATTTACATGCAGTAAAACACACAGGTTTTGGGTCGCTTGGCAGGCTCAGTCGGTACAGCCAGCGACTCGATCTCCGGGTTGTAAATTTGAGCCCCACGTTGGGCGTGGAGATTACTTAAAAATAAAGTCTTTAAAAAATGCACAGGTTTTAAGTGCATAGTTCAGTGAGTTTTGATAATGTATGTACCCATGTATCTTACGCAGACAACCAGGGAATTTTCACCACCCCAGAAAGTTCCCTCCTGCCCTTTCGCGGTCAGTCTGTACCCCTCCTCCACAAAAACCCCGGAGGTGCCCAGTCTTCTGATTGTTGTCACCGTAGATTAATTTTGCGTGTTCTGGAATTTCACAAAAATGGAATCTTACAGATTCGTGCTTATATGTCTGGCTCCTTTTGCTCAGCACAAGTGTTTTTGAGATACATTCATGTTATTTGATCCTCACAGCCTTACCCTGTTAATAGATGGTACTGCACCTGTTTTGCAGATGATGGGACTGAGGCTTAGACAATGTCAAGATTTAGGGCAAGATCAGTCAGCTAATGAATCCCAGCACCGGACGGAGTTCAGGTCCTCTGCATGCTAAGTCTAAGCATTACCACACCGTAGCCGATACCTGGAGATTATTTCAATGTGTGTTCTCTAGAGTCTTGCTACTCAGATTGTGGCTTGTGGATGGACAGCATTGCCATCACCCAGGAGCTGGTTAGAAGTGGAGTTAAGCTTCAAGCTTCAGAAGCGAGGGTCCAAGGCATGTCTGCCTTTCCTATAGAATGAATATGGTGATAAGATCGCCTGAAGAATGGGGCATGCACACCTGGGTGGCTCAGTCGGTTAAGTGTCTGACTCTTGATTTCAGCTCAGGTTATGATGTAAGTTAGAACTGACTGCACAGTCTGCTTGGGATTCTCTGTCTCCCTCTCTCTCTCCACCTCCCCGACTTGCTCTCTGTCTCTCTCGCAAAATAAATAAACTTAAAAAAAAAAAAAAGAATTGGGGCACCTGAGTGGCTCAGTCAGTTGTGTGTGGGACTTCAGCTCTGGTCATGATCTCACGGTTTGTGAATTCAAGCCCCACACCAGGCTTGCTGCTGTTAGCGTAGAGCCTGCTTCAGATCCGGCGTCCCTCGTTCTCTGCCCCGCCTTGGCTTGCACTCTCTCAAAAATAAATAAATAATCACAAGACATTTTTAAAAAGATCACCTGAAGAACTATTAAAAAGAAAAAAGGATGCTCAGCAATTTGTCACCATCTTCCCAGGCTATAAATACAGGGACCTGTATTTACTCTGCAGGGACCACTTCAAGGAATTTATTTTTTGATGCTCCAGCAGGTGTAAAATGGCATGCCAATGTGGCAGTGTGATCTGCAATAGCAAAAGCCTGGAATGAAATTAAATGCCTATTCATAGGCGAGCAAATTGTGCTTCATTTATGCAATGGAATGCTACCCAATGGTAGAAAAGGGAATAGCATGTTACTATTGTTTATTTTTTTATATTAAAAAAATTTTTTTTCTGTTTCATTTATTTGTGTGTGTGAGAGAGAGACAGCATGAGCAGGGGAGGGTTAGAGAGAGAGGGAGACACAGAATCTGAAACAGGCTCCAGGCTCTGAGCTGTCAGCACAGAGCCCGTCGCGGGGCTCGAACCCACTAACCGTGAGATCGTGACCTGAACCGAAGGGAGATGCTTAACCGACTGAGCTACCCAGGCACCCCACTATCATTTACTTTAAAAAGAAAGGAGAGAAGAGTAAAATTTTTTGTTTGCATTAGGAAAAAGGGGGCACAAACAGACACAGGCCAAAACCCCATGACGCTGATTACATGTGGAGGATATGGGAGTAGGAGCTGGACAACAGGAGAGAGAGGAAGGGAGGCTTTTAATGGAACAGCTTTCTATGTAATTAAAAAAAATTGTCTAGCCATGTAAGAGATTTACCCATTTAAAAATTATAAATTAATTTAATGTGTTTTTTTTTTTTTTTTAGGAGAGAGAGAGAGCGTGAGCAGGGGAGGGTCAGAGATGGAGGGAGTCAGACTGAAACAGGCTCCAGGCTCTGAGCTGGCAGTCAGCACAGAGCCCGACGCGGGGCTCGAACCCACGAACCGCGAGATCATGACCTAAGCGAAAGTCGGACGCTCAACCGACTAAGCCACCCAGGTGCCCCAAAAAAATTATAAATTAATTTAAATATACAGATGTCCAGCCCCTACCTTCGACCTCAGATGGGGCCCAGGAATTTTAAGTTTTATGAGCTCCACTGATAATTCCAGTGAACAGCCAGGTTTGGGGACCCCTGGCCTAGGGTAGTCAGTGGGTCTTCTCCAAACATGCTCTATGTTTGAGTTCCATGTTCTTTTTTTTTTTTAATGTTTTTTTTTTTTTAATATTTATTTTTGAGAGAGAGAGATAGAACACAAGCAGGGGAGGGACATAGACATTGGGAGGCACAGAATCCGAAGCAGGCTCCAGGTTCTGAGCTGTCAACACGGAGCCCAACGCGGGGCTCAAACTCACGAACTGTGAGATCATGACCTGAGCCTAATTCAGACGCTTAACTGACTGAGCCACCCAGGTGCCCCTGAGTTCCACGTTCTTAATCTGAATCTTGGGCAGGTTATTCAACAGTGTGTACTAAACGTATTTGTCAGATCATACTCATTGGTTTCATTCCTATCAGTCCTGTTTCTGGGTTTGAGCCCTAAATACAGATTTGGAGCTGGAAGAAGGGATCTGGTAATCCACCTGTTACAGCCCTTCCTGGGAAAACTGTGGGTGGAAGGAGACTTGAACTTGGATTTTCTCACCTTATGCTTTCTAGAACAGTATTTTGAAGAGAAGCTATTCTTGGATTCCTGGGGAGTGAGGCTCAGAGATAAGACCGTCATTCAAATGAAGCTCATGTTTTCTAAAGCAAAGGGAAGTGTACACTGTTTTAGACACCCAGAGCAGCTCCATGAGCTGACAGTAAATCCTGGATCCCCAAATGGTCTTGGTTACCAGGCCCCAGTCTACTGAGATTTGGCTGGACGAACATGACTCCTTTAAGCCCTCATTGAAGAAATGGCTGTGTTGAGTTTTCCTGTCTTTTGGTGATTTTACTTGGTTCTGAGTTATATGTTTATCGTGGAGCTGTTCCTTCAGGCACTGTGATTTATTTAATAATTTTCATTAATTTATTCCTTCCCATTGTCCCCTCGCAGATACTTTGATATTCCAATTCAGGTATTGGGATTTGAAAATTATAATAAAAATCATACCTATTTTCATGCAGGGGTGCATACACACCAAATTTGGTTTTACATCCCAGGGGTGAGTTATTGGTTAGCCAAAGCCAGGTGAAAATAATCCAGCCTTGGTAGGCATATTCTCTTCTTGGATAGTTGAATAATTTCAAAATCAGGTTTTTGGCACATCAGACAAAGACTAAATAAAACAGAATGAAATAAAAACAAAACTACCCAAATACATTAATGAATACCATCAATTGTCTGGATTGCTAACAACCAAAAATAATTATGTGAAACAATCAGATAATTGAAGCCAATGTGTTCTTTATGAATTCATTTGTATATTCACTTATGTGAATATGTATACAAATATATCATTATTTCTTTGTTAAAACTTTTTTTTAAGTTTATTTATATATTTTGAGAGAAAGAGCAGAAGGGGCAGAGAGAGGATCCCAAATAGGTTCTGTACTGTCAGTGGCAGAGCCTGATAAGGGGTTCAAACTCACAAACTGTGAAATTATGACTTGAGCTGAAACCAAGAGTCAGATGCTTAACTGACTAAACCACCCAGGTACCCCATATTATGATTTCTTATTATGAAGTCTTTATAATGAAGTCACTTGTCTTTATTTTATTTTATTTTATTTTTTTAACTATTGAATGTGGATTGTTTTTTTTAACAAATAGTTTATTGTCAAGTTGGTTTCCATATAATACCCAGTGCTCATCCCCACAAGTGCCCTCCTCCATGCCCATCTCCTCCTCCCCCCTTACACCCATCAGTTCTCAGTTTGTTCTCAGCATTCAAAAGTCTCTCATGCTTTGCCTCTCTCCCCCTCCCCCACTATTTCCCTCCTTCTTCTCCCCCACGGTCCTCCATTAAATTCCTCCTAATCCTCCTATATGTGCAAACATATGGTAGCTGTCCTTCTCTGCCTGACTTATTTTGCTCAGCATAACACCTTCAAGGTCCATCCATATTGCTACACATGGCCAGATTTCATTGTTTCTCATTGCCATATAGTATTCCATCGTATAGATAAACCACATCTTCTTGATCCATTCGGCCGTTGACGGACACTTAGGCTCTTTCCATGTTTTGGCTATTGTTGAGAGTGCTGCTATGAACATTGGGGTACATGTGCTCCTATGCATTAGCATTCCTATATCCCTTGGGTAAATTCCTAGCAGAAATCACTTGTCTTTAATATCTAGACTTGTCTTTACAGCATGAAAATCACCCACAATAACACATTATTGCATTATTTATCAAACATGTTTTTAAGCAACAGAAATTCTTGGATGTTTCTAGCAGGAAAGGCCAATGAGAAAATTTGGATTTTGCTAACAATTTTATTTTCAAAGCTAACTAGCAATTAGAAAATAATTTCTGGCCCCATTAGAACCACACACAAAAGACACTGATAAATGTGACATCCTGGTGGGAAATGTAAAATTTGTACAAAGATGTTTTGCTTGCTGGTTATAGCTGAGCTTTTTTGGTGGTTTAGAACTGGGAGTGTGCACAGTGCACATATTCCTAATTGTTCTTTCCTGAAGTTAGGACTCTCCCTATAGCAGCATGGTTTTCTAGAGGCCTCTTTCAATACTTGAGCCCGTGACATGCGCGTGCAACGGCTCTGAAAACTATGCTTTGTGGGTTGGGCTGAGTGTTAATTAGGATTCGTTTCAACCACAAATGGCAGAAACTCCAAAGTGGCATTGGCTTATCCAGGATGGAAATTTGTTTCTCTCTTGTGTAAGGTCTTGCCTAGCAATTCAGCGTGCCTTTCTACAATATTTGAGGCTCAGAAGGCTCTGCCTGGCCTTTGGGGAAGAGCATCTATGTTTTAGGTGCAGGATGGAGGAAAGGATGCAGAAGGACACACCCACAGCACTCTTATCATTGAAGCTGCCACAGACTTATGCTTGTATCTCATTGGTCAAGACTTAGTCACATGGCCACACCTAGCTGGAAGGAAGGCTGGAAAATATAGTCTTCCCTCTAGGCAGCCCTGTGCCCACCCTACAGCAAGGGCTTTGACTCCTGGAAGAAGGCCAAGATGGATATTGGGGGCACCTTGCAGGGAAGGAGGGGAGAGTCATTTGGGAAGGAGCCTTCTCTCTTAAAAGGAAGAGAATCCCTCTTCAGGGAAACTCTCTTTTTTCTTTTTTTTTTTTTTTTCAAGAGAATATTAAATCGTTTATTGATTACACATGATAATGGATACACAAAAGCTTTAATCCCATCTATAATTTTATCTGATACCATGATTCAATTTAGATATATTGCATAGGATGTGCCAACAATCATATTAATAACCAAATAAACTCCAGGACTTTGCTTGGGTGACCCTTTTAACGGTGAACTCCAGGTCACAACACATTAACTGTCAGTTCAACCACACCAATGTTTGTGGAGACAATGTATTCTGTGCCCAAGCAGGTTGCAAATAAAATTTCAAATGGAACCTGGCATCACCCTGAAAGAATTCTAACTTCACACTGTTGGGGTAGTTTACCAAGATGGCTTCAGAGTAGACTAACTTTACACAGCACATTTAAAAAAAGACACATTTATTCAGCGTCATGATCAGACTATTACATTTAGCAATCAACAGCATGGGTGCAAAAAAAAAAATCTACATTAAAACCCTTTGTTGGAATGCTTTACACTTTCCACAGAACAGAAACTAAAATAACCTGTTATACAATTAGTCACAAATACAGTCCTCGAGTTTTTTGCCCATACACATGAGTATTGTCTAAAACATGTCTTCTTTGTAGCAGCTAGGCCCTGCCACCACTGTGCTTGGCTGAGTTCACAAATCTGTTGTAACCTGTAGCTTCCCTGTCACTTCTCTGGCTCTCCTCTCCTGCTAAGCTTTGTTTCCTGGCAGTAATTAAAACCTTCTGCCACTGCCATAGCTACTGCTGCTGCTGGAACCGCCATAGCCACCTTGGTTTCGTGGTTTGGCAAAGTATTGGCCTCCACCACCATAGGGGCCAGAGCTTCTGCCTCCAAAATTTCCTCCTTTCATGGGTCCAAAATTTGAAGACTGATTGTTGTAATTGCCAAAATCATTATAGCTTCCACCACCTCCAAAGTTGCTTCCATCGTTACCAAATCCGTTATAGCCATCCCCACTGCCACCATATCCACCACCACCTCGACTGCCACCAAAGCCACCACGCCCACTGAAGTTTCCTCCACGACCAAAGTTGTCATTCCCACCAAAACCACCTCCACGACCACCACCGAAGTTTCCAGAACCACTTCGACCTCTTTGGCTGGAGGAAGCACTAGCCATCTCTTGTTTAGACAGAGCCTTCCTTACTTCACAGTTGTGGCCGTTCACAGTATGGTATTTTTGAATAACAATCTTGTCTACAGAGTCATGGTCATCAAATGTTACAAAAGCAAAGCCTCTCTTTTTGCCACTGCCTCGGTCAGTCATGATTTCGATCACTTCAATTTTCCCATACTGTTCAAAATAATCTCTTAGATGATGTTCTTCAGTGTCTTCTTTAATGCCACCAACAAAAATCTTTTTCACAGTTAGGTGGGCGCCAGGTCTTTGAGAATCTTCTCTCGAGACAGCCCTCTTTGGTTCTACAACTCTTCCATCCACCTTGTGTGGCCTTGCATTCATGGCCGCGTCCACCTCCTCCACAGTGGCATAGGTGACAAACCCAAAGCCTCTGGAGCGCTTGGTGTTTGGATCTCTCATTACCACACAGTCCGTAAGCGTTCCCCATTGCTCAAAATGGCTCCTCAGACTCTCATCGGTTGTTTCAAAACTCAAACCTCCGATGAAAAGCTTCCGCAGCTGTTCAGGCTCTTTGGGAGACTCTGACTTAGACATGACGGCGGTGGGAGGGGAGACTTTATCGATGCTTACTCGGCGGCGTCCACGGGCAGAGGGAAACTCTCTTTCTAAACAGAATGATTTCTGGGGTCTCTCTGCCTCCTGATCTCTATCATTTTCTACAGTCCAGGGAAGAAGATGACTAGGAGGGGAAAACACACCTGTTCCTAGTATCCATTGCTTTATCAATTTTGTGTGTATTCAAATTTGGAGGGGGGGGGGCGGTTTCCCTGCTCTTCCCAGGCAGCATGGTGTGGCTATTGGGGCATAATTTTCGATGTCAGATTCAAGTGTGGGTCTTGACCCTACCCCTCTTTTAGTTGGGAGTCTTCCAGAAGCTGAGTCTGATAAAGGGGGTTGAGAGTAAGTAGCTTATGTGGGAGGTGACCTCATAGGTTGGGAAGTGAGGAAGTGAGGCAGGAAGGAAAAGCAGAGAACACTGAGTGCATTCAGCAGATTAACCTGGAGCTAACCTACTAGATGGAGAAACACTTCAGTTGTCCTAGCTGAGGGCAAGGGGGCTGGGGTATTTATGTACTCACTCACCTTCTGTCAGAGGTCAAGGGCTGCCTCAGGGGCCCTGACTCTCTGGCCCCTCCAGCCTGCCCTGCCTAGTGGCCAAGAGCAGGCCTTGAGGGCACAGAGATGAGGGTGAAGTGTGCTGAGCGACTGCCTGAGGTCATGGGACAGTTTCTCAGCCTTTTTTCTCATTTCCCCCACCAGGGCAATGATAACTGCTCTCTTCCAGGGTTTTGTAAGGATTAAATGGCATAATCCAGAAAAACTGACACATGTATATAGATACAATAGCATAGGAAACCCAAACAAGGTCAAGGTCAGGTTAATGGTAGGTCATGTAGGGCGGGTCTCCCATTTTCAGTGTCACCGCTCTACTTGGGTTAGGAGTGTGTGGAGATATGATTCCCTTATCCTTGAGGTGGCTGGACAGGGGTGGGAGGTAGGGGTGGAGGTTGGGCCTCCAGGCTGGGGGACTCCTGTTGATTTACCGTTCCCAGTTACCCCTGCATATGGTGGCCACAGCACCACTCTGTGCATGCTGTGGAAGCGGCAGGCTCAGCAATGCAACACCAGCTACTTTTTTAAACTTGAGAGTTTCTCCTGAAAGAGACAGTATAGTACCCTGTAACACTGTGTGGTCATTACATGTGGAATCATGGAAGCTGCCCTACTTTTGCTTGTGTCCAATTTGCAGGTATGAAAACGAGTGTGAATGTCAGCTGCTCCTAAAAGAAATGCTGGAACGGCTTAACAAGGTGAGCTGAGCACGTCCGTGAGTCTGACTAGGGACAGAATGGAACTAAATGGCTGAAGTGACCATCACACCCTTCCTCTCTGTATCCCTTTAGGATTCACCTATTTCATTTGCTGTCACTCTCTTTCTTCAGTTCATAATTTCAACTAAATCTTTGTGCGAACTCACATACCCAAGACACACACTCCTCTCCCACCACACACAGGGTCTCGCCAGAGAACCTGAGACCATTAAGCTTATGGGTTGCGCTAGGCCATCAAAACGTGGCTGCACCACAGTGGCCAGCTGGGGCTTTGCCATTCACATGTACTGGTCCCAAACATCAAACTCAGGGAACTTGCTTTGGGCAGTGGTTATTGGGATGCAAGGATATCTCTACTCTGTTGGCTGAGAATCTCTTCTGCAGGAGAACTCTCAGAGGACAGAGGAAGAAGTTTCCATTTCCCTTCAAGCTCTCGTCTCTTGGAGCCTGGAAAGTAGCTATGTGGAGGGCACCACGGATTCTCAGCTTCTTGCTGGGGACCCTTTTGCAGGGTTGTGAGGGGTTTTTCTTTGCGGGGAGTTTTCTTCTTCAGAACCTCCGTCATCAATGTAACTGATTGGATTTTCTTCTGTAGCCAGGGGAACGGGACTACAGAATGGAATAATCCTGGATCTCAGAGGTTGGACAAAACCAGGGATGGCAAATACCTGTAATTTCAGAGTTCAAATATCTTGAGTGGACTCATGGAGACTGTTTAACTGAAGGGTTGTTTATTTAGGGCACATGGCCGCTTTCCCCCTTTCCCTCCCTTCTACACCTATAATTCCTCATCACAATTGCTGATAAAACACAGCACCTTTCCCTGCTGTGCCCAGATGTGTGGCCTTAGGATTCTTCTCCACCTGGAGTTCCAGGCAGTGGAACTCAGATAGTTGAGGTTAGCTCAGGATGTTTGCCAGTCCTTGGCTTTGTCCAACCTCTGTTGTCCAGGATTAGTCTGTTAATCAGTAGGAGTTAGAACCACAACCTAGGGAAACTGAATTTTTCTTTGTCTATGTTATCTACCACGTGATGCTTCTGTGCCCTTCCCTTAGTGAGCATATATTGTCCAAACCAGGACACTGTGTGAAAGGAGGTGCTGTCAATATTACCAAGGCCAAACGATAGAAACTGGAGTAGTCTCAGGCCAGCCAACCTGTGAACACTCTAGATATAAACACAAAGGTGGGGGTGATGGTGTGCTTCAGGAGAGCCCTACATGTACAGGCTCAATGATGGGTCTTGTATTGGGTTGGGTTGTGATGGCCCCACATCCGTAGAGGGTGGCATTTGGGTGTTAGCATCAGACATTGCCCAGCTGTTCTGTTGATACTTGGAGCTCATCTGTGTTCTTGATTATGGTGGTAATCCCAGGCTGCCAGCTGGGGCCGCCATCTTGTCCACAGACCACTGCCTTCAGGGACATAGGTGCCTGACACCCTTCACTTATATGCCAATTCAGCCCCTCCCTAACCCACCACATTTTGCTTTGTGCGTATTTGTCCTCACTGCAAGCAGAGCTCTCTCCAGACTTATTTCTGAGGTTGTCACTCATACAATGTGATCGTGTGCACTCTTCATAGAAGGAGACAGAATGCATTCCCTCTTTTTAGCTTTGGTGGAAAGTAACACCAGAGATTTATTTATTTATTTAAAACAATTTTAAGCTTATTTATTTTCAGAGAGAGAGAGAGTGAATAGAGGAGGAGCAGAGAAGAGGGAGAGAATCCCACGCATCTCTGCATCATCAGCATGGAGCCCTACATGAGGCTTCAGCTCATGGTGAGACCATGACCTGAGCCAAAACCAAGAGCTACCCAGGTGTCCCAGTAACACTGAATTTAAGAACAAGCTCCAGCCTTCTGTTGTTTTTCTCTTATTACAAAAGCAATACATATTCTCAGAAGAAAAACATGGTAGTAGAGACGATGAAAAGTAAGGTAGAGGCCTTCCCCTGTTTCGTCCCCCTGAGAACACAGCTGCAACACCTTTGTGTATACTGTGACAGAGAGTGTGGACAGTTGGGGTATGAGTCCCGTTGAAGTATGGGGTTCGAAGGCTCTGGGGAAAGATGCTACCAGCAGCTTGGGCCAGAGCCATCACAGGGCATCAGTGTGGCTCTTCCTGGGTCCAGGGAAAGACACTTCTTCCCACAAGTGAGCTGTGCAGTCCAAAACGGGAGAACAGCTTGATCATGGGTTACTGTTGAGTATCTGTGAGACTTTGGGGTAACTGCCTCATCTCCCTAAGCCTCAGCTCCTTCATCTTCCAAGTGGGAGCAGTAGTAGTTGCCACCATCATGGAGTGGATGTCTGTCGACCCCCATAGTAAGAACGAAGTGACATGACAGTGTATGTGACTTGCCTGTCATGGTTATTATCACAGATCCCTTGATGTGATGGGTGCCAGCTTAGTTCTCCCAGAGAGTGGGATTCATAACTGATGGTGTGCGGGGTGACTTTAGATGGTATGTAGAGGAACAAGTTTTGAGTAGCTCAAAATTTATTTTTGTGATCACCTCTTCTCTACAGCTGGTGACATAAAAACGTTCCTTTTTAAATGCATGCAAGTGGAAATGAATCCGTTTCAAGAAAAATATGGAGCGACTAATAGTACAGGTGGTGCTCGGATATAGCAGGAATCATAAGCACAGCACACGATGCAGGGATTGGCGAAATCCATGCGTTAGTTTGGAGCTTTTTGGTTACTTTTTTACCCCCAAAAATGACCCAGTCCGACCCCTTTGTTGCCAGCAGGCCCACCCTTGATGAAACTCAGTGACTTAGGAGCCCCACATCCCATCCTGGGCAAGCGTAGCCAGGAGCCAGGTGTAGTCAGGAGTCTTTTGTGTAGATGTGGCTCATTCCCTGCCTCTAGTCCCTGACTCTCAGGAGACATACACAAAGCCAGAATCTCTGGGGGAAAGATGGTCCCTTCACATTTGATGTTGATGCTCCGTCCATATTCCCTGGGCTGAGATCACATAGACATGCTGAGCATACTGGCAGCTTCTTGCGTGTCTCTGGCTGTGACGACGTGCATGATCCACAGGAGGCATAAGCTGGAAGTGTGGGAGTTAGCACCCCCCTGGAGCAGCCCTCGGCCACTGAGGGGTGGGGATGTGTGGATGAGTTCCCCAGCTGCCCCACCCCTTGCAATAAGAGCTCACAGGTGAATTCTGTTGAGTTTCTCCAAGGGTCCCCGGCAGGACTGAGGGCTGCTTGTCCACAATGGTAACTTACTCATACAGCTTTATTGCCTTTGTTCCTTTCCCTGGATCATTTCCTCCCCTCCAGTGCTTCTTGGAATAAACAACATGTACCCAATCCTTGCCTCAGGGAAACTCAGGGGGCTGGCCAGAGGAAGGCTGGACATTCTTGTTCTCTGTCCATGAAGAAGGTGAAAATGCAAGAGTATATTCACATCTTGTTGGCTGGTAATATAAATGATTTGGGCTGACAAAGCTTGGAATGTCTACACACATCAGAGCAACATGGTTTTGACTGTCAGCTTAGTCTCAGCACCCCTTTCCTTTGGTATTGTGGAAGGGATTCATTCATCCCTAAGTGTGGCCATGAAAATGGGGTATGGGAGAAACTATTGATCCGGTCTTTGTTTTTTTGTTTTTTCTTACAAATAGTTTATTGTCAAGTTGATATCCATATAACACCCAGTGCTCATCCCTACAAGTGCCCTCCTCCATGCCCATCACCCTCCCTTTCCCCCCACACTCATCAGTCCTCAGTTTGTTCTCAGCATTCAAGAGTCTCTCATGGTTTGCCTCTCTCCCTTTCCCCCACCATTTCCGTCCTTCTTCTCCCCCTTGTTCCTCTGTCAAGTTCCTCCTAATCCTCCTATACGTGCACACATATGATATTTGTCCTTCTCTGCCTGACTTATTTCGCTCAGCATAACACCCTCAAGGTCCATCCGTGTTGCTACACATGGCCAGATTTCATTGTTTCTCATTGCCATGTAGTATTCCATGGTATAGATAAACCACATCTTCTTGATCCATTCATCTGTTGATGGACACTTAGGCTCTTTCCATGTTTTAGCTATTGTGGAGAGTGCTGCTATGAACATTGGGATACGTGTGCTCCTATGCCTCAGCATTTCTGTATCCCTTGGGTAAATTCCTAGCAGTGCTATTGCTGTGACCCGGTCTTTGAACCATGCTTGGAAAATATCACCATGTATGTTGACAAGATTGATTGCTACTGCTTTCACCAGACTGTCATCTGTGACTATTGCCCATATAATCGCATCTCCAGAACAGAGTTCCTGTATTTTTAACAGCCACATAAGCTAAAGCAAGCCACTTTTTGCTGGGCACTTTGAAATAAAATAAATTCTTCAACATACCACTTACATACTGTGGCCAAAGGTATTGTGATGTAGTAAGAATTCTTGGTGACTTTTAAATATTTTGGTTTGGCCAAACTCTAGGACCCATTTTCTCAGAATCTCTTAGATAAGAAAACTATAAGGAGGCTTTCAGGTTTCTCTCCTATTTTCCTTTAAAATCCTCAGAATTTTTTTTTAATTTTTTTTTAATGTTTTATTTATTTCTAGGAGAGAGAGAGAGAGAGAGCGTGAGCAGGGGAGGGTCAGAGAGAGAGGGAGTCACAGACTGAAACAGGCTCCAGGCTCTGAGCTGGCTGTCAGCACGGAGCCCGATGCGGGGCTCGAACCCATGAACCGCGAGATCATGACCCAAGCGAAAGTCGGACGCTTAACCGGCTATGCCACCCAGGTGCCCCTAAAAACAATTCTTAAAGAAATACCTAAAGCTGTTATACGTGCTTTTTCATGCAATTTTTGTATCTTTAATATGTCCAGAAAAGGGTAAGAGGCAAGGACATTTGGGGAACAACAAGGTGGGGCTTGATGCCTTTGCCTTCAGGGCTACCTACAAGCCTTCATTTGCCTGAGAACAACTCAGGCTACAGATGAACTTCCAGGGCAGAGAAGGAGAGGGAACTGGAAAGGCTGAGTTGGAGAGGAGGCTAGGGGTGGGGAGGCTGGGAGAATGGAGGAGTGCCCAGGGAGAGAAGACAGTGGTAAGAGAGGGAGCAGAGTCTAGAACATACTCAGCACTATCCTCCAGGCCAGCTTGAGCACCGGGAAGGAGAGCAAACCCACAATTTCTGGAAAGGTTTTTGACATCCAAGGTTGAAGTGTTTTTTAATTAAATCCTAATTAACTAGAAATCTCAATGATCTTGAATACCCATTCTTGAGCAGATTTTTTTAGGGGGAGGGGTGGCTGCTTGGATGCTGGATTTGAGGCTGGGTAAAGATACAGACAGTTGGGTTTTTAAAGGGATTTCTAGCATCCTTGTGAATGGGTTAGCAAGGCTGATTCTTGAGAGGCACATTGAACTCCAATTATTTCTCTAGTCTCTTTCTCAAAGAGTGGTTTAGATCAGTGAATCTGAAATTTCCACGTACAGCAGCAGCACCTGGAGGGCTTGTTAAAATACACATTTCTAGGGGCTCCTGGGTGGCTCAATTGGCTAAGCATCTAACTTCGGCTCAGGTCATGATCTCGCGGTTGTGGTTAGTGTCGGGTTCTGTGCTGACAGCTCAGAGCCTGGAGGCTGCTTCGGATTCTGTGTCTCCCTCTCTCTGCTCTGTTCTGTGTCTGCCCCTCTTCTGCTCAGGCTCTATCTCTCTCTCCCAAAAAATAAATACACATTAAAAAATTTAAAAAAATACACATTCCTGGGTCCTGTCCCCAGAAATTCTGACCTAGTACATCTGGGATCTGCCAGATATTTTACATCCTGAATCATTGTACATTTCTCATTTACCCTTGTCATCATTAACCACACTTTGATAACCACTGGCCTAGATCCTTAACACATACAACATCAGGGTTGGAATGTTTTCTAAAATTAGACTATTGACCCAGTGTCTCGATTCGGAAAAAGTCTAGATGCTTCTGCTGGTGGAGCTTTTGAAAATGCAGCTGACAGCATCCGAAGCATAATAAAAACACCAGCGTCCACACATTTCTGAGTTCTGGTGCAAACAAAACACTTCCAAACGAATTCTCCTCAACATACTAGCAACTGCACATTCCAGAGGCACCTACTCATCTTTGGGGGCTTGGGGGACAGTTTATCAGATGATTGTCCTCAGAGCAGGAGAATGCAGAGGCATCTGTATAATCCCCATTTTAAGGACAAATATTGGCCTGTCTTTATTATCACCATGAGCAGCTTTAAAGGCTTGGCTGATGGGAGCCAAGAGTGGTTGCTTGGGCACCATTCTGAGAGGGAGATGCAGGAAGAAAGGCAGGCATCTTGCAGGATGGGGTCAAGACTCAGCATGCAACTCTTGACTAGTAGAGACAGATTCCAGTCCTCTTACTTCCCGTTAACTTCCATTAAGTAGCTACATGACCCACTGGTCAGTCTGGCCTCAGCCTGTCCACCTGTAAGGAGAGCTGCATTTGGCAGAGCCCGCAGGACCATGGAGCTGCTGAGGGGCCTCTGAGGGAAGAGGGCTGCTGCATGGACCCATGGTGGTCGTGTTGTTCCAGAAACACATCTCTGTATTGCCTTGTATACAATGGCATCCTGGGATATTTTGTTGGAAGGATGACACATGTGACTTAACATTAACGCTTGAGGACCAATGATTTCTGAGGTCCCTTCTATTTCTAAAATCGTGAGTGTTTGGTCCCTTTATAAGTAATGACACAAAGTGTCCTTGAAGCCATATTCCCAGTTCTTCAACTCTGGTGATTGCGGATCAACCATGGACGAGTTTTTGGATAAAAATGAAGATGTGTGAGAATTCTCTGCCCCGCTTCATCCTCAGCAGTCTTAAGAGGTGTATGGTGGGAGGGTGGGAATGAGATTAGCGGGTAGGGAGGGTAGAATATCCAGAAGGACTGGCTCAAGGTCTTCTACCAACTCTGCCCCACACTGAACTGTGCCCCTCCAAGGGGTGTCCCCATGCTCAGGGTTGAGAATCATTTCTGCAGCAAACCTCTGCTCCTGAAGGGAGTATGGCTGCATCCCCAAACACTTTGATTGTCCTTCCCATCACTGCAGTCTTGTTAGGACTGTCAGTCAAGATGGTGGTCATGTTGGGGCGCCTGGGTGGCTTAGTCGGTTAAGCGTCCGACTTTCGCTTAGGTTATGATCTCGCGGTTCGTGGGTTCGAGCCCCGCGTTGGGCTCTGTGCTGATTGCCAGCTCGGAGCCTGGAGCCTGTTTCAGAGTCTGTCACTCTCTCTGACCCTCCCCTGCTCACGCTGTCTCTCTCTCTCTCCTAGAAATAAATAAAACATTAAAAAAAAAGAAAAAGATGGTGGTCATGTCTGGAGCACCTGAGTGGCTCAGTTGGTTAAGATGGTGGTCATGTGACCCATGATGGCCATCACAGCACTCTCCTGGAAATGTGACTCGAGAGACACAGAGACAAACTCATTGGCAGCCGGGTCATCCTGAGGGCGGAGCCGTTACCTCCTGCTCTTAGATTCCTGGGACTGCCCTGCTCTCTGTCTTTCTTGAGCCCTGGCTGTGTTTCCTTTGGTGTCTGTAAATTGTCCTGGCTCTGCCTCAGCCGTTTCCTATTGCTGGGCAGTCACCCAGGCTTTCTTTGCACCACCCTTCCTCTCTCAGGGGGCTTCACCAGGCTCGGGTGATAATTCTAGGTAATTCAGAGAGACAGTCCTCAGGGCCTCCAAGAGACCTGCCCACTTGCCCTGGGGAATTTACACCTTGATTGTACAAGGGCATATTCATTACTGTCTCTGGGACACAGGACTTGAGGACCTATCATTAAGCCCTGAGGACAGAGCTCATCAAAAGTCAGTGACCCATCAGATCAATTCATTAATCAAAAGAATGAGCCCAGAAACTGAACACCCATAGTTAGATTTCACATGAGTGTAGTTCAGACCATTCAGAGTCATGCATGGTCTGGAAAACATGCATCCCTGTTTTGTAATTTGGTTCATTCTTTTACTTTATCTTTAGGAAAAAAAAGACTTCAGATGCCATGTGGGTCTCTCAGAGGGTGCAGTTTTCCCCTATGCTTTTGCGTCTGCCAGTGGGCAGCTCCAGGGTGAAGGAGTGAGAGGAGCCTTGGGGACAGCAGAGAAGAGTCTAGGGGCATGGGCAGGGAGCCAGCTCTGGGTTGGGATTCTTCCCTCCTTTTGTCTGAGGGTTCCCTCTCTGGTTGCTCAATGTTAGCCTCCCTGGTACTCATAAGGGACTTCAGACTCTTCCAAGGGAAGGATTTAGTAACAGGAAATTAGAGGAAGGAAATTGGGAGCATTTCCCCCTGGGGCAGAAACCTGGAGGAGATACTGAGGAAGAATGAGTTTCTCCTTCATGCCTAAAATTAATCCTGTAGAGCTGCCTTGTCCAGCTTGGGAGCTGCCAGCCATGTATGCTGGGGGGTGATGGAGACACAGAGAGTTCAAATCATGATGTGTTGTAAGTGTAAAATATAAACCAGGTTTCAAAGACCTTGCCTGAAAAAAATAAGAGTGTAAAATATCTCATTAATAACTTTTAAAATATTGATTACAGGGAGGCCTGGGTGGCTTAGTCGGTTAAGTATCTGACTCGTGATTTTGGCTCAGGTCATGATCTCATGGTTCATGGGATGGAGTGCGACGTCGGAGTCTGTGCTTACAGCATGGAGCCTGCTTGGGATTCTCTCTCTCCCTCTCTGCCCCTCCTCTGCTCAAGGGCACAGGCATTCTCTCTCTCTTAAAAAAAAAAAAAAGGCTTGGGGCGCCTGGGTGGCTTAGTTGGTTGAATGTCCACCTTCAGCTCTGGTCATGATCTCATGGTTTGTGAGTTCAGGCCCCACATCGGGTTCTGTGCTGGCAGCTCAAAGCCTGGAGCCTGCTTTGGATTCTGTGTCTAACTCTCTCTCTGCCCCTCACCAACTCGTGCTCTGTCTCTCAAAAATAAATAAATGTAAAAAAAAATTATAAAAAAAAGGTTTACCTGATGAAAGAATAATATTTGGACTGTAGTGGGTGTAATAACATATATTATTAAAATTACTTTTACCCATTTCTTTTTATGGGCAGTGGACAGTGCTGTATTAAGATAGCTTATTTTGTTTTTTACTTGCATAAACCCTATGCAAACAGGAATGCTTTAAGATCCATTTCTGATGTTTTCCAACTGACCCAAGTTGATTTTGTAGAAATCTGAAGTTCTTTTAAGAGAAACTCAAAGTTATTTTTGGTAGATAAAATAGCCTCAGAAGTTCAAGTTGGGTGGAGATTAACTGCTCCCCTACAATTTTGCTCAAGTGTTGGACCAAATTCACACAGACACATATTTCTTTTTTCTCCTTCTCCTCCTCCTCCTTCTAAATAAATAAATGTTTATTTTAATTTTGAGAGAGAGCATGAGTAGGAGAGGGGCAGAGAGAGGGAGACATAGAAGTAGAAGTTGGCTCGAGGCTCCATGCTGTCAGCACAGAGCCTGATGTGGGGCTCAAACTCATGAACTGTGAGATAATGACCTGAGCCAAAGTCAGAGGCTTAACTGACTGAGCCCCCCAGGTGCCCCAGGCACATATTTTTTAATTAAGCATTTATTCTGATGCAGGCCCCCAGAAGTTCATACAGCCTGCTTTCTAGTCTCAATCAAAATCTTCCTACGCCAGCCATCTTTTATAGGAGTGATGAAGGAATCAAGTGCCTTTCTGAGGAGTGCAGGCCACAGGCTTCCCTGGAATCTAAACCCTGTTGATGCAAAGGTGGAGTTTGTCTCAAAATACCTGGGCCCTTGCACATGCCTGACTGCTGTAACTCTATTCACACGAGGATGGACAGGGTCTTAAATATGTTTGCCAACTACTTATCTGCCTTTATTAAGGAAAGCCGATTGCTTCCATTCATGCTTCCATTAATAAGTCAGTAAAAATTCCCTCGGCAAGCCCTCAGGCACTGGCAGCTGAGCATTGCTGAGGAGTCTATGGAGACGGAGGAACCCAGGTAACACTCACCTTAATATCACACTGGACTGCGGTAGGATTAAGGCAGCTCCAGCCATCACAGCACTGTTATTTTTTTTTTTAATGTTTTTATTTATTATTGAGAGAGAGAGAGAGAGATAGACAGACAGAGAGCATGAGTTGGGGAGGGGCAGAGAGAGAGGGAGACACAGAATCTGAAACAGGCTCCAGGCTCTGAGCTAGCTGTCAGCATAGAACCCGACGTGAGGCTCAAACCCACGAACCATGAGATCATGATCTGAGCCAAAGTCAGACGCTTAACAGACTGAGCCACCCAGGCGCCCCAGCACTGTCTTCTTAAGAGCACAGTAATCCAGCCTATTTGGTTTTACCTAAACAAGATCACGGAGATATAAGTCAGTAAACTATCAGAATGTTTGATGAGAACACTGAGCCTTGTGTCATACATGTCACTTCCCACTTTAAAGGAATAAACAAACAGTATTCACCACAGCAATTATTCTAAAAAAATGCATGTTGTATTAAAGATACATAGAGTCAGGGAAAGTGTCAGCAGTACTTGGGAGAAATTATTCAAAAGAAGTTTTCAGTGTTAATGGAAAATTCTTTCTTGGTCTTTCTTAGAAACTCAACTTACTGATGCTGAGATACAGAACAGATATAGATAGAACTTAAATTTTAAGGCCATTGGTATGTAGATATATCCTAATCTTCTCCCTGATCTTTCTAGGTAAAATCTTTGCAGTGCTGGCACTATTGACATTTTGGGCTAGAGAATTCTTTGTTGTGTGGGGCTGTCCTGGGTATCGTAGGATATTTTGCGGCATCCCTGGCCTCTACCTACTAGATGCCCGTAGTCACACCCCACCGCCCAAGTGGTCACGATTGCAAATGTTCAGGTATTACTAAATGCTCCTTTGGGGGTCAGATAGTCAATCTCTGTTGAGAACTGCTGTTCTCGACCAGGACCAACGGGCTCATCCAATGCCTCATTGGAAATGTGGAATCTCAGACACTCTCCCAGACTTACAGGACAGGAATCAGTGTTTTAATAAGACCCTGGGAGGTCCATGTGCTTGTGCGCCTGGCCGGTTTCCCACCCGTGTGCCCATGCCTCCACTGTGCAGCCCCGCTGAGCTGGACGTGTGGCTCCCTTTCTCATTGCAGGAAGCTGATGAAGCCTTACTGCATAACCTCCGCCTTCAGATAGAAGCGCAGTTTCTGCAGGACGACATCAGTGCAGCAAAGGACAGGTACAAAAAGGTAACTGTGGCCCTTCCGAAGCCCTTCCCTAGACAGCCCAGGTTGGGGTTGGCCAGACAAGTCCAGGGCACGTGTGGCTGAAACGTGAGCCTACTACAGTGGGTTACTTTTGTGTGGATTTTGCCCCTGAACCAAAGGGGACTCTGGGTTGGTTGCTGGATGGCACTCAGGGAGCCGGACATGGGGAGAGGAGGAGGCAGTAGTGTGTGTGTTGTGGGGAGGGAACCACTGTCTGTTTCGTATGTTACAAACTGATCTTACACAGATCCGTCTTGAGTAAGCTAGGACCTGTCAGTTGTTTTGGCTCAGAAAATGCAGAAATGCAGAAAACGCGATGTAGCTATTTATAGTCCTGTCTCTAAGCCAGTTAGTAGAGGGAACACAGGGCATTCAGGAGCTTCCTCTCAGGAAGCATTTGGCTCTGTCTCTCACCCCTGCTAGCTGCTCACAGGCCTGACTTTGCAGGGCTTTAGCGTACTGGAAAAATCAAATCCTGGAGCTGCGTAACCATGGGCACATGGCCTCCCCACTCTGAGCTGCTTCATCTTCAGAATGCAAATGCCAGACTCTCCTTCTGCACAGCTGGGTGGTTCACTGAGTGTAGCAGGCCTGTGAGTCTGGCCGTGGGGCTGACCTCTCTGCCGGGCTCTGGCCACTGTCCAATTGCCAGTATCTGCCGGCTCGGCCTCCGGACGCTCTCCGGGCAGGGGAGGGTGGCGCTGCCTCATGGCAAGTGTTGGGGAACTGATGCCCCAGGAGCAATCTCAACCAGTGTTGGGTGCACATTGTTGGATTCCTACCCCAGCTGCCTCTTACCTACTGTTCTGCACGGCTCTCAGCATCCCCCGCTGGCCTGAGCACCAGGTGCCCACAGGGTAACTTACATGCTAACACACTCCTTATTGGCTGTCTTGCCTTTCCTGTCTCACTTCTCCCTCTAATGAAGTTTCCTGGCATCTTCACCCAAATTAACTGTTTGTACTCAGACCTCTTGGGGCCTGTATGTGAGCCAGTTCAGGCTGCTAGAACAAAGTACCACCACCTGGGTGGTTTTCTATGCAACAGACGTTCATTTCTTACAGTTCTAGGAGCCAGAACACTGAGAACAGGGTGCATTCCCAGGTTCTGGTGAGAACCCTCTTCTTTACTTGCATGCATCCCCTCTCACTGCGTGCTCACCTGGGCTTTCCCTGATGCCAGCTCTTCAAATTTTTTTAAATGTTTTTTTAAATGTTTATTTATTTTTGAGAGAGAGAGGGGGAGACACAGAATCAGACACAGGTACCAGGCTCTGAGTAGTCAGCACAGAGCCCCACACGGGGCTCGAACTCACAGATGGTGAGATCATGACCTGATCTGAAGTCGGATGCTCAGCTGACTGAGCCACCCAGGTGCCCCTGACTGTTTGGTGTCACTTCTTATAAGGGCACTAATCCTGTCCTGGGGCTCCATCCTCATGACCCCATCTAAATCTAGTTATTTCCCAAAGGCCCCACCTCCAAACCCCATCCCACTGAGGGTTAGGGCTTCAATGCATGACATTTGGAGGAATGTAACATTCAATGTCTAACAGTCTGCTTCTGGGGAAATGGAGGCAGTGTGGTAGTAGATACTCTCTTCCTGCCTCAGTGTGGACCTGCCTCAGCACCATGGGAGGCGCTGTTGTTTGCACTGAAGGGGTCCCCCTCCCTATGACGTTCCTCTGCCTGGCCTGTTCCCCTCCCTCCCTACCCCTTCGAGGCCATGTAGAACATGATAATAAGAGCTCACACTGTGAAGCTTTTGTGCATTATCTCGTTGGTTCCAACAGCAGCCTCCTGAAATAGTGTCTTAGGGTAGACTGCCTACCAGCAGAGCCCAAGTGGTGATTTTTGTGCGATTGCTGTATTAGTGGTGAGCTCCCAGGAGGAGAGGAGGGGGAACAGCGGGGGTGTGGGCTTAGTTGGAGTCTGTCCAGTTTGATCCCATGGGGAGCTCTGGGACACAAATCACTCACTCCACAAGGTTGGTCTGGGGTGGGGGCGAGGTGGGGGCGAGGTGGGACTGGGGGCCGTTGCTTCCTGGACAAGATAGCCATTGTCTGGAGGAGGGGAATTGTCTGCGCTACACCATCAGCCCTTACGCAAGGAGTGGGACACGGGTGTTCTGCTGGGAAGGGGGATCTGGCACCCCCTCCAGATTGTTAATCCTCTTATAAGGAAGAGCCTGAATTTTAGGAGGTTTGAATTGCTTACCACACACAACTACTAAGTGATTTAGTCTGGGATCATCCTTTGAAGCACTGCCCTGTTCTGGGGTCAGAAAGAGTCCTTTGTACCCTGCAGGGTCTCTCTGTCCCCCACCTCCCCTTTCTCTCATAGCTTTGCCATTCATGGGGTCTAGGAAGACTAGCAGCAAAAGCATCCATGTAATTGAGGGGAAGTGGCGAGATAAACAAGCCTCTTTATTCATCCGTCCCCTTGTTCTTATGAAGATTAAAGAGGATGTTAAGTGTCCACTGTACAGGTCATCATCTGTCTTGTCTGTGACGGTGAACATGTGAAAGCATTCACCCCTGGGGTCACCCGGTCCTGGAGGCAAAATCTCAAGTTTTAATGAGAGTGCTTTCCTTCCCCCAACAGAATCTTCTGGAAATTCAGACCTACGTCACCATCCTGCAGCAGATTGTCCAGACCACCCCTCAAGCATCTGCCATTACAAGTGGGATGAGGGAGGTAAGAATTGGAACCCAGGCTGCCTGGAGAGGGCGCCTACACTCCCAAGGGCCTAGTTTAGCAGAGACTCAGGTGAGGTGTCAGGTGGAGTGGGACAGGTTGGACCAGGCGCCCGAGCTGCGCTGCGCTCACTGGCTGCGCTCTCACTCTGTGTTCGCCTTTGAAGTTTACCCTTCCATTCTTTTGCTCGGACTGGGAACACTGGTATTTAGACATCTGAAGACACAAACTGTGTCCCTGACCATTGTCTTAGGCATTTTCTCTTGAGAATTCCAGGCCATTCTTCCTTGTGTAGTTCATAAGAAACTGCCAGACTGTTCCCCAATGCAGTTTGCACTGTTGCAGCCCATCAGCGAGGAGAAAATTCGTGTTTCTGTTGTTTTGCGTCCTTGCCAGGACTGGGGATGTTAGGTTTTCGTTCTGTTTGTGCTTTTTGCTCTTCTAACAGGTGTGTTAGGTATCTTACTGTGGTTTTAATTGTGTCCCCCTGTGACTAACAACGTTGAGCATCTTCTTGTGGGCTTATTTGCCATCCATGTCTTTTTTTTTTTTTTTTTTTGGGTATCTGATCCTTTTTTGCCCACTTAAAAAAAATGTTTTCTTTTTTTTAATTTTTTTTTTTTTTTTAAGGTTTTATTTATTTAGGGGAGAGAGAGAGACAGCGTGAGCAGGGGAGGGTCAGAGAGAGAGGGAGTCACAGACTGAAACAGGCTCCAGGCTCTGAGCTGGCAGTCAGCACAGAGCCTGACGCAGGGCCCGAACGCACGAACCGCGAGATCATGACCTAAGCGAAAGTCGGACGCTTAACCGACTAAGCCACCCAGGCGCCCCAAAGTGTTTGTTTTCTTATTCTCCTTATCAATTGGACCATAAATTTTGAGCCCCAGACAGTTCATGACTATATTTTCAACATTGGCCTCTATTAATGATTATGTGAGTTTGTTGTATGAAAACTACTGGGGAAAAAATAGAGATTACAGAAGCTTACTTAAAAAAATTTTTTTTTACTGTTTATGTATTTTTGAGAGAGAGAGAGAGCAAGAGCAAGAGCGCAAACCTTGGAGGGGCAGAAATAGGGAGATACAACATCCAGAACATGTTTCAGGCTCTGAGCACAGAGCCTAATGTGGGGTTTGAACTGCAAGATCATGACCTGAGCCAAAGTCAGATGCCTAGCCAGCTGAGCCACCCAGGTGCCCCTGAAGCCAATTGTTTTAAGATGTGAATTTAGAAGTAAAAACCTATTTCTTAAAAAAAATTTTTTAAAAATGTTTATTTAGTTTTGAGAGAGAGAGAGAGAGAACTCGCATGCAAGTGTGAGTAGGGGAGGGGCAGAGAGAGCAAGACACAGAACCCGAAGCAGGCTCCAGGCTCTGAGCTGTCCACACAGAGCCCAACACGGCGCTTGAAGACAGAAGTCAGATGCTTAACCAACTGAGTCACCCAGTGGCCCCCTCATTTCTGAGGGAATGTTCCACATTCTTTCTTCACTGTGCTCTCTAGCTGCTGGTGTAGTGTTTCCCTAATGTAATTTAATGGATTTTGTGATGCACGCATGATGCATGTAAAAATAAAGTGACAATAATGCAGATTAAAACAAAAATGTCCAGAGGCTGTGGTAGGCTGGTACAAGGTTTGGGGGGACTGGTCAACTGGTGAAATTCTGGTATTTTGCAAGGACAACTTAGGACAGTGGTGCTCAAACCCACTGACACTTGGAATCGCCTGGAAGCCTGCCTAGACCACACCCCAAGTCAGTTAATCAGCCTCCTGGCAGGTGTAGCCCTGACCCAGTCATTTAGAAGCTCTGAGGGCAGCGTGTGGACAAGCTGCAGACCCACGGACAGGGGTGCTGGCTGCTTGGGTCTTTTTGTTTCAATGTAATACTTTTTATAGCAAAGCTAAAGA
Source organism: Proteles cristata cristata (assembly GCA_017311185.1). Classification (NCBI taxonomy): domain Eukaryota; kingdom Metazoa; phylum Chordata; class Mammalia; order Carnivora; family Hyaenidae; genus Proteles; species Proteles cristata. Next base: position 1,153,170 of record JAESUZ010001396.1, read on the forward strand.
AATCCCAGAACTTCTTTTAGAAGACACTTTATTTTTTTTTAAATGTTTATTTTTTTTAAATGTTTCATTTATTTCTGAGAGAGAGAGAGAGAAACAGCGTGAGCAGGGGAGGGTCAGAGAGAGAAGGAGATACAGAATCTGAAACAGGCTCCAGGCTCTGAGCTAGCTGTCAGCACAGAGCCTGACACGGGGCTTGAACCCACGATCTGTGAGATCATAACCTGAGCTGAAGTCGGATGTTTAATAGACTGAGCCATCCAGGTGCCCCCTTTTTTTCTTTTTTATGTTTTGAGAGAGATAGAGAGTGCAGGGGAGGGGCAGAGAGAGACACACAGAGAATCCCAAGCAGGCTCCACACAGTCAGCTCAGAGCCTGCCTTGGGGCTCAAACTCACAAACCATGAGATCATGACCTGAGCTAAAATCAAAAGTCAGACGTTTAACCAACTGAGCCACCCAGGCGCTCCCAGGTTCAGTTCTTGATGAGGGCCTGCTCCCTGGTTTGTAGACAGCTGCCGCCTTGCTGGGTCCTCATATGGTGTCTCCTTGGTGCATCTTGGAAAGAGAGAGCCCTCTCTTCCTCTTCCTATAAGGACACTAATCCCACCATGAGGGCCCCATCCTCATGACCTCACCTAGACCTAATCATCTCCTCCAGGCTCCAACCTTTAAGACCATTGGGGGTCAGGGCTTGAGCATCTGAATTGGGATGGGGGCACATGAGCACGAAGAACCCTCTGAGCCCCTTTACCCTCTGGATTTCCTCACACATCAGGCACAGCGAGCGCTGAGTCTGGCTTTCTTTGTGCAGGAGAAGCTCCTGACAGAACGGGAAGCCGCCGCCCTGCAGAGCCAGCTGGAGGAAGGCCGGGAGGTGGTGTGCCTCCTGCAGGCACAGCGAGCCGAGCTACAGGCCCAGGTAGGGCGCCACACCCTCGAGTCCGCTGCTCGCCTTGGCCTTTCCCACCACACGTGTCAGTTGAGCTTTACGACACATTTTATTCGGGTGTCACGTGCATGCAGGAAAGTGTACAAGTATCCGTCTGAGGGAATTCTCACGAGCTTCAAACGCCTGTGTGTCCAGTGCTCAGGGCCAGAAACAGGCCGTCCTGAGCAGTGTGACCAGCCGTCCTGCTTGAAGTGAGGATTTCCCAGGATCCAGGCCGTTCACGCCCGGACTGGCCAAGCCCCGGACAAACGGGAACCATGGGTCACACTATTTCCAGGCCCCTCAGGGGTTCCCCTTGTGCCTGCTTTGAGTCACCCCCCGACCACCACCAAGGGTAAGGCTCTCCTGACTCCTGCACAATAGACCCGTTTTGCCTGCTTTAACCTTATTCTTAAAAAGAAGAAGAGATGGACGCATATTGGGATTTTTATTCTCCCATTCTATGTTTCCTGCTTCTCTTTCCACGACCTAAAATCTCTCCTTTGGAATTTGATTACAGGCTTGGGAGGGGGCAGTCGTGTCAGTGTTTGCCTAACCTCAGGATTCATTAGCGTAAAGTTCCCATTTCCACCACTCCCTCTGTGCCCCCCCCTTTTTTTTTTCGGCAAAGCTTAATTTGAAAACTAAAGTCACCGGAAGAACGCTCTCCTGTTTCCGTGGCCTCCCTTCTTGGTTAGTGAGCTCCGTGGCTCATCCCCTTGACTCTTTCAGGTCTGTACTCATTTCAGTCCCCTTCTGATGGGAGATATTGGGTTAAAATACTAAACCTTCATAGCCTGTGCAACTGCGCTTCTTAAGTCTAAAAAATAAATGGATGCTTGGTTTGACAAGGACACTTGAAAGGACAGGAGAACATAAAGTTTTAAAAATTGGACGATTTAAGAAACCTGGAACATTTATATGTCATATGTTACTCTGTCCCTATCCCTCCAATGTCTGCAAAATCAAAAACAGTTAAAGGCACAACTGATCTGGTGCTTTTGTAGGTATTTGGTGCCCTCCAAATCTGCCCGGGATCTCATGCGGGGACCACTGAGTTCTAGAATCTTCCTTTCTGCCCCACCACACACTGTCACTATGCAGCAACTCTCAGGGGGCCACTGAAAGCAAACCAGGGTCAGGTGATTGTCTCCCGAGGTAAAAATCACAGCTGGAGAAATCAGGAACTGCCCTTAAACTCGTCCTTTCATGACAAACCATGGGTTGGGGACCAGACGCACCATTTTGGTGACTTGGTAATTTGTGGTTTCCTCTGAGGCCCCGGAAGAATGGAGCGAGCATGAGTGAATGTGTGTGTGTATGTGTGTATGTGTATGCATGTCATGTGTTTATATGTGTAGATGTGCATGTGTATATATGTGCATGTGTGTGCACGTTGTACACTATATGTATATATCTATATTTGTATATGTGTATAAGTCTGTGTATATGTGTGTATGTGTATATATGTACACCTTTGTATGAATGTATGTGTGTTTATGTATGTATATGTGTATGTGTGCACGCACGTGTGTGTGAATGAGAGACTGGAGAAGTGGATGCAAGCCCACTGGTCTTAGAGACTGGTATTTTCCAAAACACTGTTTACAACTTATTATTGGGTTGTAAAATGAATTCAGCAGAATTGAGTGGCAGTAATAAAGAAGAAATTGACAACACTAGACTAAGGTAAAATAAGAAATAACAGAGTGAATCGCATGTAACAGTGGGATTTATTTTGTGAAGCCTGTATTTTAAATATCTGTGTTTGCATATTTAAATATATATATATTTATTCAAATGCACACACACACACACACAGGCACACACATACATTTGTATGATGTACATGGTTTGTGGTGTTAAATGTGGCTCTTCCAATGGGCGTGGTGACAAAGTTGAAAACCCTGCCCTAGAGACAGAGAAACTGAAAGAGCCCAGCTGATGTGGTAAATTCCACTTCCGGGGCAAAAAAGTTTCTGTTTCTATGTGCATATATGTATTTGTTGAATGTAAAAGTAAGACATTTCATAAAGGCTTAACCTAGTTTCCGAGAACGTGAAATTAATCTGTCTGCTTGGCCACTGTCCCCTTCCCCATAGTTGCTGCAGGAAGACTGGTCTTGCTCTGATGTTGTCGTCTCTCTAAATCGGGGGTCTTCACATTTTCTGTGCCCTGCCCTACCCCCCAGCAGTCTGGAAAAGTCCATGGTCCACTTCTCAGAAAGGTGTTAAAGTCATATATAAAATGAGGTACATGTAATTAAAAGGAAACCAATTATATTGAACCAGTTATCAAAATATTACCAAGTCATTTTCTATATAATAATATATGTGCTTATATCAAATAAAACTAGCTGTGGGTCTAATGAAACAAGCTGTATTCATTTTCTCTTGCTGCTATAAGACATTACTATACCTGCAAGGGCTTGAAATAGTAGTCCTTTGTCTCACATTTCCATAAATTAGAAGGCTGGGCAGGCTTGGTTGGTTTTTCTGTTCTCTGTCTCTCTGATAGAGAAGTGTCAGCCGGCCTTCTTATCTGGAGGCTCTCAGTGGAGGATCTTCCAGTCTTGATCAAGTTGTTGGCAGAATTCAGTTCTGTGTGCAGGTGGGATTAAGAACCCCATTTCTTTGCTGGCTACCGGCTAGGAGCTATTTCTAGAAGCCACATACATCCCTTGGCATATGGCCTCCTCCATCCTCAAATCCAGCATCTGCACATGGACTCTTTCTCAGGCATCTAATCTCTCTGATTTCTGCTTTTAAGGGCTCATGTAATCTATAAAATCTCCCTATTTTTTTAGGCCAACTGATTAAGAGCCTTAATCACATCTGCAAAGTCCCTTTTGCCACATAACAACATATTCATGGGCCTAAAGCTTAGGGGCAAAGGTCATGGAGACCTAAAGTCTGTCAAATTAGTACTGATTAAAACGCAGATATGGCAGGTCCCACCCAAGAGTTTCTGACTCAGTGGTTCTGGGATGTGGCCCAAGAATTTGCATTTCTAGATTTCCAGCTGATGATGCTTCTGGTCTAGGAATCACTCTTTGAGAACACTGGTGTAGGGTGGGTCCCAGGTTGGGTCAGAATATTCTACGTCTGGTCTACCTGAGTCCCTGGCTTGGGTCTTTCACATCCTATTCAGGAGATATTCATGGCTGGCTTTTTGTTGATTTTGAAAGGTTCTAGTGATTGCCCAATGGAGTGGCTAAGTTGAGTGCTCTAAGATTTGGTGACTTAGTTCCTCAGCAGGGCCAGTGCTGTGACTAGGGACAAGGGAGGGGGGTGGGGAAGGGAGAACTCCCTGTAGCTTGAGTGCTCCAACCTGGCAGAATCAAGGCATCTGGTTCAGCTTGTGGTTGGAGCTTCTGATGCTTCCAGAGCCCTCTGTAGCGTGGTCCTCAGGGTGAGATCCCTAAACCAGCAACATCAGCATCACCTGGGAACCTGTCAGAAATGCACATTCCCAGGCCCATCCCAGACCTACTGAGTCAGGAACTTTGGGGTGGGGCCCAGCAATCTCTGTTTTAACAAGCCCTCCAGGTGGTTTTGCAGGCTCAAGTTTAAGAACACTAGTCCAGGGGTGTCTGGGTGGTTCAGTCGGTTAAGCATCCAACTTCAGCTCAGGTCATGATCTCACATTTCGTGGGTTCAAGCCCTGTGTTGGGCCCTATGCTGACAGCTCAGAGCCTGGAGCCTGTTTTGGGTTTTCTGTGTCTCCCTCTTTCTCTGGCCCTCCCCAGCTCATGCCCTGTCTCTCTCAAAAATAAATAAACATTAAAAAACAAAAACAAAAAACCAGACACTAGTCCAAAGGATGGAAGGCAGACCCTTCTTTGAAGCCGAACACAGTCCATGCATGAGACCACTGGGATGACACTTCCTAGAGGCGGAAGAAAAGGAACAGGCACTTCTGGCTCCCTAAATTACCTTTCACTGAGAGTTTCTGAGACAGGAAAGTGGAAAAGGTCATGTGTTACTTGGAAGGAATGAACCTCCCAGGTATCATTTCTCATTAAAGTTGCCTAGCACCATCTAGTGGTAGATTTTGGAAAGACAGCATGTAATCCATGAAGGATACTTGTCTTCTTCTATTTCCTTCTTAGATTGTTTTTCTTTTTTTTTTAAATTGAAATAAATTAGTATACAGTGTTATGTTAATTTCACGAGTACAATGTAATGATTCAATAATTCTATGTGTCAGTGCTTGAAGATAAGTGTACTTTGAATCCCCTTTATCTTTTTCACCCATCCCTTCTGTCCCCTCCCCGCTGGTAACCACCAGTTTGTTCTCTGTATTTAAGAGTATTTTCTTTGTCTGTTTTTTCCTTTGTTTGTCCATTTACTTTGTTCCTTAAGTTCCATATGTGAGTGAAATCATATGGTATATGTCTTTCTTTGATTTATTTCACGTAGCATTATACCCATCCATGCTGTTGCAAATGGAGTAATCTCTTTCTTTTTTACGGCTTGAGTGGTATTCCATTGTATACCACATTTTCTTCAGCCATTCATCTACTAAATGGGAGGAGATATTGCAAATGACATATCCAATAATGGGTTAATATCCAAAATATATAAAGAACTTATACAGTTTAACACCAAAAAACAACTAATCCAGTTAAACATGGGTAGAGGACCTGAATAGATATTTTTCCAAAAAAGACATATAGATGACCAACAGACACATGAAAAGATGCTCAACATCACCCATCAGCAGGGAAATGCAAATCACAGCCAATGAGGTATCACCTTACACGTATCAGAGTGGCTAAAATCAAAAACACAAGAAACAACAAGTGTTGGTGAGGATGTGGAGAAAAGGGAACCTGTTTCCTTTTTAAAGAAGACCTTGAACCCAAAGGAATCTGGGAGCCTAAGAGGACCCAAGCAGGACGTCACCCATCCAGATGGGGCTCACTGTGTGGCACTGCCAGGGTCTGGTTGACCCATGCTGTGCAAAGGCAAGCCCCACACCTGTGCTTGAATGCTGACTCCATTCATCCATGACTGCCAAGCTCCGTGTGAGGCTCAGGGAATACTGATCAGAGCTTGATGTAGCTCCTGCCTGCAGCGGCTCTCAGACTATCTGAACCGTCCAAGGAGAAACACAGCAGTCACTCTTGTTCAAGATGAAGTTCATATTGCTGCACAGCCCACCCCATCCACCTGCCTCGCTCTCCAGTCTCCATGTGGCCGCTTCCCTCCAAGAAATCCTGGGCTGGGCGTGAGCTGCTCTCTCTTCTCTTCTTCTCCTGACCCCCCTGTGGCACCTGTCCCTTTACTCATCACTTTTCCTCTTTCTGGAAGCACCTTCTCTTTTTCAGTACCTAGGACTGGCCTTCTCTGACATCTCCCAGTACCTGAGGGCCTCCACAACCTTTGTGATGCCCTGGGCCTATTGCTGTGATTGAGCCACCTCCCCCACACCAGACTGTAGGCTCTTCGGAGGAGCGTCCGTGTCTCATTCTCAGGCAGCCAAGCAGGTGTCAAGGTTGCTCACATCAGAGATGTCTCTTCAGCCCCCTTTAAGGTGGTTAAAGTGGGGCTCTTATTATTTTCCTTGAACACCCCTCTTCCGATGAGTAGTTTAAATCATTGAGCTGTAAAAAACCACACTGATGTAGATATAAATCCGGTGTTGTAAAGCCAGTCAACACGTCACTGGACACAGCGGAGTCTTGGTGACACAGGCAGAGTTATGCAGAGCGCCAGTGCCTGAAAGGAAGACACCTTTTAGTGGTGCCTAGAGCCTCCTCCTGGGGCAGGCACCCCTCCCACACATTCTGCCAGAGGACAGCCATCACCCGCCCACTCAGCCACTCCCAACAACAAACCACCAGCTCATGAGATAGGCAACAAATCATGCTTGCCCTGCAGGGCTCAAAGGTTATAGATGACATTCTTCTTGTTTCTGATTTCCCAGTTAGCGACAATGCTTTGCCATCCTGTTTACCATTTAAAAGTTTGCTAAGTGGATGTGCTCAGGGGCAGAGGGGTCTGTGTGTGGGTCACCCTGAGTCCCTCCCTAGGTCTTCAGTGAGAACACGCTGGTGGTGCTTGCCTGGTGATGTGTAGGAATAGGCGGTTTCCCAAAAGCCTGGAGGGAGTGGGTGAGTGAGTGAGTGCGTGAGTGAGTGAGTGAGTATGTGTATGTGTGTGTGTGTGTGTGTGTGCGCGTGTGTGTGTCCTGCTCACCTGCAGCTGGGAGGAGGCTGATGCAGGGAGGCCCATGGCTTCAGGAAGTGTCGCAGACCCTGCACAGGTGGCTCTGAATCCTGTATTTATTGGCAAGTCACTTTGCCTATGTGTCTCAGTCTCCTCATCTGGAAAGCGGGAGCAATAGCAGCCCCTCCCCCGTAAGGTCGTTGTGAGGCTGATGACTTGCTCCAGGGGAGAAGTTGCCAGCACAAACCATTATTTAGCTGATTGCGGAACCCATACCCAAAGGGGGCAATAGATTCGCTTCACATGTAATCTTTGGTTGTTTTTACTCTGTTCTGGAACACTTTAAACGTATATAAAAGTGAGAGAACGGTCTCAGGAGCCCCCAGACCTCCATCCTCCAACACATGGTCCCTCTTATATCACCTGCCCCCTCCCCCCCATTCACCCCCATGTAATGGTGAAGCAGTCCCTGACACCAGATCATCTCATCTGGCAATATTCCAACTGTATCTCTAAAAGATGAGGGTTGCTTGTATAGAATGTAAGGCCATTAACCCACCTTAAAAATTTTTTTTTAATATTTATTTATTTTTGAGAGAGAGACACACACACAGAACACTTGCAGGGGAGGAGCAGAGAGGGAGGGGACACAGACTGTGAGGCAGGCTCCAGGGTCCGAGCTGTGCTGCCCGGGCCCCAGCATGGCCAGTGTCCCCCAGGTTTGTTCTCTGGACTGCTCCATAGAAAAGGAACGCCTAACTTCAGGGTTCTTCCACTCCTGGATGGCTTCTGGTCTCCAAGAGTCGAGCTTCAAAGGGGGCCTTTTAAATTCCTTATTTCCTGGAAGTATTTCCTAGAGTGTATGAACCCCGGGATAGGTAAGAAAATGTGGCCGCACCAGGAATCAGTGGTATGCCTTGGTATCTGATATGACAGGTAACTGTTTGAATTTAAAACCATTTTGGGGCGCCTGGGTGCCTTAGTCGGTTGAGCGTCCGACTTTCGCTTAGGTCATGATCTCGCGGTTCGTGGGTTCCAGCCCCGCGTCGGGCTCTGTGCTGACTGCCGGCTCAGAGCCTGGAGCCTGTTTCCGAGTCTGTGACTCCCTCTCTCTCTGACCCTCCCCTGCTCACGCTGTCTCTCTCTCTCCTAGAAATAAAAATAAAAAACATTAAAAAAAAAAAAAACACCATTTTTTTTAATGAGGAACAGAAACTCGATCAAACTAGCTTAAGCAGGAAAGGGTACACTGTGATTTTATTTTGAAATTATTTTAGAGTTCTCAAACACTGCAAAAATAGCACATCCAGCTTCCCCAAGTGTTAGCACCTTGACTACCACAGTACGAGATCAGGAAATTAACAACGATAGCATCCTTGAAAGAGACTTGACAAAAATTTCACAAATACCCCACCAACGTTTTTTTCTGGTCCCAGATCCTACTTGTAATTTAGGTGTTGTGTTTCCTTAGTCTACCCAATCTGGGATAGTTCCTGCCTTTTTTTGTCTTTCATGACCTTGATGGCCAGTTATTTTGTGGAATGTCCCTCCTTGTGGGCCACCCGATGTTTTTCCAGGATTAAGCTGAGGCTATGCGTTTGTGGCTGGAATGCATAGAGGGAAAGTGTCCTCAGTGTGTCTCATCGGGGGAGTGTCATGTGGGCATGTTTTCTGCCGGTGATGTAACTTGGATCATTTGGTTAAGGTGGTGTCTGCCGGGTTTCTCCACTGTGAAGATAGTACTTTCCCCCCCAGAGGAGCAAGATATAAAAAGGTGGTTGATGAAATTTGAGACAAGGTGTGGGGCAGGAACCAGGAATTCGGATCTGAGGCAGCTGCTTAATCTCTCTCTTTCTTCTCTCTCACAAGCTTTCTCATCTCTGCTCGCCTTTGCCCTTAGGCTTCATTTCTCTGCCCCTCTGAAGAATTGCCTCTCTCAGTTTCTCCAGGCACATTATGAAAGATGGCCACTCCAAAATGGCGGCCCCAAAGTTATATGACCCTGCCATCAACTCTCTGCTATTTCTGAGCTCCCTTTCCAAATTCCACAGGGAAGAAGCATGTGATAGGCCTGTCTGAATCGGGCCCAGCCCTGGTTCTGTAGGTCAGGTTGGGAGAGTGGAGTTGTACTGCTGCTGGGACTCCTCTATGAGTGAGATGGTACAGGCCTCAGTCAAGGGGGATGGTATAGACTGGCAGAGACTTCCCGGGGTAATGAGTATATGTACCCCTTCTTTTCCTGCTTCCCTCCCTGCTTCCCTCCATCCTTCCTTTCTTCCCTCTTCCTTCCTTTCTTCCTTTCCTTTACTCCCTTCTTCCTTCCATTTTTTCCTTTCCTTCCTTCCTGATGCAGTAGATACATTCCTGAAAACCTGTGTAACCAAGTTTTCAAAGGTCATCACTTAGGGAACTTCACTATTCCAAGGCCATGTCTATATATAAAGTGAGGAATCAGAGGCACCTGGGTGGCTCAGTTGGTTAAGTGTCTGATTCTTGATTTTGGCTCAGGTCATGATCTCACCGTTTGTGGGTTCAAGCCTCACATCGCACTCCACGCTGATAGTGTGGAGCCTAGGGATTCTATCTCCCTCCCTCTCTGCCCACCCCCTCCTCCCCGCCAAAATAAAGAAATAAACTTTTAAAAAAAGTAAGGAATCAGGTGTCCTCCTAGGAGTAATCACCCTCTAGATTTGTCCAACATACACATTCAGCTGCATGTGAGATACCTTGTGGCAAACATACATGAAGTTGAATTCAGATACCTGTCCAGCCCCCCATGACTCAGTGTGTGGGCCAGAGACCAACACCAGTGGTGTCGTGTGGACACTGGTTAGAACTGTGGAGCTGTTGACCTCTCCCAGACCTGCTGAGTCGGGATCTGCAGCTTAATAGCATCCTCCAGTGGTTCAAATGTGCAGTGAATTTTGGGATGTTCTAGGTACAAGTGACTTTGGTTTACTCTGCTTCATTTTGTTTTGAGGACTGATAAGGCACAGTGAATTCTTTTCTACTGGGGAAAATGTGATTGTAAAAGTCATGACTGCACACATACTGAGCTTATTGTAAAGAAGGACACATGTGGCTCTTTGTGCATTGGTGGGAGCTCTTAAAGTGACTGTAAGACCACCTTATATTCTGTCATATTTCTATTTTCCTACCTTAATTTGGACTTGTCCTGCCTTAGTATTTAAATAGTGTTAGCCTGAAGCTATTTTACTTAACCGACTGAGTCACCCGGGCGCCCCATGAAGCTATTTTATGTATACAAAAGTGCATCCACACAGTTTAGCTACTGAAACATATATGTAACTCTACTAGTTAGAAATCAGGAAAAATTAAAGTGCCACAGTGATTAAATAAGAACAAGGAGCACCTGCCCCTGACTTCATTATTTCAGTGAAAATAGCATATTGTCTATTTAGTATGTGGACTTCTTTCTATTTATCTTTAATTTTTTTAATCTTTATTTTTGAGAGAGATAGAGACAGAGTGCAAGTGGGAAAGGGGCAGAGAGAAGGAAGACACAGAATCCAAGCAGGCTCCAGTCTCTGCGCTGAGTGCACAATGCCCGACTCGGGGCTCAAACTCACAAAAGTGAGTTCATGACCTGAGCCAAAGTCAGACACTCAACCGACTGAGCCACCCAGGCACCCCTCTTTCTATTTATCTTTTAGCCAGGTTTATGCTAACTCAGAATATGAGTGATCTAGTTTATTTGAATTGTATACTTTATTCCACAGACAGGTTTTTTTTTTGTTTTCTGGGTTTGTCATCCTGAGACGTCTGTGTCCTGGGGAGAAGCAGGGTGGGTTTCCTTACAGCTTTGTCTTTTGCCCACAGACAGCGGCCCTGGAGCATGCTATTAAAGATGCCCATGAGTGTTATGATGATGAGATTCAGCTCTATAACGAGCAGATCGAAACCCTGCGGAAGGAGATTGAGGAGACTGAGAGGAGCCTGGAGAGATCTTCCTATGACTGCCGGCAGCTGGTGGTCGCCCAGCAAACCCTGAAGAATGAGCTGGAGCGGTACCACCGGATCATTGAGAATGAAGGCAACAGGTGCGGTCACAGACGGGCACGGCCCAGAGGCGGCGCGTCTCTCTCTACATCCTGGCCGCTGGCTTAGTTCCCAGGTCCTCTATGAGTGCTTCCTGTGTGCCAGGCACCATCCCAGGTGGTAGGGCTGTGGCAGGGGAGGAGTCAGAACCCCATGGCCTCATGGAGCTGGAATGCTAGCTGGGGAGGCAGCTGATGGATGGCTTTGTAACAGATGACAAGTACCATGGAATAAAGTGTGATGGGGGAGAGGGGAGTGGCAATGGGGCGATGGTGAGAATGTTTGAAATTTTAAGTAGGGTGGTTGCAAAAGACCCCATGGAGAAGGTTGCTTTGGGCCCCACGGGCCTCTGGGGACATAAATGTCTTAGTAGGTGGGATGCTTGGGAGTATTTATCCAGATGCTGCTGGTGAGGTGCCTAATGCAGTACCTGGCACTCGACAAGCGCTCGGAGGTGTTGGTGTTATTACTGCTGCTACTATCATTGTTTTTGTCACCTGGGTAGGTCAGTAATGTGACTGTCAATGCACTGGCTGGTCTCGTTCATAATGGAGCTGTGAGTTAAGCTCCATTAACTTCAGGATCACTGAGAAATTATCTGTATCCTTATCCCCTACCCCTGTTCCTATCCTATGTCCTTATCCCTGTCTCTATCCCTGTCCCCCATCCCCATCCCTATCTCGTCCCTATCCGCTATTCTTGTCTGTTTCCCTATCCCCTATCACTATCCCCATCCCTACCCCTATCTCTCTTTCTCTCTCTCTCTATTCCTCTATCTCTACATCATCTAAACCTACAGCCTCCATCATTACTCTGTGTCATTTGGGTGTACTGACACCTAGACTCACATCTGCATCTACATCCACATGTACATGTCATCTACTTCTGTATCATATAATCTGCACCTGTACTAACAGCACTTACATTTAAACGGCCTATCCCTACATCTGTATCATCTCTGCCTACCCCTACACTTACATCTACACCGTCTACATGTATGCCATCTACACCTCCATCTATATCCTCTACATCCACATCTACAACCACACCTCCATCTACATCCTCTACATCCATCTACAGCTACACCCCCGTCTGCATCATCTACATGCACATCCACATCATTTACATCCACACCTCCATCTCCGTCATTTACATCCACATCTACACTTCCATCTACATCACATACATCAACATCTCCATCACCTACATCCACATATACATCATCTACATCCACATTTATATCTATACCTTCATCAACATCACCTACATCCACATCGTCTACATCCACATCTACATCATCTACATCCACATCTACATCATCTACATCCACATCTACATCGTCTACATCCACATCTACAACTACACCTACATCTACATTATCTGCATCTTCATACTTCATCTACACCTGCATCATCTAGATCTATGTCATCTTCATGTCTGTGCACACTTACACATGTACCTGTATCAAGTGTGTCTGCACCTACATCATGTCCGTGCTCACCTGTGTTGTGTACATGTGCATCTATCCATATCTGCATCTGCATTATTTATAACTACATCCACATCATCTGTATCTGTGTCCATGTTCATGTCCGTATCCATAGATATTATTCAGAGAGTAGATTGGGGATTCATAGAAGTTACCTCATAGAAGGTCTCTCACTTTATGAAGTTGTGATTCTTTGATTAAGTTTTACTGATTTGGGGAGTTTAGATTGAATTGAAAGAGAGGCATCCAGGATTGCCCCACTAGGAGAAGTTCCTTCCTTGTCTCAGAGTGCTCTGTCTTGGCCATGAGTGCTCCAGTGTTCAGCAGAGAAGGCAAGATTTTCTTTTTCTTTCTCTAGTTATGGTCAGTGGATTGTTGTGTAATCCTAAATTATATTTGCGTCACAGTGAATGCTTTATGCACACATGGAAATATGCCTTGAACTGGCATTTAAGTGACTGCGTGAAGATTTTTGTTTTGAAGGCAAGGCTTCACAAAAGGGTCATCGGATAGCCCTCTCATTGGTTTGCTTAAAACTTTGAATTTTGTTGTAATTTCAAGTTGATAGCAATGTCGCAAGCACAGAACAAGGAACTCCTGAACACTCTTTTCTCAGACTCACCACTTGTTTATATTTTGTCACAATGGCTTAATCAATTTTTTCTCTATTTATATATAATGCATATTATTTTTTTAAAAAAGAGTTTGGAGATACCATATCCTGCTTGCCCTAAATACTTCCACCTGGGCTTACTACTTTTTTATTAAAACAAGCAAAAACAAAAACTCTGTTCAACAGAGAAGTGGCATTTTTTAGATTACAAGCAATCCCTATTTTATAATTCCCCTGTAAGTTTGTTTCACAGTGTATGACTCAAGCTCGAAGAAATCTTCCACATTTTCGTCTATTGTATAAGTGTGTGTATGTTTCATGAATAGTGTGATTTAGAGAAAGCTTTCCTCATTTTTGCTCACATTAAAGACTCACTCTTAATCCCCCACCATCTGTTTGGTTTGATGAATTCAAGATGGCAACCATCCTCCTTCTGGTTCTTTCTCCAGGCTGAGCTCCGCCTTCATTGACACTCCTGTTACCCTGTTCACCCCAAGCCATGGAACCTCTCTTAGCTCTCGGCTTGGTGGGAAAGGTAATGCTTCCTAACCCTGGCTTCTGCTATTTTCCATCATGGAAAAGTGGGGGGAAAAAATCAAACGGCTCTCTTCCTGAACTTAACATGTATGCTTCCTTCTGATCCACTTGGAAATTAAATGCTTTTATGTGAGGTCTTCTCTCCCTCTCTGATTCACTCCCACAGGTGCTGAGGGACTGAGTTAGAAAGCTTACAAGGAGAAAAATCAGACTGGGGGATAGGCCACCTTGGGAATGTCATCCTTGAACTTGAAGCATTAAATTGGGGGGAAATATAATTCAATATTCACTTTAGCAAAGGAAATGAGCTGTGCTGTGCAAAAGTGCTTATTAATGCAGTATCTGGGGCAGAGTCAACGCTCAATTATCCCTCATTTCTCTTCCTTTCAAAACCAAGCAGAACCAGCTTGGTTGGCAAGCATGGCTTCTGCCTTCAACATTTGGTCCTTTGGGGATGGTTTCATGCACCTGAGAGATGTTACCTCACAGCTAAGTCTCCCTGGTGCTATAGGGGACAAGAAGAGGGTGCTGCTGATTGCTCATACCTATAGTGCCTTCAAATCCATGTCCCTCAGAGAGCTCAGAGGAGTTTGTGGAAGTGGGTTTCAGAGTCAGAACATGTTCGAAGAGGGCCGCAGTCTCAGGGCTGGCTGTAGGAGAATGTGACCACACGGGGCCCTGTACACACAAGGACAAGCACACCCTTGGTGTGGTGCTCGGTTGTGACTGTCTTGAAACTGTATTTTTTTTAAACATTTTATTTTGAGAGGTGGGGGTTGGGGGGATGCACATGCAGAGGAGAAGGGCTGCGGGAGAGGGAGAGAGAGAATCCCAAGCAGGCTCCACACTGTTAGTGCAGAGCCCAATGTGAGGTTTGAACTCACAAACCACAAGATCATGACCTGAGCTAAAATCAAGAGTCGGGTGCTCAACTGACTGAGCCACCCAAGTGCCCCACTGGCTGGAACTTCTTAATGATTTTGAACACGGGGCTGCCTTTTCCTCTGGTTCCTGCAAGCCCCCCGCTTCCCCCACACCTGCCCCTAGCAGGCCATCTTTGACATGTCTCTTTGTACATCCCTTTCTCCCTTATGGCTTCATGGTTCATTTCAGCTTTCTGAGTCAGCCCGTGCTAGATGCCTTTGCTTGTCTGTCATCCTCTGGTTCATGGAGGGAGGGCATGGAGAAGACCTTCGAGATGAAACTTGTGTGCGAGTTAGGTTGAAATGCCTCATAGATGAAGCGAGGCGAGATTGTGTATGTTTTCTTAAACTTTCAGTTTTTTGTTTTAGCTAATGTGAAGAAATAAAGACAGCCTTGGGAACAGGGAATTCCTTTCATTTCTGAATTTAGTACCTTGCTTCTTCTCTTGCCCAGGAGGAAAGGGATGCTGCTCAAGGAGCATTTGTATCTATTTAGCTTGGGATGCATGTGGAGCAGGGGAGATTGATTCCCCTGCCTGAAGCCATTCAGAACACACCAGAGGCCCAGCCAGCTTTGCCGTCTCTCCTTTGGGGAAGTCCAGGCGAGGGTAACTCTGTAGATTGAGTTCCATCGACAAGCCTGTAGATCAGTATTCATCATGAGCTCAGCAGGGGCTGGGGTGGGGACACCGAGTGTTATTGGGGTAGAATGTCTCAGTAAGTTGTGCCCAGTGGGGTGGAAACTGTGAGTGCCAGAACAGGCAGTAGCTTTCCTCCTCTCTGCAAGCCCAGAGGGATCAAGCAACTTGTCCAGAGTCACCTGGCTGGTTGCAGAGCTGGGACCTTCATGGGGGCCATGAACGCTTCTGGTCAGACCCAGGCATCTTCCCCTCTTCTTTTTGCCCCATGTATGGTAAACTCTACCCCTGTGCTAGGCCTTGGTCTCCAAAACAGCATATTTTCCAGCAAATACATTTTCTTCCTCTTTCATTGACAAACTTGACTTATGCCCCTGCCCCCTCCCCCCCTTTTTTTTAGATCTCACTAGGGCTGTGCAGGATATAACAGCAGCAAAACCAAGACAGAAAGGTCTTCCCAAGAACATTCCGAGGAAAAAGGAGATTATAGCTAAAGACAAAGCTGATGAGAGTCTGGAAGACATACCATTGAAAGGTCCAGAAGACACAAAGCTGGTGCAGGTGGTACCCAAAGAAGAAGGTGAATGTAAGCTTGAATCAGGAGGTGAAGAAGCAGGTCTCCTAACCCCAGAAGGGGCTCCAGAGGACGTGCCAGATGGAGGGCAGATAAGCAAAGCCTTTGGGAAACTGTTCAAGATGGTCAAGGACAAGGTGAAAAGCCCCAAAGAACCCGAGCCTCCAGCTGACCTCTACACTAAAGGGCGGTACGTGCTGGTATCTGGGGATGCCAGTTATGTGGACCCTGGGTTCTGTTCCTCCTCCATCCCGGCCAAAGGTGGAGTGGTTATCTCTATTGAAGATGACTCTCTGCATCGCGACAGCCCTGTGGAGCCCTCTCCTGAGCAGCCGGGTCCCCCTCTGGAGAATGGACAGGGCGATCTTCAGGAGAAGGAAGACAGAAAGCCACCCAACCAGCATCCTGCCGACAAGAAGGATGATTTTAGTGCTGAAGAACTGAAAGGACCTGAGGAGAAACCTGATGACCAGAAGGAGGAGGAGGAGGAGAAGGAGGAGGAGGAGTCCAAGAGGCCTTCTCCCGTGATCCCACCTGGTCCAGAGGGACCGTCTACACCCCAGTCTCAAAGGCCCGGGGTCGGTCCGGATGGATCTGGGGGACATGAGGCTAGGAGCAGCGACCCACAGGAGAGAAGTCTGCCCAGGACTTTGGCGTATGAGAAGGTGGAAGTGATGGAATCCATTGAGAAGTTTTCCACAGAGAGCATCCAGACGTATGAAGAAACAGCTGTCATTGTGGAGACCATGATTGGGAAGACAAAGGCAAACAAGAAGAAAGCAGGAGAGAAGAGCTCTTAAAATGCCTGGGCTCAGGGGGAAACAATGTCATTGGGGCCACTGTAGGGGAAGTGCCTTGATGTTTTAGAACAGAAGACAAAAGAGTGAAGCTTCCTTGTTTGGATTAGACCATAGTTGGCCCTTCTGACATTGCTAATGAAGCCTTAATTAAAAAGTTTTCTTTGCTTGCACACCCTTTGTCTAATTAACAGGGGCCTCGGGAGTGTAGGTGGGGCAGCCGTGCTCAGGACAGGGCTGCCCTGGTCAGGGGTCATCACACCCTTCCTTTAAGGAAAGAGACATGCCTTTCATCATGGGTCATGGAGAGACTCGTTAGAGAGTCCACGAGTGTCTGGACTTCACACAGAAACATGCTAGTTGATCCCTGGGTGCCTTTCTATTGCATTTCAAGTGCAAACACCTGTTCACATGGAGGAGTGTTTTATTAGAGGTACATGATGAAAGGTGTCTGTCTTAGTTTGGGTTCGCTGAGAAGCTGATCCTGAAGGAGGGATTTGAATGTAGTGTCTTTGGGGTTTGATCCCAGAAAGCACCAGAAGGGGTGTGCAAGAGAGAGCCGGGGACAGCAAGGCAGCCAGTGAGAAGCATGCTGCCAGATCGGTGAGCACTGTGGGTACTTGGAGCTCAGTCGCCCCAAGGGACTCTGGGGGATGGAGTAGAACACATGCCATAGAGTTATCCTCCTGCCACCACCACCCCCCGTCCCCCCGAGTGAGGAGGGAGCTAGAGTACCCATCCACCAACTCCGGTCCGCCAGTGGGGAGGGCTGCTCCCAGGGCACTGGCTGCAGGGCAGGAAAACCCTCAGGCGCAGAAAAACAGGTGCAGGCGTTTGGACGTTGGGTATGGAAATACGTGGGTCGTGAGGATCTAATTGGGGCACCAGTCCGTCTGCCACAGCATATGTCCCCAATGTCCTTTTGTCTGGATACTGAAAATGTTCTCACTCAGAAACTGCAATCGGAGGTCAGGTTTCAAAAAGCAAAATCAAATGTCACTGTGTAGTTCCTTGGGTAGGATTTGCCTAACTGTTTGGTCCAACAAGCACTTATGACCATATACCATGTGCTGGGCTAATAGGGGAGATTTTTCAGGTTCATCAATGATCTCAGTTATCATAATATAGTATACCATAATATACATGCGTCTGCATGCCCTCTTGCACACACACACACATGCACATGTGCATTTAGATACTTCCTGTGTCATATCCTAGGAAACGAACAAATTACTTCAAACTAGAATCCTTTAAAAATATTTTTTTAATGTTTACTTATTTTTGACAGAGACAGAGAGAGACAGAGAGACAGAGACAGAGACAGAGTATGGTGGGAGGGGGGCAAAGAGAGAGGGAGACACAGAATCCAAAGCAGCTCCAGGCTCTGAGCTGTCAGCACAGAGCCCCATGCAGGGCTCAAACTCATTAACTGCGAGATCATGACCAAAGCTGAAGTTGGATGCTTAACCAACTAAGCCACCCAGGTGCCCCACTTCAAACTAGAGCCTTACAAAAATTCTATGTTGCGTCTAGGCATCTGTTTTTCTACTATGAGTCTAAAATTTTTTTCACTTCTACCAATTGAGAAGCTGCTCCTACCCTATGTAGATGCTCATGTGGGCACTGAGTAAATGTGCTTAAATGGATTATTGCATCTGCCTAAACAAAAGTATCTGGCAACACAGCGACATGTTATTAGACAAAATTGATGGGGTCGTAAATTACATTCTATTATTTCTTTGTTATGAATAATAGAAAGAATACTTAATAGTCACCTTTCTTTCTATTTAGAGCGTTAAAAAAAACCTTGTTCTGAATTCATTTGAGGTTTTGACTTCAAGAAAGAAATATGCTTTTGTTGTTCTTTCTAAAAGATGAATGGAAGGGCCCACTCCATTGCACACTTTTGAAATATTTATAATTTAAAAGCTTAAAGGAGAGTGATGGAAACCATTAGCTGGAGCCCAGAATGTACTAGGAATTTG
Organism: Proteles cristata cristata; assembly: GCA_017311185.1. Taxonomy (NCBI): domain Eukaryota; kingdom Metazoa; phylum Chordata; class Mammalia; order Carnivora; family Hyaenidae; genus Proteles; species Proteles cristata. The sequence goes on from JAESUZ010001396.1 coordinate 1,171,885, forward strand.
AATCCGTGTGTATATTATATTCAACATCACAGCCACTGAAGACTTTATCTCTTCCCCCATGAAGTCTTTTTACTGTGTGGACTGTAGGTTCAGTTCATATTCTTCTTTTCAAAGGCAGGGGTATCACTTTGGAAAGAAATGTTATTTTTATATTCAGTCTATCATCAAAAATGGATTGAGGGTCTGTTCTGTGCCATGCATGGTTCTGGGCACTGGGAGACAGCAGAGAAAGACCAGACGTGATTCTGCTCTCACAACCAGACATTTTTGGCAAGGTGGGGGAAGAAGTGCGCAAGCAAGCAGAAAACTAAGAGAAAAATTGGTCCAACAATACTAGGAAGGGAACCAACTAAAAGTGACCATACTTTGGATTGGATGGTCAAGCAAAGACCCCATGGACGAGGTGACATGTGATCTGAATGACAAGGTGGGCCAGTCATGTATAGAGCTGAGGGAAGAGCATTCAGCCAGAGGAATTGCAAGTGCAAAGGCCCTGAGGCAGGAACAGACTTAGCCTTTTTAAGGAGGAGAAATAAAGGGGACTATAGAGGGATGCTGGAGGAGATGAAATAAAGGAAGGAGGCAGGAACCAAGAAACACCTATTTCCTGACTGCCTCGCCTCAACCTCAAGCTGGCCTCATCATGTGGAATGTGGGACTGCTCACAACGGACACTTTTGAGGGTGTAGCTGGGCTAGTCCCCAGTCCCGCGGAGCCCTACTTGCTCTTTTCTTGCCTCCTTCTCTCCATTTTTCCTGCTTAGTTCCGTTTTCCCCAAGGAGCTGCAGAATGGGTTCGTTGCATAGCTTTCCCTCTCCCTGAGGTCTCTGAAAACAAGTGCTTTAATTTTATAAAAAGCATTTCTTGTCAGTAAGCATGGGGCTCAGAGCAGGCCTCCTGGTAGCATTGGTGGCAAGAGAGCGCTGGGGCTTTGACAAGGCCCCGGGTACCTGAAGTGCCGGCGGGCAGGTGGCAGCTGCACCAGAGTCCCAGCCTCCTCTTCCCCGACTCCGCCTCGGGTCCAGGACCGAGAGTGTCCTGAAGCTGCCTCGTCCGTAAGGAAGCGGAATCCCAGCTGCTCACCCCTTCCATTTGCCAAGCGTTTGAGTTGGTGACCGGTAACCGCTGTTGTGGGAGCCGCTGTGGGTGTTGCCCCCCTGGATTCTCTGACCCTTGCTGTTCTGGTTCATGCCTGCACCCCTACACTCCTCATGCCAAGCACATGCAACTCTGCCTCAGGGGCTCCCGTGGCCGTAGGAGTGTGCTCGGTCATCATAGCCGGCAGGTTGGGAGCACTGGGACATTGGTGCTCCCAGGGGCCGCCCTCCATCAGGATGGACAGAATCTCCTGCATAAATACCCCACTCCCACTCCCCTCCATCGGGCTAGCTCTGAGGTGTCCCACGCTCTCCCTGGGGCGTCTGATCCCCAGATGACCACAAAGAAACCCATTTACCCATACGCCCTGAATCCGTTTCCTTCTATCCCTGCCTTACTTTCCTGTCCCCTGTATATAGATGCTCCTTTCTAATAAATGACTTGACCTCAACTCCTTATTTCAGACTCCACTTGTGGGAGGACCCAACCTAAGATGGCTGGTTGGCACATGCCCAGCAACAACCCCCACCCTCAGGTGGCACCCCCAACTTTGTGGGTATTTTTAATGTTCATTTATTTTTGAGGGGGGGGAGAGAGAGAGCGAGAGTGAGCATGACTGGGGGAGGGGCAGAGTGAGAGGGAGACAGAATCCAAAGCAGGTTCCAGGCTCTGTACTGTCAGCACAGAGGCCAACACGGGGCTTGAACTCATGGACTGAGAGATCATAACCTGAGCTGAAGTTGGACGCCTAAGCGACTGAGCCATCCAGGCACCGCTCAACCCTGCTGCTTTAGCATGAAAGCATGCTAACATACAATATAAAAGTGAACAGGCATGACTGTTTTCTCTTTCTTTCTTTCTTTCTCTTTCTTTCTTTCTTTCTTTCTTTCCTTCCTTCCTTCCTTCCTTCCTTCCTTCCTTCCTTCCTTCCTTCCTTCCTTTTTTAAAAATTCTTTTAGAGCGAGAAAGAGTGTGCAAGCAGGGGAGAAGGGCAGAGGGAGAGAGAAAATCTTAAGCAGAATCCATGTTCAGCTCCCGTGACTGTGAGATCATGACCCGAGTTGAAAGAAATCAAGTCAAATGTTCAACCAGCTGAACCAACCAGGTGCCCCATGACTGTTTTCAGTGAAGGCTTACTTATAAAAACAGGCAGAAAGCTGGATTGGGTCCCAGGGTTTGCTGATCCATGATATAGGGCATGCTCCAACAGGGTCTAATACAAAATTAATTTACATATCAGAAAATCACGAAGGCTCCACACGGTCAGTGTAGAGCCTGAAGCAGGGCTTGAGCTTTCCTGATGTGGGGCTCGAATTCACAAACTGTGAGATCATGACTTGAGCTGAAGTCAAATGCCTAACCAACTAAGGTACCCAGGTGCCTCAGAAGACATTTCTAACCTGGCGTCTCTACTTGTTTCTTCCTTCTCCTTTCCCATTGGAAAGTTCCATTTAGGTCTTTCCCCTTGACTTAAAGCTTATTTTATAAGAAAAAATCATCAAGCCTCCATTATAATCTAGCTTTCCTACAATTTTTGTATCATAGGTTTGTCGTTGGGATGTTGCTGGTTAACAAAGTCACCTCAAAACTCATATGACATTTGACACATTGATGATAAAGGACACCCTGCAGATATCTTGATAGTAAAAATGCTTGCCTTTGATTTCTCATGCTTGGATAAAAGCAAATAAATGCCACAAAAAAAGCCACAGTGGCTTATGTTCTATTCAAACAAATAGGGTTTTGGAGTTGAGATGTATATTCTATCATGAGATACATCCCTGGTCAATAACTGCTGTGCTGGTACCCTCACTAGTCACACCTGCCCCTTCACCTACATTCTTATATCCTTCCTATCACGAATTTATTAGCGACTTATCTGTCATCTGTGGTCAGTGGCTCCAGAGAAAAAGACAAGTTGCAGCCTCTGCCTTCTGTCCAGCTTGGAGTAGCCCTATGGGGTGTCCTCTTGGGTGCTGACAGACATCTTTGAAGGCACTGTGAGGTGCGTCACACACATTGGCATGGGTAGGGCAGGTTGGCCTGAAGCCTCCGTGGTGGAAATCAGAGTCCGTTAACATCAAACCAAAGGAATTCCCAGACTCATTTGGCTGTGGTGGCATTTAAAACTCTGTGGGCTGAGATCACCAGTCACCCCCATGCTACCCCAAACCGTGCAGCACCAAACATTAGGAACTTCGCAGTATGAAGTCTTCATCTCTTGGGCCAAGCACATTTCTCACTTGGTTCATTCCATCCCCATGTTCAAAAGAGCAAGACTCTTCTAACAGAAAAATAAAGCTGGTAGGCTGGCTTGGAGAACTTGCCTCGGGTTAAACTTTGATTCCTGGTCCCTTATAAATCCAAAAGCAAATTCAGCTGGCGTGTTTTGAACCCAAGGAAAGGGTCTCTTGGCAACTAAATACCTAAGAGACTAGTGGAAGAATTCAAGAACTACCTGATTAATTTGCAGTGCAAAGAAGTTTCCCTAGAGCTCCAGGTGCTGGTATCCCTTGTACTGGTTACCTCCTCTCCTGGTGTCAGTGTCCTTGGGAAGACAAATAAGGCTTGGAACCACCCAGCTGGCTACAACCAAACCATCGTCCTTGGTGCTGATGTTACTTCAAACCCCCAGAGTTTTTAGAACCCCTTATTGTCTCTTACAAGCATGGTCTTTAATCTTGGCATTTTGACTTTTAGAAATTTTTGTCAAATTAAACTCTTTGCATCCAAGAGCTTACTCTGGCTATGAGAGCACCAGTTCCCCTAATTAAGCACTTCTGTCTCTAAATATAAAATGCTTAGGGGTGCCTGGGTGGTACCGTCAGTTAAGTGTCTAACTTTGGCTCAGGTCATGATCTCACAGTTTGTGGGTTTGAGCCCTGCGTTGGGCTCTGTGTTGACAGAGGGCTCAGAGTCTGAAGCCTGCTTCAGATTCTATGTCTCCCTCTCTCTGGCCCTTCATCATTCATGCTCTGCCTTTCTTTCTCTCTCAAAAATAAACATTAAAAAAATAAAAATAAATGCTTAGCTATGTTTCCCAAAGTTTTATAGTATGTGGTTTTCACTGCAATGAAAGCCATTGATCACCTGAAAACCACTCTTACTAATTTATAAGTGATAATAACAATGACTGTACAGTAATAACACAATAAGAATGATCAGTTTTAACTTAATCTTTTGGAAATCAATTTTTGGACCTAAGTATTGAAAAGCAGTGTTTCAGTTTGTCACAACCTCAGACTTTGGACCTTATGCCTTTCAATGGCTGGTTTTGGTCATAGCCTCTCTTAGGATTTTACTCATTTGGTTTGATACATATTCTATTATAGGAGAAAACTAAACATTGTTTTTACAATTAACCATGATAAATAAAATGCATTAACACTTTATTAATAACTATTAAGATTGCTAGAATAGTGTGTGGTTACATGGGTTACAGCTACTTTGTAATGCTATCCATGAGGAGTGGTTTGCCATGTAAATCAGTACTTAACTATATTTTAAGAGAATGTCAAGCTCTATCTGTGGTAGAGGCTCTGATGCTCACCAAGTATTCCATTAGTTGTCCTACATTTCCCAGTTGCTTTGCATTTAGGTGTGGTCATTGACCAGTACTGACCAATGCATAGCAGCTTAAATGGCATACAGTAAAACCTTGGATTGCGAGTACTTGTTCTACAAGTGTTCTGCAAGACAGGCAAACATTTTTAATAAATTTTAACTTGATACATCAGTGATGTCTTGCAATACAAGTGCTGCACGATGCCGAATGTCACATAATCACAACTGAGCCAATGGTTCTTGAAATTTACTTTAATATACAAGTGCTTTGGATTACAAGCCTATTTCCAGAACAAATGCTGCTCGCAAACCAAGGTTTTACTGTATATGTATGTCTCCTTCAATCTGAACATAAAGAGTGGATGAGTGTCCTCCATGGGTTCTCTTCCGTGTAGTGATTTAGGAATCTTGTGTTTTGATCACAACCTATAAGACTGAAGATTAAAGCAGCCTGAATCCCTCAGTCACTGGCCCTGGGGAGTTACCTGAATCCACCGAAGAATTAGTGTGAACGATATGCCTTTGCTGTGTTAGGCCACTGACATTTTGGGGCTGCTTGTTATTACAGCATAACTCAGTCTAGCTTGATAAATACATTCTAGAATAGTCTTTATAAAAGATTTTTGATCACAAGTCACAATTAGAAATATTTTACCTTGCGATCCAACACACACACACACACACACACACACACACACACACACACACACACACACACATTCCCAAAGCAGACATTTTAAGAAATACTTACTAATATTCATGACCTATTCCATTCTATTCCAGTTTCTCTTCTATTCTATTTTTTTCTCTTCCAAAATGTTGCTCTTGACTCTCTAAATTTTTTTACAACCTAATGGGATATAACCTGGGTTTGAAAAATGCTACTGTAGATTGTAATTTGTATATGATTTATCTGCTAATTATGAATCTCTCAGGCAAATTTATGAAAGCAGGCTTTTTAGCTTTCTTTTTGGCAACTTTTTGTTATCTGCTCCTGGAACAGATGAAAGTGTTTTTATGTAATATATTTCACATCCCACGTAATTTCTGGAAGGCAATGCTTTATTGTTAAGTCTCCTAATTTACAACATGTCTTTTTAAATTTACTTATAAAATTCTGTCACAGGGAGTAACAATGTTAACTTGATTAATCATTATTCACTTATTTTCATTTTTTAAAATAAATGATTATAAATAATTGTCTCTTGCATTGGAATCAGGGATATCATAAAAACCTCACTAGCTGGACATATTTGTTGTGTTAATTAATACTGGTGCAAAAAATGAAATAGAGACCAAATATTTGTATATAGCACTATATATATTTTTATATACTGTATACTCATATCAAAACTTGCCATTTCTATTAAGAAGCTGATAAGTTACTCTCTAATTTTCATAAATTATACCACAGCTGTGAAAATATGGACAACTATTTTATATTTTTGATGCTATATAAGACATTTAATGTTTATACAGAGAGCTGCAAAAATCACAGAGGTGATGTAATGGGAATCGATGAACATTTTCACCTGAATTTCCACCGGCCTTTTTCTTCAGCCAGAATCATCTTGATAGTCTCTGAATATTCTTTTCGAGATGAATATGGTGTCTGTTTCTTCAATAAATACACATACACACATTTTAGATATATGTGTGTATATACATTTATACAAGTGTATATATATATATATATACACATACATACACACATGTATATAGTCTACATATGTATATATATTTCTGTGTGCACTTATACACCTATGCACACATAATGTCCTTTGGTTTATTTTCAGACTGTTAATATGAAATGGATTTTTGATGGTTTCTATTAATTTTTTTCTTTAAATCTAAACTGGTTTAAAAAGACCTTTGCGACAGGTAATAAATTTCTTTTAAAAATCATAAATAATATTACATTTTAAAGCATCATATAGAGAAGGTCATACGGTGTTAGAGAAGACAAATTCATGCCAATATGTGGAGGGGAAAGAAAATGGGTTTTACAGAGTTTTCTCTTAAAGTTGCCACCTTCAGGGAACAGAACCTAGTGCCCTGTGTTGCTGTCTTAAAGGAAAGGTGCTCCAAACTTCGCTACGTGCTCCCATGGGAAGGGAGAAGTGCAGCCAGGAGTGGTTGACCTGTTTCTGGGAATCGAATCAAAGAAATAACTCATTTTTGGGGAATGGATGGGCATTGGGATTGCTGATGAGGGGACAATCCTCAGGTAGAAAACCAAAGGGATGACAGGTCAGAAAGCATTTCTATTTGGTAATAAAATGGTGCTGTGTCTTTTGGGGTCAGCAGGGAGAGACGTGTCACCTTTGGGTTGCATGTTGACTATCTTCATGGATTGCTATCAACATGGTGACTGACTGTGTGCTTTCCCTACGGAGGTCTATCTCTTGCTTCCTTCAGGTCTCACGTTGCTGGAGGAAGAGTCAGCATCCCCCCCACCCCCCAATTTGGCAGAAGAGGCTCCACACAAATGGAGGTCCACATCTTTGAACATGCCCCCTTCACCCTTCACACACCTCTTCTAGAACACAGGCTATTCCCCCAACATATCAAAGAAACCACAACCATATGTTTTAGAAGTCAAAACCTAAGTATATGTATGCCAAAAATACTCATTTCATGTCTCACTTACATCAGATGAAGAAGCCCCAAAGTGATTTAGGAAAAGGAACGTTCCTGTGTTCTAAGCTACAAAGCTATTCTTTACTTGACATGTGGCCAGACTTCCCTTGCCTTTTTTTTCCTTCTGAATAGCTATGTGAGGGACCCCAGAAAATTGGGGCTAGGATGAATTCTATACAAACTGAGTAATTTGGGTTTCTCTAGCAGATTTTACCATAACTCAGAGCAGCAGCTGGTGAAAAGGACAGCCAAGCTACGTAGGTTTTATATGTATCACGCTGGCTGAGTAGGACAACACCTGTTGGTGTTGGTGATTAGGATTTCCAATGCTCATGCATTTTGACTGTTTCTTTCCCCAGCCAGTAATCAGGGCTGTCACGGATGGTGTCTTTCGCATCATAACTACCATCTACGTCACTGAAAAATCATGCTAAGCTCAAAACATTTTTCCCCAAAGGATCGACAGCATCTGTTGTGCTTTAGAGATTCAGAGCTCACCTTCTGTTATAATCTTTTTCTTTTTATGTAACAGGTTCTCAGTTGAGACCATGAATTAGCATTCTTGGAGTCACTGTGCATGGCTTTTTCAATGCAGTCTCTTCTCAGATATGAAAAAAATGGAGGAGAAAGCTGTCCCAGTTTTGTTTGCTGGCTATCACCTATTTGAATGACACAAACAAAGAGCTTAGAGTCACAAATAGGACATAGGTGTTGATGGGAACACTGTATTTGGGGCAGAGAATGAAAACGAGTGCTTCCATTGTAAAGAAAAGAATTAGTGACAGTGAGCGAAGCTTCAGGTCAGGGGGTTGGGATCGCTTATGTGAGGGTGACAGTAATTGCTAGGCTCCTGACAGAGTGTGGAACGAGGACAGAGAAGGCAGAGATGGGGGAGGGAGGGAGGTGGTGGAGGCCCGGGTGTGGTGCTAGTTCTCACGCAGGATGCTCTTCAGACTTCTCTCCACGGCTTCGTCCAGCTCCTCTTCCAGCTCCTCCTTCTTGGACATGGCCAGCTTGGACTGGTAATCCCTCACAACCTGGTCAATGTAAGGGGCACTCTGCGTGCCATGCAGCATTAGTGTCCACTCCTTCAGCACCCCCTTCTGGGGTGTGCTCCCTACAAACCCCAGCTCCAGGGTCCAGGTTCCTCGGGCGTCTTCCCCCCATGTGTGGGTGGTCATGAAAGGCCACTTGTCAAAGCCCACCTTGGAGTCATCATCCCTCGGACGTCGGCTCAGCAAAATGGACTTGGTGCCCATTGGGGAAGTCATGTTGATGTTTAGGTCTCCTCTCCTGCTTGCATTGACTGTGATGACAGCTTGGACGTGCTCAAGGTAGCGGACAAAGTTTTCTTTCCCCTCACACGCATCGGTCGTGAGGGTCAGCACCAACTTGCCAGTGGAGGGTATTTTCCTGAGGGCAAAGTGAAGAGATATGGTAAGGGATGGGCACACCACACTTAGGGTTTTGAAGGCAGGTTCAGGTACCAGGAAGTGCAGGGGTGTTGGGTTTAATCAGACAGACCAGCTGTGTGAGCCTGGGCACCTTACCTATGCCTTCTGAACCTTCTATGCGGAAGGGGAATGTAGTGGATGCTGTTCATGCCCTTCTCACTTCTAAATCACCTCTGCATTCAGCTGTGGCTGAGGCTGTGGCTCCCATGTGACCTGACTGCTTCCCACCTCAGGTGTCAGCATCTCCTGGCTTCTCTCCTGGAGCTTTCCCCCAAACCATTGGAGCTTGCTTGGCCTATGTGCAGGGCAGCCCCAAAGTGTCAGGGACTTAATCCCTCAGGGACAACTCCCTACCAGTGACTGGGATAGAAAGTGATAAACAGACCTTGGTTTCCCTGTTCCTCAGGAGGACAACTCAGTGTCCCCAGTGGGACTGGACCTGTTGCCCACAGTGACAACTTGCTCATCAATGCCCTCCTGACTGGCTCTCAGGACTCCATTCCTCACTTGTGTTTCCTGGGATCATCTCTCAAAAAATTGTCAGCACCCATCTCTCACTTCTGGGTCTACTTTTGGGACAGCCCAAGCTGAGACAGGAGCTCATAATGCCTTTCTTTTAAAGTGCTAAGTATCTTGGGGCGCCTGGGTGGCTTAGTCGGTTAAGCGTCCAACTTTCACTTAGGTCATGATCTCGCGGTTCGTGGGTTCGAGCCCCGCGTCGGGCTCTGTGCTGACTGCCAGCTCAGAGCCTGGAGACTATTTTGGAGTCTGTGTCTCTCTCTCTCTCTGACCCTCCCCTTCTCACGCTGTCTCTCTCTCTCTCCTAGAAATAAATAAAAATATTTTTTTAAAAAAGTGCTAAGTATCTTGATAAATAGAAATTATTGCGAATATGATTATTACTATCATAGAAAAAGCTGATATGGGGTTAATTAAACCTAGTGAAAGATTCCTCACTTGACTTCCCATACAACCAATCTACTTCCTGGATATGGCCTCCTTTGAAGGCAAGATGCTCAAAGGTTCTTGCATCAGAAACGTAATAAACTACGCTTGAGGACTGCACAGTGTAATGGAAAGACTCCAGACATTAGGAACAAACCTCTCTGTGTTAGAATTCTCTTTGATGCTTACAGGTCAGGAGAGCTTGGGCAAATTATTTAAATACTTTGGAGTCTCACTGTCCTTATAGTTGGGTTTTGTGAGATGAAATCAGACTGTGCATGATAACACAAAGCACAGTGCCTGGATCAAGGTACTAGCTCCCCTTCTCTGGGCTTTTCCCTATGTGAATATCCTCCCTTGACAGGATTTTTGTTTTGGAGCACAAAATGGTGGGTATTTTAAAGCCCATGTCTTGTAGAGCCCATCTACAAAAAGATGCTCATACACCCAGCTCAGAGGCAAGTCTTTGTTCTGCATGACCCTTGGGACCAAAGCCACAAACCTGGGAGGTCTTGCAGAAGCTTAGCCTGTATCTCAATGATAAGGTCAGTACTCTCCTGAGGAGCTTTCAAAATATATGCTTTAATCGTTTCATAAATGCTGCTGTGTGTGCTCTGCATGGATGCTGATGCTGAATGATACATGAAATATCCATTTGCCATGAAGATCTAGTGATGGTGGTGGAAGCAGGGTACAAAGCTCTAGGAAAATCATCCAGTTTAATGGAGAACAAGCATCAGGTCAGCTTTGGAGGTTAAAGTATGGAAAGCCACTAGCTAGATCTCTTCAAAAAGATGTAATTTAGGGGTGCCTGGGTGGCTTAGTTGGTTGAGCGTCCGACTTTCGCTTAGGTCATGATCTCGCGGTTCGTGGGTTCGAGCCCCACGTCGGGCTCTGTGCTGACTGCCAGCTCAGAGCCTGGAGCCTGTTTCAGTCTGTGACTCCCTCTCTCTCTGACCCTCCCCTGCTCACGCTGTCTCTCTCTCTGTCTCCTAGAAATAAATAAACATTAAAAAAAAAAGATGTAATTTACTCACAGTAGGGCCAGAAACTTAACAGGTAAGCTGATCCATGACCAATAATCATTTGGGCACCCACCTATAGGTACAGAGCTATGTGGGTCCAGTTATGGGCAAAGTATTTGAACTATCTGAGCTAATTTTCCTTACTTGTACAATGGAGATATTACTTCTTATACTGGGAGGAATTGCTCCCAGTGCAGATAAAATATGTACACACACTCATATGTCATATATTTACAAATGCTTAGACCAGAACTGGCCATTAGAACTTTCTGCAGTGATGCAAGTGTTCTGTACCTGTACTGTCCAATATAGTAGCCACTGGTCACATGTGGCTGTTGAGCATTTGATGAGTGTAAGTGAGGAACTGAATTTTTATTTATTTATTAAAATTTTTTTTTAATGTTTTATTTATTTCTGGGAGAGAGACAGCATGAGCAGGGGAGGGTCAGAGAGAGAGGGAGACACAGAATCTGAAACAAGCTCCAGGCTCTGAGCTAGCTGTGAGCACAGAGCCCAACGTGGGGCTCAAACCCATGAACCGTGAGATCATGACCTGAGCTGAAGTCGGACACTTAACCAACTAAGCCACCCAGGTGCCCCAGGAACTGAATTTTTAATTAAATTTAATAATTAATTCAAGTTTATCTAATTTTATTAAACAGTCACCTGTGGTTAGTTGTTCCCTATACTGGATAGCACAGATGTAAATTATTTGCATATGTTCATTTTGAACCCGATACCACTACCACCACCACCACCACCACCACCACCATGAAAATCTCTCAGCCTTCTCTTATAAGCATGTTTCGTTTTTGTCAAACTGTCAGTTCTGTTTGGCAGGTCTTCCTGCCACCTTGCTGGAGGTTCCTGGGATGTCCAGACCTCAGGTATGAGTGAAATGCCACATTCTACTTCTGAGCTCTACAAAGACAGAGAGGCAGGTCCTTCTAGACTTGAGCCTCAGGGGCTCTGGAATTCTCCAAGAGTTCATCAAGTGACAGTCCCTTTACAAGCCAATTCACGGAAACTCTGGCAGAAAAGTGACATTGCTTTCCCCAGGGGAAACTGGAAATATTTCTTTGACTGGCTAAGAATCAGAAATGGCAGGGCCACTGAAGCTGGGAATCAGATCCACCGCCTACATGCAACGGGGATTCCGTAAATGAACAATGAGGTCTTTCATACAGGAGGGAAGGTATTTCAGGGCCGAGCTGATCTCTTAGGATAGAAAGAGAGAAATCTATTTTGGACCAAGCCGTAAACAACCTTTAAGCACACCATGGCTAAGGGGGCTTCAGTAGATGCCATGCCTCATCCAGATTCCTCCATAGCTGCTTTGAGCTGGGACAAATGACTCTCGGCTGTCCCCTTCCTTGCAGAAGGGGAAATTAGAAGACAGGCTGCCTGTTGCTCTGCCTGAGGGAAGAGGGAGTGTATCTGTGAGAAGGGCTGGAGGAGGCTAAAACATGATCAGCATTTTGTCCTCACCTTGGAAAGCAGAAGACAGATTAGAGTGGAGACAACCACCCTGACTTATATTAGGATTCACAAATTGTCCCAGCAGCCTTGGGGTTGGCATCCATGTGGGGGTTGAAGGACACTCCAGGTACTCTTGGGGAGTCTGGCTTGTTTAGTGCCATGGAGGTATTTATTGCCTGCTTGCAGAGCTCTGTCATTCCTGCCCTGCCATGTGAATGCCCCCTGAATGCATGGCGACTAAGCCCCTGAGAGACAGAATATTCCAATGGATTCTTCTTGGAAGGTTATGTCACTTTGAAATGAAATTAAAAGCCCCATGTGAATGAAAAACAGAAAGCTTGGAAGAGAAAGAACACCATTTCCCCCTTTCACAGGAAAGCTTCTCTGCAGGCATCATGGTGTCCGGAGAGCAGAGGAACAGGATTGCCAAGGGTTTCTTATCACCTCTTTTTTTTTTTTTTTTGGTCCACTTGTATTTTCTGACCATATATTGCTTTTATGAGAAGAAGAGAATATAATCCATCCTTATTTTGAAGGAAAAGCAAAGCCTTATTCCCTCAGGAACAGTTAATTTATAGGTTGAAATAGGAGATGGTCACTTATAGGACTGAGACTGCTGAGATCCTTCAATAGTCCTACAGGCCATGTTCTGGAACTCATTCGCTGCAGAAAATGAAGCAGCCACGAGAGGTTTGAGCTGCTCTCTGAACTTTGCGGGAGTGTGTACAGAAAGGAGCCTTGTGTTTGAGTCTCATCAAAGATCAACTTGGGGGCCTGAGGATTGGCTTGTATCTTGATTGCATATTGTTGCAAATAAGTGGCCGACTGCCTCGTGTCTAGAAATAGGCACTGCTTTCCAGAAGGAGCCTGTGGCATGCTGTTTGCATTCTGAATCCTCAACTGTGTAAAAATAATTAGTTGTGCTACAGTTGTTTTATTAGGGTAACAATACTATTAATAACAGCCACCCTTCCTTGAGTGTTGAAGATGTCTGCTCTGTGGCAGGCACAGAACACTCAGCAGGTGGGCATTACCTCACATGGGAAGATGCTGCAGCTTGGCAGTGACGGGTCTATGGTCCTACAGCTGGTTCGGGGCCCAGCACATGCTTCTCTCTCTCTCTCTCTCCCATGCTGCTTCTGGCGTTCGTGTCAGGTTTTAACATCTACTTCCAAATTCACTCAAAATTCCAACTTTGCCCCAGCCTTGAAAGAGCTGAGTGAATAGCTCTCTTGGGTGCAGGGGAGAGTGGGTACGGTTTATGTGTCAGCCCTTGGGGGACACGTGGCTGCTGACCGCCAGTGAGCAGGCTTGGGTTTGCTCTCCTCATTGCACACAGCTGGCTTTGTGCGGACACTCAGGACCAGTTGTATTTTTCCTTCTAATTTTAGTGGAGCACCCTCCACCGACTTTACTGATAATGTCTCTTTAGAAAATTGCTTTTCAAATTGACTGCTTCCCTGGGAAGATTAATGCTGAGGAAACCCACAGACATGACAGTTGGCACTCAGTCCACTCAGGGGCTGTTTCTGTGCAGCCCCACACGTCTTAGTGATCGGCTGTAGGTGCCTCTGTCCCAGCCCCTCAGGAGTGTGATTCATGGTGACCAACGTGTTTTCAGTCAGTAGCACAGTGGCCTGGGCACTTCCCTAAGGACCAACCTGTACCCTCTGAGTTCTGCAAAAAGCACATGTGGGGCACCTGGGTGGCCCAGTCGGTTGAGCGTCTGACTTCAGCTCAGGTCATGATCTCACAGTTCGTAAGTTTGAGCCCCACATTGGACCCTGTGCTGACAGCTCAGCTCCTGGAGCCTGCTTCAGATTCTGTGTCTCCCTCTCTCTCTGTCCCTCCTCCGCTCACACTCTCTTTCTCTCTGTCTCTAGAAAAATGGATAAATGTTAAAAAAAAAAAAAAGCACATCTGGCCTAGATCTCACTCATGTGCACCTGAGATCAAGTTCAGGTGTGGGGTAGATGAGGGTGCAGAGGGCGTCAGGGGATTCAGAGTCCTTCCATGAGGCTGGGTCTCCTTCCCCAGGTCTCCTGGCTGATATGAGGGTCCTTCCGCTGCTATTTAGCCATCTTCCAGTACCCAGTGCTGCTGGCTGAACATTCATTCATTCATTAAAAAAATATTTACCACATGACTGCTGGGCAACAGTCACTGAGGCCACACCGGCAAACAGGACAGACTAGGTTCCTGTGCCCATGGGGGGCCCAGCTGAGTCAGTGCTGACATGGTTTTCTAGCTTCCCATCACTGAAAACCAGGCTGCCAATACTGGATACAGTTCTGAGGTAGCTGTGAGCTACTGGGCCTGACACATGTCTGGGCCCTGGGTCCTCTAACTGGAACATAGAGACTTACTGCCTCTGGCTCCAAATTCAGCGTTTGTGTGGATCATGACAGAGTGTTACATGTACTCAGAAACAGAGATAGCCTGTCTTGCATCACCACCGATGTTCTCCGCCTTGCTCTCCTCCCTCCCCTAACCCCTCAGTGCGCAGAGCTGGGGGACCATGAGGGACCCATTTTTGGCCAGCGAGCGCTCGAAAAACAAGGTCTGCTATCAGCACGTACCCCAACTAAGCCGACTACTCCCCCAAGCTCTGCAACAGGGCTGCCTTTCTGTTAATTGTGGGTGGCGCTAGTGTGCAGCCCGCTGTGGAGAATGGCTCCCTGGCACTGCCCGTGGGGGACGTCTCGGCCCCTACCTGCTGTTGCCTGAGCTTCTGTAAAGGAGCCAACACCATAAGCTTTTCTCCCTCTTGGCAAGTCCCTTTCTGTAAATATTTCCCTCTTTGCAACAAGGGAAGCAGGTTCCAAGCCCAGGGCTTTGACAGGCATTGGGGTTCCTGGTTCCGTGAACCAGAACGATTTGCTTTAGCTTCATGAGCCTCCTGTCTTTGCACCTGTAGATGAGACTACCCCACCAGCCTCCTGGGACAAAATGAGGTGGTAGAAGAAAAGAGCAGCCTCGGCAACTGTCTGAGAGTAGCTCTTCTGTGCCCACACTCTCCCAGGACCACCTTGGGCAGACGTCTGGGCTGCTAGAGTGTTGTGCCGTCCGTCCGTGTCAGGGGAGCGAGATTTAGGGGATACTGGGGGAGGCACACGCTGTGAGATCTGGCCCGGCTTTCCTTCAGGCTCGACTTCTGGACACCCCTTCATGGGGTTGTTATCCAGTTTATACTTCCTGTTCTGTTTGCATTATTTAGCATCCTTACTGTGATGGCGTAACTACCAGATGGACATCAGGGCTAAGCTGTCCAAGAAGGAAGCCACATGTGGCTTTGGAAACTTTAGTTCCCAGACACATGAGCCACATTTCTAGCACTCCCTAGCCACGAGCTATTGTATTGGACGCTCAGGTACAGAACATTTCCACCATGGTACCAAGACTTCTGGGCCTTCCAAGTCACGCAAATAACTGTTCTGAACTTGAATAAGGGCAGTATGGTGGTCAACGCCAGTTGAATGTTTACTTCGGATTTATCCTTCCCTTCTCTATTTGGACAGTGGTTCCCAGTCTGGTCTCCATTCTGTCACCCTGTTTGTAGTCTCTGGCAGAGACAAGGACTCCTGGATGGCAGTTAAGGAGTTTGGGGGCTGGGTGTTTCAGAGTCTCCACCCCAGGGAAGGTTTTACTAGAGGAAACCCCGCCCCCCCCAGGCCCTTTTGATATTTGCTGAACCTCACCTCCTCCAGCAGAGGAGGTCTCACTGAGATACACGGAGAGACCCCTCAGGCGATGCCCTACTGGCATCAGAGTGCCTGGGTTCAAATCCCAGTTTGGCTGCTCAAGAGCTAAGTGTTCTTTGGTGTGCCCTTAGCCTTTCTGAGCCTCTTCTCACAAGCAGGGCTGTCTGATGTATCACCTAATGTAGGGCCTGAGGGCACAGTAGGAGCTCCCTAAGGCCAATGTCTGAAGCAGGCTCTGAGCTGTCAGCACAGAGCCTGACACAGGGTTCAAATACACGAACCGTGAGATCATGACCTGAGCTGAAGTCCGATACTTAACTGACTGAGCTTCCCAGGCTCCCTACTAATAACTTTTTTTAAACAGAGCTTCATAAGCCTTACTTGACTTGCCAATAAAAATCAGTTGCTCTGTGGCCCTCCTGTCAGATTTCCCAAGGCTGCCATGTACCTACATCATTTCTTTTTTTTTTTTTATTTTTTTTTAATGTTTTATTTCTTTCTAGGAGAGAGAGAGAGAGAGACAGCGTGAGCAGGGGAGGGTCAGAGAGAGAGGGAGTCACAGACTGAAACAGGCTCCAGGCTCCGAGCTGGCAGTCAGCACAGAGCCCGACGGGGGGCCCGAACCCACGAACCGTGAGATCATGACCTAAGCGAAAGTTGGACGCTTAACCAACTAAGCCACCCAGGCGCCCCGTACCTACATCATTTCTGTTCATTACTTATGACCCTCTGCCAGGTAAAATAGGCTTCAATGTGGCCCAGACAAATTGGTTCACTCAGTCAAGGTCACAGAGGCTGTAAGTAGGGAATTAACTTTCATTGGGCACCTACTGTGTGCCGCGTGCTTTTATATCCACTTAAGCTTTCTAGCCACCCTGTTGAGGGTGCGCCTTACCTCACACAGCCAGGTATGACTATTTTGCAGTATGGGCAGCAACTTACTATGTCATATAATGAAACAAGCCAAAGGGTTCTATGCAGATGGGCTTTGTTTTAAGTCCTGGTCAGACCTTTGTGACCTTGAGCACATTTCTTGTACTTTCTGTATCTGGCTTCCCCCTCCCCCCATCCTTGTTAAGAGGGTGATGGCACATTTCTCCTGGACTTAACCAGGATTAAATACAAGTAGTGTATGTAAAAGGCCTCACACCAGCCACCTAGGAGGTGTTTCTTCCTGAGACACAACACTGACTTATAAGGAAAATGTAGCTTCCCCACATGCCAGAGTGATATCAGCACTTCCTCAGAGTCTGCCACCAAAGAGCCCAGAGATGATCGTATCCCATTACAATTACTGATGGCATCTTGAAGTAGCATTTCGACCATCATCGCTGCCCTGAAATGATCGTGGCCATTAGACTTAGATTAGATGCCTGCCGCTAGGAGCTTTTTACATAATGTGTTGATGAGAGAAAGGACATAGATTACTTCATCACAAACTTGTTTTTCAACAAATTTTTATACCTAGTTTTCAATATCATTGGCTTCCTTTGTAGTCCTATGTATTTTATCTAGGGCGTCTAAAAACACTGTCCGGAGATGGAGTCCATAGACTTCACTGTACCGGCAAAGGGGCCAGGGTACAAAGGTTGAGGATTGCTAAAAGGAGGTTCAGGGAGGCCAAAGGTATTGTCCCGGTTTGGCGAAATCAAGATTGGAGTCTAGGTCTGCATAACTGACTATAAATCTGCAGAGGATCCAGGACCGAGGGTGAACAGAGAGGGAGGATGACTTTGGCCAAGCTCAGATCACCAACAGAAAGGAGGCCGGGGTGGGTGGTTAGAGAGAGCATTTTACCAGTATTTAAATGACATAATCACAGGTGTGTTTTCAGAATGGAATACTGCACAACAACGAGAGCAAATGGGCCACTACAACACACAAGCACTTGGGTGGATCTCATCAACATAATATTGAGTCAGGGAAACTGGATGCACCCATATCATGTGATTCTAGTTAGACAAAACCCAAGAAGTGGCAAAGCTAATCTATAGGGGCAGGAATGAAAATGGCTGTGTATAGGGGCACCTAGGTGGCTTAGTCGGTTAAGCGTCCAACTTTTGCTTAGGTCATGATCTCGCGGTTCGTGGGTTCGGGCCCCACGTCGGGCTCTGTGCTGACTGCCAGCTCGGAGCCTGGAGCCTGTTTCAGTCTGTGACTCCTCTCTCTCTGACCCTCCCCTGCTCACGCTGTCTCTCTCTCTCTCTCTCTCTCCTAGAAAGAAATAAAACATTAAAAAAAAAAGAAAAAGAAAATGGCTGTGTATAGATGTGGGTATGAACTGGAAGGGGGCATGAGGAATCTTTCTAGGGTGATGGAATGTTCCATCACATGATCAGGTGGTGGTTTCCTAGATGTATACATCAAAACGCAAATAATGCATTTAAGTTCTATGTGTTTCATTGTAGGTAAACAATACCTCAATTAAAAACAATAAGGATAAGAATTGCTATTTCCATCTTACTGATGAATCAATGAGGAGAGAAATTAAATAAAAGGGGTCCTTATTGTCCAATCCTCTTGCTGTGATGGGAAGTTAAAAGGGAAGTAGGTGCAGGTGACCAGACTGGTGGTTTCTGTGTGGGGAGCACCTCACTCAAGTCCCTCCAAATAGCTATCCATCTCACTCAGAATCAAATCAAGTCCTTATGCTGCTTCACAAGTAGAATGAATATGAAAATTGTGTTATAGTCACATAACAGAACATTATTTAGCAATGAGAAGAAATGAACTACAAGTATACTAAACATGGTTGAATAATTCTGAGCTGAAGAATCTAGATATAAAGGAGAAGACCGTGTCTGATTCCATTTATATCAAGTATAAAACATGCCAAATAATCTGTGGAGTTAGAAGAATAGTAGTTACTCTTGAGGAGGCCATGATGGAAGGGGACACAAAGGTCCTCTGAGATATTGGTCATGATCATGGTCTGTTAAGTGATCTGAGACCTAGTTATACTGATTGACTTGTGCATTTAAAAATGATATAAGCCAGTGAAACACTAAAGGATCACACCTAAAAGCAGGGGTTCTGAGGCACCTGTGTTCTGTGTACATGGGGCTCCTGGAGTTGTGCAACTCTACGGCTCTGCCTGGAAGCTGGTTGTCCCTGAATCAAATCCAGTGCATCTCAAGCAGACAGAGAGGGACTCTGATATTGTCGCCAATGCCACAGCATCATCTCTGGGGTGTTTTCAACGTGCAACTGCCACCCCCCCACCAACTTACTCAGGGTCCTGCACGGAGCCTCCCACACAGTGGAATCTCTCGGGCACGGTTTTCCAGTCTTTAGCCATTTTCACCATGGCTCCTGCATCAAGGACCCCATAGCCAAAAAGGTGATTAAACTCCAGGCCAACCCCATTCCTCCGCCATTGATGGACCTCGTCGTGAAGCTGGTTCCGTTTGGAGGTGAGCACAGTCAGATGCTGCATGTCTCTCCAGGTCAGACCCAGGCTGGATACCAGAGGCAGAGAGATTCAAGAACAAGGGTAAGGGAGAGGGCACAAGGTGAGAGAGAGAGAGAGAGAGAGAGAGAGAGAGAGAGAGAGAGAGAGAGAATGACTAAGGAATATACCTCTTGTAGGATTTTGGAACATCTATGAGCCCCCAAGTCAAGGGAGGATTTCCATGCACCATTTAGAGCCATTATATATATATATATTTAAAAATCTTGTCTTTCGTACTGAATTAAATTTACTTCAAAGGCACATTCTAACACACACTGGAATGGTTGAAATGAAAAAGACTGACAGTACTAAGTACTGGCAAAGATGTGAAGCCACTGGAGCTCACATACTTTGCAGATGGGATTGTAACTTGCTGCTGACACTTTGGAAGAAACTATTTGGCTTTTATCTTCTCATGTCCCAGTGTCCAACTATGGCCCAAAAGTTCCATTTCTAGGTATGCATCCCCTCAAAGTGTGTGTATATATCCAGCTGACATGTACTGGAATGTTTACAGGCCCAAACTACAAAGCCTCCAAATACCCATCCACAATAAAATGCATAAACCAACTTAGATGTATTTATAAGATGTAAAACACTGTCTTACAATGAGAATGAATGAGCTACAGCTACTCTGAATAACATAGATGAATCTCTCAAATAGAATGTCACTCTAATGAAGCCAGACCCAGAAGAGAACATACTGTATATTATTACGTTTGTTTAAAGTATAAAAACAGGCCCAACTAATCTGTGCTGTCAGAAGTCAGGTAAGTGGTTAGTCTTGGAGCAGGGGCTGGACGGGGACGTAAGGGAGCTTCTGGGTGCTGCCAGTGCTCTGCTTCTTGATCTGGGTCTTGGCAACATGGATGTGTTCCATTTGTGTGAATGAGGCTGTCATTTCTTCAAGAACAGAGATGGTATCTTCAGCATATTTTTGTCCCCAGGGCCCAGGACAGCAGCCCTTTATACACTGTTTGCCCAGTGAATAAACAAATCTGCTTGCACATGCTATTGTCTTTGGAAATCAGTGTCTAATATAACTCATGGCCTGTGTTTTTCAAAGGGCAGGTCAGAGCCATCTGTTGCCCAGGAAAGCAACTTATTGCAAAGATTACCTACCTGGGCTGTACATTAAAATCTTCTGGTGAGGAAACTTCAAATCCCATTGCTTAGGCTACATCTCTGACCAATTAAATAACAAATTTCTGGGAGTTAGACTCAGGCTTTGGAAACTGTTAACACTTCCCAGGCCAATTCTAGTAGACCGTTAAGCTTGAAAACCCATGATTTAATGAACAGGACTATCATTAAAAAATAAACAGAATAGAACAGAAAAGAGTAAGAGCATGCATTAGCATGTTATACAGGAATCTATTTTTCATGGAACTATGTATGTGTGTGTGGTGTTGGGTTGCAATGCAAAATTTATTTCTGAGAGTCATAATTGAAAGGTGGAAAAGCCCTACATTGTGGTTCTCTTCAAATAATTCAAAAGACTAGGAACAACATAACTCATTTGATTCCAATACACGTAGTGTTCATTGGTTTGAAACTTTGAATCAGAGCCAAAAGATGCCAATGAATCATGTACTCTTGCAATGCAGACCTTCAGCTATTATGGAGAAAGTTTCAAGGAAGGTCACTGCTTATCTGAGAAATTTATGAACATATCTTGGACATATGGACCCCAGGACCCAGGTGAATGGTGTGAAACTTCCAGAAGTTGGTTATGGCTAAAAGCTCAGGGTTTTGTCAGAATGGGATTCTGAATTAATTACACATGGAAGTGTTGATAAATGAGGAGCTAGTGGTCTCGAGATGATCTGAGGGCTGGCTGGCAGGTGGATTATTGCCCATCTTTGCTGGGGGTTCTGCCACAAAGATGTGCAAAGCTTCTTGGAGCTTGGAGAGGGACCCTGTTAGACATTTCTCCACAGATTTATTCTCATGGAGTCTATGAGAAACAGAGAGAGTGCATCAGAACAAAGATCATCTCACTTCTAGAATAAACCAGATAGTCCATACACTTACGTAATTGAGTTTGTGACACTGTTTGGCCAGCCATTTATGTATGTCTGAGAGGTAAAACTGAGTCCCTCATAATTCTGCCTTCTGAGTAATTTCAGAATTGACAGAATACACCGTTGTGCAAAATAGTATTTCTTCAATTTCTGCTTTAAGCTTTATTCCTACCATGGTAGCTCAAGAATTGTAGGTCATACTTATTAAATAATAAAAAGTAGTAAATTTACAGGTGATCTACAATATAAAGGTCACTGTGAACAGTGTAATAGGACAAATAACATGACAAATATTTTATATAATAAAAATATTATATTCCATACTTGTGTATGGAAAGGTCCTGTACAATGAAGTGATTCTATGAGGGTCCTCTGAGTGTATACCAGCTCTGGGCACTGCAATGGTTGTGACATGTCGTAGGAAGCTCCCTGCTCTTTCAGAGGCTACAGCCTAAGGGGACAGAAAGACAACTCAATATTTTAAAAGGGAGGGCTGCCATGATGGGGGAGCTCTCAACACCAAGAAAACTAACTGTGGAGCTGATGTGTTATCCCATCTAGGGAGTCTCAGACTCTGGTCCTCAAGTCTCCTGCATCAGAATCATGCAATGACAGATGTAGATTCCTGCCTCAATGCCCTTTCTATATTTTTAAGATAAGACAACAGAAATCCAGAGGCAGTAAATGATTTCCCACATAGATGTTAGGAGATTGGAAGACATGGCTATTGTCTCTCTCATATCTATCCTCCCTCTTCCTTTTTAAGAAAACCTCAATTTTATTCAGAACAGCAACATTACCAGCTACAAAGCTACATTTCCCAGCCTCCACTGCAGTCTGGGGTGGTCGTGACAGTCTGGCCAATGAAAAATAAGCCAAAGCCACTGGGTGATGCTTTTCAGAAAAACCTTTAAGAAGGCTGACTCAGATGGTGGATCTCTTTTGTCCCTGTGCTCTTCCAGTTTTTCCTGTCTGATATATAAACATGATGGCTGGAGCTCCAGCAGCACCTGGAGAATGTGAAGGTAGAAGAGCAGAAATCTAGAAACAGCTGGATTCCCCAAATCCCAGGGGTACCCTCATAGGAGCCTGGGGCTCCTTACCTCTGTTTCATTTTTCATGTGGCAGAAAAATAAAACCCTGTCTCAGTTTAACTATTGTTATTGGGATTTTCTGTTTCCAATCTTGACCTAGTCAGAGGCAGAGTCCAAATATTCACCTGCCAAACAACAGTATCTTGATTCATAGGTTTCTAGAGCTCTTGCTTTACTGCCTGCTCCTGACCATGGAGCAGCTGCAGCCTGGCTACTTACGGAGTCCTTGGAACAGGGCTTGAAAAGACAAATCCCTGGGCCATCCATCCCCAGAGATATGTATTCAGTGACTCATGGTTGAGACATGGGAATCTATTGCTTTCAAAATTCCATCCAGTGCTCAAATTTACCAGTTATCAGGGAAATGCAAATTAAAAGTAGAGTACAATTCTACTGAACAGTTATAAAAATAGCTAAAGTGTGGAAGACTGGCAATATCAAGTGTTGGCAAGGATGTGGAGCAACCATTAACTCATACTGCCAGTAGGGGTGTCAATGGCTATTTGGAAAAATTTGGAAAACTCTTTGCGGGTATCTACTAGCACTGCACATAAGTATATCCTGTGACTCAGCATACTGAGTGCCTGGTATACACCCAACAGAAATGCATTCATATGTTCACCGAAAGACATGTATACAAATGTTCACAGCAATATTACTCATAATAGCCCCAAACTGGAAACAACAAGTATCCATTTATGCAGCAGAGTAATTAACAATAGTATGAATGACCTACAACCACACACAACAGTATGGAGGAATCTCTCAGACATAATATTAAGCAAAAGAACATATACTGGTACTTAGGTAATGGTCTGTTTCTTGATTTGGATGCTGGTTAACAGGGGTCTGTTAACTTTGTAAAAAGTCAGTGAGCTGTATCTAATATTTGTGCACTTTTCTCTGTGTCTCTTACACTTTGATAAAGAGTTTACATGAAGAAAAATCCATCTTCTGGAAGGTCTGTTTTGGAAACATATTCTAGTCCAATATGTGGGCCATGTTACTACAGATGGCTCTTTCAAGCTAAAAAATGGCCTCTGTATAACCTACACCTCAAACCTAGCTCAGCCTTTTTGAGCCACACAGAAAGCCCTGGGTCATGGAGAGAATGCGAAATATTTGTAGCTGGCAGTCACTCTCCCACCCCCATCCAAAGAAATCTTTTGAAGTTTTTTCTAGTCTTAGTCACACTGGGAAATGTGAGCGATATTCCCTGTGACTCAAGAAGCCATTTTCAAGCATTGGCAGAAAAGCACATTATTAAAGTAGTGACTGGGCAGGGCAGAGGAATAATGGCTTCCCTTTTCTACCCTGGAGTCCTGGGGCATAGCTGCTCCACTTTCATGGTCCCGATGGGCATACATTTACACAGGATAATTTGCTTATTGCACCCAAACTGCTTTGGAAAAGCTTTCTTATTGGACCTCTGGGTGGCAAACAGCCCTCAACTGCTGTCACACGCCACCAAGGACTCCCAGTTGTCTCATCTCACGATAAAGAGAGAGGAGCTGTAGAAACTGTTCATGGAGAGGCTTTCCTACTTCCTCCCTCCAGATGCTCTCTTGGGCTATTTTGTTCTGAGCAGTGGTTTTAAGTGCTGACTTCTGGAGTTGCTTTGCCCACAGGTGCAGAAAGCCAGAGGTGCCTTGGAGTTTACCTCCCCAGGCACGGCTCTCAGCCAGTGACTGACCACCACCAGGACATGGCAGCCCAGTATCCTTTCCCTGAGGGAGAACACACTCTGAGGCATAATTTACACCCCAGGGCTCCTTATGGGATCAGGCTGAAGCCAGAAGTTCTGAAACTGCATCCTTACTTGGGTTCTTCCCCATCCTTAACCTGCTTCCTCTACTTTATCGTGGTTTCTCCCAAGAGTCCTTTCTTAATAAATTGCTTGCACCAACTTCTGTCTCAGGGTGTGGACCAACCTCAGGCAGTGGTATTCTCAGAAATTTTAGGACCAGCTCCTAGGATGGGTTTGAATCACCACTGCCAAGTATCACTTTTTTTTCCTCTTGATGACAACAGAGATTTAAAAACCATTGCTCCAAAGCAAAGTGTGCCCAGGTGGTGATGTCTTTTCTGTAAAGCTATCTGCAAGTGTATTCAAGAATGGTGAATAATTGGTGCACCGCCCATGAACTTGTTTAGAGACCTAGTAGCCTTGTACCATTACTTTGACGTATTTAGGTCGTCTCTTTGTGTGCACAGAGGCCTGGGCAACTGACTTTTTGCTTGCCAAAGTGCAAGGCGGCTTTGAATCAAGTTCTGTCCTCTGAGATTGAAAGGGTGACCAGAACCCCCTTCTCGGTTTGGGAGTGCCCCTGCTCCCTGTTCTATGCAAGGCTCAGCAGCAGCCAGCAGGCTCCCACTGTCTGCTCCCACCTGGAGTGAGAAAGCCGGCTCAGACACCGGGGCCTGACAGGACTTCAGATAAACAGTTTCATCTTCAGGAAATGCACATACTTTGCAAGTTTTGGTCTCTGTGCTTAATAGAAACACTTCAATCAGTGTTTCCTGGAATCTTGGATTTTCCACCTGACTGTTCTTTGAAGAATCAGAGTTTGCCCTTGTCCAATGAAAGGAGTCACTCCCAATTTGGGGTCTTATTTGTAAAAGGGGGACAATTATGCCTCTTCTGCTTAAAGACAAAGTGTCGGACTAGGTAATTTTGCAAAGTCCTTTCCTATCTAGCAATCAATGCTTACCTTCTTTGCAAGTCAGAAAACGCACTGTATACGTGGAGAGGAACGAGTAGAGCTGCCTGGGGATTAATGCTAGAAGCTTTGGTTGCCTAGCAACGGCTGACAAGGATGGGAACTCAACTCCCCTTCCCCAGTAGTCTGAATCCAACTTCTCACAAGTTGATGGTGCTGCATTCTTGAACAGCTCCCTAACAACGTGGGCTTTGGCAATCACACCACACAGATGATGCCTGAGACCACATGTTCATTCTTCAGAGTAATGGGTGGGCAGGAATCTCTGTTGAGGACCAAATCCAAGGTGTGTTCAGCAACAGCAATGTGACCTAATCTCCTCTTACTGGTAGCTTGGAAAGTTTCTTAGTAAAGCCCATTTCCTGGTCTACCTTGTGTGATTTTGCCTACCTTGTCTTAGTATTAAAAGTGACTTTACTTTTGGGGCGCCTGGGTGGCTTAGTCGGTTAAGCGTCCGACTTTCGCTTAGGTCATGATCTCGCGGTTCGTGGGTTCGAGCCCCCGTCGGGCTCTGTGCTGACTGCCAGCTCAGAGCCTGGAGCCTGTTTCAGCTCCCTCTCTCTCTGACCCTCCCTTGCTCACGCTGTCTCTCTCTCTCTCCTAGAAATAAATA